>OZ010788.1:363367660-364567660 GCA_963932465.1 Maratus speciosus | reverse complement strand
AGTAACTGGCAATTTTATCACATTGTGGTACCTGGAATAATTTAATGTCATCTTTAACTTCAGATTCTTAAAAAGTTGTAGGTAATCTTAAAAAAAAGTCTGCATTTCCATGATAATAAGTTTTGCGAACACCATGTTTGGACTGATCCAAAAATTGCTATAAGAGGTTTGTTGTCATTTATTAAAGTAAACTCCCCTTTAGGTATAAGCAATACGTTTTTACTGCCTATATTATTACTAACGTCTCTTTGTCCATTTGAAAATATTTCTGTTCTGTCGCTTTTAATGTTTTGGATTCAAAAACTGTGGGTCATTCAGACCCATCTGCATATTATGGGATAAGACACAACCAACATCAAATGGGGGCGCATCACTTGACAATGATAAAAGAAATTTCAATTATAATGAACTAAGACTTTTTCATCTCAAATTGCTTAACCTTCTATTCAGTATTCCATACTTTGGAACAATCTATCAATGTACCACTGCCAAATTACACCCGATCAGTTTAATTTAACCCGAACCCGTGCATGAGCCTCTTTCAAATATAGTGTCCCTTATGAGGATTTGTTGCTGACAGTTTCTGACTTTCAGAAAGCACCTTTATTTGCAAATATTCATTTTTAAAATCTAATTTTGTGAATTTTGCTTTCCCTTTTAAACCAGAGATTATCTCCTCCAGTCTTGGTAGGTGGTTGTGATACGTTTAATTTGGATTTAATGTTACTAAATAACCCGTGCATCATCGTATACTGACATTCAGTTTTACGATTGGTACTACTGGCGTTACCCTTTCAGAGATTTTTAACTCTCTACAAAGTAGATGTTTAACATTCGGTTTAATTTCTATGTTACCTTTTTAATTATTTATTTCTTCAACTTTTTCATAAAAAATATATTTACACTCTTCCAAAAGGTATTTTAAGTTCAAATGAGTTATATCTCTTAATGCATTGGTAGCGTTTCAGTTTAGATTTATTTTAAGAAGCCATTCATGGCCAAAAAAGGTATTCAAGTTCCCTTTAACAATGTATAATTTGAGATTCAAAATTTAATTTTTATATCAACTCTGTAACATACCCCTTACGTACTTATGGTTAATCATTATAAGTTTTCAAAACTATATTAATAGATTGAGTTCTTCTCTTTCAAATGTTTATAAAATTCCTTATACTCATTATTCCGGCTGCTCCGCTAGTATCATATTGAATAAAACTAATTTTTGCGTCAATCTTCAAATCAATCATTATCGGAAATCGTTCCGGTTTTTCTTCGTGCAACGAACAATCCGTGGAATGTAATTCGAATAATGAAACCTGTTTTCTGCTTTCTCGTACCTCCTTTAAATTTTTGTGTTTATGTGTAACTGATTTAACTTTTAATTTTTGATTTTTTTTTTGCTAAATACGCCTACTTGATGTGACTAATTTTTGAACAAAATTTACACTTACTCTAAATCAATCTACTTTTTTCTGTGATATAGCCTGTGCCGATGCATCCAGTAAGATATAAAGATTTCTGCCATTTTTCAGCAAAGTTTGATTTTCTATTTAATTGTTTTTATACTGAATGAATTGCATTTATTCCTCGGCCTTTAATATCATTTGCTCACCTTTAATGATTTTTTCCATAGCTAAAACTATTTGCAATGTTTTATTTAGATGTATATTATCTTCTTAAACTAAACAACCCAGAATTGTTTTATCGCGTAATTCACTAACAAACCATGGTGTAACATAACATTTCACATATTGCTATCATAAACGCAATTAATTACTAGTGTTCAGAGAGAGCTGTTTAAATAGTAATGCTCTCCCTTTTATGCTGTTTATGATTCAGAAATCTATGTCGGGAAGGTGAAATTATTATTGGCTTTGATTTCAAATGCTTTATTAAAATTTCATAAATTTATCCAAGTTTTGGGCTGAAAGAATTTCAACAGACACCAAATATTTTAATACTTGATAAAATTTTGGACGCACAGAAGAAATAAGCATATCAGCCCTAACGTAAACGGGGACATTTTGTACATATAATCATATGCCAGAAAAACATTTTCAATATATTAAAAAAAAAAAAACACTGAAATTCTCGAATTCTTCATCAACTTTTTCAAATTCCGCAGTTACTTTATGATATGATGAGTTGATATTTTTAGTCTGAAGAGAAAGGATCAATTCTTGATTCTGATTCAACATTACTTTGCTTTGTTGCTTCTTAAATCGCTTCATCTTATTAAAAGATGAAAGTAAAACTTTTACTTTGAGTCGTCTTTGTACAGGTTTAATTTTTAATTGGTCGTACCCCGCTGTACTTCGGGTTTCCGTGCGTACAATAATGAAGACTCAGCTAGGACATGATGTACATCACTTCATTAAAACAACAGGGACAAACACGATATGCATATAAATTATGACATAATCTAATCTATGTCCGATTGGCATGCAGCTTACTCATAACCGTTTTTAAACACAACTGAAGATCCGAGATTCCATATTCCGAGATTCCATTGAACGAGATTCCATAATCTCGTTCGCAGTATACTTAAAATTTAGTTCATTCAGTGAGTTAATGTAAACCAAGGAGGAAATGCGGTCATTTAGACACGACAAGAAATTCCGCATTTAGAATTATTAACGTCATTAATTATTTTGAAATTTTATTTTCATGTGAACTAATTTACATTCTAATCTAAAAGTATTTATCGTTCTTCTTTACGTACCTGCTTTCAAAACGTGAGGCCTTATAAAATAATTTTTGGTTTTAACTTAAATTTGAATAGATACTTTTATCAGTTTTTTGTTTCATTGAACATTTTCACTCGCATCTTTATTTTATGCGGGATGTGTAACTCCAGATCAACATTCAGATGTAAGAAAATGTATGCAGGTTGGCGGTTTAAATTCTGTGAAATATAAATCGAGTTATTTTCTAATATAAAAGTAAACTATAAAATTAAAAGTGGAAATTCACTAAAAATAAAATTTGTATAAGTATATGACCTTTTCAGAAGAGTAATTATTATGCTATTTAGCCAGCATAAAGTAGGTGGACAAAATTAAGTACTAGGGGCGTTCAGTATGTAATGAGTTAAAAGTTGGAACGAGGCACCCATGTATTAAGCAATGTTAGCAAAAATTCAGAAAATAGTTTCGACATTCGGAAAAATGTCATGTATTAATGAAATATTAGATGATGCATATGGTCATCTGACATACTCGTAAGAAAACCTTGCATAATCAATTGGACACACCATCCAGTACTCAGTACTCTTTCCTTGATCTTCAAATATTATTTACTTTCGACTTAATCAATATGGAATAATGGAAAGACTTACTGGAGAAAGTTGCATCTTTGCGACAGAGTATCAAATCGAACCAATCTGAAAATTCCGACGGCGTCGCTCTCTTCCAAAACAATGCTCACGGACTCATGTTCAATGCAAGTGAAAATCACCTTTCGAAACTCCAGTGGCATGTTCGCAATCATTATCTAATAGCCTTGCACTATACACTTCAATTTTGTAATTTGTCCGTGGTTGGTGAACTAAAGATTGCTTTGGGATGAAAACAATTCCTGTCGAATATTGGCATGAAGGTGCTGGTTTGAAAATGGCACTTAGAAAATTCCCTAGATTTATACGAGAGCTCTATTGCATTTAATATACTATATTTTTACGTGAACGCTACGGTAGATGAAGATACCGCGTGGTATCTCGATGGCATAATAACCACAATAATTATACTAAATATATTGATCTAATGCAAATCTTTACTCTTCTATGACCTTTGTTTTTTCATGAACGCCCTAATACAAATTTAAATACAAAAATAAATTTCATTTAACACCTTGGAAAATTCAGCATTTTCGTACACTTATTTGCGTTTTTTCACTGTTAGTTATATATATATATATATATATATATATATATTTTAATACCTTTGACTATTAATTATAAAAATTATATTAAAAATATCAATACTGTGATTGCAGAGATAATTTTACATTTTAAAGTATCATATTCAAATCTCTTTTCTATTAAAATATGGTAAACTATTAATAAATTGACTTAATAAAATAGTCCAATCCTGAACGCCAGATTCACCTTTGTTTATTATATAAAAACATGGAAACATTTAAAATGCTTCATTTAAAACACATTACTACATAGGTGTGACAAAACATATACAAATGTTTTTAAAAATTAAAAACACTAGATGTTAAAATGATAAAAAGCTACTCCAAGCGCTTTCGGCTAACCTTAAGCCTTTGTCAAGGAGAAGAGAATTAACTGATAAAAACACTCGACGCTCGATGTTCACTGCTACACATTGACCGGAAACTCACTTCAGGAAGCCCGCAGGTGGTCGTATTCATTAAACTGAAGGAGGGGAAAGGTAGAGAAAGCTCAATCCTCCGAGAGACCGAACTCTCCAGTAATATTAAGTAAATTAAACCAGATACGCGGACACATAGACAACACCAAATTAATGATTCTTTAATTTGATTAGATAACACCAAATTAATTAATCTTGTGCAAGAAAGAGTTGATCCTATTAGTATGGAAAATAAGTCAAGAGTTTATATCATACCATACAGAAGTAAAGAAACAAATAAAATTATCAATTACATTGGTATGACCACAAGAAAATTCCAAACAAGAGTTAAAGAAAGTATGTAGGATATTAATAAAAATAGACCGGCTACCGCCCTCTCAAGGCTGTTTCAAACTAAAGGTATGACTAAAGACATCCTTTTCAATAGAGCAAAAGTCATTATACAGGCTTCCGATTTTAATAGTTGTGCTATTTTAGAGTCTTTGGAAATTTTAACGCAAGCAGAAAATTGTTGTAATGACGTATTATCATACCAAATTCCGCGTATCTGGATTAATTTACTTAATATTACTGGAGAGTTCGGTCTCTCGGAGGATTGAGCTTTCTCTACCTTTCCCCTCCTTCAGTTTAATGGATACGAACACCTGCGGTCTTCCTGAAGTGAGTTTCCGGTCAATGTGTAGCAGTGAACATCGAGCGTCGAGTGTTTTTATCAGTCAATTCTCTTCTCCTTGACAAAGGCTTAAGGTTAGCCGAAAGCGCTCGGAGTAGCTTTTTATCATTTTAACATCTAGTGTTTTTAATTTTTAAAAACATGTGTATGTGTTTTGTCACACGTATGTAGTAATGTGTTTTAAATGAAGCATTTTAAATATTTCCATGTTTTTATGGTAAACTATCTTGAAAATTTAAATATCTACTATTAAACCCCCCAAAATTTTAAATTACTATCAATATATCACCGATATTGATAAAAATGTATGCTGTAGGTTTAATCATTTCATGCTGATACATCAATTTCTGGATATAAAGGGTAAAAAAAATCTTCAACAATTACAATTCATCTGTTTTTACAGTTGTTTTTCAGATTGTCCCTGGAGGTGGTTCAGAAAGATAGAGAAAAAAAAAATATATTTCCTTGAAGCAACTAACTTTTTCCTATTTGCAATGGAAATGAGTTCGAAAAATCTGCGAAACACTTTATTTACTTTTTGTATTTTTTACTGAATGTAAAAGTAAGAAAAACATTAGAATAGATAAAACTATACAGTACATCTGCATTATTCGAGTGATGTGAAAATGCTGAATTTCATGTTATATTTGAAATGGAAGAAAAATATGATTTTTTTTTTGTTCTCGCATAAATGTTGGAAAATTTGCAGATAAATATTTTTTGAATGAATGCCGTATCTATGCCAAATTTTCTGAATAGTATATAAGAACAATGTCACAAAAATATGCAGGGGAGTTTTAAGAATATACTGTGGATAATTACGTGTGGTATTTTAAAACACATACAGTAACATTTATGTTAGGATACAAAGTGTAGAACTTGACATTGTTATTCCGTTTTTTTTTAATCTGTTTAGATAATGAAAATAAATTATCTAGAATCTGAAATTTTACTTGCACACTAATTTTAGAAAAAAGAAATAATGCATTGAGTATCAAAAATAATTTTCCAAATTATTAATATATTTTTCATTGTAGATTAACTGTCATGCATTAACAGTAATGATAATATTTTTAACAACTTAATGGAAATATTTTTATTACCTTTCAGTCATTTTCTTCAGCAAATATTATATTTTAAATTTAAATTATATTTCAACAGAACTAGGGGGGGGCTCCGCCCCCTGCTCGCTACGCTCACCAACCCCCCGCGTAATCGCTTAACTATTCCATTCGGTATAGCGAAGCAATTCCTATTTTCTAGCCAACCCCAGATTATTGTTTGTGCTTAAAAATAATGTAAATAGTTCAATTAAGTTCTATTCATAAGCTAATATTAGTTTTTGTTGCATTGAAATATCTCAATTTGTTGATTTCCTGCATGCAAGTAAACCCTATTGTATTTCAATGGGAGTCTATGGAAATTTAGCGCTAAGTTGGCGTCACTTTTGGTGACAGAGAGACGGTCTCCCCTTGGTAACCTCCCTTATAGCGTCATAAAGCTCTGACCAACCGGTTGCATTTCACGGTATTTACGCAGATTTTCATTGGTCCATTTCCAAAGCATTACTTTTTGCAAGGCATACTTAGATACTACTACCGGCAGACTGATTTGCGTTTAATGTACGAAGTTGTTCGCCAGAGGACTCTGATATGCTGCCCAAAACAGAAATTTGACTCTGACCGTAACTTCAACGAAGGGAACCAATCAAACCGCTCTGGGCAGGGTTCAGAGAATTCCAATGTGTTTACTTTTTTTCCCGTATAGATATGATTCAAAAGAGTTTAATAAAAATATTAACTCTAATCATCAGAAAAAAAATTATCATTTTAACAATTATCGGAATAATAAATGGTGCGACCGGAGAATACTTCCAAGGTTGCTACTTAATACCAAGTTAATACTAAATAACAAGGTTGCCACTTTGGCGCATTTATCGGCAGGTTGGGGAGAAGTAGAGTATTCTACGATTCACCCCAATAAATAAAAACATGCATAGTCTAAAAACATCAATATCACAAATTTATTTGCTATCTTCACTGCTGAAACAATAAAACTAATGGAATTTCTTTTAAATATATTAAAGTACTCATAAAATTCCTTGTAATAATTAATAAATATAATTTATTAAGTAACAAATACACTTACATGATTTAATCAAAATTGATTGGATAACATAAAATATTGCAACGATATTTAAATATGCGATCACCATTTCTTTCTATGATTAAAAATAAGAATATTTAATGTTTAAGGAAGATCGTATTTTTTTTTTTTTTTTTTTTTTTTTTTTTTTTTTTTTTTTTTTTTACTAGGCGGCTCGGCCCCCTACGAGCTACGCTCGCCAACCCCCGTCCAGACACCGCAGACTCTAAATGCACGCTAATTTCATCGACTTTAAAAAGATTTCGAAAGATTGGATTATAATTTAAAAAACAGTGGCGATCTCCCTATAAACGAATTATTTCTATTCATTTCTCTTTGATTGGGAATTTTAACGCCAAATCCGCTGCGGTACTACTTGATTATCCTATCGACCAATTTCGCCAAAATATATATATCGCCAAACCACTCGCCAAATTATACAAATTGATATAATTTTTATTTTAAATAACGAAAGAACAAATAAATTCGTACAACATTAATAAAAACACAAATAAAATGTCGAAATAAAAATAACTTGATGACGTATACAAGTGTAACAACATTTCAAAATAAGCTAATATAAAAGGAATTAAGTAAAGAGAGTCTTTGTCTCCTGGTGTTTTTTAACAAAGCGAAAAGAAAGTTCTTTTAAATGAGACATTTTAAATTAACTAGGGGGCTCGGCCCCCTACGAGCTACGCTCGCCAACCCCCGTCCAGACACCGCAGGCTCTAAATGCACGCTAATTTGATCGGCTTTAACCCCTTGGGGACGAGCGGCACGTATACGTGCCGCATGAAGCGCTCAGATTCCTTGTTTTTTCTCACCAGTAAAATTTTACTGTAAAATCTGCCTTATTTAATCAGCGCATTTTCTCGATTCACGAAGACACAAATTTCTGTTTTAAAAAGAACGGTGACAAAATATTAAAATTTTCGCAAAAGGCTCCCGTCCCGAAGGGGTTAAAAAGATTTCGAAAGATTGAATTATAATTTAAAAAAGAGTGGCGATCTCCCTATAAACGAATTTCTATTCATTTCTCTTTGATTGGGGAATTTTAACGCCAAATCCGCTGCGGTACTACTTGATTATCCCGTCGACCCATTTCGCCAAATTATATAAATCGCCAAATTATACAAATTGACATAATTTTTATTTTAAATAACGAAAGAACAAATAAATTCGTACAACATTAATAAAAATACAAATAAAACGTCGAAATAAAAATAACTTGATGACGTAGACACGTGTAACAACATTTCAAAATAAGCTAATATAAAAGGAATTAAGTAAACAGAGTCTTTGTCTCCTGGTATTTTTTAACAAAGCGAAAAGAAAGTTCTTTTAAATGAGACATTTTAAATTAACTAGGGTGCTCGGCCCCCTACGAGCTACGCTCGCCAACCCCCGTCCAGACACCGCAGGCTCTAAATGCACGCTAATTTGATCGGCTTTAACCCCTTGGGGACGAGCGGCACGTATACGTGCCGCATGAAGCGCTCAGAATCCTTGTTTTTTCTCACCAGTAAAATTTTACTGTAAAATCTGCCTTATTTAATCAGCGCATTTTCTCGATTCACGAAGACACAAATTTCTGTTTTAAAAAGAACGGTGACAAAATATTAAAATTTTCGCAAAAGGCTCCCGTCCCGAAGGGGTTAAAAAGATTTCGAAAGATTGAATTATAATTTAAAAAAGAGTGGCGATCTCCCTATAAACGAATTTCTATTCATTTCTCTTTGATTGGGGAATTTTAACGCCAAATCCGCTGCGGTACTACTTGATTATCCCGTCGACCCATTTCGCCAAATTATATAAATCGCCAAATTATACAAATTGACATAATTTTTATTTTAAATAACGAAAGAACAAATAAATTCGTACAACATTAATAAAAATACAAATAAAACGTCGAAATAAAAATAACTTGATGACGTAGACACGTGTAACAACATTTCAAAATAAGCTAATATAAAAGGAATTAAGTAAACAGAGTCTTTGTCTCCTGGTATTTTTTAACAAAGCGAAAAGAAAGTTCTTTTAAATGAGACATTTTAAATTAATCGGTTTTAATCTGACGTAATTTTTACCAAGCTATTCTTTCTCTTTTAAATAATCGCGTGAAAGTACTTTTGTTAGCAATGAAATATTATTTGCGGTTTCCTAACAAAAATAGTTGAAAATATCCTCTCAAAATATTAAATAAATGTCTAGCGCAATTTCTAAATTTAAACTTTTATGCAATATTATTTTGTGTTCATTTTATGTAATAACTATAATGTGACGTAAATATGACGTAATTTCTCCTAAGACTTCTAACGCATGTTAATGAATTTATTATTTTACAATATCCTTTCTCTTTTAAAATTCACGTGTGTACTTTGTATGACGTAATTTTTAATAAGTTCCTGCTTTTTATACATAATTATTTAATTCTTATTTGAAAGTTATTTTCCTGTTTATAATAGTCACGTGTAAATAAATTTTTAATTTGAAGCAAACATTATTGCTTGCGCTTTTTATACAGTTGGCAACTGTTTAAATTAGTACAATTTTCTGAAATCTGTAAAAAATATCTCTAGAAATGCTGAAAATTTAAATTTAAAATAGAAATAAAGCCTGAAAAAATGAGTCAAAATAAAAAAATTAATGCAATCTGCACTCCGGCAAATTCTAACGCATAAAATGATCTAAAAATGATTACACTGCATTGTATAGTTTTTGCTACTATAAAACTTTTTTAGTGGAACGATTTTGTCCAACTTTAGCATTAAATATCTCTTAAAATAATTCTTCGATTGGAAAACTGTCTGCATCAGCGTGTTTATCAAACATTTCTGTATAAAACCACTGATTTTCATATTTTTGTATGCATTATTTTTCTCAATATTAACGAAGAAAGACCTCTGGTCACAAAAAATTCAAAACCGGTGGCGGCGGCGGCGGTGACAGCGGTAGTTACTTTTTTTTAGAATAGAGAGAAGAGAGATTCTCAAAATATCAAATAAATGTCTAGCGCAATTTCTAAATTTAACCTTTTTTGCAATAATATTTTGTGTTCATTTTATGTAATAACTATAATGTGACGTAAATATGACGTAATTTCTCTTAATACTTCTAACGCATGTTAATGAATTTATTATTTTACAATATCATTTCTCTTTTAAAATTCACGTGTATACTTTTTATGACGTAATTTTTAATAAGTTCCTGCTTTTTATACGTTATTATTTAATTCTAATTTGAAAGTTTTTTTCTTGTTTATAATAGTCACGTGTAAATAAATTTTTAATTTGAAGCAAACATTATTGCTTGCGCTTTTTATACAGTTGGCAACAGTTTAAATTAGTACAATTTTCTGAAATCTGTAAAAAATATCTCTAGAAATGCTGAAAATTTGAATTTAAAATAGAAATAAAACCTGAAAAAATGAGTCAAAATAAAAAAATTAATGCAATCTGCACTCCGGCAAATTCTAACGCATAAAATGATCTAAAAATCATTACACTTCCATGTATAGTTTTTGCTGCTATAAAACTTTTTTAGTGGAACGATTTTGTCCAACTTTAGCATTAAATAACTCTTAAAATAATTCTTCGATTTGAAAACTGTCTGCATCAGCGTGTTTATCAAACATTTCTGTATAAAACCACCGATTTTCATATTTTTGTATGCATTATTTTTGTTAATATTAACGAAGAAAGGCCTCCGGTCACAAAAAAATCAAAACCGGCGGCGGCGGTAGTTACTTTTTTTTAGAATAGAGAGATAACGAAGAAAGGCCTCCGGTCACAAGAAAATCAAAACCGGCGGCGGCGGCGGCGGTGACAGCGGTAGTTACTTTTTTTTAGAATAGAGAGACTATTATTATTATTATTTAGTTCGGACGATATCAAACAAACATTTTACGGGTAGCAATAAATTCGTCAAAAATAACTGCTTCAAGCCAGTTATTAGAACTGTAGTTTGATAAAAACCAAATTTTAATTTTAAAACGTGTATATGAAACACAAGCTATTTTTATGTAAATACGGGACATTCAAAAAAGAGTAACAGAATGAACCAAACGATCAAGTAAACAATAAGTAATTTAGCTAATCTTAAAAGTATGTGGACACTAAAATACTACATGCTGTGTAAAATATCCTTTTAAATCGAAGGAAATTGAAGAATATAAGTATTTAATTTATTATTCTGAAAATACGATCAATGATTCTGAAACTTCGACCATGAGAAACAAGCCGCTATCTGGGCAGAGTATAAATGTAAACAAAAAAGAGGACATTGTGATGTTTTGGTTCAGAGTTTGAAGCTGAATCCGACTTCACTTTTTCAACGGTTATCGGCGAAATGCGTGGGTCGTATATATCATAGTAAGCTATGCTTTTTGGGGTACAGATGTCATATTCGCTCCATATCGGCGCGATTTTTTTCGATTGCCAATTTGGCAAAAACATTAACAGCATAAACAACATAATCCAGATTACCACATCAAGCAAAATAACAACACTTTGGCGCAAGTTAAGTACCCGTTGCCTATATGATATTGGCGACAGAAAAAAATCGCGCCAATATGGGGCGAATATGACATCTGTACCCTTTTAGGTACTTTTCCGTTATACGGACAGCATTGTTGCCAAGCGCAATAGTTGGCGCAAAATGAAAATCACGTGAATTGAAACATTTGAAAAATAAAAGAAAAACATTGTCGATAGTAAAGTGAGCATTTTAAATATATAACATTTGAAAATTACAGAATTTTACGAACTATTTTATTAAATCACAAATTTATAATTTAAATAAGTGAACAAATAACTGTTATACAATAAAGTAATAAAATAAAAAAATCATATTAAACTGCTGCCATAAAATTACAAATCTCTTTGGCACAGATGTCATATTCACCCCATATTGGCGCGATTTTTTTTCGGTTGCCAATTTGGCAAAAACATCAACAGCATAAACAGCATAGGTACAGATGTCATATACCCATATTGGCGCGATTTTTTTCTGACGCCAATGTCATATACGCAACGGGTATTTAACTGGCGCCAAAGTGTCGTTGTTTTGCTTGATATGGTAACCCGGATGTTGCTGTTTATGCTGTTGATATTTTCGTCAAATTGGCATCGGAATGACATATGACCGTATATGACATCTGTGCCACAACATAATCCGGGTTACCACATCAAGCAAAATAACGACACTTTGGCGCCAGTTAAGTGCCCGTTGTGTATATGACATTGGCGTCAGGAGAAAATCGCGCCAATATGGGGCGAATATGACATCTGTGCCATATCTTTTAGCATTGCAGTAAACATTTCATTTTTTGAATAAAGACGTCGCCACATAAACTCTATGAGATACGACTCTAAATGATGACGAACTGTTCCCCGATGTCTTTTGTTGCGCCATTTTGCTATGCCCCAAAATCTCTCAACATTTTGAGAATGACATCCAGTATTAGGGTCGACAAAATTGTATTTGTGATTTACTGTGAAATGATCATAACCAGCACTTCGCAGTTCATCGGTTTTATAACCTTTCCAGTAATCTGTATAAATAATACTTCCATCAGCTACATTGTTTTCTATTGCTGCCATTAAAGTTTCAGCTGTGCGATGGGAAATAGGAGTAAGGAAACATCCCCGTGTTTCACGGCATAAATCATCTAACACCCATTGAGGAGGAAGAACACGCCCTACGTTGCTTTTTCTTCTGGTAAAAAGACTTTCATCTACTTCTATAATTTTATTAGGTCCACCGATTTTTCTATTTGGTCGTGAACATAAAGCATTTGCACAAACTTCTCTAAAACAGCTATTCCAGTCCACTGTTGTGTTGTGGTTCATATCAAGTTGCAGCTCACAAAGCTCAATCGATGTCAACTCTTGGCACCATAAATATATAAACCTCAAAGCATTAAGAAAAGACAACCGCGATCCTTCAAACCATGTTTTTTGTCGTATTCCTACTCTTTCTTCGCATGATCGTAAGCTACATCTCCATTTCGGATTTCCAGAACTCATCCATAATTTCATTTCATGGTTGTTTGAACACAACCTTTTATTATGCAGAATTACAAATTCCTGAAACAGTTTTATCGCAACTTTTTCATCATCTGGTAATTAACAAATAGTAAAATCCACCTCAGCGTCAGCAGTAAAAGTAAATTATAATTTTATAAAAAAAAAAAGCATTTTTATTTCGAATAATAGCAAATTAAAAAGCTTTCCAAGGTTAAGGTTAAATAATAATCATTCACGTAATTCACGTTTCATAAATAACAAATCACAATGTTTCGCATGGTTTACAAGAAAAATCCTTTTCACGATGAGGGATAAAATAATTGGCGCATTAGCATACATTTTGGCATGCTGTCCGTATAACGCAAAAGTACCCTTAATTTTGGCGAAATACTGGAAATAGTGCCAAGTTGGCGACAGAGAGACGGGTCCCCCGTTGGTAACCTCCCTTATAGCGTCATAAAGCTCTGACCAATCAGATGCATTTCACGGTATCTACGCATATTTTTTATTGGTCCATTTCCAAATCAAAACTTTTTTTTATATATAGAAGGATAAATAAAATGCCTATTTACAATTGAATTTATTTATTTATTTATTCATTTACTTTGCAGAATGTGCTGAAATATAAAAGAATCATCGTTGTTTTAGCTTCAAATTAAGTAAAAGAAAAAAATTACAGTATTATTTAACACTGAAATAACAGAAATCTTCTAACACAATTAGATAATTTTACTTTTCTTTAAATCACAAATTTAGAAAAAAAAATACGTATACAAGATCAAATACTTAACAGTACTTTTAAGATGATAAACAATTAACATCAAGCTGAGTTACTAATTAATTATTACAGATTAATAATTCCGAACATTCCCAAACATGTCCAAAGAGTATATATGAGTATTTAAAAATAATTCTGGATTACAATATTAAAAAAATAGGTCTTTGTAAAATGCTTTATTCTTAAGTAATACATCATTTTATATGTAATATTTTTAGTGAATTTAAAAACAGTAACGTTGACAAACAATTTAATGTTTTAAATAACAATATTTTTTTATTTATACCCTTGAATGCTTCCAGTAGTTAAATTTGTATCTTTAAAAAATTAAATAAAACACAGTTTTATAAATAGGGTTAGCAAAAAATTAGTTTCCCACTTGATGGCTCTAATTATGACTCTAGTCTATTGGTTCAAATGAGATAAAATGTGAACTACAGATAATTCAAAAGATGTGTTTGACATTTATTAAAAAATTAAAATTAAATTAAAAATAAAAAAACAGCCAATAGGGTGCGCTGTAATACATATTAAACATTTAATCCGATTTATAAACAATAAGTAATATTAAAAAAGTGAAACTGGTCAGTAAAAATGCAAAATCATCCACCGTAGGAATTATCGTACAGTGGAATAGGGCGCATGCAATACACGAAATATAACTGGTACACTCACAAACCATGCGAAGACTGATTGCTGGCTTCAAGGACCGCGGTAGCCACATTTTTGATGCTAGAATCTTTGAATGGACTTACTTTCTTCCTCTACCATGAAGAATGCTAAATTGTTCAGTTATTCCAAATTTCTTTATCATCTGGCGCAGGGCAAATGTAGACATTGGACCTCCAACTTTTCCTATCTGCTTCATATGTCGGATTATTTTAGAGCTACAACGGAGAGCT
Source organism: Maratus speciosus (assembly GCA_963932465.1). NCBI lineage: Eukaryota > Metazoa > Arthropoda > Arachnida > Araneae > Salticidae > Maratus > Maratus speciosus. The sequence goes on along the minus strand of OZ010788.1, from coordinate 364,552,796 downwards.
GTTGGTTTCGGTCGAACGATTATACCAGTAGCTCTTTTTCTTGCATTGAAGGTATGATATTCAGAGAAGTAACTAATGCTCGTTCAGAATCGGATTTCTTTTAACTAAAGAATAACGATAATACACATGTGTTGTAACGAAAATTAGGTTTCACATTTTTAATATATGTAAATAAATATAATTTAGTTTACAGTGCCATCTATTGGAGAATTTTCATAACAAAGTTTTTTATTTAATAAACGTCAAGTGCATCATCTGAATTATCTGCATTTCAAACTTGATTTTATTTGGACCTGTAAAACAGATTCTAGAGCTCTCTGAAAATGGAAACATTTCTTGCAGACTTCGCATGTTAGTGTGAGTGTGCCAGTTGTTTCACTAGTATTGGATATACCGTGATCCACAGTACGAAAAACCTTACTGCCGATTTTGCATTTTTATTGACCAGTTTCACTTTTTTATATTATTTATTATTTATAAAGCGAAACAAATGTTTTATGTGTATTACAGCGTCCCATATCGGTGGATTTTGGTATTGTTTTATATTATTTTCTTAATAAATGTTAAACGCATCATTTGAATTATCTGTCGTTCAAATTTTATCTCATTTGGACCAATAGAACGCATACCAGTGCCCTTTCAACTGGAAAACGCATTTCTTACTATCCCTCTATACATATATGCATATATGCATATATATATATATATATATATATATATATATATATATATATATATATATATAAACGTAAACTAAAGTAATCACCAACAAAAATCAAATTATATTCATGTGAAATGCGCCAAACAGCTGCAGTAAAACACATACATTCAATATAAACCAATATAAGATTATATTTAGCCTGAACCAACTCACCCCCCTCACAGAACAAGAAAAACAAGAAGAAAATAACTATTTGTAAAATTTTAACATAAACTAGGAAAAAATAGTTTTAACAAAACTAGGATAAAAAAAAATTTCTTAGTTTTTGTTAAAATTTTACAAATAGTTATTTTCTTCTTGTTCTTCTTGTTCTGTGAGGGGGAGTGGGTGCGCTGGTTCAGGCTAAATATAATCTTATATTGGTTTATATATATATATATATATATATATATATATATATATATGAAGGGGATAGGAATGAGCCGAAACCTTCATAGGAGAAATATCAACTCAATGAAATGTAACTGTCAACGGGATGTGAGAAATTCCTGAACGAGTATGCGCTCACGATACACGAGAAAAGAATTACATGAGTATTAAAAGGATATCAAGATCGGCTGGTGAAAGATGCAACGTACGGCTTAAAAGCTTGCTAAGTTTAGTTACAGAAATGAGAAGCAAAAGTGCTCCGTTCATTTGTTGTTTATGGAAAAGGCAAAAGGCCACTCTCATTCTTTGATAATATCTGTTTACGTATATAACTTCTATTTGTATGTGTTACATTCCATTAAACGTGTATATTTGTCAACATATTTGAATGATCTATGGTCTGGGAAATTATCAAAACTTATTGCACAACAATTTTTGGGGGTTAGACCCGGGATTTGAAAGAAAGAAGTTTCATGCCGCAAACTAAAAGAAATCATATTTTATTTAAGACCTCAAGATTTGAATTATAATTGAAAGTTTGAAATGGGAATTCCATAATCCAGCCTACTGACGTGAGTAACGAACATTTGTAAATTTCATTTTATTATAAATTAATCAAGAGAAAGAATGCCAGCATTAAATAGAACAAAGAAGGTAGATTTGCTAACCTTATGTGATGATCTATGATTAGTTGTTCCAGAGAACTCGAAAATCCGAGACCTAATCAAATTAGTTAGGGAATCTGAGTGTTATGATAAAGATTTTTTCAAAGCCCATCTTGAAGTTATTGGTGTTGAGAGACCCTAAAGTGAAAGAAAAAGAAAGATTTCGTAGTTTTTATAAGTATATATTCTTTTGGTGTGAAAAGTACTCAAAATCAGCAATTAATAGATCCTGATAAAAAATTTTATTATCATAAACGAAATTAAACTGTACATAACAGAAAATGTGATAGAGTTCAATAAGAAGTAGAAAAAATTTCCCTATAAGAAGGATATTGTAAAATCAGACACTTACCAGTCTCTAAGAGATCTGGTGCTTATTCAATGCTCTCTTTTAACTTACAATTATGTTTGTGCGTGACAGTCAAATCTTGTGACTCATTTTCCACCCACTTCCTATGGACATAGAGCTTTGAAATTTGGAATATATGTACATTCCTGAGGGCAGTTCATGAATTGGACATTGATTTTTGAAAATTTTATCACTAGGGGGCAACAGCTTATTTCCTATGGCGAAAACAATATCAGCTTCATCAGTTAGAAATTGTTGAAATTTACTAATATCAGAGTTACCACAATAGCGCCAAAGTTTGACCAACTTCGCGAAGTATCGTCAAATTTGGTAACAAAAACAAGTTGTCTTATATGAAGTCAGATTGGCGATAGCTGACTAATTTGGTGAAATTCCCACTCCTACTATTTAATGCGCTTAATATATATATATATATATATATATATATATATATATATACATTTTTGTGAATTTTAATGAAGGTATTTTTAAAAAAAAAATTACATTTATACTTATTTTACCTTTTGTATTGTTTTTGCTTTATTTTAACTTTTCAGAGACATTGTGTGGTATCTAAATTCTATGAAAAGAAGTGATAACTGACGAGGGAGGCAATATTGACAGGATGACCAGGAATATGGGGATAGGAATGAACAGCAACGTTCATAGGGAAAATATCAACTGAATGAAATGTAACAGTCAACGGCCTGAGTTCACGATACACGAGAACAAAATATGATGAAGCAATAAATAGGAAATAGAGATAGACCAGTTGGTGAACGGTGGAACGCATGACAAGCTTTCTAAATTTATATACGGAAAAAAGAAGCTTTGTTTTTTAATAGGCAAAAGATCATCATTATTCTCTACCAATTATCTGTTTAGGAACACAACTCCTATTTGTATATTTTATGTTCCATTAAGCGTGTGTATTTATCTTCATAATTTAGCGCGATCTATGTTGTGGTAAATTATGAATATTAATCCCATATATATAAGTTATAAATATTTATATAATTGGGGGGGGGGATAGAATTCTTATTCTTTGTAAAATACGAAAAACAAAATTTTTATAGAATGTTCATAAATAATCTTTTACACTGAAACTCTTTAAATTTCTGTAAATTTTGTAGATTATAAAAGTACAATATATTCGTTTCATTTTAATAATTTTAACATTTATATAAACATAATCGAACGATTTAAATGCAGGATAAAAATCTAGCTTTTCCCGTAAAAATCTACAGCCATTTATTCCATTTTTCTTTCAGTATAAATCTTACAACATGTACATAACAAAGAAAGTTTTAATTAAAAAAAATATATTCTAACAAATATTACGCTTCTGAATGCGTTACATAAACATGCTCAAGATTGCATAAAAAGACAGTTTCTATCTAATAAGAATAACTTAGGGATGAGCTGCATTGTTTTGGTTGTCGTAGTAAAAAAGAAAAAAGCTATTTTTTTAATATTTTGTAAACATATAGATTTTTTGTATCGCAAATGATTTTTTTTATAAAACGAAAATAAAGATTAAAAACAAAATCTCAAACATGAAAAAAAACTTCGAATTTTTCCAAAGCATTTTTTTCCCTGTAAAAGCGATTAAAACAGCAAATGTTGGGCAAAGTAATGGAAAATTTAACTAAAATTATTTGTGAAAATATACAGCACGCCTCAATAAATTTTTGTGTGAGAAGAATCTTCCTGAAATAATGTCATTGATTTTCTTTTTTATTTAATTACGTGAATATGAAATACTTAAGGGAAATTAAGGAAAATCGCAATTTTCCATATAAAAATCATTAAATCTTTTATGTTGTGAATTAAAACCGTTACAAAATGTACAGAATGTTTACGTGTGCATTAGATATTTTTAACTAAGTAGATGTGCCCATTCCAAATCTATATTAATATCATTGAATGTATGTTAATATTTGGAAATTTTTCCAGAGAAAGCGGTGTAGGGAGAGGTGTATGCAAGGCAAATGGCTATCTCTCTGGTAAAATTTCCAAATATTAATATAGATTCAATCGAAGCTGGATTTAATTATGAGTCTGTGTTTGCCCCATGTCGGTGACTCACGGAAAAATATACCATCTTTTGCTGCGTTTGTAGCCTTGCCAACCTGTAGTAGTGAAAATTTGCAGGCTGGGTATCGTTCCATGTGGTTTAGTTGGTAGAACGTCAGTGCGCTATACTGATGGCCTGGGTTCGTGTTCCGGCATGAAATATTTTTCACTAGGTTGACCTTTGCGCCTTTTAAGCAAATAATTTGGCATTTGATTTTCATTTGAAATATTGTATGCAAGGCGAATGTCTCTATCTCTCTCTGGAAAAATTTCCAAATATTAATATAGATTCAGTCGATGCTGTATTTAATTATGAGTCTGTGTTCGCCCCATGTCGGTGACTCACGGAAAAATATACCATCTTTTGCTCGTTTGTAGCCTTGCCAACCTGTAATAGTGAGAAGTTCCAGGCTGGGTATAGTTCCATGTGGTTTAGTCGGTAAAACGTCAGTGCGCTATACTGATGGCCTGGGTTCGTGTCCCGGCATGAAATATTTTTCACTAGGTTGACCTTTGCGCCTTTTAAGCAAATAATTTGACATTTGATTTTCATTTGAAATATTGTATGCAATTCGAATGTCTCTCTATCTGGAAAATTTCCAAAATATTAATATAGATTCAATCGATGGTGGATTTAATTATGAGTCTGTGTGTGTCCCATGTCAGTGGCTCACGGAAAAATATTCCATCTTGTGCTACGTTTGTAGCCTTGCCAACTTGTAATAGTGAGAAGTGTCAGCTGGGTATCGTTCCATGTAGTTTAGACGGTAGAACGTCAGTGCGCTATACAGATGGCCCAGATTCGAATCCCGGCATGGAATCTTTTTCATTAGGTTGGTCTTTGCGCATTATTACTATAGATTCAGTCGATGCTGTATTTAATTATGAGTCTGTGTTCGCCCCATGTCGGTGACTCACGGAAAAATATACCATCTTTTGCTCGTCTGTAGCCTTGCCAACCTGTAATAGTGAGAAGTTCCAGGCTGGGTATAGTTCCATGTGGTTTAGTCGGTAAAACGTCAGTGCGCTATACTGATGGCCTGGGTTCGTGTCCCGGCATGAAATATTTTTCACTAGGTTGACCTTTGCGCCTTTTAAGCAAATAATTTGACATCTGATTTTCATTTGAAATATTGTATGCAAGGCGAACGTCTCTCTCTCTGGAAAAAATCCAAATATTAATATGAATCAAAAGTTTTATTAAATTCAGTGCATTAGTTCTTGAGATAGAGCGCCCACAAAATTTGTGTCTCATATAGACAAAAAGACAGATAAAATCAGAGACTCAAAGATAGTACATTTTCTAAAAATAGCCAACTCGTGTTCAGGACCTTCTAAAATGTATAAAACCGTCTATAACCGGATGTCGAAAATTTTCACGAATTCAATACTTTCTTCTTGTAAAGATAGAAGAATAAATACACAACTCACAAAACATTAACTGACGCTGAGATATTATAAGGGTTTCATCTTTATTCGATTAAATAGAATTTACGTTTTTAATTTTATTTTTCTTTTCTGCTTAAGAAAATGCTAAGTAAGTAACGATTTTTAAAAATTAATAAAAAAAAAAATTCTTAACTGTCAAAGCAAAAATACTTTATTTGACTATACACACTTTTCTAGAATTGTTTCATGTTTCATGTTATGTGTAATTGTGCATTTTAAACTTGCTTTATTTTTATTTAAAATGAACTTTTTAATCACAGGAAATTGAATTAAAGTAAGGTTAACTTTTATAAAGTACTGTTTGGATTCTCAGAAATAAGTCCGGTACAAGTAAAAAGGAAAAAAAAAATACAAAATCAAAAATAAATCTACGTGTTTTAAAATTAAATTAAATATGGTAAAGCCACCATAAACTATCTCAAACGATAGATTATGTTACACACTTGATTCGCCAGCAGTGATAGTTGTGTAGCGGAATTACAGATTAGTTCTTCAAAAATATATTATTCATTTTATTTACTTTAACAAAAATAACTAAAGCAATATGTTACATCTTTAAAGAAAAAACATCACGAATGAATATAGGTAATCAATTTCACGAAATGACAAATAACAGTGTTTTTTAAAGATTTGCATTGTCAGGCATTTGACCCTGAAATTAACATGTTTCAACCCGGAAACAGATCACATCGGTGCAAATATAGGTTATAATACCACTAATTTTTTAACTGTTCATATGTTTTTTTTTTTTTTAGAATTAAAAAACTCTGAAAAAAAAATTTTTTCTGTTTAGTAAAGGGTTACGTTTTATTTTTATAGATTATTATTATTATTATTATTATGTATATTGGAAATTCCTGTTACTCTTTTCGCATATATGTCTTTTATGAATGCTGCAGTGTTTATAGGATAACCTCTATATAGGCCTCGAACGCGAAATTATGACAAATATTCTTCCGGTTCGTACAATTATTTACATTGTATATAATATTATATAAAAATTGTTACAGTTCTTGAAAAGCAATACTATTTCCGTTCCGGTTCAGATTCATCCGGGAAGGTTACTAGAGTGTGCGATGATGCAATTAACATAATTGTTTTAAGCCACCTTCTGAAGACTGAACAACGAGATGGAAGTTAGTTGTTGGTTTGTTCGTCGTGCTCTCTTGCTTGTGATCTTGTTATTTCCTGTTGAATAGTTGAATTTTTGCCTTCGGATTTAACTATCCTGCGCGAGTGGTGAATTTATGATTGCAGTGTCTTTTGATAGTTTTATAAATTTAAATTTACCATTATTTTTTTTTTGTTTTCGCAATCATTTCACATCGTGTATTAGTGAAGGCTGATAAGACAATTAATGAGACTAACTAAAGTATCTTTAAACGTAAATAACGTTCGTACTTGGACTGCCTATCTATATTATAAAGGACAAACATATCTGTGCGTAACGCATACGTCATTCTGCGAATGGCAACACTTTGAAATTTGAAATGAAATTTCGCTTTTGCAATTTTTGCTACAGCAAATTTTTAAACTTCTAAACATCCCACATTTTAAATGTTTACACCGTCGTACGCAGAAAACAATGCACTTTTAAATGCAATTTGTTTGAAAGCTGTATCTTAATTTATTGTTGAGATATTAATTTTTTTATAGTTTTTAATACCAATTTTCTAATCGTGGCAACTGAAGTACTTCATTTCTATTAAAAGGGGATTAGTTATCTTTATTGATTATATTCTTACTGATGCCATTTTCTCATTACAATTAAAGATATATTTTTTACAAATTTGAACAGAAAATGACGTTACGCTTTAAAAAAGTCACAATTTCTCTGATGATGCTGTTATATTTCACTATTTTTTCATTTCGCTGATATTGAGTTTAAATCAATAGACAAAATATTTCAGCGACTGAAAATGACGTCATATTTAAAAGTAAACGATAATTTTATTTGATAAAACTAGATATTTCTCCTTGGATACGTCTAAAAGTTATAAATTTCTGGAATTTTTACGCGCAGGTACAGAGATTATACTAAGACCTCAAATGACGAGTGGGAATTTTAACATGAAAAGTTGTAATAGTTAACAAACGGGACTTCAAGCTTGAAAATATATTTATTAATAACCTATTGCGCATTAAAATGTTTTTAAATGGTTAATATGGATGTGAAACGTGGAAAATGACTTGATTTGGTTTAGATGTGAAGGTAGAAAAATTCTATGATTATGTCAAGGTGAAATCATTTTTGCGGATTTTTCATTCCGTAATACCAAGCATCAATTAATAACTCAAATCAATCAAAATTACTTATCTTGATTATATTTTACTGATGACGTATATGAATTAAGTTTAATTTTTCAATAATTTTAACAGTTGAAGTTTATGGAAAAAGTATTTTGTTAATCTTAGGTTAAAATATGTCTTTGGAGAGTTAAATTAACAAGTGTAAGATGGATTTTTTATTCTAATTATTGTTGTTGTTGTATTATAAATTTGATGCAACAGTTCCTTTGTAAACATTTTCTTTCGTCGAAATTCGGCGGGTTCCACCTCGTTATAAGTAAAAATAACAATATTAAAAAGTGCATAAAAACTGCAACAAACAGTAAAAGTGATTTTAGCCAACAATGATTTTGAAAAAGCGTTCCGATTCGTGGATTTTCCATTTCGAGCCCTGACTATATAAAACTATCGATTAGGTGGGTCTAGGAAATGTTTCAAACTTTGGGACTAATAATAATAACATTTTGAAATAACTGTTTTAAAGCATTAATTTTTCGTAGACTATATAAGTTATAAATAATTAACTTATAATTTTCCCTAATCAATGTACAAACCAATTTTAAAATAGTGAGAAGTAAAATGTAAAACGATTTTGCTTGCCAATAATTTACTAAAGGTGTTAAAATATTTTCACTTTCTCAGAAATTTTGCCTTTATCTTCTTAACGCATTTTAAAAGTTTCATTTTAAATATAGATAAATCATTTTTGTCCTTCCTAAATGCCAAACTTCCCTTCATCAATCATAGCAACTTTATTCGGTAATAAGTAACAATGCTATCTTAATTCGTTTTGAAGCAACAGATTTTGCAATACATTTTGAGAGAAGATCAATAAAATACACAATGAAAATACGTAGATAGTTCCATTGTTTAAAATACGTTTATCTATTCATAGATTAAATTAAATTGAATGCTTAACAAATTATTTTTTTGGTATAATTTAATTTTTCTGTTTGAGAATAACAATGATTTAGTCAACTTTTGTAATACTCTTCTATATTTTTTTTTCGAAATTTGTTTTGTGCTCTGCAACGTATTTATATTTGTATAATAGTTAAAAAAAACTATTAAACAGAAGCACCATATGATTATGTGTAAGAAAAACAAGCGAGAAAAATATTAACATAGCACGTTAGAAGAACTTTGCTATACTAAACATAGACTGAACAATCATGTGTACATATATAAAAACAAATAAACATATGGATAGAAATACATTATACTTTCAAAAGTGGATAATTTTAAAAGACACTCAAAAGTACCACACTTTCACAAAAATCCATCAAAAGAAACAAAATTGGGTATGCAGTTTTCCTGTTACAGTCTTCATTTACGAAATCATAACATTTTTCTTTCGATACAATTTACGTTTTAATACCTTATCTATTAATCCCATGCAACGTACCGAGGCGGTATATTATTTGCACTCATGTTCTGTAAAACAAAAGAGATTCCATAATTATTTCAACATTCCAAATTATAATATCTGAAAATGAAGCTTGTAAAAACAATGATTCACAAATATCTGCACAGGATAAGCTCATAAGAATGATTTATAGAGATCCAAGTTGTTATGTACATTGTACAAGTATTTACCATTTCGATACATTTTTGCATACAAACACGAAAAAAACGTATATTTTATTCTTTAATTTTAAAGTTATTCTTAAAATTTTTAAACACATCTAGGACGCACTGCATGTACAAAAAAAAGTTGTTTGTGTATTATCCTAAATAAAATTACTTTTAATATGTGTTTTAACTTATTAGATAGATATTGAAGATAATACTTTGAGGAATTAACAAATGCAATATTTGTTGTGTTGTGAAAATTTATAAATAATAATTTGCTTGACAAATACGCCCTATCATTATTATAGTACGAGATAATAATTAATTTACGTTTTTATTTCAATTAATGAAATGTGAAAGGAGTTTTAAATTATCGCATTACTGCTAATATTTTTCATATATGCAAAAAATACATTTCCTGGTTAAATAAATTGGCTTCATCGAATTTGAATAACGAATTTAAATAAAAATCACTTACAAGCTTCACACCTTTCTTTGTGAAAATAAGTTTGAGAATGTAACAGAATGTAACTTATTTGACGTTGAGAATAATTTAAAATATATTTTAAATCTTCGCGCATTATTTAATTTTACTCAATCAAAAAAAATTGTATAAATATAAATGTTCTATAATTAAATATCTAAGTGCTTAATTAATGCTTATGAAGTTTTGTGTTATTGATAGTTTGTAATATTAACTCGGATATTTGTATGTAGCTTGGAAAGTACAGCATGATAAAAAATAATTATAATCTAAAATAATGTTGTTATAAATGTCTTGATATAAAGTTAAAACTTTTTATTTTCACAACAGTAATTCTGTAAAAGGATTTCGTGAAACTTGTGGTGTAGAAATAAAATCTCTTATTATTTTATAAAATTATGTTGTTACCGTATTACAGATATACTGTTGAAATTACATTTAAAACATTACAGTTGTTTTAAAATTTGCATTTATATTTCGCTATCTTAAGGGGACAATTTACCTTAAAACTGGTAAAAAAATCGATTTTTTTAAAAATATTAAATGAAAGCTTGTTTATATATGAATAGTTTTACCCATATGGAAAATTGAGTTAATACATCCAGCGCAATTACCCACACAAATGAAAACTTTAAATGACTTTTTCGCCTTGTTCATATTTTCTTCACTTTCTTGTTTTAAAAATGCTAAGACTTTTTTTGTGTTTGAGTTGGAGATTTAAACTTTTTTATACATGTTTTCATTATATACATGATAAATATGAGCATGGAATTAGCCTTCGGGATTTTTTTTTTTTTTTGTTTAATAAAAGAATATGAAGATATATTAGATTTTATCGTTTTACACTATATACATCAGTAAAAAAAATTATGTTAAAAAATATTTGATGTATCTAAAAACCCATACGCAGTCTTTTGTAATACGCATTTAAAAATTCTAAAAAAATTAGGCAAAATATCAATATTTAAAAAAGTAGTAGGGATTTAAAAGATTTTTTTTTTACTTAAAAAAAATATATATTAAATATGCAGTTAAAAAATGTTTTTTTTTTCAAAGCGTATTTGTAATGGAACTTTGAAATGCATTGAGTTAACCATTTGAAAAATATTTTTAAAAATAAACAAAATTGATGAAAAGGTAAACTGTTCCCTTAAGCAACGGTGCAAATTAACAATTTGGTGTAAGTTTACACTACGTTAAATTTTAAGAAGAAAGTTGTTTTTCTCAGAAATTCAAACAGACGATATTATATTTCTAGCACGAATATTAAAAAGAAAATGAAAACCAACCTTTAATTTCCCTATAATTTGTTTTCGCTGAATTATTACTAGAACTTTCTTTATAAATTATAACTTTTTGAAAATACATTTGTAATTAATTGTATATACAAGCTGTTCCATAAAAGATGGGAAAAACTTTAAAATGTGATAGTATACATCCTAAAAAACAACTTTTTTCAAAGAATGTATGGTCGGAATTAAAACGCAAAGATAAAAGAGGACGCCGAACTTCATGTGGTTATACGAGGCAGAAACACATATAGAACGATAAAATGACAAACACAAGTGCGAAAACGCTCTCCTTACGATGGTTGAGCCTCTGAACCATTTCCATTTGCAGTTCCGTAGATAAAATGCATATCAGTCTTTGCCCTATTACTGAGGGACAAAATCTTCCGATACTTTCTCTCCGCAACTGATAGTTCCACACTCGAATCAGCGTCTTTTATGTATTAATCGAGGCGAAATTTTGCATCCGAGTTCTTTTTTCCCCATCTCACATTTGGATGCTATTAATGCTGTTCTTCTCTCGATAACTCGCAACAGGATTGGAGCTTTAACGTTTGCATGAACGAAGTTTCCTAATGCGCCAGCAGCTTTGCGTTTTATTTCCGACCATCCATTCTTTGATGAAAGATTTTTGTTTGGATGTATACTATCACCTCTTAAGATTTTGTCCATCTTTTATGAAACACCCTGTATGTGCAATATTTATCCGAAAAGCTGTTGTAGATAAATATAGTTTTTTGTAAATTCCAATCAGAATTATATTATTTTTTAAGCAAACAGGAATTAAAAACAATTGGAGCACGAACAATGAAAGATACAGAATAAAAAATGTTTTTTATTCTCATATGAAATGTAAAACTATGGCTCTTTAAATAATATTAAAAATAAGTTAATTAATATACTGACTAAATGTCTTGTTCAATTCTGAAGGGAATAAATAAACTAAAAAAGTCAGATTAGAATTAAATGAATTCCTAGAATATTCAATAACCAAAATAAAAAATTTCTTACCTTTTGATACGAAACACTATATTCTATATACATATATATATTATTCTCGATATTATTCTTGGATATTATTCTTGAAGTGCGTCTTTGACGGGTTACATTTAAATGACATTTGTGTTTTATTTCATACAGTCTTTAGGGATTCTGCATCAAATAATTCTGAAAGGCATCTTTGAATCATTGCGTAATAGAAATATTTAAACTTTCTTTGATATTGAAGATAAAGAAAGAGTGTAACACTCAAAAAAGTGTGGAAACTAAATTTAGAAGTAAGATGGGGAAAAATCTCAAGCAAAATTGATCAACAGAAATGTCAAGTAGGAAGTTTTTTAGTAATTCCTCTAATAAAATTAAAGATGCCTATAAACCATTAGGGGAATTTGAAGATGAAAGCGATGGAAATTATTATGAAAGTTATAAAAGGAAAAAAAAAGGAAAAAAGAAGTCGAGTAAACAGAAACTTTGTAATGGAAATGAATATCCAGAAGAAAATGAAAAATAAAATGACAAGAAAATGTCAGATTAAATATATTCCTAACATGACATCAACTGTAACTATTATGCCGATTTTGACATGTTTCATCGTGATACTGACAAATCCTTTAATTATGCAGAAGATGCTATATCCAGATAAATGACAGTTGCGATTATGAAATTTAATGAAAAAAAGAGAAAAAGAGAAAAGAGAGAAACAACAAGAAAAAAAAAACAAGAAGAAATATACAGGAAAAAAAGACGAATAAGAAGACAAAAAAGTTTCAGTGACGGTAACGACATAACAACAAATGAGCTTTTTAAAAAGGAACTCATGTCTCTTAACTTTTATTCTTATGATTCAAACTGAAACTGATTATTTTGCAGATTTCATTCGAATATTACTTTTGCGTTATGATAATTCATATAGACATCTGTATCTCGTGAAAATGAAAACACAGCTCTAACTGAACAACCTGTATAATTATGTTTTTTAAAAACACCATTGCTGCTGGTTGCTATTATTTTTTAGTCAGATTATCAGAACGGAATTCCAGTTGCTCTTCCGGGCAATTGATTGATGCCAGAGGAACATGAGATTGGCCGAGTTGTAAGAATCTACCGTTCCGTGGACATATTAGTAATTTCAATACATGACAGATCCAAGACACAGTAGTTCTTGTTTACGTTTTCTAACGTCACCGAGGTTGCGCGCGAGGTAACGGTAGTTTGAAAGAGCATTAGACAATGGTATGAATTGACGAGGTTAATGTATGCCGCTATTCTGTTTAAGATGTTTGCGCCGAAACTGTTATACCTTTTTTCACCTTATATATTTTGCATATATTATATTATTGAATATGATTAATTGCGTGAAGTTTAGTGTTATTTATCAAGCTGTGTTTATGAGTTATTTAACAGTTTATATATACATATCTATATTTGACGTTCCTGTGAAATCGTCAATATTATTTGGAAAGGAAAAACTGCTGTTTTTAATTTTGTGTTGCATCTGCTACGGAATCCTGCATCTTTTTTAAGATGGACCACAAAAATTTACTGAAGAAAATTCAATTATATAATTTTATTGAAAGATTTTAAAAAGCATAATTCATATCATGTTCTAGAGCTTTTCCATATTACTGTGTTTAGCAATATCAAAACTGGTTTTCATAAAATGTTTAAATTTAATTTTATTGTGAATTTGAAGTACATCATTGTTTGCATTCCTAAATGGTTTTAGATTATCTATTTTGAAAGATGAAAGAGTACACGCGGTAGGACATAAAGTGTTTGCATTGTTATTAATCTACATTATTCTCTCACCAAATCTCTTCTTAAGGTGACAAATCTGAGGAACTTCATCGGTCTAGGGGTAGCTAAGTAATAGTTCTGTCTGCTTTGTTTCTTTTCAAAACTATAACTTGGCAACACTGTTTTGTGAATTTTCATTTTTCTTTTGCCAAAGCAAGCTTGTGTTTATTTGATATTCAAAAAACAGGAGTAGCCTCACAGCGTGAAACACAAACCAAATTTAAAGAACTGAGTATTATCAAATATGACTTTCGGTAAATCAGAATACCTCATAAGCAAATTCACATAAGGAAAACTAGCAGTATCTTTTTATAGAAAAAGAAATATAGGTTAAACGCACAAAATTTCGCCTTCTTTTAAGAAGAGATTTTCTGTAGGATAATACTGGCAAATTTTCTGGTCTGCAAAATTCAAGGAGGCATACGAACCATGAGACAACCACCTCATCCAGTTGGAGGCTGAAATCCCAGAATTCTAAAACTCGGTTCCTATATTAAATGCAATCGGCCTAACAAGTCATATCTTGTTGGAATACACCTAAAAACCGGATTTTACTGTTTGACTCGTAGGTTTACCATTGTGTTTTGCTGCTCCCAGTCCGCTATGTTTTCATACCTTTGGGTGCAGGAAAACGCAATGATAAACCTACGAGTCGACCGCTAAAATTGGGTTTTTAGGTGTTTTCCACCAAGATATGACTTGGCAGACCGATTTTGTTTTAATATGAGAATCGAATTGCATAAAATTTGTAGAGGTATCGCTTGTCATTTCTCCTTCATTACTCGATACTATTATTTCTCTTTCATTACTCGATACTATCATTCCTCTTTCGCTTTACAGAGTACATCAATTGCGGTTAATTTGCACTTTAAAAGTTGTCCATTTGTGAAACACTAATGGGTCTTTTCATGGATATGTTGAAAAGGTATATATATATGGATCAATCCATTTCAAATCACACAAGTGGTCTCACTCGCCATTTTTAATTTTCCTAATATTTTATCCAAGTATTTTTCATACTTTTCTGAGTTTAAAAACCTGATCAAAAAATTGATCATGTAGTTTTTTAGAGGTGGCCATTTTTAACAAACTACAGAGCCATTGTTGGGCGAAAAATGTGTTTTACGGAAAATGCTATAACTGCGTTATTTTTCTGCCTATCAAGATATATAAAAAAAACAAAATGTTCACCATAAAATCGTCAACATTTAATGTAATTATATAGAATTAAGCTCTAGGCCAAAAACAAGCTTAAAAACCTAGGAAACAAAAGATCAAACACCACATTTCGCTGCCTTTATTTTTTATGAAGGAGATCAGACTCACCTTAAATATTTTTTTCGAAAACTGATATCTTATAGGGCTCATTATTTTTATAAATTTCAATACTGGAAACATTTTCCATTTTTCTTTTGTACAGTTCATAAAAAATTGTATTAAGTGTGTTTTTGGCAATTTTCTCTAATTAATATCTCAAAAGGGACTGATTAAAAAATTCTGAAAACTTAGGATAATACAGATCTTTGTAATATAAAGTTAAATTGTAAATTTTATAAGTGAGACTTAACTGTTTTTCTAATAACTGTTCACTAAAAATACACCCCCCATCCTTTTTCTTTTTGTTTTGTTCTAGACATTACAGGTGCTTTTTACTTAGGTACGATAAACTGACGATATAAAAATAATTACACATTATTGCTTAGTTAAATAGAGCAGTGGCACCTTTTCTAAACTATCTTGAAGGGAGAGGAGGTCTTTTGATTTTATTTGCTCAGCTGGGGAGCACCTGATAGAGTTTTATTCTGACATGTTTTTGAAGTTAGCCTAAGTATTCGCTAAGAGGTTATTTCAATTAAGCGAAATCGAAAACACACGCTTGCTAATGAAATTTTATAAAATATCTAGTTTGCATATGCCACTGCCCCTTGCCTTTTACGAGATATTTTATAAAATTTCATTGACACATTAATTAGTGAAAATTGGCAAAATAAGACATAACACAGATTTTAATGATCTGTGCAAAAAAAAAAAAAAGGGCAAACGTTTTGAGGATTGAAATTTATAAAAATGTATATTTCTATAAGAGATCAGTGTATGAAAAAATATTTAGGTTGAGCCTTATTTCCTCCATAAAAAATAATGGCAGCAAAATTTGGTGTTTGACCTTTTATTTCTCCGGTTTTTAAGCATGATATTGGCATAGATCCTTAAGTATCATAAAATTTTTATAGCTACATAAGATGTTGCCAATTTTATGCTGAACATTTTGGTTTTTGATTCACCTTGATAGATAGAAAAATAAACCAGTTACAGCATTTTCTGTAAAACCCGTTTTTCGCCAAAAACGACTGTATTACTTGTTAAAAATGGTCACCTCCAAAAAACTATGTGATAAAAAAAATTTTTATCATGTTTTTAAATTCAGAAAACTATGAAGAAAATTCGGTTAAAATATTAAGAAAATTAAAAATGTCGAGTGACACCACCTTGATTATTTGAAACCCATATGCAATGCCTGTGTCGGTTTGTTTTATTTCATGGATTGGAGTCGTAGTTTACGAAATATGACTGGTGGCTTTGTCTAGAAAAGTTCCACTCTTTGAAAGTCGTTAAAATAAAAAAATATATATATAAAAAGTATTCTATAAATATCGGACCTAAAACATTCTCCTTATAATACATGGTGTCCATATAACAGTTTCCCATTTATAAACTTTAATAAAATCAACTGTAAGCGTTGTAGAGTGTTGGTGTAAGATTAGAAATAAAAAGTAACTCTGAAAGTTTTAGATGAGTGCATGTGCGAGTACTGCCTTGTTATTTACTAACTTGCAGTGCCATATACGCAAAATGGCTACTCCTGAGCATAACGCGTTATTGCTGTGATGAAGATTTCAAAGCCGTTAAAGCCATGCAACCGTTTGCTTTGGGCCTTTATAAAAGATGGTATCTACATTCCACCGCTATCTAATTATTTGCAACAGTTGAGAAACAGGATTGAAGAGGATATTGCTTCCATTAACTCCAGTTTTGTTAACCGAAATGTGAGAAGAATTGGACTTTAGGTTGGATGTGTGCCGTGTGACTAAAGGTGCACATATTGAACATTTGCACGAAACACTTGGTTAGTTTATCTTCAATTTGATGTAAATAGTCTACCTTAAACTTTTATAATGTACAACTGAAACTGGGACATTCTTTTAAGGACACCCCGTATAATGAATTGATTTTAATATTTTTTCGATTCTTCTAATTTTAATTTTCCATTATAAGAGATATCTACGTTAATTACAAAGCATTTTATAAATCATTTTACAAGCTCAGAAGGAAGTTAGGACATGTATTTTGCTGTGTTTTGCATAATAAGTATTGTAGACCGGGTTTTTTTTAAATGAATTTTATAATTTTTATTTTTGAATTTAGGGAATTATAGATATTGTGCTTTTATAAAGCAGTTATTAAAGTCAAAATTTGCGTATTCGATCGTTCCCCTATTTGTTTTTTTTAACCGTAAAAAAGAAAAAAAAATTAGGTCCAAGTCTTTTGCGTAAACTTGCCCCGGGAACGGGGTAAGTTTATACATCAAGTGGGGCACGTTTACGCATATTGTAAGTGATACCAATGAGCAAGTGAAATAAATATTTAATCAAATTGAAATGTTTTATTTATAACTTAAAACACTGTTTAAAAAAATAATAATAAAGAGAATTAATTAAATAACATTTTATAGGCTAAACTGCAAACATAGGGTTTATTGCTAATTAAAAACAGAAAGTATTTAGTCATCTTCATTATCACTGTTACAGTTTTTGCAAACAAAATATGGAGTACTTCTTTTTGCACACTTGTCATGGGACCACTTTTTGCATCTAAGACATTGAACACAGCCTTGTCCTTTTTTGGATTGGTTATATGATTTCAAACAATAAATACATACACAGTTTCCATCTTCGTCATCAGATTCATTCAATATTTTCTTTTTTCCAGAGTGTACCAACTTTTTCCCTTTTGCAGTTTTTGGTTTCATGTTTTTTCCTTTGCTGTCTTTTTGTTCTGCTTCCATAGAGACTAGTAATTTTTTTCGTAATTTCTACTTTTTGAACGTGCGTAAAGTTGCTCCGATGTCAATGCGTAAACGTGCCCCGTCACCATGTTTGGAATTATTTTTAACGTGCAACGAAAAATAATAACATTTCTGATCATACAAATACAGTTCTCAAAAACGTTCTGCTAATGTTCATATATTCGCTTATCCTTAAATAAGTGTTATTAGTTCACAATAAGTTTCAATAAGTTCAACACAAAATTTACTCAACTTGACAGAAAACAGGTTATCTGTTCCACATGCTAGACCGAAGCTCAACTGACGCTCAAAAACTTTCGAAAATACATGCTATGGGCAGCATCAATCTGTCATGACTGTGTCGCGCCAGTTATAACTCGTTTCGGAAAACGTGCCTGCGTAAACGTGACCCGGTCTACACTAGACTTTTTTGTTGCGGTCGTTTATGTAAATTCATGTTTCATAAAGTTTAAAAATGCATATTTTCATTTATCTTCTTCAGAATGGTTTTCACACGGGGCTTTACAAAATGTCTTGCCTTGCGAAATGCATCAGAAAAGACAGTGGATAGTATATTTTCCAACTTTTTAAAACTTTAAAACATAGTTAGCGTTTATGTATTCGAATTTTTCTGGTCATCTCCCACTTCTCTAACTCAGGTAAACATGCTCAGCTTGCCATGTTATTTATATACGTTATTGAGGATTAACCTGGCAGGCCGGTATTGAATATGAAGTTTGTATCAATTATAGTTCCAAAAGAGAGATACCCAAAATAATTCCGTTACATTATAGAATACAGGGGAAAATCGCAGCTAATGTATTTTAATAATGTTACATTATATCAAACATATTCAAATTTATATGCATCACTGAGGTGCATTACAAGATACTTACAGTAGAATATGGTGTGCATAGTATTTATCGTTCATTTACAGTAACGCAAAAATAATTATGTCATAGTACTGTCTATGAATGATAATTGCTGGAAGTGCGTTATTAGTCGCGGTATGCGTTTTAAAATATAACTAATATACAGTACGATATACAGTAAACTATATACAGTATAACTTCAAAGATCCGGCATCATCGGGATCGAGACTATGCCCGATTTTTGAAAATTCCAGATTTTTGAAGGAATATCAAAAGTAGCAACTGGGAATATCAAAAGTAGTTATATATTTTTAATTGTGCCTTTAGTCATTATAATTCATTATTAAGTGATAATTATGTAAGAAAAATTGAGAATTAAATATAAAAAAAATTACTTTGATTGATATTTTCTATGTTACAGAAAAAAAAAAAAATCTAATAAAGCGAGAAATTATTTCTTCTCTTGTAATTTCGGAAACATCGATGTCAACTTTGTTTGCTTCTTTTTTTTTTTTACCGTTCTTTAACAAGCGTTTTTTTTTATATATATTTTATACATATGAAGAATGTCTAGTTCGGAAATACAGTCTTGTTTCTGTAAATTATATATTAATTCTTGCATCAAATTTATGCATTTTTCTAGTGACACCTTTTCTTCTGCCGGTTGTTCATTCTCGTCTTCTGAGCTGCTTCTAGCATTATCGGCGGTTCTATTTAGCACTGTGTGAGTGATCTAGCTGTCCGTGAAACTGTTCGTTGTTGATGCATTTTTGTCAATGCTTAGCCAATCATCTATATCCCTATTTTCGACACTTAATGCATTTTCAGATCTTGCGTGTTCAATCAGCTCATAAATTGCGCTCTTTTCACGGCAAACTTGAAAGGATGAAAAATTCTTCCTCAACATGGATGTCGCTATTGCCTAAAATTCGTTCTGGCCATATATTGTGCCATGCATTCGCCAAAGGTGTCCTTAATATTGCTAAGCAACAGTATGGCTCCCAGTAAACAACCGCTTCTGACAAATAAAAAAAAGTCAAATATTCTATTTTTGCCTTTTTACTTTCGATCTTGAAGTTTTTAATTCATAAAGAATTGCTTTTTTTCTTCTCCCATAACTTGAAAGTGTAAAAGAAAAAGGAAGGGAAAAGTTGATATTGAAGCCGGATTTTTGAAGTTGCCGGATTTCTGAATGCCGGATTTTTGAAGTCATACTGTAGATCATATACAGTGCTGTTGTATATAAGAACCCAAGTAGATTTCAGTTTATTGGTGGAAATTGCTGTAGGATAATTTCCAATTGTGATATGCATTTCCATACTGAACCAAATTTTAGCATAATGTGTAGTATATATACAAATATGTAGATCATATACATGTATTCATAAAATAATTTGAACTATTTTCCAACTGTAGATGGTAATTTGTGAAATTTATGTTTTCGAATATTTTATGCGTTTTTCAAATTTCTTACTGTGTCCTTATTTTTCCCATTAATAAATGGGAAGTTTTGATACACTATTCTTTGTTCACACTATTTTGGAAAATGTTACATAATTTATGCCTGACGCATGACTTATATTTCTTTTTTTTTAACTGTAAAGCTTGGTTTTTGTTTATTATTGTTGCAGACTAATAAAAGTATATGAGGTTTATTGATGCGTCGTAGGATCTTTTTATTTTTTATTTTATTTTTATTTTTTTGGTAAATTGACATAGGTTTATAAATATTGTTGATTGTGTAGACGTATACTTATGCCCGGATTAAGACAGAAGGTGTTTATAGTATTTTCGTTGAAAAGAACATTTCAGTTAACGAAAAATAACATCTCCTTTACATTAAAAAACATGAAACTTCCCAACATCATAATAGATATTTTTTTTTCTGTTTCAACTAAATTAATTTTTTTAATATAAAATAATGCGTTTGATAAAGAAATTCCTTTAATCGACAATCACATAGAAGTTTCACAGCTATTTTTATATATGAAATATATTTAAATTTAAAATTCAATTTTCTACCTACTTTAAAAATCTTCTTGATTATTTACAATTAAAACATTAATATTTATTTGCTTGCAAAATATATTATTAAAATTTCTTTAATTTTTTTTTTTATTTAATCATTAAATATTGATCAGAAGAATTCTTAAAGAAAAAGTAGTCGAATATTATGATAAGATGGTCAAAAAGAAGTTAAGGCCTTTCTTGAATCATCCTTTTTTGTTTACTCTTAACTCTTATTATGGATTTTTTCCGGAAATTCTTATATATCATTATTTGGCAATGTTGAATAGGAATTTAATTAGCTATAAAATGTATCATGTCAGCAGCTCTAACACAATGCCATAAAAATACATTGTTGATAATTTAAACATTGTTAAAACAATGTTTACGACAAACGAAAATATTTTGACGCATAGTGAAACACTTTCAGTCAAATATTCTTCTATTTTCTGTGTGAAAAACAAACATTGTTAGTAAAAAAGTACAGGGTTGAAAAGAGGATTTTTTTTACGTTTCCAAAATAAATATTAGAGTGAAGTTTAGTTGTTTTAGATAGTAACTATACTTTTAAAATGGTAAAATTGAATAAGATTTCGTTAATCGTTCATTTGGATGTAGCGTGCGTCCTTTTTATGTTTCCTAAAGTGCTACCCTAACCGCATAGTCAATTAATTATTAAATCCATTGTGAATTTTAATAAGATAATTGTAATACTCGTACAAATTAAAAGATTTGAAAGAAATGTGTATAAAATTAAATTCATCCGAATGTATAAAGTCCATCAGTTTTATTGTGCTTTCGGATGCATAGTTCTTTTCTCCCGCCCCTTAGTGTTTGTGATATAACCATGATAATAGAGTAAATAATACAATTATCTATTGCATTTATTTCTTTATGAATTGATAACGTACGTATTTTATTTTCTAAAACTCAAACAATTTTGTTTATTTTTACAGTTCTGTAGATATATCAGAACATTAGTATTTTTTTCATTTAGTAAAATTTCTCAGTAATGAAATAGAGTTTCTACCATGGGCCGATATTCTAAACATTTTCTTTCTACAACTAACGCTAGTAGCGATTCAAGAATTTGCTCTATCAAAATAAAAATTTTCTCATAAAATAATGTACTTTTTTATATATTGTTGTAATATGTAAGTCTCATGTAGTTCATATCTTTATCCGATGATGTATTAAGAATCTGTTCTCTCATCCCTCTGTGTAGAATAGTAATTCAATTTTTATTTTTTCCTGATATTGCCCTGAAGCATTCTTTATAAATTTCAGTTGAAATTTTTCATGTGGGAAGATATATTTCTTTGGGTAGGTTGAAACTCTGCTTAATGCAATGTGACGTTATTCTTTCTACCATATTATATCCTTTTTGCATTATATTTTCTCGTAATAAAAATTTAACATATCATTAGTTTAAAGTGTTTCAATTATATATAACTACTTTTCTTTTTCTTTTAAAATCATATTTATGAAATAAAACTTTAGTTAACATATACTGGACAATTGCACCATAAAATATAATAAATAAAGACACACAACCTTGTTTAATGGTACACAAAACACAAATTTTAATAAGTTAAATTCTACGTTTCGAGCTGTTTCTAAAGCCGTCTTCAGGAAAAAATGATGGTTAAATGGCTAAAAGCTCAGAGATGGAGGGCTTCCTGTGCGAGAGACAATTTGCCTAACATTGACTAAAGATATGAAAATAAAAATGCAGTGGTGTCATCCAGTGAAAATAAATACTTGTTAATGAAATGAGTCCAAATAAATCAAAATTCCGGTTGAAGAAACCCGGAGGGTCGCCATCTACGCATGAGGGCATGAACCACATTCAACAAAATTTTCATTGAAGTTTTCGGCAACATGATTCAAGTTTAAATTTAA
Source organism: Maratus speciosus (assembly GCA_963932465.1). Taxonomy (NCBI): domain Eukaryota; kingdom Metazoa; phylum Arthropoda; class Arachnida; order Araneae; family Salticidae; genus Maratus; species Maratus speciosus. Next base: position 364,529,893 of record OZ010788.1, on the reverse strand, counting down.
TAACTCTTTTGAGAGTAAAAGAGAATCAGTTGAAATCATAGCACGTGAGAATAAACCTTGTGACGATAATTTATCCTATAATATCCCAAAATTCTGGCATAATATCATAAACTCATAATTCTGTATCTAATTCCAGTATTTCAATTTAAACTTGAATCATGTTGCCACAAATTTGAATGTAAACTTTGTAAAATGTGGTTCTGGCCCTCATGCATAGATGAAGACCCTCGGAGATTCTTCAACCGAACTTTTTATTTATTTGGACTCATTTCATTAATAAGTATTTATTTTCACTGGATGGCACCACTACATTGTTATTTTCATATCTTTAGTCAATGTTCAGCAAATTGCCTCTTGCACAGGAAGACTTCATCTCTGAGCTTTTAGCCATTTAACCATCACATTTTCCTGAAGACGGCTGTAGGAGCAGCTTGAAACGTAGAAGTTAACTTATTAAAGTTCGTGTTTTGTGTACCATTAAGCAAGGTTGTGTGTCTTTATTTAAAACTTTAGTATTTTCTTCTCGAATAATTAATATTCCCGAGAGTTTCAGAAGAATAAATGTATGTTATTGAAAAAATGTTTAACTTATTTTAAGAAAGAATAAAATAAGTTAAGTTAAATTTGATTCAGAAAATATTTAAAGCTTTGACAGACGTTTTAAGGGTAAAACCTTTTTTGAATAAGCAGAAGAGTGTAACCAAAGAATATTTCTCGTAATAAAAATGTGTCTTACATCGAGGGCCTGATTGAGTCACTTCGCTGAACTAGACACAGCATTCTTTGGTGCCCTTTATCACTACGATAAGAAAGTTCTAAACTCAACATCTTTTTTATCTAGCCATACCAGTACATGATTATTAACGGCAATGTTAGCACAAGAACTTGAGAATTTTTTTAAGTCTAATTTTCTAAAAACGCAATATGCTTAAAGCTTGAGTTCTGATTGCAAACTAATGACGTAAACTAAATTTCCCTGAAAAAAAAAATATTTCTCTAAGCATTTCACCCCAGCTTCAGTAAAAATTCCCCGAATAAAATATTTCGATTATTATATTTTGTATACATAGTAAAATTAAGATTTTAGATTAAAACACTCAAGATTTTTGGAGAGTATTTTTTTTTAAATAGACAGAGTTAAAAGCAGAGTTAACAGAGTTGGTTAAAACTAGCAAAATCATGACGCATCATATTCGTGGAACCGACTGAAGTGAAACACAACAGTAGCTTTTCATTTCAAACTCATCTCAAACGTGTATTTAAAAATTCGAAAATTTCTGTGGGAGGTTCCATGACTCTATCTATAGCTTTCCAATTATGAATAATGGTTAATATACAGATACTTTTCACGCCAGTTTGTACAGCGAATATCTTCTCCCTCAAAATAATCATCAAAGTGTTGTAATGAGTGTAGACTTAACGTTCAATCTGAACAGGTGACTGCCGGGAAAACTCTCTCAGCTGGATAAAAAACATTATAACTATACAGCTGTTGCTTCACATAACCTTCGCGCAGAAGAATGACCATAAATTGTTCAGCCAAATATATGCACCATTGACACAAAAAGATTACAGGCATGCTCTCTTCAGAGATGCTGGATATTTAGTACAGTAACATGTTACTGAGCTGGCGGTTACCTGAAGAGCGCGTCGCTTACGTTATCATCTCACGAAAACACGCAAAACTGACAATTTTGGTGATCGCAAATTACTGTTTTTGCACGTTTACGTTGTACAACCGAATACTATTAATCTTTGATACTATTTCGCATAGCTGCCTAGGGATGAGGTCTTTGAACTTCATGTGAGATTGGTTTGGCCAAATACCAAACCATACTCAATTTTATGCACAATAATAAGATGTGATTACAGAATGCAACTATTCGATGACTTTCTTGAGGGAGAGGATATTTTTCTTATGACATGAGCCACCAGGTTACTTATAATCAATCCTAAAAATATCTTATGTAGAAAAGAAGCATTCCTAAAAATATTTTCTCAATATACTACTAGTCATTAAATCTTTCAATATGTAGATTTACTTTAACACGTTCACGCCGGCGCGGTGGGTCACACTCGACTCAGAGCTGCCAAGTCTCCGGCTTTTAGGATACCAGTATTTTAATACAGAAAATGTTGTTTTATTTAATTAGAACAATTGGGCGATTTAAAGGAACAATATTTTCTCTAAAATAATAGTGCTGTGAAAAAAGTCGGAGACTTGACAACTCAGAGACAATCGAGTGTGACCCACCGCGCCGGCGTGAACGTGTTAAAGAACATTGTAATTCAAGAGTTCGTATGGAATATATATAAATATTTATGCATTTAAAAAAACAGCAAATAAATAGTACTTTTTACATTAGACATTCGTATAAAAATATAATATATTTCAATAAATTGCCCTTTAGCTGATATTTCTGAGTGTTGTATAAGAGAGAATAGTTTAATCATAGAAGCATTCTCTCCTTCCCTCCTATTTGTTCTCCGATAATTGCAAAGTAGTTAAATATCTCATTTGATGCAATATATATTTAATAATAATTACAGTAGAATAACTTGTTTAACCCTCCGACTGTCTTAGAAGAGGGCAAAATTGTAATGTTGTTTTCTCTGCATTTTGTTTTAAATGCTAAAAAAAATGATTCTTTGAACATTTTATAAAAAACTTAACAACGAATATGAATGCAATCCTTGGAAATGTTAATCATTGTTCAATGTATTAAAAATACATGAAATCAATAGAATTATATTACTTTAAATATTGCTTGTATTGCAGTGAAACCTGGAGCTTAGTGAACGTATTAACACGGGCTTGTCAGTGAGGGGGTTAAACATAAACAGATAATAACTTATTGTAAATATATCACATGTAATTCAATAAGTTTTATTATTCAGTTTTATTTAGAACTTTTGATCTTTTCTTAAAAGAATACATATACTTTCAGACACTTAACGAGGCATCGTTAAAGTTCCGATTAATGATATCGATTAAAAATAGTGACTTGGCAAGCTCTAGTTTCAAAGAACTGCAATTTATTCGCTATTATACTAAACTGAATAATTGGAAGATATTCTGGTACATAAAATGCGAAGGAATGGTATGTTAGTGTATTATAATTATTTACAGTTCTTTAATTTTAAATAAATCAATTCAACTCATGTCTTTTCACTAATTTTTGTAATTGTGTTTCAAATGCTTTCTTATAAAGGATAAATCTGAAATTCAATTTAACGGGCTTCCCACGTGTGATGGGTTCGCTCCGAATGTCGCACGAGTGACGTTGTGAAAAATGCCAGAATGGAAGCACGAGGAGAGCAATCCGCATTGAAAGACCTCCAAGAGGAAGAGGAGGGAATGCTCTATGGACCAGGCATCGCAGATTGATGGTTATTTGAGATTTTCATCCTTTTAACGTACCTATAACGCGTTTTTATCAAAACGCTGTTTTTCAAATTTTCCTCCATCATATCTCGAGAACGGTTTGACCGATTTACTTGAAATTTATAGAGTAGACTCTGCACATGTAGACGCACAGAATGAACTAGGATCATCTTAAAATTCTAAATATTCCCATTTTTTTGTAACAAAAAAATCATGAAATTTGATTTTTTTTTTTTCAGAAGCCTGCCAAAAACCCAATTTTCGATATTTTTTAATGGTTCCAATTCCTTCAGTGCATTTATACTTACAGATTAAAACGCTGTTTGGTTTTTGTCTTTCAAATAAGCCAATCAGCCGAAATCGTGGAGGAAGTGAGCCTTTTTTTTGGAGGCACGTGTCTTCAAAGTGGTGCAACATACGTTCTAATAACGATTTTTGCATGAAATTTGCTTTATATATTTTTTAAAAAAACAATAAATGCATAATAAAAAAACGCAAAGTTTTATTTTTTATTTGTCGTCAAAATAAACTCCCAAAAAATGCTTAAAATACAGGTTGTCACACGGGGGAACCCCTTAATTTCATTTTACGGAAATCAGAATAAATGGATAAAAGAGTAAACATTTAAAGGAAAGGAGTGGGCATTTATTAACCGCCCCCCCCCCCACCCGATAAGTAATCCCGAAAATCATTCCAATATGTATTTATTAAGATAATATAAATTACTAGCCATATTAACCGACTCTCCGATTTTTTAATGTAGAATGTTTAATTTCGTTGCACAAGGTAGTGTTATACAAATAGCTTCCTTTAGAAAATATTAGTGTAATTAAAGTATTTCTTCATCCCATTTTTTATTGTTGATTTCATATGTCGTTAATATGTGAAAAATAAATTAAAACTTATGTATAAGCTATTATGGTGTTATCAGTGCTAGATTTTGAAGAAAATTTGTAAAAAATGAAGCACATTTTAAATGGCTAAATAAACTTATGTTGCTAATTTTGTATAACACATTTAAGGAGTCTACAAACAAAAATTAATCAGAGATGTAGTAGATATGGAATTAAATTATATTAAAACAATAATAAAATTTTAGAAAATATTTTTTTAAGTTTTTATTTTGGGGGCAAAAGCTATGTCTACTTACTCATATCCTTTATGTTATTCGGAACTGATTACAATATAAATTTTATCAGATATAATATAATACAGGCAGATGAGGCGTTCAGAGGTCAATCCGAAAAACTGCATTTTTTAAAGAAATTCAGGTAATAATATGGCTGGGTTGCATTAGTGAATACTTTTCGTTGGCCAAAACGACTAATCCCATAGTTCAATGGGTTGCCGTTAGAATGCGCTATCTGCTCTGGCAACTCAAAATTTTTCCAGATGCTTTAGTGGCCAATGTGATTAACTCCATGTCTCAATGACAGCAGATATTTATTGTATAACTGCTTATTTTTATTGTTGAAATGACTTTGTGAACTAACTGATAGTGACTGTGAGTGGTGTTTACTTCTTTTATTAAATTTACTTTCTCATTTGAATCAAGAAATAGCCTAAAATGAGGGATCAAAGCAGTAAAAGTGACATTTTTGACGACAACACGGACTCTGAACCAGACTACATTACACTGTTCAGATTTATATCTACGTACTAAAAATACTTCATTTTGATTAGGTAAAAACCTTAATAGATTAAATAACTTAGTCTCTAATGATGTTCAACAACTGAATAAAAAACGTTTTCTTTGTGGAAAGCAGTGACATTGCTCTTTTGGATTTTGAAGTAGAGTGGAGCCTATTAGACACCTTAAACGTAAAAGAAACCCTGAAAATTTAAAGACGGCTCTTCACAAGTAAAACATACTTTCTGGCAAAGTGTACAAAAATAGAACAGGACACACAGTCGCTATAAATCTTTAGTGATAAAAAGTGCTAGAGTGCAAGAAAATACAATAAAAAATATAACATATTAAAGGGAAACACTTTTTTAATCATTTTACAGTTTAACTACTTGGAGTGCGCAAAACATATTTCTCAATGGTTATATCAAATCAACAAGCATATTAAGAGTCGTCAACCTTCTAATCAGTCTAAACCTCAAACAAGTCGCAGTTTTATGTTTTTTCTCCAGGATCGTTTCATCGTCTGAGTTAAGAACGTTGATTTTAAGGTTTGTAAAGTTTTTAGGATTGTTTAGGGAAATCTTTCAAGTGCCTAATGACCGAACTCATAGTTGTAGCAGAAGAATGACGTAAGTTGTATTGTTGATAGAAGTGGAAAGTCAACCCCAGGAAATAAAGCTGACATATCTGTTATAAATTCCATAAAATCAATTCCTGCTTACATCGGCTACTACAACAGATCACACAACGAACGCTCAAAGAAAGTATTTGAACCCTGATCTTACAAAAATGATGATCTAAAAAAATGTACGATTTATATATTTTGCGATTGGGTGAAAAGCAAAAAAACTCCAGTTAAAAAAAAAAAAAAAATACGCTACCACGTATTTGAAATCGCCGCTTAACCTACTCAGTCCTTATGTCACCTGTAGGAGATACTAAAGAACACCCTTTAAATTAATTTAAATACATCTAGAATTCTTAAATTACTTTTAGATCTTTTTTAGAAATGTGTGCATGTCATAAGCATCGATATATAGACTGATACATCTTTGGAGAAGTTTTATAGAAATTTTAAACCACGTTTTTGTAGGCCCACGTAATATTTGTCTCAGGTTGGAGGAGGTTAAAAATACTATCATGTGTGCGTCAGTTTACAAAATAGACTTCTAGTGAAAAGCGAAGATGAAAGGAATGTAATAGAATCTGAAGAGGGGCTGCATCTAAGCAAGGCAGAAAAGGCCAGAGAAAGTTTAAAAGATGTCCAGAGTAGATGACCTGATGATTATTACGTGTTAACTTTCGATCTCCTTAAGGCTTTCACTTTCGCAAAATGTTCAATGTCTGTATCGTACTACAAACGAAGTTTTTTTTTATGATTTTGGTGTTCACATTTGCTATACAAAAACTTACATGTACATATGTCTGGAAACCGAAAGTTCGAGAGGTTCGCAGTAAATTAGCTCTTGTATTATAAAACACCTGATTGGTCATGCCAATAATTAACAAACAAAACTCTGACTCATGCGGCGGCCGAAACGGCAACTTAAAAATTGTTACATTTATATTACCTGTAAACTTATAGTGGTAGCACTGAAACTATTGAATTATTATTATTTGTCCTAGGGCACAGTTATTTTCCAAAAGATTCTGATCTTTATTTTATTGAGAAAAGAGCAAAAACTAGTTCAACGTCTTTTTTCCAAGAGATTGGTACGATTCTTGATTGCAGGAAAATTAACATGTCTCACAGAAATGAAGCATGAAGATTTCTAGAAACCCCAGAAAACTCTATCACCAACAGGAAATAAAAAGTCGACGGTGAACCAGTTAACTGGATGAAAATCAGACGGATCAGGATTGAGAAGGTAGAATCATTTGTTATTAAATATATAATTAATTTCTTAGCAGAGATGCTAAAGGAGAGATCATTTGGAAAGAGATGCATTTGGAAAAATAAACATAAAAATGAAAATGGATGGCCTTTAGAAAGCCTTGCTAATGTTCCACAAGATATTCTTTTTCCCATATTAATACCAATCACCATAGCAAAAGAGAAGGATGTAATGGAACTCTTGAAGTATATACCTCTTCTTCATCATCATTATTATAAATATTGAAATTGATATCCCGCAAACCGGATCTGACGGTGAGGATGACTGCATCATTTACATAAACAAGAGTAATTTGCATATTAGACGTAATTTCTACACCTTTTCCAAGACACAGGATATCAAATTTATTACCTGAAATAATACTGGTTACTTTTTCATGTAAATAAATTATGTTGTGCGTGTATTTGTTTAATAAAATTACCTTTATATAAACCACTAAGAATTTTTTCAATACCTTTCAGTTGGCAGTGTGACTAACTTCATACAAAGTGAATTTTTTCTTAAAGAGAGGAGAACATTATGAGTATTTATACAGTGCTAAACCCATGATTATAATAAAATTAATGCGTTTAATCAAAATGCGCTTAAAAATAATAATAGAGTTATACATAACTTTAACTGTTTATACTAAACATTTTCATCTGATGGAGTTAGTCGGGTTGAATTCTTAATGCCTCATATATAAGTCAGGTGTACAATGCAGATTCAGTCCGTGAAGTAGCAATTCGAACTTAGACGAGATTCTGTCACCAATTAAGATTACTCCATAATTACACAAAATGATAAAAAGTATTATAAAGATGAAAATGAAAGTGATATTATTTTATCAAATTAGTAAACTTTTCTTATTTTATATTATTCTGAAGCATTTTAGATGAAACGTGTAATCAAAATTAAACTTGTCTAGTGTAATCCATGAAAGCACGTATATTTTTTAAAGTTTTACATCGAAGGTAATTAAAAGTTACAGAAATGTCTCATACCTTAAGCCGTTATGCAAAATATTTCGGATGATCTCCATACTCAGGAAAACAGTTCTGTATAAAAATAATTAATCTGGGAATTTTTGAAGATAGTATGTTTTCGAAATTTTAAATTTAGTTTCCACATAAATTGAATCTCTATTTAAAAAGTAATATCAAACATGTATAACATATTAGCACCTTGTAATAATATACTATACTGGATTTCAAAATTATTTGAACACCAGTTTTTCAAGCATAAAAAAGAAGAAAATTTTACAAAACAAACTTTAGTCCATTCAAATCAATGTTAGAAATAGAAAAAATGGTTTTATTTTATAACAAAATATAACTGAAACAGCGCTTTATACATAAAATGAATTGCATTTTTCCATTTTGAGGTGTTTCATAATGATATGAACATTGGCCAAAAATATAGATTAATAGCCAGTGTATGCAGCAGATCTTTTAATTAATGAAATATCTCGATCAGGCATGGAGTAGACTAAGTTTTTTTTTATATATTTTGATCGATTTCATTCTTGTGGAAAATGATAGCAGCTTTTAATTCTGAAATTGTGTTATATTGATTTCAATTTGCGTAAACAGCCCTAATCAGTAAGCTCCATATATTTTCCATTGTATTTAAATCAGGAGAAACATATGGCCATTGAATTACATCTATACCATTTTTAAGAAACCATTCTTAAGTGCTTTTTGCAATGTGGATGGATGCATTGTCTTGTTGGAACATCCAGAAAGATCCGCCAATTTACTCAGCAAAGGGTAGCAAGTTTTCTTCAAGTAGATCTTGGTAGGTTAATGGACTCATTCTGCCGGAGGGAAACTCAGCGTTGATTTTACCATGAATTCAAACGCAGCTCAAACCATGAGTGAACCTTCTGCCTGGTGCCCTTTAGAAAACGTTTCTGGTTTCTTGCGCAGATCGTGCCAATAATAAGAAAAACCGTCCGAACCATCCAAATTGAATTTTCGTTCATCGGAAAATATTACTCTTTCATATTCTAACTTCCAGGACTTGTGAACTTTTGCCCAATTCCGGAGATTCTGCTGATTCATTTTAGTCATACGTGGTTGGGCTTTCTTTTCTTGTACTTCATCATCTTGGAGCTCTTGACTATTCTGGACAAGGTATTTTTTGACACTGCAATCAATGGATCTCTTGAATGTTCACCTAAAGTTGCTTTCCCATTAATTATTCTTATTATAATGGTTCTTTTTTCCCTTTTGGAGAGCTTTAGCGGACGTCCTGGAGATTTCTTTGCTCCATAATCCTCTTTTAATCGAAGAAAATTGAATATTGCACCTGGAGATCTGTTAGATTTTTTTTTGCGATGGCTCTGGCCGAAAGTCCTTGATTCTTAACCCTTAACCGGAAACGTGCCGTCTGTGAGACGGTTCCATCTACATATGTACCCTTTACACAAAAATGAACGCGTCCCCAATCTTATCACACAATCTAATCCATACGCTACTGCTCCTTTGCCTCCCCCACCCATTTGCAACAGCTGCGCATTTTTAGTTATTGAAAGGAAAAATATTTTATTTTCAACGCAGTCCGTGGGACGGCATGTTTCCGTTTATGTAATTTTTGCTCTGGGGTATTGATATGGAGCAGCCGTCAAAGCGGGTACGCTACAGTGATAAAAAAGACTGAAGATAGTGCTTTGAGATTGTTTGATGAAGTAGTAAGTGACATAAGCGGTATTGAAAGTATTTCAGTTGATGAATATATAAATTTTGAACACAAAAGTGACTCAACACTGTCAAAAGTGCATAAAAATACAGATATTTAGAACATGCTGCAATATTTACTATTAAATGTTAATTTTACTGCGCAATATTTTTTTCTAATTCATATCGTACCGAAATATATAAAAAATATTAGCATTTATTTAATTATTATGACGAAAATTTTATATTTTGAACAATAAAGTGTAATTTCAAAATATTTTCTGTCTCCGACATTCAAAACTTATTTTTATGCTGTCATATTAAAAAATTGGTCCTGTTAATGCATGACTATTAAATACTAAGTATTTAAGTTCACTATTTGGTAAATTATTAAGATTTATTTTCCTTTTAAAATTTTATAGCAAATTTTTTAATTTAGCAGTGTTATGGACGGCACGTTTCCGTTTCTGCACGGGATTTTAATGTTTCCAGTTAAGGGTTAAAATTCACAATTTTCCCTTACTCAAAACCACTTAAATCGCTTTTACAATCCATACTTCTAGAACCCACTTTGCGATTAGGCTTGAAATTTTCCTAGTCTGCGAAGTATCTTTATATGCTAAACTAATTTACATATTTCGTATTCTTCTTCTCGCAGTGACATCCAATATCCCTGTGCAGTTTCGATGCTCGTTTAGTGATAATATCGATCAATGTTCATATTTGTTTGCATCACCAATTTTTTAGATAATTCATATTTTCAACGAATTTAAAGTTTGATATCTCTTTTACAGCTTTCTGTTGTGTAAAATTACTGTATTTATCTTGAGAATGGAGTTTTGTGATAATTATTTAGGGATATTTGCCAGGATATCACCAAATTACTAGGCGTTCATATCATTATGAAACCCAGTGTAATTCTTCAAAGGTGTAAATTAAAACTTTAAAAACAGTAAAAGTAGGTCAACTGTTCCATATTTCGAATCTACCCGGTTTATTTTCAAAACAAACAAATAAAACTATTCAAATATTGCACGGCCTATGAAAAGCCATTATTCAAATTTTCACGTAGTCTTTCATATTATGCACGCTATCTTTTTTAACTTACTTAGGTGTTTATTTTTATTTTCATAACCATTGAGTAACTAGAGCCGTAGTTTTGGTAAGTTAAATGATGCTCCATCGATACATATTGAATTTTGTTACGATCTCTATCGTTTCTCTTATAAGGGATGGATAGTGTACATTGAAAGAAACCAATTTTTACTGTTTTTAAAGTTTTAGTTTACGCATTTTTAGCAATTAAAATTTGTATAGGAATATCAAACGTTAGAAATATAATGTTATTTTGACTTAATTATCAATTTTTTCTATCACAATGTAATATTTTGAAATTGTTTGAATAGTAATGAAACTTCTCTCATCTGCACAAGTCGTTTATCACGTAACGTTAGATAAAGTGCTCTTGAATTAAGAGATCATTATAAAAATCTTATCGTCCTCATGAAGAAAAAAATCAATTGAGTTATTGTAACACATTCAAAAAGAAGTTCTTCAATAAAATTAGATAATAAGCATTCTAAATGTAATAAATTCAATTATTTAAGTTTCTTTTATGTATATACAATGAATAATGAATTGATATTCTGGTGTATTTGATACTGTATAATTATTATTAATTATTATTAATTATTATTTATTTTTAATTTATTATAATTATTATTAATATTAATATTATATAATAATTATTATTATGGTAAATTTAATAGTTATCTTTCCGTTTATTCGTGACTAATAATTAATAAAATAAATCAGTTTAGATACATTGATATCTTGAAAAAAGAATACACATGTTTAAGAATGTGTACGATAGAACATAGAATGTATGCTCTTTGTAAAAGTTTTCTTAAATTTCTCTAGGGTATGTATTTTTGCTAAAACATTCTTAAACCTTGAATAGTACACATAAAATTCTAATTCAAATGATACCGAATAAAGTATACATAGCGAAGATATTTTTCAATGAATTATTTTAGAAACAATTTTAAAATTATTCTTGTAGTTTACAGACATTTACATGCATAATTCACACAAGCTCTCTAAAAGAATTCATAAAAATAAAGCTAATATTTAATGAATCGTGATAGTTCCATTCTACAAGTAGTACATACATTCATGTTTTGGAAACAAGCTTTTCTGCACACACATCTTTCATTTTAATTGATATTTTCATAAAGTATCTGGAGTCGACAGAATTAGCATGAAGGGTCAGGGACAAAACACAGCATGACTACGTAATAATTTGACAACCAAAATTGAATTTCATAAAAAATTGAGGCAAAGTTTTTATGTTAACATGCTGAAGAAAGATAGAATATAAATTATCTATGACATTGAGCGATAATCTTATTCTGTATTCTGTATATGACTGGAAAGCACAAACAACAGTAACTTTTAAAAATTACATTTCTATATGATGTTCCATTTCACTATATGATTTTCCCTTAACAATAGGCATATAAAATCTTATAATTCATGCAGAAAAACATGATTCAGTGTCATTAAAAGTACAGTCGGACATCTATTTAACGAACCTCTATTTTGCGAATTTCTCTATTTTACGAACTTTTCCTCGGGACCAACAACATTTTGCGAATTTCTTCGTAAAATAACCTCCAAATAACGAAGTGTATTCTCTATTTATGAGAATACACTTCGCTATCTATTTATGAGATTACACTATTGATTCAGTGTTATTAAAAGTACAGTCGGACCTCTATTTAACGAACCTCTATTTTGCGAATTTCTCTATCTTACGAACTTTTCCTCGGGACCAACAACATTTTGCGAATTTCTTCGTAAAATAACCCCCAAATAACGAAGTGTATTCTCTATTTAACGAACTTTTCTTCTGATATATATATTTTTTTCTCCATATTTCTCAAAATATTTCCGGGTACTTCAAACTTATTCTTTCTTTTACACATTTTATAATGCTCAATAACCTTGAATTAGTTTTACCAAGTGCCTAACTCAACGAGAGCAGTAAAATCCCAGTCATTCCTTCCATTTCATCCAGGAAATGCAAACTTTCAATATCCCCCTTTCACACTCAAAAGTGCTGTTCTTTAGTAAATAAGTTTCAGTAATTAAATTTAAGGACGCATGTAGTAATACAATGCCTAAAATTACTTGTTATAATAAATACAATTAAAATTCATTAATTTTAATGTAAATATTTTCTTAAAACTGAAAATACAGTGTATTTCCGGACAATATTTTTTTTAATTCTTGTTGTCTTCACAGATTTCTTTTTGATGGGTAAAATTAATAATATTAATAAAAAGTAAATATGATTTACAAAAAAAAGTGTGATTAGCTAAGTTTTTTAATAATGTTTAGTGTTTATGGATTAAAAATCTGTTTTGTGTTTTTTAAAGTATTTAAAAAGGTTCATCTCTATTTAACGAATTTTCCCCATAACGAACTTTTTTCGGCATTTAGAGACTTCGTTAAATAGAGGTCCGACTGTATACAGATTAGAAATATAGACAGAATTGTTTGTCACAGCCATTTTACTCGTAAACTATAAAACCTGGAAAGTTCAAATTGGAGGAAGTAATAAAGACTATTGATCCACATATTTACAGATTATTAAACATTCATAAATATATTTAGGAAAATTGTAGATGGTATAATTAAGTTACTTAAAACATTTCTGTGTATATCGTGTGAAAGCATTCGTAACGCTGAACTCAATAATACATTATTTTAATTTTACATATTATATTTTAAGATATATCCTCGAAAATGAAATGCAAAAATATGTTCCCCCACTTCTACATCCGAATCTACTAAAACTAAAATTATGAAAAAAATAGAGGTAGTAGACATTAATTTAAACCTTGCAGAAAAATTATAGCGGTTACCCTAGGTCATAAAGTGTTTGAAAAAATCGCATTTTTCCGTTACACAAAAATTTCGATTTTCGGGCATTTAGCAAAGGTGTCGAGGGGCGCTGAAGGTTCATATCGTATCAGAAGTATAAAATAATTGTTGATAATGATTTTTGAAAAAAATCGTCGGTAATTAGTCGAGATATTAACCCTTTAAAAGACGGACAGTTTGGACATACATATGACAGGGACGGCGTACTCCATGTACAATCGGCTTCTAAAGTCTAGATAACGACTTTCAGTTATATATTTCTGTAATTCAATGGCATGTAGCAGTATAAAAGCAATAAACGTCAAATTGTTACAGACAGACTAATTTAATTAGAAGTAATCACATAAATAGTACGGGATTCGCGACTAGTTTGCATTGAGTGGATTTCTCAATACGCCTCCCTTGTCTTTAAAAGTTTATTAAAAACCTATCTGGAAAAACGCGTTACGGACCAAGACGGGTTTGAAACTTTCTACCTCTTTTCGAATCGCGCTTAGCACAATGCCAATTTTAATCTTTGAAAGTGTTTTGTTTTTACTACACTGTAAAAAAAAAGATTATTACTACGCTGAATTTAGTTTTATGATATGCCAAATGAAGTTTAAATATGCACTACATTTTTTGTCAAAACCGAATTAAGTTCAACATAATCAGATTAGGATAAGATTAAAAACAAAAGTTACTTTTTTACAATATTTGATATTATTTGGGCTTTATATCTTTATGAACTTTTATGGTATACCCATTCATACTTTTCTAGTATATACAGCTATACCCAATACTACGTTATATAGTTTTTTAGAAAATCTTATTATTCTTTTAGCAACGATTTATTTTAATAATGCAGTTAATAATTCATATAGTTATTGTACGGAAACCTCTGAGCGCGAGTAATACTCGCACTTAGCCGTTTATGTTCCTTAATTTGAAAAATATTTTTCTGCAGTATAATTCTTACACATATGTAATGTTCTAGCTGCATGCTTATAAAGGGACTCTAGTATTTTAAGCCTGACCGTGAGATGAAACTTTTAAACTGTATGACGCAACAGAGACCTCTCTATTCCATTTTATCCAATTTTCTAAGATATGTGGGATTCTCCTGTGGAGTCTGCGGTTACTTTTTTTAACTGTTATTTTATGCAAATTAGGCTCGGCTCTCTATCTGTAGAGTATATAAGGGGAAGCGAAAATGTGTGTCTTCGGAATTGAGTCGAGTCCCGCTTCTGAAGGTGCTTTACTCCTGCAAGAACTAATCTTATGCCACGTGGATTGAGATAGAAATATCACCCTTGGTGTGATGATGATGTCTTGCACAGGTGGTTCATTTTTGCTTAGGTTCCATACTGAATACAAGGCTAAAAAATTAACTGTTACTTATTTTAAAAGGAAGGCAAGAAACTGCTAAGATATAAATTATCTAAAGTTCTTTATTGTCCACCGGGATCGTTTCGAACATAGCCGAAATTACACGGTTAAGGCCGATGTTGGAGAAGGGAGCAGAAAGTTACATTTTTTACGTTCACAGAATCAGATCTTCGAAGCAAGTTCTGCAATTACATTTTCTCGAAAATGCTCGAGTGTTGGCAAGCGTACATACACAATTTCGCCAAATACATATACTATATGGCGAGATTAGAGAGAGAGAGAGACATGTGGTCAAAGTACAACAACTG
The DNA here is from genome assembly GCA_963932465.1 of Maratus speciosus. Classification (NCBI taxonomy): domain Eukaryota; kingdom Metazoa; phylum Arthropoda; class Arachnida; order Araneae; family Salticidae; genus Maratus; species Maratus speciosus. The sequence goes on along the minus strand of OZ010788.1, from coordinate 364,514,702 downwards.
AAATTGAATGGGGAATGTAAAAGATTAATAAGAAATATTTAACGCCAGATGATTACTTAGTAATTATAGCACATAAACCGCAAAAGAACATTCGATAGGGTTTGCCAAAGTTCTCATGGGATTGAAGCGGCCGAAGCGCCCGTTAATAAACAAAACAAAATAAAGACAGGGTTAATAACTGAAATTACTAATATCTTACATCTGGACCAACGGCTAAAAATGTAGAAGTAATATGTCTGACTAATTTCTGCATATCATCAAAACTAAGGCAGAAGGATGAAAATTAGAATCGAGTTGCTAGGCGAGAAGAGGAAATTATTTCTTTTCTTTAAAATGCAGTGCGCTGCGGTTAAAATATTAAAGAGACTGAGAACTGAATGCTTAATTTATGAAGGAAAGAGCACTAAAAACAGATTGAATCCGAATGCAGACAGATAATTAAATTTAAGAATTTAAAAAAATGTAATTTTAAAGGGGGGAAAGAGAAAAGGTCTTAATATTAATATGTGAAGGTAGGCGCCTTCACATATATCTGCTTCCCTTCTCCAAAATGTAATTCGGTACGCCGGCTATATGCACCATATTTCTGTGATGATGATGTCTTGCACAGGTGGTTCATTTTTGCTTAGGTTCCATACTGAATACAAGGCTAAAAAATTAACTGTTACTTATTTTAAAAGGAAGGCAAGAAACTGCTAAGGTATAAATTATCTAAAGTTCTTTATTGTCCACCGGGATCGTTTCGAACATAGCCGAAATTACACGGTTAAGGTCGATGTTGGAGAAGGGAGCAGAAAGTTACATTTTTTACGTTCACAGAATCAGATCTTCGAAGCAAGTTCTGCAATTACATCTTCTCGAAAATGCTCGAGTGTTGGCAAGCGTACATACACAATTTCGCCAAATACATATACTATATGGCGAGATTAGAGAGAGAGAGAGACATGTGGTCAAAGTACAATAACTGAAATTGAATGGGGAATGTAAAAGATTAATAAGAAATATTTAACGCCAGATGATTACTTAGTAATTATAGCACATAAACCGCAAAAGAACATTCGATAGGGTTTGCCAAAGTTCTCATGGGATTGAAGCGGCCGAAGCGCCCGTTAATAAACAAAACAAAATAAAGACAGGGTTAATAACTGAAATTACTAATATCTTACATCTGGACCAACGGCTAAAAATGTAGAAGTAATATGTCTGACTAATTTCTGCATATCATCAAAACTAAGGCAGAAGGATGAAAATTAGAATCGAGTTGCTAGGCGAGAAGAGGAAATTATTTCTTTTCTTTAAAATGCAGTGCGCTGCGGTTAAAATATTAAAGAGACTGAGAACTGAATGCTTAATTTATGAAGGAAAGAGCACTAAAAACAGATTGAATCCGAATGCAGACAGATAATTAAATTTAAGAATTTAAAAAAATGTAATTTTAAAGGGGGGAAAGAGAAAAGGTCTTAATATTAATATGTGAAGGTAGGCGCCTTCACACTTGGTAAGACATTTTGATTCATAGCTTGAATAAATAAAGATCTGTTTTGCAACCACGGGTTGTCATCTAGATTCTATTAAAGATTTAATTTGTATTTAAGTTGTATGTCAAAGTGTCATTTCAGCGTTTTATTCTATCAAAGTGAACTTTCGAAGAGGCTTGCGTGAGGTACATCTTTAATATTTCTTAGATTTGTGAATGTACTCTCTTGTTCGCAGCGTAGTTTTAGGCCAAGTCTTCTGATGTAACTCTCTCACATCCCTGCCCGAGTTGTTTAAAATAAATGTGTTTCTAGGCTTTATTTTCAAATATGACTACATTATTACGTGTCGGTCTTGTCGGGATCATTACACATATTATTCTGAAAAGATATCTATAAAACATTTGTTTTTACTTCTATAAAACCGATTAGGTTACAATAACAGCACAAGAATAAAATTCTAAAGTAAATTGATATCTTTGATTTTATAAATTGACAAAACTATCTTGAAATATTACGGGTATTTTTTGAACCATTTGATTGCAAACATATTAATCAGTCGGAATCTTTAGATAAAAAATTAAATCGTATAACGGATGTAGATTGACAAAACCATCTTACAGGTATTTTGTAAATCAATTAATTAGCAATCATATTAATCAGTTAGAATCTTTAGATAAAAAAGTAAATCGTATAACGATTATTGGAGACATGAATGCTTAAAAACTTACTGACTTTCTATTTAAAATCTATTTGAATTTTTTTTAAAAATGCCATAGTTCTACTTTTACACGAATGAAATAAATTATAAAATCTGTGACATATGAATTTAACGTTTATTTCAAATTCAGTGTTCTTCTAGTGAATTATTCGATAGCAAAAACAATTGTAAAACCATTATAAATTAAATACTGAATGTTTTTTTTTTTGTTAAATGTTTTAATTAAAATCTTAATTTATGCACCTTTTTTATGCTAGAAAAATAATGGTTCTTCTATTATGAAAAATGCATAATGCAACATTAAAAAAAAAAACGCAAAAAATGTTTAAGTGAAGAATTTAAATAATTTATAAAAACTATGCAACATTTATAGTCGACTATTTTTAACAGAGAAAAATGTCACGCCTGAGAAGAAAAAAATAACGAATTACGATCATAAAAACATTGTTGTTTTTTATTCATTTCGTCTGTATAATATTGTTTTAAATAAAAATTAGATTAAGTTCTGTGTTTGCTTTTCTTTAGAATAATTGTCTAAATACACGTAACTAATTAAAAATTGAGAAATTTATGTTACTCAAAACTTAAAACATTTCACGACATTTTTCATAACATATTTAGCATCAGGTTATTTATAAATATAGTATGTTAAAAGTTTTGTGGCTATATTGCAGCGCTGAAGAAATAATGAAAATATTTTAAATATTCATTTTGGTCCTTTTTTTAAAAATTCATTTATTGATATTGTAAACAGATTAAAACCTTGCAAGTGAATATTTACATTTTAGGACGTATGCCGCGAACATTGCATCAAAACTATTTTATTTTTATATGTTAACGGTCCAATACCACAGCTTAGAAAAATATAAGACATAAAACATGTCATTACTTTGAAATTATATCTCTAATTTTTATTCTTAAATTAATAATTGGTTATTTCATATTTGACATTATTTTTTGCATTTTCGTTTCTTTGTATGAAAAGTTGTTTGGACCCAGCCGCAAGGGAATTTGAATGGTCTATAGAACATTAAGTATAATAGAGAATAGTGTTAGAAAAATTATATAAGTAGTCTAAACTAATAAAAGAAATTTTCGTTATGTCTGTGTGTCTCCTGTCTGCAATGGCTAGAAAAATCTGCGGTGCGTACAAGTCTGAATTTGTGTGAGTTTAGACCAAGGCGTCTTCTAGTGGAACTGAGACTCATAATTTTATATTTCTAATAATTTGCTGAGTTGGGGATTAGGGAATAGGTGTGCCTGCCTTTACGTGAAGCATTTCAGTAGATTTGCAAGCCTGAAAGAATGTTCCTTTTAAGGAAATGGCGACTCATGTAATCTCTTAGCTTTCTCTCCTCCAACTTCAGCTCTCCTCTCCGGTCATGGTCCATTCAGGATATAACTAAAATATTTTAAACGCTCTGACACGGACCTCTACGAGTGTGGGGCTTTTTGGTCACCAGACCATTACTATTTCTTCTGCACTCTCACAGAGACCTGTCACCTTAGGTACCCAAACTCCCTCCCCGATACTTGGCTCAAAAATATCTTATCTCGCCCAAAACTACTCCGCCATTTAGCAGAAAGTTTTCGTTTCCTGATGGACTTGGCCAATTTTACCCCCTAGTTGTTCGGTATCTGCATTCCTGAGACTCGCCTATTGTCGCGTTAGAACCTTTGCCGGACTCTGACAGTCCTAGCGCCCCTTGTCGCGAAGGATCAGGTTTCCGGCGCGCAAACCATCGTGGCGATGTGGTCCTGAAACATAATCCTCAAAATTTTTTCGTTTTATCAATGGACTTCTCCAGCATCAACTCACCGCTGTCTGTCGCGAAGGAATTTTGTGTTCCAATGGTTTGTTTATTAGGTATTTTATGTGTTAACGTACTTTTATGTGCCTTTTCTCTCTGACGACTGGAAGTTTTTGTAATGAATCCTTGCATTCCGGGGAACTTACCGGGTGGAGCAAATATGGCCTGCACCAGATCATAGCGATCTGATGATCTAGCTCCAATTAACAACTTGCTCTTGTTATTAATTGAAAATTACAGAGAACTCTTATTAAAAACGCATTATGTCCCTTCGAGACGGAAATATTGGTCGCGCATCTTAGATGCCCTAGTTACGCATCGGGCTGAAATAAAGTTCCGAAAGAAGAAATTTTGGGTGTATCTTAAGATACACCCAAAATTCCTTCCCCAATTCCCAAAATAGTGACAATTGTCACTATTTATTTACTTCCATCGGCCAAACAATTTAGTAAAGTTAAAAGCAAAAGACATATTCTGAAAGGTCGTACTCATATGTCTCAAATTAAGCAATCAATTAAAAAATATATCACAGTTAACCCTTTCAATTTTTTTCCAAGAGGGTCATTTTTCAATTAAACTTTCTTCCCTTTATTTTAACGCCCCTGCAGGACGCAATTGTAGAGGTACCTACAAGCCAAAAATATGCTCTTAAAGCTCAAACCTTCTTATAATCGCTGGTGGGATCGACTTTGAAACATATGAATTTTAATTTTTCCAAATACACCGGCAAACGTAGGTCTCTTCGTCTCTCACGGAGACGATATTTTTTCTACGCTAAATGTAACTAAACGTCTGTATTTTAACACAATCTTTTTGGATCATCTCAATAGGCCAGATTTACATCATCCACAGAAATTTTGAAACGTTCGAACGGGTAGTAACATTTTTTTTTAAAAATAAAATGCGTGAAACTTTCGATAGAAACAGTAAATTTCTATGTGTTCTGTCGCGATTTCGCTCGCTTTCGGTACGCATAGATTCAAAAAATGAAATTATGCAGAAAATAAAATACCAAATACTAGCATACTCTTCCAATTCAATATGCTTTCGCGATTTTTCTATTTAAAAAAACAATTAGAGAAAATGGAGTTAAAGACTTAAAATCATACAAATTTGAGGTTCAGTTAATGTTTATTAACATGGTTACGGGAAACGCTGGGTGGGTCAGCTAGTTTATGCTATATTTTGATATATTATTTTAATATATTTTAATTGTATAAGCAATTTATTTTTAGTATATTTTATCTCTTTAAGCGCCCTAACTGTGAGGTAATTTTTGAATTAAAGACTAATTTTGCAAAGCTTTTATATTAAAACTTTTATATTTGTGTAAAATGTTTTTTTATCACTGCATAAGGCATATAAATATGTAAGATAATCAAATATAAGTCTTCATAATTTTCATAGCTATTTTTTATTAATCTTTAAATATAGCTGGAAAATCCTGCCGGACGCTTAAAGAATTTAAAAGTCATGGATAACAACAACCGCTGTTTAACAACTGTACCTAATTCCTTTCTGAAATTGGGTAAAACCCCAGTTATTCACACATAACCAGTGACTGACATTTTAGCAAAGATATAACTTAAATAAGCATTTTCTTGTAAAATTCTGCAAAGTAATGCCATCTAATGCAAGTTAGGCACCTATTTTTATTTTTGAGTGAATTTATTCACCACTAGAAGGTCAAGAGCTTATTCATAGGAAGACACTTTTGAGAACACAAAGTGTCAATTTGAGGCAATCAACATTGTTCTAAAATTAAAGTAGTATTTTTGTTAATCTATTTGTAATGCAGTCACTCTAAACTTTTTCTGAAAGTTATACGCCTCAAAATTAGTTAAAAAATGCATTAGGGTCACAATTTGTAGTTATTCAATTCAGCCTAACAACAGCAAAAAAGATTTAAAATTGCAAATTTTTGTGACTTTGGAAAATGAAGAAAATTGAAATTTGGCACAGTGGTTTCTTTTAAGTTGTAAATTACAGCTAAGAGTGGTTATTAAAACATTCGAAATTTAAAAGGGTCAACTAAGCGGGAAATGTACTAAAAACATTGTAAGTCACGATTTATATGGAATTGTATAGAAAGAAGCTTAAAAATTTAAGAGACGTTTAAGACTTAAATATTCGCACAAAACAGAATAAAAGCAAAATTTAAAAGAATGCAGGATAAAAACATATTCTAAATTGCAATTTCTGTGATACAGTTGGGGTTAGAAATTCAAAATTTGGCACGGTGGTTACTTTTAAAATATACATGTTCGTTTTGAAGTGTTTCTAAAAAATTAGAAATTTAAAAATGTTAAATGAGCAATAAACGGTCTAAATTAGGATTCATATTGTATTGCTAGGAATAGAAACTTTAAATTTCATGCTTTTGAGACTTAAATCCTCGCACATAAGAATTTTAAAAGATTCGAAATTTAAAAGGATGCTGCAAAACAATGACAACAACAACAAAAAAATCCTAAATTGTGATTTCTGTAATACTGTTGAAGCTAGAAATTCAAAATTTGGCATGGATAGTACGTACATTATGAAAGTGCTCGCTGAGAACAATTTCTAAAAAATCTGAAATTCAGAAGAGGGAAATGACCGATACACGTTCCAGTAACATTCAAAAGTATGATTCATATTGAATTATTAGGGGCAGAAACTAGAAATTTGATACTTTTTATGCTTCAAAGCTTGCACATAACAGTTTTTAAAACATTCGAAATTTAAAAGAGTGAATGAGAAAGAAATCGCTCTAAATGATTACATCGACATACTTATGATTTACATCGATTTTCTGGGAATATAAACATGAAATTTGACATGTAAGTAACTTTTAAGACGTACATCCTCATACAGATCAGATTTTTAAAAAAATTGTAATTTTAGAGGGTGTGGAAAAGAACCGTTCAAAACAGGAATTAAGTGATAACTGCTTGATTTAGAAACTGAAAATTTGGAATTGTGTACCTAACAAGATGCAAATTTCCGCAAAGAACTGCTTCAGAAAAATTCTAAATTGTAATGTGTGAATTGAACGGAAAATATTCTAAAAAAACGTTCTAAATTACGATTTATTTATAATTGTTAGGAAGTAAATTTGGGATAGCTGCTACTTTTAAGACATTTAAGATTTTATATGGAAAACTCTTCTATCTTGTTTAAAACTCATTAGAGACAACTAAAAATTATTGATATACTACACCATCCTCTTATTCCTCAAAATTGTTATTTCCCCCTTTCAGCATAGAGATTTGAATCTTTAAAGCTTTCTAGAGAAAGAAATCTGCAATGTCCAATGCTTGCTAATAAAATGCAATAAATAACCATGTGCATGTTTAATTATTTTCCACAAAATCAACTGAAGTCATGACCAAAGTGTTGTTCTGAACGAATACTGTGTTGTCTGGAGTGTCGTTCATATAGCTTAATTGGAAGAGCAATGGCAATCAAAAACAAAATTTTCGAATTCGAGTCCTAGACTGGACATTTTCGATCTGATGGAAAAATAACCACTTGTTTGAAATAATCATCTAATTTATCACCATGACCTCCCAAATTCACTCTTCATACTCTTTTAAATAGTTTTATATGTTTTTACTAAAACACAGCCAGTTATTATAAAGATGTTTCATTTTGCTTTATATTATTAATGATTTGTACTCCTGCATTGTAATAGATGAAAAGTCCTAATACTTTTCAAAATTCTATAAAATATTTAAAATTGACAATTTGAAAAAAAAAATCTTCAAAAATGCATGACAAATAATATATTTTGACAATAAGATCCACCTTTGGTTTATTAAGGAATTTAAATGGATACAAAAGAAAGAAAATTTCTAAAATCGTGAATTTTGTCATACTTTTGTGTCATAAATGTGATAGCAACCTTGGAGTTTCTATTAAGATGCAAATGCTCTCTGAGAACGGTTGAAAATTAGAAATTAAAATTATGAAAGTGCATTGTGGAAGTAGGACAGTGCTGACAATTTTAGGACTTGAATTCCCTCATAGAACAGTTTCTAAATTTCCAAAACTTTAAAGGTTGAAATGTGCGAAAAACGTCTAAAGTAAAGATTACTTTGTAAATATATAGCAGATAGTGTGTTTTGTAGGGGGGGGGGGGGGGGGGCATTACGTAATTTAATTTTCACTGTGATTATTTCTGAAACTGTCAGCGTAGAAATTTTAAGTTTGGCATAGGGATAATTTGCAATGTGCAGTTGCACACGACCAATATTTTTAACTTAAAAAACGTGACGAGAAGAAAAGTCAATTGTTTTCCAGACCAGGGTTAGATACGACTTTTGCAAACAATAAGAGAACAAAAATACCATCAACTTCTAAAAGAAATTAAAAGTAAAATAATAAAGAAATATATTTCCCAACTAGACTCGTAAGTGCCTTTAGCCTTTAGCCGCACAAAACTGACAGCTGTACAAGGTTGTCAGTTTGAATTCCATTTTTATTCAGGAAATTCGTATTCATGCTAGAAATTAAAAATAGAATTTTTTGCTTTATTTAGCCACAGAAACTTTGTTATTTCGTAAAGTAAAGATTCTTCTTTCAAAATTTACGGTATGAATGTGAAATTTCAAAATAAATATGGAGGCACTGGCAACCCTGCTGTTCTATCCTTCTGAGACCTGAGCAAAATAAAATACATATGTTTTTCAATATCAGTTTTTTGGGGCAATTAGGCATCAAAAATGAAATTTTATTAAATTTTAAATTTTGCTTACTAGCACATCCATTTAAATGGATGTCCAGGTCTTAGGCACTTTAAAATATATGTCTTATATGAAATAACGGTATAATCGAAATTTTTTATACTGGAAATGGCAGAAGAGAATCACAAAAAGATTTTTTTTAATTTTCAAATTTCGGAGTATGCAAATTTTGAGTTTGACGTCGAAAACGACGGTTTAGCGGCAACAAATGAAATTTGGCTTTCAACTCACTGAAAGACACAGCGGAAAACAATAATCAACATTCAGTAAGTGTTTTGTATCGATGAGTGCGATGTCTCAACACAGTTATTTAAACTAATCAGAACCTTGGATACGGTTCACAGAAGCTTGTCGGTTACAGGCGGGCCAAACGCAAGCCGAAGTAGCAGAAGCCACTGGAGGTTCACAAAGTGTGATTTCCAGGATCTCAAACAGTTTTTGGAGACTGAAAATGCAATGCTAAAGACCAGGGCAAGATAGGCGAACAAAAACGGGCAACGGAGATCGATATTTAGCGCTAACGGCTCGGAGGCACCAAAATACACTATTAAAAATATTTACGGACAGAGGCCGGCAGCAGAGATTCATGTCATATCCATAAAAAAAACAAAAAACAATTCGTTCCCATCATTTTGTGTCAACGTGTACACACTAGCGGAGTAAAATGTATGGGGTCGTACCGTATTTGATGGTTTTTGCTTTTACCGTTGATGTAACCGATGGGCTAGAACTGCAAGAATTTGTGGATTGCCCTTAACTTTCTAAATATCGAAAAATATCCCGGTAAAATTACGGGCAGAGGCCGGCAGCAAAGATTCCAGTCATACCCAGTAAAAAATTTCCATGCTCATCATTTTGTGGAGCTCGTAGTTATACGGGGCAAAGATATAATGCACTTCTAAACACAATAACACTTTACTTACTATTCTGTAGCACGTTAGATAATCATCACAGAATCGCTTTTTTAGCGGATTAAAAATATGTTACGGTCACGGTTAACTGACATTATTGTTCGAAACAAGACTAAAATGAAGGATTAGACCTTAGCGGAGGAAAAAGTGTGGGGTCGTACGGTATTGTTTTAGTGGATCCGAGCGTTTTTCATAAAATAAAGCTGTTGCCCGTGACAATTGAACAGCAAAGGCCCATAAACACTTTTTTTGACAGTGTATGAATGTTACTCGTCCTCAACAACACCTTCGCCTGGTTATTGGCATCGCAGTTTCGAAACTGTCGGAAACTGACTGCACACTGTAAGTCTGTATACTCGCAGACCAATTGTATGTGTTACATTAACAGCAAGATACCGTGTTGCCGGCAGGGAGTGGGGAACATGGGATGTGAACCGTGGGAGAAATGAATGGCTAAATATTCTTTTCTCTGACGAGTCCTGATTGTCTGTTCATCCTGATAATAGGAGTATTTTTATCTGGAGGGAAAGTGGCACTAGAAATACTCCTGCATCCGTGCAAGGAAGTATCAGATTTGACGTAAGGTGAGTGGTGGTCTATGCTGGCATCTGCATTGACGGGCGCACCAGCTCCATATCATTCGAAATAGAGTTCTGACCGGCCAGCGATATGCAGATGAGATCATCAGACATAATGTAGTCCCTTACGCTTCAGCAATTGGAGATGACTTCATGTTAATGGACGACAATTGTAGGCCACTTCGTACTCACTTGGTGGAGGATTTCCTTTTCAATAAAAGAATCATACGACTAGAATGGGCAGCGTGTTCACCGGACATAAACAAAATAGAGCAGGTCTGGAACATTCTAGTCAGACATGTTGCTGTCCGCCTACCACCCCTCACAAACTCTCCAATAACTGGAAAAAAATCTTATAGAGGAGGAGGAAATAATACCACAGCTTCTCATTAATAGCTTCAATGACCCCATGCCTCAAAGATATTCAACGTTGTTGGTCGTCTGGGGAAACCATACACCCTATTGAAAACGATTTTTTTATAAGGAAACACCTTTTTTTTATTCTTTTTTCTCAAATGCACCAATTGTATTTTTTTTTCTTTTTGTATCCCAATGCTTAGTACAATGCGTTTTGATCTACCAAACATGTATTTTTTCTCATAGCCTACATTTGTCGATCATGTATTATTCATCTAAACAAATACCTAGCCTCAAGATCAACCCACAACCTCAATATTCTTTAATTGTTTTGACCAGTGTAATTTAATTAGATTGTTATTAAAATAACTTTGGCTTTAAATTAAAGCTGCGTGTCTATTCCGTATGAGTCAAATTGCTACAATATCACTGGAACTTACGATTTTGCCCAGGATTAAACAAAGAAATATTCAAGAGGTTTCCGAATATATGCTATTAAACTTAAATTCTTCAAAATAACTTGTATCCTTCTATATCTATACTTCTGAAAAGTGCATTTTGAACTAAAATACGGGAATTGAACCGACCACCCTTTTCCTTTATCACCACACAGAAGGAGCTTTCTGTTAAGATTGTTACATTTAAGTTGATACAATTGTACGCATATGATTTATTGAATTGTAGTTGATACGTTCGCTTCTAGTTGCGGCTACATTTTGCTTTTTTTTCTTTACTCCCTGAAAGCTTCCTTCTCCTTGCTTTATTCAGGTTTTCAACAATTTTGGCGACAATAAAAACTATTACATAACGTCTGTTAGTTAATTCACAACTAGACAGAACCAAAAAAATCACATTTGCACTATTTAATAAAATTTTTAATCACAAATAAAAAATTAACAGGATAATGATGAATCTTTTCACGTAAGGTAATACTGTAAATTCGCGTAATGTCGATTCCAATAATTTTATTTCATGCATCCGTATTTTAGAGAAAAATACTCCAAAACAAAAAAATAAAACAAATTACTAATACAAGTAACAAAATACTATAATGTAATAAATAAAAAGTAATAAAAGAATATATATATTTTTTATTTGGTAGAGGGGGTGATTTTAAGATATTTTGCTGATGATAAGAAAAACGGATTTAACATTTAAGTTCATTTAGTGAAAGAAAAACACGTACACAAAAAAATTCACTAAAGATCATAGATATCATGTAGAGCTTTACATTTACTTGTAAGTCTTAACAAAAAGAATATGTAATGACACTAGCGAAGTACAAATTTTCAGATTGCTCAATCTGCAGTAATGTTAAAACAATTTACGGAATTTGTTTTAAATCTGTTTTCCGTTTAGTAATAATGTGCCTCAGATTCATCTTAACCGAGATGTTAATAGAGACATTGATACCCGTTCCATGACGGAAAAAAAGAATAAACAGTTTTAATTCTCCAATTTGAAAAATGTTGTTTAAAACATTTTTTTAAATATTTAATATTTCTTAATTGTTGTTTTTCGATCCCACCTTATGTAAACATGTTTAAAAATAGTCTTGCACGAGAAGTTCTGATTTTTTTTTCATCTTCATATTTTCCTTTTAAAAACAACAACAATGGTGTAGGTTGTGGACCACAGACACACCTGTTGCAAATTCTTTTATCCCATTAGATTTCATTCTGCCGGCGCTCATGTCTTTCAGTATTTCATTCTATATCTTACTATTTTCAAAGATGGAAGACCAAATTGCATCCAAACCTCCTTCTCCCTCCTTTGTACGTCCTATATTACAGGCATGGAAACAGTTTTTCTCTCTGTTGCATGAAAATTAAATGAGGTTGTATTTAGTTCATATAGAGCGAACGATCCCTGTTTATGAATTATTTATAAGTAAACTATATTCTCGATTTACACTGTCTTTGTTGCCACGATGCTATGAAATTATTCGACAGTGGTGAATGATTTAATGGGTGGGGAATATAGTCTGAAACGTTACATAAACTAGCTCTTCTTCGTGTCTTGATATATGCTCAATCGGATTTTGATTCATAATTGCTTCACTTGAGGCGATGCTAAGGTAATAGTATGTTAATGCATCAAAGGAGGTAAATTATCAAAAGAAAATGTATTTTGTGCGAGAGAATGCTTTGAGAATACTATAATCTAAATACTATACGAAATAATATATTTTTCTGCTTACTTCATTCTTTAAGTATTATGTTTAAAAGATAGAGTTCAATTCCATAGTTATCGATTTCTGTCTCTGTGCGATAATACAGCGATTAAATATTACGTGATGTTACTTTGTTTGACGGATTTTATATATGTACTCCTATGTATAGTTTCCTTAAAATGCTTCATTTAATAACAAATTCTTATATCATAATCTCAGATCTTTTTCAACTTAGAGTTATTATAGTTTTAAATACATACATAGAACCAGGATAATATGAGTTTGGATAAATATAACAATATTCCTTTCAAATCTCTTCGAGAAGAGTACTTCGCACTAGGTTTAATAAATATTTAAGAGATTAGAAACTCCGAAGATGGAACACTTTTGCGTATAACAGTATTTTCTTTTTCCTGTCCGTCTTTCCGTTTATACTTTTAATAGCGACCTCGTGCCATTTGCCAATATTGATTTTTATCTTCTATATTCTAGACGTGAAATCATTCTTCTTTATGCTGTATGAAAATTAAATGAGGTTCCATTAGTTTATAAGGAGTAAACTGTCCCTGTTTATGAATTAATTATCGGTAAATCTATAGTCTCGGTTTACTCTACTGTGTTTAATGCAATATTTAATATTTACTTAGAAAACTATTTCAGAAAAAACATTTATCAAAAACATATGTCTCACTAAGTATCTAGAATATAATAAATTATAATTTAATAAATAAAACAAATTACTCTTGAGATAGCTGGATTAGGATTTAACATGTTTCGTTTTACAAGTTATAAAAGTAGCTCTAATTAAAAAAAGGTGTTTTACATCTAAGCTATAAAGTCATTATATATTCACTATCTCGGATAAGGACATGCAAATAAAAAAAAAGTAGCTTTGAATAAGTATTTTTTCATTTTCCTCAACTGCCACACGCTATCTCATTGACGGTATACTAACCCTATGGTTCAGTTTGGTGGGATTAACTGCTAACATATATTTTCGAGATACGCACCAGTGTATTTGAAAAGTAACGTTGACTTTGTTTAATGACGAAAAATTGTGATGAAATAAAGCGTAGACTTATGTTTGAAATTAGTGGTACGAAACAATAGAAACGATACGCTTTTAGATAACTTCCATTACAAAAAGCTAGAAGCTATCTATTACAGTCTTCGGAGGAAAGCTATTCTGGAAAAACCTAATATATTTCTGCTATTATGACTGCTAGACCCCAGACCTCCCTTAGTCCAAATGTTGTATATATATAAATATAGGGTAAAGTGTCCTATTATCGTCCACCAGTCACTTTTAGGCCCTTGGAAGGGGTAATGTTCAGTGAAAATCTACCAATTTTGGATTTTACATAGACTAACTATCCACGGACATAGAAACATAGGCAAATATCGTACAAAAAATTTTAACAATGCGAATTTTTTTTTTCAAAAGTATCTAAAAAATTCAAAAGAAAAAAAATGGTTCCAATTTCGTCTTCCCAAAAAATCCCATGCGCCGAGACGTAACATTTAACTAAATCAAAATTTATTTCCAAATGAGTAAGTAATTTAATTTACATGAAAGTAGGGCACAAAGAAATGTACTAATTATCAGCGGAGGAATAACATAACGGAACATCAGCATAGTTTCCAACCTCCCGATTTTTTCATACCAATATTTTTATGCAGAAAAAATTGCTTTATACAAACGCAGTTTTAACGAAATTAAATAAAGAAAACCTTTTTGTAAGATTTTATTGGTATCCAAAAAATCAGGAGATTAGCATCTATGCATTAGCCGTCCAATTATGAGGATAAAATTGAAAAAAAGTCATAAAAAAGGCATTCATAATTTCGTCCCCTGGACAAAAATAAGAACTGAAAGGGGGACGAAATTGAGACCACGCTACTTCCCAGTATTACAGATCTTCAATTCCCGTAATATTGACTGAGCGTCCTAAAACTCACTGTATGCTACTGCCAGCATCTTACCAATGTAAAATACATACAATGAATAAAAAATAAATATTTACAGTGCAGTAAATAACATTCTACAAACGACGTAATAAGAACTCGGGTCTTCGAAAAATAGGAAATTCGCCGTCTTTAATTTATGTATGCATTTTGGCGAACGAAGCATTCAACACTGACCCATTTTACCTTCCGTCCCCTGCGCTTTGCGTCATAAGTGGCGCTACTTTCGCAAAAGCGGAGAAGTAAGGAGGACGAAATTAGGAGAGGAGATGAAATATAGGCACTTTAGCCTATATATTTATATATAATGCGTACATGTTTCTCTTATATATTGCTTAATCTTTTCGATGTGAGTTATATGGCAACTCGATATGGTTTTAAGAATAACGTCAACACGATATGTTAATTTTTTTGTAAATGCCTTTAATTTCTGTTTAGAGCGGCCAATAAAACATCCTCTGTTTGTGGTTTCATCGTTAGTGTTACAATATCCATGCGTAACTATACCTTCAAATTAATTCAATTTTTCTTGAAATGTACCTGAATGCTTAGTTTCGTTCGATTATCAATAGCGCTTTCATCTGCTGTATTCATACTTCATGTTTTAAATAATTTCCAATACAAAAAAGTAAAAAGCTACATATCAAAAGTAAAAAGCTGTAGCCTTCCAGAGGAAAGCAATTCCAGAAAATTTTGGTATATTTTCAGCGATCATAATCCCCAGACCACAAAACCTCCCTCCGTCCAAATTTTAAGTTTATGTGTACATGATTTTTCTCATACGATAGCACTCGTATTTATCAGCCGATTTGGATTTGACCGAGCATGTGTACAGTACATAACAAGGTCTCGACCGAGTTCGTTGGAAAACTTTACCAGCCATCTTTTTTCAAAATGACGGCCACAGGGGTTCCGGGACACATTTTAAAACAATTTTTATTTATTGAGTTCAAATTTTGAATTTTTTCTGATGGTTAACCTTATCATTTGTAAACAAAATCACATGATAAAACTTCTCATAATTTTTATTTAAAAATTTTAAATGTATTAAAAAAGTGGGGCAATTTAAAATCCTTATAACACGAAATATTATCTATAGAATTTCAGTTTTTTCATTTAAATAAACAGAAATATATAAGTATTAATTTGGATTCGACATTTTGAAAAATATTAATTTATAAAAAAAAATTAAAAATATTTAACGGAAAAAAATAGTGCAACTTTAAAAAAAAAATCATATTTTCAAAAGTAATTATTTTTTTAAATATGCTGAATCAAAATTAAAGTAAAACAATTGAAAAAGATATGTTCCAAGTTTTAACCCTTTATATTTAACGGTTCTCGAGTTATAAGAATTTAAATACGTGAAATGGTGAGAAAATCTATCCTGAAGAAAAATGCATTTTTACAAGAAATCGTTTCCTTGACAGCCATTGCTTGAAAGCTAGATTTTGAAAGCAAACCAAAACGAAAAAATTAACATTTTTTGTCACAATTCAGATACAAACATGATTCAGATGTCATTTTAAGCAGGAAAAAACAGAGAAATTTTTAATGAAATAGAATGTTTTTGCAAAATTTGAAGATTTTTGTGTCCCGCACCCTCTTAAAGATTTCAAATTCAAAATGGAGTACAAAAAATTAGAAAAACTAAAAGTTTTTTTCCGTTATAAGTCTGGTTTCAATACATGGATTATGGAGCATTTTCTGTTTCGCCGTTATCTTAAAAAATGACTGAGATATAACAGTTTGAAATTATAGGGTTGCCGACAATATGAAACAAGACAGAAAGATGCCTCCAAAGATGGGTTTAATTTATGTGTGGTTTCTCGCAAATTTTCTTTCATTGTTCCAACTCTTATCAGCTTAAAACTATGTATTACTATCCAAAGCTGTAAATTCTACTCAAGATTAACGATTCTTGGAGAAATATCATCAAATTTGGAGACTAAGAATAAATAGTCATAAATGAAGCCAGCTTCGCTATAGCTAACTAATTTGGTAAATTCTCATTCCAATTCACTATTGACGAAAAACGGTAATGAATCTTCTATATCGGGTTCTACGTATTTTAGCTGAGCGTGTTTGAGTAAAATTAGTTCAATTTTTAAAATCAAGGAATACGGAAGCTATTTTTTCTTCCCGGTATAGGCCAGAAGTACTTTTATGTCAGATGCATAGAATCTAAAATGCAAGAGCACTTAATTTTGGAACTTACTTCTAACTATTCACTATTACATTTAATTTTTGTTTTCTGGCTAGAATCATATTAATAGATATGGTGATATACCGTGATATGACACTTTATTTGACTGTGCTGTTTTGCACTGGCAAGTTTTCCTTCCAGCAAAAAGCAACCAATAATTCAACAATAAATGTCAAATATGTCCTCATGTATTATTTATAGATAATGAAAAAGAGTTGTATGTTTAAGATGCAGTGAGTCCCAAGAAATAATTCTCGGAAAAAATGGATAAAACTTGTATGTATGCTACATTAAAGTCAAGGCACTACCACTCAATATCAATACCAGTCCTGTAAAATGTGCACATTATTTAATAAAGTTCACCCTTTTCTTTATGTTCAACATTTTTGAAACTGAATTGTGATATTAAAAATTTTGTCCATACTTCAATTTTTCATTCCCAATTTCAAAGAGCGACATCATGCCATTTACTGATATTGACATTCATCTTCTGTATTCTGCATAGAGAATCATTCGCTTTTCTTCTGTATGAAAATTAAATGAGGTTACACTGGTTTATAGAGAGTGAACAGTCCATGTTGATGAATTAATTATCAGTAAATCTATATTATCGGTTTACCCTGATGTGGTTGCTAGGATGCTATGAAATTATTCGACCGCAATCACTGATTTAATGAGTGGGGAATATTGTCTGAAACGTGTACATTATACAAACTAGGACTTCTACCTGTCTTGATATATGATCGGTCATATTTTGATTTATTGATTGAAGATTAAACGCTTCACTTGGGCGATGCTAAGGTAATAGTAAGCTAGCATTTCAAAGAAAGATAATAATCCAGATAAAATATATTTTGTATGAAAGAATGAATGCTTTGAAAATACTATAGTGTGTGTATTATACAAAATATAATTTATTTTAAAGTAACTTTCTATGCACATAATTCGAAAAAAAATCATAACCTTAATTTTGATCAAGAATTAAAGTTATTTAGATCAAGAAGTTAAAATTTAAATAAAACTTAGTTACAGCAAGTCTTTAAAATATTTGTTATAAAAGGTTTTATTACACAATTTAAAAAAAGCTCAATTTGGCTGATATGTATTTGTATTTCTGAAATGTATTTTCTGCCTAATTGTTGCACAAATAAATTACTTACTGGTTAAAAATAATTTTCCTAACTATATATTTCAGATATTTTTGTATAAATAATTCGGAAAAAATGTGATGCTGTCTAGTGATTTTAACGTTCATCTGATCTACTCTCAATAATTCTTCAAATAATTGAAAATTGGTATATTTTGTTGAAATTTGAGGACATATACGTTTGGTCTGTTCAAAATTTTCACTTATAGTTTTGCACAAGTCTACATTTAAAGTTTAAATACTATCATTTACTAATGTATCCTCATGCATAATTTTGGGAAAATGTATAATTTTTGAAAACTCTTTTGTTATTATTCCAAAATGCACATTTTACAGATAGTAAGTTGTGAATGAATAAAAAAAATTAAAATAAGTAAAAGTTAAATTTAAATTTAAAAAATAAAAAAAACCCGACTGCGTCAAAAGCGAACTAATTAATTATTTCTTATCAATGTAAAATTATTTTTTATATTACTTACCTATTTTTTTTTATTTACTTGTATTGATGACTTTTAAGTTGTGTTTAATTGTTAGTTCCTATCTATAAACACTGTTTTGATGAGGCCTATAGATGTGGATTAAGGTTAGAGTTGCAGAAATGCTAGAGATCCTACCTATACAACTTCCAGATTGTATAATATTTAAACGGAGCTGCTGACTGTAAAATAGTCAATGGAACATCGTCATCATTCATTTTGAAAGACTTATCCAATGATGTGCCACTCAATATGGTACGTAAAAAAAAAACTCCTCTACCGCCATTTTGTATTTTACGGCCAGCATTTTGAATTTATAAAAACAAAACCTAGCCTATAACCATTGCACGGTTAAGACGAATTGATTGAGGCCTCATATATTAAAATCCATCCAGCCGCCATTGGAATGTTTCGAGGGTATAAATAAATCCACATACCTAGATACGCGTGAAAACCATAACCCTTTTTGGCATCCGTATAATAAACGCAGCACAATCTACTTTGGTGGTCAACCATGCGTAGATTTACTATAGACGTGACGATGCTCATAACAGAAGTCCCCGGACACATAAAAGTAAGTTTACAGGAAAGAATACGCATGATAGTAAACATGAAAATCGGTGGGCCTTGTAAAAATGAGCTCATCGATCGTAACAATCTTAAGGGAAAAAAATGAGTCAAAATGGTGTTTTTTCTTTTAAAGCTTACTCATCATTTGCCAGAATAATAGCTGATAATCCTTTTCTTCAGTATTAAATGGCGATATAGGTTACTTTCTATTTTGCTAGAGTTGTGATTCGGTATCTAATTTTTACTTTAACTGCCTATTAATAGTAGTACTTTAGCCTATGTTTTTTCATAAAAATTGCATTTTATGTAATCAAAGACTTCCCTTGTCAGCTCAGTTTGAAAGTATTAGATCTTATCATACTAGAACATAATTTATCTTGTTTTTTAAAAATTATAAATCAAACTCGCACAGATAATTATTTTTAACCTTTTAACGAGATGAATTATTAGTGCATTTTATGAAAAAAGGGATTTTTTTACACTTTGTTATCTCAAATTCTCCATAATTAAAATTCTTCTTTCAGTGTCCATTCGCGCGAAAAATTAAAAGGTAATATCTGAATAGCGTATAAGCGTAAAGGTGAATGTTTAATATATTTAGACGCTAAATTTTTATTAAGATGAAAATTATAAATATTTTTTTATCTTTTTTTTCAATGTTTTAGATAAACGAATTTGATGTAGTATAAAATTGTTTGGTACTTCTTAGTTATCCCGTCGACAAATTTCGACAAATTATATAAAGCGCCAAACCACTTGCCAAATTATGCACATTGACATAATTTTTATTTTAAATACCGAAAAAACAAATAAATTACTAAAACATTAATAAAAATACAAATAAAACGTTGAATTAAGGGTTTTATTGTCCATTATTGACATTTAATCTTTTAATTAATTAATGGCAAACCATTATTGGTATTTAATCTTACAATTTGTGCGACAGTAATTTGGTCGACGGGATAATTAAGAAGTACCAATTGTTTTAATGCCACTAATTGCGAAATGTGCCTTTTTTGTGTATGCAGCTCAAAATGCGCCATAGTGATTTAGTCAACAGAAATACTTTCAGCTGAATTTGAACCCGAAATTAATTTTCATTTGTTGTTTAAAATTTTCATCTTTAAAATGGAAACAATATGCATTTATTATTCGCATAGAAATGTAACATAATTCTATTCATTGTATAAATTTAGCCACCTCTGTTGAAAGCAAGAATGAGAGGACAGTTAATTTTAAGTTGGATATTTAAATGTATCACGAACATACGTGAAAAATTATGCTGCAAACTTTCAGCCTAAAAGCTTTTGTATTTTATTTTGAAGGTTAGAAATTTTAATTCCATAAATATTTTTAACGAAGAAAAATTTCATCTAAACTAAGATACATGGTTAGTAGATACCTTATGTTTAAGTGCCAGTCCTCCATATTTTAATTCAAATAAACATATTTTAAACCTGAAATTTATTTAGGAAAATATGTCTTTATTCGGTGTTGCACTTATTTGATGGTATTTATTAAGTTACATTTTTGGTCTAAAACATATTTATTTGACTAGAAAACAATATGGGAAGTTAGCAGTTATACTCATGCTTAAAAGTGTAATTTCCCTATTACGCCTTTGTGTTATTTTTTTTTCTTTTTGTTATAAATTTCAAATAAATAGCGTTCAGGTTAAATAAAATAACTTTTAAAAATGTAATTTTTTTTCTCAAAATAATACATAATATTTTATTACATCAAAATGACATTTTAATGATTTTAATTATTAATATTTCATATAATTATTTCCTAATTCATTTTGCTTAAATGAGAATTACATTCATGTTTGTGAACATCTTAACACCATGAGGGAATCATCAGAATTAAATGAAATTTAATACATAAATTACTGGTATTACTACAAACAAATGATTACATTTCCAAAGCATATAAACAAATTTTAGTGTCTGAAGTTAGTATTCTGTGTAACCACCACGGTCTGGAATAAATGCTGTTATACGACGTGTCATGGAGTCAAACAGACTTTGAAAGTGCCTGGGAAGGAGCATACCATATTCTTTGTATGCATACACAAAGTTGATCTGTAGAAGATATAGGAGGAGGATAACGAGCAAGATGCCGGTCAACGAATTCCTTCACTTGTTCAATCGGCGATATAGCCTTCAAATACGTAGGAACGGAAGAAGTTGTATGTGTTCTGCTGAGAAGAATTCTTAAACATTCCTTGCAACATGTGGGCATTCAATATCCTGTTGCAAGATAGTTCCAAGAATGCCTTGAAGGAAAGGAAAGACTTTGGACTCCAGTACGTTATTGATATACCTTTTGATGATCAGATTACCTACAATTCGTAGCAGCTGAGATCGTCCATGATGCGCAATCGCATTCGAGACCATAACTTCCAGTATCCGTCCTTTATGACGATCGATAATGCAATCCGGAAGGTAGTGTTCACCGGCATAGTGTTCAACACAAGTACGGCCATACGTGTACCACAAATTAAAGCGGGATTAGTCAATTAAAACAACTTTTTTTCCAATTTACATGCCAGTCTCTATGTTTATGAGCACATTGCATCCGCATGCGTAGATGGCCCCTGTAGCAGTTGTCCAATGAGCTGCCAACTGTTTAGATTAAGCAGTACGGCCAGTCAGCGCCATTTGGACCATTATGTCTATCATCTCGCGTTGACGTTACCGTTCGAGGTCCAATCTCAGATTTCCGAGTTTTCCGATTTGTCGGTCCAATGTTTCCGAACGCGCATCAGACTGCTGCTATTGTACGGTAGGAAAATCCTTCTTCTCGAAGACCGATGATTTTCCCCCATTCAAACTCTGTCAGTTGTTGAAATACCGCCCTCTTTCGGAGAAGAGGCATATTTAAAATCTCACCTATTGTTTGTCATTAGCAAATAACCATAGACAACTTTCAACATCTCGCTACAGCCCTCTGTCCATATGGTTTCAGCAGCAGTCCAGAGTGGGCTGTTCAGCTCGCACATGAGTGCTGACTCTGAAATTAGAATAATTTAAATAACACACTATACTTTGCATTCTCTTAAATTTTCAGCTCAATCACATCGGTCCTTCATGGTCTTGCAATTTTCATAATCATGAGTGCATATTTCCAAGAAAAGTATTTTCACAAAGCCTGTATAATAAATTTAACACAATGAAAACTCATTTAAATTAAAATAAGCTTGTCATTATCTTGGACTTATTTCACTTTTTAGCTTCAATTGTGTGAAAAAAATAAGAAAAAATTTTAGCATTTATTCGAACAAATTAAAAAAATGACTAATCTTTTAAATATATGCACTAATGAAACATCAACAAATATTATACAATAGTAGATTCGTGTAGTATAATAATTATTATATGATACTAGCGGGCTCTGCCCCTGCAAGCTACGATCGCCAACCCCCGTTCAGACACCGCAGAATCTAAAATCACGCTAATTTGATCGGTTTTTAAAAGATTAGAGAAGATTGAATTATAATGAAAAAAACATATAGCGATTTCCCTGTAAACGGGTTTCCATTCAATTCACTTTGATTGCGAAAATTTAAGGCCGAATAAGTTGCTGTTAAGACATCGAATGGTTGTTTTCGTGTTTGATTAAAGAAGATCAGTTAAACATTTGAAAATAAGCTAAAATAAAGTGAATTAAGTAAACAGAGTCTTTGCCGACCGGTACTTTTTAACAGCGTTATAAAACGATTGATATAATGCAATTTACTACAATTACTTCAATTTACTGCTTTAACACCTTCAAGGGCGGTGGTTCATTTTTGGGCCACTTAATTTTAATTCTTAAATGCCTCATTGGCACCAGAATATTGGAATGAAACTTTTCTCTTTATTAAGTAAGTGAACAAAAGCATTTTCGTATTTCGAAATTTGTTTTTAAATTCCGGTGCCATTCACTGATTTCAACATTTTACGAATAGAGGTACCTTGCCCTGAAAGGGTTAAACGCATATTAATGTATTTATTATTTTAAAGTTTCCTTTCTCTTTTAATATTCACGTGTAAATGCAATTTTCAAGACATAATTTTCAATATTTTCCTGCTTTTAACACGTACTCATTTAATAATAATTTTAAAGTTTTTTTTTTCTGTTTTTAATAGCCATGTGTAAATAAATTTGTAATCGAGGAAATATTATTATTTGCGCTGTTTTTAGAATTGAAAGCAATTTCTATAATAATAGCCTAAGTCATGTGACTATCATCAACAGTTCCTTCGCTTTTCATTAGAAAGGTTTGCAATTTGATTAAACAATAAAATTTATATTTTCGAATAAAACTACATAAAAGTTGCCATGATCGCAAACAATTCTTGGTACTGTTATGTTAGCCGTGTTCAAATCTCGCCAATAGTTTTTTTTCTTTTTTTTTTTTTTCTTTGTACTTTTCCGTTATACGGGCACCATGCCAAAATGTATGTTAATGAACCAATTATTTCAACCCTGATCGTGAAAAGGATTTTTGGTACTACTTAGTTATCGCGTCGACCAAAAATCTATCGCCAAACTATAACATTAAATGCCAATAATGGTTGATCGTAAATATCACATTCACTTGACTTTAAGCAAGTTACACGTGTTTACGTCATCAAATGATTTTTATTTCGACGATTTATTTGTATTTTTATTAATGTTATACTATTTTATTTGTTCTTTCGTTATTTAAAATAAAAATTATGCCAATTTGTTATTTTGGAGAGTGGTTTGGCGATTTATATAATTTGGCGAAATTGGTTGACTGGATAACTAAGTAGTACCGGATTTTTATTGTAAACCATGTGGAACATTGTGATTTGCTATTATTTGCTTTACTTACTTGTATAACAGTTATTTTTTCACTTATTTTAAGTATATATTTGTGATTTAGTAAAATAGTTCGTAAAGGTCTGTAGTTTCCAAATGTTATATTTTTAAAAGGCTCACTTTACTATCGACAATGTTTTATCTTTTATTTTTCAAATGTTTCAATTCACGTGATTTTCATTTTGTGCCAACTATTGCGCTTGGCGACAATGGTGTCCGTATAACGGAAACGTACCATTTTTTTTTAACTCGCAAGTGAGCATTTTTTTATTTTTCGAGTGGTAAATTAAAACGGTACTACTTGGTTATCCCATTGACCAAAAATTTATCGCCAGACTATAAGATTAAATGCCAATAATGGTTGATCATAAATGTCACATTCACTTGACTGTAAGGAAGTTACATGTGTTTACGCCATCTTGTGATTTTTACTTCAACGCTTTATTTGTAATTGTATTTTTATACTAATTTATTTGTTCTTTCGTTATTTAAAATAAAAATTACGTCATTTTGTATAATTTGGCGAGTGGTTTGGCGATATTGGTCATTTGCTATGAATTTGAAATTGAATGTCATGATTTCTTGCATTACTTAATATTTAACACAGATGTCATATAAGCACCGGGTTTGGCGTGATATTTTTTACGACAATTTGGCGAAAACCTCGTTTTCGAATGCCAGTTATTTATTTTAAATTATTTTCTATTATTTTTAAAATGAAATAACAATAAAAAAATAAATAACTATAGAACAAAGCAATTTGTAATTTTTTTTAAATAAAAAGAAAATAAATGCAAATAAACATTTATTAATAAATAAGCAACAATAGGCAGGCAAAATAACGCCATTTTGGCGCCAATTAGGTACCCCGGTGCGTATATGACATTTGAGCCTATTATTTTTCTTTTCGTTTCGCTCAAAAAATAGAAAGAAGTGAAAGTCATTAATTTTAAATGTTTCAGTTTTAAAGGAATGTTTTGTATTAAATAAAATGATTACGAAATAAATAAAAACACATTTTTTTAAGGAGATTTGAGGGAGGCCAAACTGGTCGCCAAATTAATTTAAAATTATAACCTTTTCTGAAATTAAAAAAAAAAAAAACATATTTGTTATGATTGAAATTTGAGTTGCCATCATTAGAAAAAAGTATTTACAATTAGAAAAAAATTAGAAACTAATTCGAATTAAAAAATTCTAATATCATTTTTGAGATCTGTGGTTCAATACGGATTTGTGGTGTTAATTTCGTCGCAAAGTATTCCATATTTCCTGAGAAATCGCCGTGAAACATAATCACTTGTTTAATGAATCGTTTCATAGAATCGTTACATAAATTCGTTCAAATTCAGTCGTTTCATTGGGATTTTATATATATAGGGTAGATATATTTGTATTAAATTAAATTGTTTTATAATAGCTTGATGCGGTAAAATGATAATTTTGAGAAGCTGGTTGCATTCTTCTCAGTTTAAAATAAAAATAATTAATGAAAACTTCATTTCCACAGTAGATTTCCATTTAAAGTTCAGAAAGGGAACATTTAAACTATTTAAGTTTTAAATAATTTTGTAAATAAAATTGAAAAAGAACAACGAAATAGAGTATTAGATGCAAAAATTAAATATTTAGTTGAAGTATAAAACAATGTCCTAATTTTGATGTAAAATTATAAAATAATGAATTGAATGCTTTTGTATTTGTTTAATAGATGACACTACTATTCAATTTTAAGTAGGAATCTTTGCATTTCAAATTTAGTTAGAGAAAAATCAATAAACATGTTCGATACAAGCGAACAGCTGCTATCGATTCGAAATTAATTAAAGTAAAATAGCTAGTTTTTTATACACTGCATTTTATATATACTATTTTTATCTGAAACAAAATCATTGATTTTTTCTCTTTCATCTACAGAATATATCAACTGAGGTCTGAGATAGGATAAATGTTTTGACTTATCGGTGTCATAACTTATTTTGCTTTTTGCACTTCATAAAATTATCTGATTAAAAATATTAAATTAAAAAAAGATTGCAAATGTTTTAACACCTTGAAAGTCGGTGGTTCATTTATGGGCCACTTAATTTTAATTCCTAAATACCACTCTCTCACCAGAATTTTGGAATGAAAAATTTCCCTTTTTTTTAGTAGGTGAGAAAAAGATTTGCTTATTTTGAAACTAATTTGTTTCTGAATGCGGACGTCACGACGTCCGCACGTCGTTCACTCATTTAAGCATTTTACGAATAGAAATACCTTGCTCTTGAAAGGATTAAAAACTATATACATATAGATTTAGAGAGCATGCATGAATGCATCACATTTTCTTAAAAATACAGTGAATCTTCAACTATACGAATTATTTGTTTTGGAAGGAAATAGGATACATAAAAATCCAGATGTTTGGAAATAATCATAAAAAAGATTATGTTGTGATTTTCCATTTCTCCAAGACCATTTTTGTTTAATAAAAACGTAAGCCTAATATATGTTGAAAATGTGATCACTTTGACATGAAAGAAATCGAGTAAAATCATTAGTGATAATAATAAAAAAAATAGTATTCAGTACATATTTTAATACGTTTTTTAAAAATTTCCTTATATCCATCCAGATAGATGATCCGGATGGTTTGAGTTCCATTGCAAATACCATAATAAATAATGCTACGTATCCCGTTTTTCATAGATATTGGGTGGTCTTTTTTTTTATCTTACTGAGCAGTTGAAAAAAAAAGTATTCTTAGAAAAAAAATATTACTTTTTTGTAATACGACTACATTTTAGGTTTTGGACTAGGGATGATTTTTTAATTTAAATATATGTAAGAACTATTTATCAGAAATTTCATTCATATAGTGGTTAAAGCATATTTTTGGATAAATATGTTATTTTGTTTCCATATCATGTATCAATCCACAACATGTTTGATGCATCTCTAACAGTTGTTGTAGACAAATGACAGCTTACAGGAATATGAAATACATGTCTATGTAGGGTAGAAATAGGTGATCTATTGATTGCCATTCTAAAACCAAAAACATTAAGAGAAAAAAAAACATAAAGGTATATTATATTCAAGGCTGGAGTAGCACAGTTGAAGTTTATTCCAACAGAGCGAAAAATGTCCAGACCAGGGATCGAACCTGGATACTTGGCGTGCCGTGCCAATGCCTTACCTGTTAGGCTATCCGGACCAAGTATCCAGGTTCGATCCCTGGTCTGGACATTTCTCGCTCTGTTGGAATAAACTTCAACTGTGCTACTCCAGCCTTGAATATAATTTAATCCAGTTGAAAAAAAATATTCGTTCCCTTCATTATAACATAAAGGTAGTTAAATTTTGGCAATAGGAATTTCTATGACTGTAACACTTTATTATTTTAACTCAATCATGCTGATTGGTAGATAAATAAACAATTAAATTTAAAAAATCAAAAAAATCGACTGCGTAAAAAGCGAACCAATTAATTATTTCTCATTAATGTGAAACTATTTTTTATAACTATCTCCATTCTCGCTATATATATATCTTGTTCATATTTTTAATCGTTAATAAAATACTTATTGCCCATCCAATCAAGCTCAAATAAAATTTTTTAACTTGTAGTGGATGACACTGTTAATCCAGTTTTTTTCAAATATTAATTCATTAATTAAATTAAATAAAATAATTTTCAATAATCGAGAGAGCCCTCTTCTTGATGAAGGTCTTTTAAGACCGAGAAATCCCTCTTCTTGATCAAGGTATTTTAAGACCGAGAAAGCCCTTTTCTTGATCAAGGCATTTTAAGCGCCACTCAGGAGAAAAGAAGAATGGGAGAAAAAAAATTCTCTTATTGACCTATGTAGGAATTGAGTTATTTTTTTTTATATTAATTGTTTATATTACTTACCGATTTTTTATTATTTACTTCTATTGATGACTTTTAAGTTGTGTTTAATTGTTAGTTCCTATCTATAAACACTGTTTTGATGAGGTCTATAGATGTCTGTGATGGTTAGAGTTGCAGAAAAGCTAGAGATCTTACATACACAACTTCCAGGTTGTATAATATTTTAACGGAGTTTCTGACTGTAAAATAGTCAATGAAACATCGTCTTCATTATGAAAGACCTATAAAATGATATGCCACTCAATAAGGTGCGTATTTTTTATTTCGTCTCTACCGCCATTTTGTATTTTATGGCCGCCATTTTGAATTTATAAAAACAAAACATAGTTTATAACCATTGGGCCATTAAGACGAATTGATGGAGACCCCATTCATTAAAATCCATCCAGCCGTTGGGATGTTTCCAGGGTATAAAGAAATCCACATACATAGATACGCATGAAACACATAATCCTTCTTTTCATTCGGGTAATACAGTGTACTCTCAATAACTCGATGTTGAAGGGACGCTAAAAAAATTTCGAGATAGGAGTTTTCGAGATAACAAGATCACAACTAAAACATAAATATTCATGTAAAAACACAAGATACTTAATAATATTATATAAATTAGAGTCATCATAAATGAGAATAAGTGTAAATATGTAACGATTGTTGACAATAAGTCTAAATACAGGATGATAATTTTAATTTTTTTAAATAGTAGAAAATAATTACATTAAAATAAAAAGAATTAGTAAATACATAAATGAATTTACATTACTAGAATTTCTTAATGTCCAGTATCGTGGCCTGGCGACTTTTCTCTTGAAATTATTCTTCAACCAATTTTTCTGTTCGAAAAATAGCGGTAAAGTGTTCGTTTTCCATTTTTTCCGAGCATTATATAGAAAAATGCCATCCATATGACAAGGAAACACTTGTTTTCCTCCTTTGTTTGCCGTTCAAGTGACCTGATGGAAATATCAGAATCGTCCCTCATACCCTGACCTCTTAGAGAGATAATGAAGGATGTGAGAGATTCTTGGAAACTCTATATTCTTCGACATAAATTGATGGCGATTTTTCCGGAAAAATTCATTTTTTACTTAGAAAAATATTCGACATAACAAGGTTTTCAGTGAAAGCTCTTCGAGAATTAAAATTAACATTAGATGAATATGTAATACCAAGAGGAAAAATAATTTTTCGATATATCAATGTTTCCGAGATATCGAGAGTAGACTGTAATAAGAATTGAATTTTTTTTAGCTGAGAAAAAAGTTGCCCAGACCAGGAGTCGAATCCAAAACCTCTTTCTTAAACTAAATTTTGCTATACCAGTTGAGATAAATGTATGACACCCGCCGACACATATTCAATCAGACAATAGTTTGGCAACAATATCTGGTCTGCCATTTGACACAATTCTACAGAATATACCCAGAAAAAGGCATTCTAATGGACGATGAATGCGTTAATTCCACTTTATTAATTTAACCCAATCATACTGATTGGTAATGCCATCATATCAGTTGAAATTTTTTCAACTGAGTGAAAAAGTTTATTCATATGGAAAATGTCCACCCTTTTTTTTCACTCAGTTGGAAAACTTTCAGCTTGTATTATCCCTTAGCTAGACAGATTAATCCTGATAACATTTGTGAATGGTCAGAGAACCATTTTGGCTTTATGCTGTGGAATATCGTATAAAATAATAGCACCCAATAGAGCATCTGGTGCATAATAGGTTAAAATTAAAAGAAAAACTTTGATATCATATGGAAGTTTTGGATGAAGACTTTATTTAAGAAAATTCTCATTCTAAAACATTAAAAATCTGCCACATCTAAAGATTTAATTCAAGCACTTAACAGAAATTATAACTTTAAAATTAAAAAGTATTTATTAACTTTAGCCACGTTGGCGCATAAATAAAATCTGCCGATGCTCAATTCTTGTACTAGTATAGTTGGATGTGCCAATCCTAAAGCTTTCTTCTATCTCACGTATCTTAATATTTCAAAAAGTAGCTGCAAATGTCAATACTTCAATATTATTAGTTCGATACTATACCAACTTTAAATTTCATCTTAAATTTTTGCTTCAGTAAATTATTCGGCGTAAAAACGAGTTAATCTCGGTCATGATTTTCATTAAAATAAATAGTTTTAGTTAGTCTATTCTACATCAACTGTTTGCGAATAGCTGGCTGAGCAGGATGCGAGGTCCCCGTCACTGCAAGAGCCACATATGTTCAATAGAACTACAAAGAATCGAGAAAATTATGCAAAATCGCTATTACAGCACCCCCATCTGGCAGAATATTTCGAGATTTTCGAGAGCCCGTTTGCCGTAGCCAAAAACATAAATTTGAAATTTTGTTAAATTCTTTGCATAATTTTATACACTTTTCGATGGTACAATAATAAAAATGAGACAAAAATTGCTATTACAGCTACTTCCATTAACTTACCATTAAGAGAGTCTGCCTTCTGTGACTTTACTTCCAAAATTCCATCTATATTTCTCGGAATTTACAGCAGATCAACTAAGTCATACAGCGGCTGGTTCAATTTACTTAATTCGAATGCTTTAATTTTTTTTTTAACAATACAGCTTTCAAATCTGCTATCTGATACATTCAATGCGGTCTAAAACTTACCTACAAACATTAAACTATAATTTATCAGAAAATACTTGTTTGAAATTTGTGTGATATGTTTGTAACACCAAAGTATTTTGTTTAAGACATATTTTATATTATTTTATAAGATTTAAAAAAAAAATAATCCTCTTTTACATCATAGATGTCAAGATTTTTAAAGTTAAATAAATATATTGTCAACCAGAAATTTTACTTTATAAGTAAAAATAAATACCGGATTTTTCATATGCTCATTCAAAATTAAAGAATAATAAAATTAACGTATTTCCACATCGAAGTGTGGTTTGTAATAGAGAGTTAGTCAAAGAGTCTTATTTTTTATGTAAAAGAAAAAAGTTCGAATTTTCACCTATAAATGGCGTATCAAAATCCTCGTTATTAAAAGTCACAAAAAATAGTGAGATTATTCAATATGTATTTTTACGCACTTGAGTAAATAATATTTTCCATGTGATCTACATTTGGTATGTACCACATACAAACAAGACACATTTTATGAAATCAGTTTTCAAATTAATGAAAAATTTCTAATTAAATAAGACACGATAAATTTCAAAACTAATTTTATTGGATCTATAAGTGTTTATTTTAACAAAATGGGAAATGCATTTAAAAAACTTTTACATTT
The DNA here is from genome assembly GCA_963932465.1 of Maratus speciosus. NCBI lineage: Eukaryota > Metazoa > Arthropoda > Arachnida > Araneae > Salticidae > Maratus > Maratus speciosus. Next base: position 364,483,579 of record OZ010788.1, on the reverse strand, counting down.
GTAATACTTTTTAGATCAAACTATATAGATAAAAAAATCGCTACTTGCATATGCATTTGTTTCGTGTTTAAGGACTTTTTAAAGTATTATTTTAAACGTGTGAAAGCGTTACAAATGTAAAGTATTTAAAAACATACTTTAATTTCATTATATATATGGACGTTACGGAAACATTTCAAGACACAATTTCACATTAAGAGTTTTTTTACTTTACGTAATCTGAATAAATGTTTTAATTTTTACGTCTAGTCTGCCAGTTTAAATTAGCGGTTTTGTTTTATCAAAGTAGCAGGATGTATTCAGGAGGAAATATTATAGTGTTTTATTTATTTTATTAATGCAAGGCTTTCAAATCACTCGATTCATTTTTATTTTTAATCATAATTTATTTTTGTTCAATTAAATACTTTGTATAAAAGCTCTCTATTTTGCTAAAGATAAATTGTTTTCAATAAAAAAATTAAATGTATTTTATGTATTTTATTTAAAACATACTTTTATTAATGTAAAAAATATATATAATTTTTTTTTAATTCAAAACTCTGGATGTCAAAATAAATGTTGTATATGTAGAGCGTGCGGTGTGGATAGAAATACGATAAGGAACATAAACCACAATGAATATCACGAAATAAAAATCAGAAATATTAGATAAAAATCAAAATATATTATGAATGGGGTTAAAATTGCGATTGATATGGAGTATATCTATGTACAGTGCACATTTTTACAAGTCTTGCTTTGACTTTCAGATTTTTGTTTTAAGAAAAAAAAGAGAAAAATCTAAGTTTTAGTATACATATTTTGTGACACTATGTTTCCTACTTTTCTGTATAATAATAAAATAATTTTAAAGAGACTTAACATATACATAATCGAACTAAGTTCTTAAACACTGGAATGATTAGAATCAAGCAGGCTTATTTAAATAGTGAAATCTTTGGTGATATTTCTTTGGCGATGTTTCTCTTTTAAAATAAAACTTCATGACTAACTTCACGACAGTAAACGTTTAGAAAATATCTTTATTTCCACTTAAGCATTGTACATTTCGTTTTATCAATGAAAAAAGTAAACTTCAATTCAAAAATAACACCATACGAAATAGAACTTAACTAAATGCTACGACATTTATTTGAATTTTTGATATTTTTTTAATATTGTCAAAGAAATCGTACATTTTTCTGTTACATGGGTAAAAGAAAACACAATTTTTCATTTATAACGTACATGGATTTTACTATGATTACGTCAAAGTAACATGAATATTTCTGATAGTCGTTTTGACGATTTATGGTCGTGATTCGTTATTGAAATTGCTGTATTTTTAGGCTATTCCATTTTCATTTATTTTACTTGAAAGGCATCCGAAGACTATCAAGACTTCATATGAAAATAGCTTGTTATTGATAAAAAATCTTGACAAAGGAATTAGAAATCAGAATTCAGCAATACATTTAAACAAACAATACAAATCTTAGTAACAAAGGAAGATTCCGATTTGGCTACTGTAGATTTCAAAGTGTCTTAAAACATCACTAAGCAGCTATAAACAAAGTCGACTTATTTATAAAAATCTAGGTTCAATTTTATTTATCTGCGCTGCGCGAACCCACCAGCGGCTGAAAGGTTTTACTCTTAAAGCTGGAACGCAGGAGGGTGCTGGATTCGAACCCATTCCGCCCTCGTTGGCCTAATCGGTTTGAGTTTTCAATGGTTTTATTAAAACCTTCCATATGTAATGCAAAAGTTTCTGCAGAAAGAACTACACGGAAGGCAGGCGTGTAGTTCTTCCCCAAACCCTCGGCCAATATCTCTAGCTCAGATAATCAGTTGTATGAAACATCCACCAACAAAATCTGCCGTCTGTCCATGCGCTCTAAGTACCGTAAATATATTCGGATTGCCGTGTAATTGATATATGTTTTTGAGGTTTATGGTAGCATGATCGCTATTGAAAAGGAAGTGTGAAGCATTTATAATTCGTTTACTGGGCATTCAGAAATATTCCGTTTGCATTACAGTACGGTTGAGAAAATCGTTTGAAGTGCATTTTAATGATTTTACACTAGTAAAAACATAATTAAAACGCAATGCATTTCTGAGGTGCACTAAAACATACTTTTTGTAGAAAATGGAGTGAAAGACCCGTCCAGGGCCGTCATCTTTTACACGAATTTTATTCGTTTGGCACCAAGTTTTGTTAATCATTTGACTTAATTTTATAAATCACGAAAATGTCGTAATTAAATAAAATCAATTTTACTTTTCTTTTTTGCTGATAGCAAACTCAAGAGCTTTAAGCACTTTTTGAGGCTGCATATATGCACCCATTGTCCATAACGGGTTAACATTTATTTAGAGGGACACATAATAGAATTCGGTTAGAGCGACAGTCTATGAATGATTTATTACTGGGAGCGCTATAGCAGTTGTTTTATACGTTTTTAAATTTATCGAATTTTACGAATTTTACGTTGTATGTATAAATTCTATTAATCATATGCAGGTATAGACAAAATATTTTGTAAGTATTATTGCCTATGGGTGTGGATTGCTAAAGGTTGATTTGTAATTGAGTTATGCATTTTCCTGTTGAACTATATTTAGTAAATTAACATATATTTCTGGAATTTAGATAAATTCATGTAATAGATTACGCAAAAATTGGATATATTGCAATTTACCGTTGGTAATAGCTTAAAGTGCGTTTTAGTTGCGTTTTGTCTTTCTTACCTGAATTCAACTTTAGCTTAATACTGGGTGTGTGTACAAACATTTCTAAATAATATAAAATGCTGTACAAAACATTTCAAATGCATTTCCGTCTATTGGCAAAAATTGCTAAAAATGAACTTTCAGCTGAACTAGTTTTAGCATGTTACGCAGTATATATGAAAAACCATGGTTCATATACAGGCCTGCACAAAATATTCGATTACATTTCTGACTAGGAACTGTGATTGATGTAACTGGATTTTTTATTTGTTATGTGTTTTCTAAACTGTTTATTAATATATATCATTTCCTCTTATTTAACGTTGGACTGTCGTTACAGTTTTCTGGATGTGTCGGAAAGTGTTTCATAACATACGCTTCAAGCATATTTTCTTTTAGTTCTTTCGTATTTTCTTCCCAGTTTACAGGCACATTACTATTTTCTTAATAAAGTTAACTATAGAAAAAGATACTGATTGTTATTTGCACATGTAGGGCGTTACTTAAAAATACAACTAAAGTAGAACTTCTATTTTTCTCGAGACAAGAAAATAAAGCGATATAGCTAAGTGAGGGACAACGCATACATATTACAGTTTTCTTAATAAAATACTTCTTTATTTTAAAATTTATTTATAATTTATTCGTAGATTAGACGTATATTACGTTTTTATTAATAAATTTAATGATTAAAATTACACTTATTTTAATTGAGACATATAGAAAGTTATTTAGAAATGCAAGTAAAGTAGAACTACTTTTTTTCTGGAGATGCTATAGTCGAGCATTACAAGCGAACGAGGAATAAAGCAATTTTCATTTTTTTAATAAAATACTTTATCTTTCTTATTTAAAAATGTATATGCAGTTTACACGCTCATTACGATTTTCTTAATAAAATTAATGCTACACATTTACACTTATAGTAACAGACACACATAAAAAAATTTTTTTTAAATACGTAGGGCTTCTTTATTCTGAAGATACTAAAATAGAGCGATATATCTGAGTGAGAAATGACGCATACTACGATTTTTTTAATAAAATATTTTTTCTTTCTTGATTTCTTTTTATCATTTATACGCAGTTTATGTGCACATTAGATTTTCTTAATAAGCTACTTTTTCTACCTTTTTTTATTTCTTTACGTATTCACAGTTTACACGCACATTACATTTCGAATAAAAAATAACAATAGATATTTACACTTATTGTAATTGACACACATAGAAATTTACTATACACAGCTAAATTATATCTGAAGGCATGAAAATGTGCCGACACATGTCAATGAGGGATAACGCAAGTTATGATTTTCTTAATAAGTACTTCTTATTTTAAAATTTCATTCTTTAATTTCTCGCAGTTTACACGCACATTGAATTTTTTTAAATAATATTAAATATAGACAATTACGCTTACGGCACAGTACACATATAGAAAGTTACTTAAAAATACAACTAAAGTAACTCATTTTTTTTCTGAAGAAACAAAAATAGAGCAATATATCTGAGTGAGACAGTCGCGTAATAAGATTTTCTTATTAAAATACCTTTTATTTATTTACGTATTCACAGTTTATATGCACATTACGATTTAATAATTTAAAAATATATGTATTTAAACTTATTCTCATTGACACACACAGGAAGTTATTTAAAAAAACGCAACTAAAGTAGAGCTTTTTTTATGAAGGCAAGAAAACGGAGCGATGTATCTGAATGAGGAATAATGCGCATCATGTTTCTTTTAATACGATACTTTTTCTTTTTATATTCCTACTATTAGTTCGTACTCTCCCTATATTTATTTATTTATTTATTTATATATATAAATCTTGTTAAAATTTTCAATCGTTAATAAAATACTTATTATTCATCCTATCAAGTTGAAATACATTTTTAAAAACTTGTACTAGACGACAATGTTAATACAGTTGATGATGTTACAGTAATACAGTAATTGATGTTAATACAGTTTTTTTCAAATATTAATTCATTAATTAAATTTTAATTAATTAATTTTAGTTTTACATGGGAGACAAAATCGCGGTCATTGCCTATTGTAGCATTTAATGCATTTTCATATCTATAAGGGGGTTACCATAGGGGGGTACCCTCTTTTGTCGTCAAACGCCGCCAAGTTTGTCGCCAACTTGGCGATATTTTTAATATTTCGGCAAATTCCCATAGACTTCCATTGTAAACCTACTTTCTTATAGAAAATCAACAAATTGAGATATTTTAATGCAACAAAAACTAATATTAGCTTAAGTGATTATATTAAATTTTTCTTTGGTGACCTAAGTAGGAATTGATTTTAAAAACAAAATTTTTATTTTATTTGTTTTAATTTATTTCCTTATTTACCCTCAGTTTATATGCACATTGAAAATTTTTCTTAACAAAATTACAGATAGATAATAACACTTACTGTAACGAACATATTTAAAAAGTTACTTAAAAATAAAACTAAAGAAGGGATTTTTTTTTTTTTTTTGAGACACGAATGTAGAGGGATATATTTAAATTAGGAATGATTAAATAATACGATTTTAATGAAATAACTTTTCTTTTTACTTTTTATTAATTTATACGCAGTTTACAGGCATATTACAGTTTTATTAATAAAATTTAAAATGCACAATTGCGCTTGTTGTATTTTAAATACTTCGAACGTTACTTAGAAAATACAACTAAAGTAGAACTTTTTTTCTAGAATCACGTAAATAGACCCATAGATCTGAATGTGGGATATATAAGATGGCGATATAAGGGATACTATTGTAATAAAAAAAAAGTTTATCTCATTCATTTGAGGAGTTCTCCTACACAATGATTAATTTCTAGATTATACAAAATCTTTTATGAACAATCTTAATGAATACAGGAACAGTGGAGTGCGGAAAAACATCATTAAATTGATTTATGATTATTTCTTATTGTTCACTGTCATTAAATAAAATTCCACATAATTAATTTACAGCATCTCATTACAGTCATGTTTTTTTTTTCTTACATCCGAAATAATTCGAAACACCTCCCTCCACCTCCCCCAAAGAAAACAAAAGATGCACTGTTTATTAGTATCTTATCATTTGTTTTGTAAATTTATAGCACAAGAAATTAAAAAAAAGAAAGCAATGCTTTTCAATATCCTAATGTTGCATAAGATTAAATAAGTTATTTTTAATAAAATGCATTCATTTACCGTCTCTCTGATATTGCTATGTAATTAAATTTAAGCTGAAAAAGTTATTTGAACATATTTTAATTTTTGTAATAAAAACACTTGAATTAATTTCAAAAGATAATTAGCAGAGATAGAATATGTCTTAATCTTATTAAAGTCGCACGGCAAAAATGATACCACGAAAAATATTTGGAAGTTTATTTATTTTTTTTTTTTAATGCTACTTAAGATAATATTTTATGTGATTGACTTTTCACGCAAAATATTTTGTGCAATTGTTGAAAGAGACCTTCTCTCATTATAGGAAGGGGGATTAACAAAAGAAGGATTTTTAGAGAAAATTTCAGTTAAAATGGATGCAAATCTCTAATTGTAAATTTTGCTTAACACTGTTTTACTTAAGTGTTTCTTCAAAAATATTAAAATTCCCTCTAGTTGCGTAGCTCTAGAGCTCAAATAGTCCTTTTTAAATAATTTAAGCAATAATTTAGATTATCAATAACCTCCTTCATCCAATTACATTATATTTACTCTGTTATATATTTTAAATTTCAAAAATAAAAACTGCTTTCTAAATTAACTTATAACTGACAAAATGGCTTCTAAATTAGCTTAAAATACTTTAATGTGCTTTTTATGAATATATACCTATGTTAAAAGAAAACTGTGTAAAGAATAGCTATATTAATTTGGTTGATTGTGACTAGAATCGCAATCGTAATTTAATATAAGTGAAATATAATTTTTGTGCCAAATTTAGAAACCTAATTTTAACATAAAGAAACTAATCTTATATAAATGAGGGTAATATTGGATTATTGCTTTGTTCAGAATAACGTGTGGATTTTCTTAAAGTTTAAATCTTAAAATTCGTTATTATAAGAATAAATGACTATGCTAAGAAATTGAATACACATTCTGAAAATGTAACATTATATCAAAGACCTACGATTCCTTAATGTAAAACAAAAAATTATTTTGATGGAAATTAATATAATTAAAAGTAGTTTAGAATACATAATGGGGTTCCAATATTTCGCGTGTGTAAAAGTCATAATTCTTCTTCTTGATATTCCCTATCCTTTTTATAAATATTTTCCTAAATGTACTGAAAAAAGGATTTTCCGTTTTGTAAAGATGTTTACACGTAAAGTGGCTAAAAAATCTTTTTTTTTAATCCCTATCTATGATCTGAAGTACTTTTATTCTAAAAGACTCTGAATACTGAAAAAATCCGTGTAAACATTTCAAAAAGGACAATGTAGATAAACAAAGTGTACAATAAATGAAAAGAATTCTTATTTGAAACGGAAATAAATATGAAATAAAAAAGAACTGTTTTTCAACTTAAAGAAAGAAAACGAAATAAATTTAAACTGATGTAAAATGCATACGTCAGAATAGCTGAAGTTTCAAACCAAAATACAGCCATTTAAGAAAAGACAGATATTTTTTAACAGGTTTATTTCAATCTTTATAAAATAGCTGATAGTTTAATCTCGCTTTAATATATTAATATATTCAAATGTATCTAAACTTGAAAACATGTATATGGAAATATATGTAATCATAAAAAAAAACATTCTTAGAACAAAATGTGATGCGAATATTCTTGGCTTTAATATCATACGTATTAACTTTTATTTTTAAGGATGTCCGATCTACGATACACTATATGGCTAATGATGAACGGTCACTTGCGATTTTAGAAATTTTGTTAAATAGCTAGAAAAATACATGAGGAATTATCTTGAAACTTCAGTCGTGTAAACAGCATAGTAGACGTCAAATAGTTCCGTGAATATTTTTTTCCGAAACTCCATAGGGGACCTTCAAGAAGTTGAAAACAAATGAATATCTCTTGGATAACCCTCTAAAAGCTAATTTCGCAAAAGGGTTAAAACTGTAGCACATGATTAGGAGGCTTCTTATAATAAACTGTGTTCATATATATAAGGATAGAACGTATACTCGTGGAAAATTAAAGTTTTAATAAAAACAATCCCAAATTTCGTTAAGTGTTTTGCTTATAATTTCCAGAATTCTTACTATAAAATAATGTTCTTTTCAGGAACCATGACAAACGACATTGTACACAATACCCTGTAATCAGAATTAAAAAAATAATAAATATGGGATGTAAAATGAGCCTGTCACTGCGCATGCGCCAATGCAATCAAAATTTAATGTGCATAATGTATTAGCTAAATGTATACATTAAGCAACTTTGAGCAACTTTTATGAAAGTCTCAAAAACATAGCCTGAAAATTCTAAAAGTGATCGCCGAAAAATGAGCTCGAAATCCGATGTTCCCAAACGGAAATGATGATGAAGGCTGTATCCAAATCGACCATTATAGGTACGTACAATATTGTGTTCATGCAAATAGTGTGTAATATTACTATATTTCGATACAGCCATCCATGTTTTTTACTTTCTTCTATCTTTACAACAAAAAAGGTAGTTTTACAAATAAAATCATTCATGAAAATTTTCGAATTTCGGTTTTTGACGGAGTTACATGTTTTAGGGGTCAGGGATCCCGAAAAACATGGTTTTACAATTTGTCTGTCTGTGTGTGACACAAATTTTGTGGGCGTTCTAACTCAAGAACTAATGCACGGAATTTATTAAAAAATTATATTCAGTTAGTCTCTGATATGAACTGGTGCTGATTAGTTTTTGATGCAAATCGTTCAACAGGTGGCGCTTCTATGCTGTATTTTTTACGATTTCCTCAACGGCTCTATCTCAAGAACTAATGCACGGCTTTTTATGAAATTTCTTATTCCTTTAGTCCTTGATATAAGTTGATATTTACAAAGTTTTGGTATAAATCGCCCAACCGGTGGCGCTGCTATACAGCTTTTTTCACGATTACTGCAATGGCTCTATCTCAAGAACTAATGGGTGGATTTTCATCAAACTTCAGATTCAGATAGTCCTTGATATGAGTTGGCGCTGACTACGTTTTGGTGTAAATTGCCCAACAGGTGACGCTGTTATGCTGCATTTTTCCTGATTTCCGCAATAGCTTTATCTCAGAAGTAATGCGCGGATTTTAATCAAACTTCCGATTTAGTTCCCAAGCTGACTTAAGCTGTTGCTTATTAGGTTTTGGTATATATCACCCAACAGGTGGCGTTGCTAAGCAGAATTTTTTACGATTTCCGCCATAGCTCTACTCAAAAATTAATGCATGGATTTTCACGAAACTCCAGATTCAGTTAGAAGTTCACATAAGTTTGTTGCTGATAAGATTTTGGTGTAAATCATTTAACCGGCTGCATTTATCAGGAAGTAATAACATGTATGAGATAGAAGAAAGTTTTGGGATTGCCACATCCGACTAGTTTTGCTTCCTTTTGGGAAAAATGGATTTCGAGCATATTCTATCGACGATCACTTTTAGATTTTTCAAGTTATGTTTTTGAGACTTTCACAAAAGTCTCAAAGGTTTCTGACGAAGCCCACTTTCATTTGTAAGGTCCTGAAAATACGCAAAATTTCAGGATATGGGCGACTAAGAATCCGTTCCAGCTACATCCATTACATCTTCACTTTGAAGAGGTCACTGTGTTATGCGGAATAACGGCAGTGTTTTTGGTCGGTCCGTTTTTCTTCGAGGAGATCACACCTGCGCGTCCCCTTTCCTTCTCCGTTACTCGCAAGCGGTATGACGCACTTTTGCGTAGCCATGTCCTTCCGGCACTTCAGCAGGGTCAGTGTGTGAATCGCACAATATTCATGCAAGAAGGTGCTCTTCCGCACATTGCTACCTCTGTGAAACGGCTACTGAGTGCTAATTTCTGAGATGGTAGGATAATAAGCCGCCATTTACCAACAACGTGGCCGCCACGTTCCTCCGACTTAAACCAGTGTGATTTCTGGTTTTGGGGGTACCTGAAGAATATTGTCTTCAACGGGTGGATTAAGAATCTAGCCGACTTAAAGGCAAGTCTCACACACTACACCCATTGCACCCGTACAGATACCCTCCGATCTGTTGTGGGGCATGCTGTTTTGCGCTTCCAACTAGTAGCGGAACAAGGAGGAGGACATATCGAAAAACTTATACATTAATCATCAGAAGGTGTTTGTTCCATGAAGCTCATTTTTTTCATTTTTTGTCATTATCGCTGTTGTCGCTGTAAACACGTATTCTTGTCTTTTCGCTGATAAATTTTCAGTAAATCCCTGAACTTTATTTTTTCGTTTTGGCTAACAACATTCCTTTGTTTAACGAATACATTTTTGGTCTTTCCCATGACATTACTCTGACAGCTTCATCTATGGGCACATTTTGAAACAATTTTTTTCTTAGCCTAACAAAATTCCATTGCCTCACAATTTTTCTGCTAAAATAGCAAGTCTTTCTGAGCAGTAGTTTTAAAATTATCGATTTTTGAAATCGTAACTTTAATTAAATCACCCGGTATTACAAAGTTAATTAATGAAATATTTGCCCACATTTACACTGAAAGTTAAATGTTTTTCCAGAGGTGTATGTTCTTAATAGTAATACTGTTTAAGTTTCATTTATAAAGACTTGTTATCCAACAAATACTGTTAATTATTCCAGAGCACAGCATAGTTTAATTAACTTCAAGATGTAATCACAATAATAGTTCAGTTTTTATGTAATTCAAACGACTGCTGAGAAAGCTGAGTTTTGCACCAATTCAAAAGCCATTGTCCCGCTTTTTTTTTTTTAATTTATTTATTTACTTTTCTCCGCATTTGCGATAATGGATTACCAACAACGTGGCAGACACGTTCCCCCGAATTAAACCCGCGTGATTTCTGGATATGGCAACGCTAGTTGGGTTCCCCAAAATTCTAACAGATGTACCACAAAATAAATCTATTATGGCAGAAAATCTCCAGTATCAGTTACAGAAGCTGAATATAACTTCGTCAAATATTATCTGTCGAAATCGAAATTCATGACTGAGGAAACGAATAATAATTCTAGATTATTTTAATTCATTATTTGAACAAAATACACAACCAGTTTTCTTAACAGCTTTGATTTCCAATGACTCTCAGTTTTTTTATTTAAACTCTATCTATGATATTTCTTTTAAAAAGAAGAAAATTGGTTCAGTGTACTTGGACCCACAATGCCTGAAACTTATCCCATCCACACAACTTATAGCTACAGCGTTTCTATTATCGTCAGATATTGATTCGGACATTTAAGTGCTAAATAAATGAAACATGAAACGGATAAATATGGAATGTTTTATTAGGATAACAAGTCAACACAATATCCAGAATAAAAAAAATCAGCTGTGCAGAATAATAATAAGATGTAGAAGAAAAAGACTGATTCGTTTTCGTTTTTATCTAATCATGTGTTGAAAACGAATTTAAATATCTTTAATGACATACTTTTCATCTTTGAGATACTTGTAAAGTTTAGAACAAGTCTTTTAAAAATAATAATGGCATGCGATATAAAACTGCGTTCATTGTCTGTATTGCTATTTGTTTCTTATGTCTATTCATTGAGTTGTCCTTCCGAAAAAATATTCTTTCCACATATGTATCGTGGGTGTTGGAATTGCAAATACGTATTTATATAATATTTTTAGATAGGATTTCTGATCACACAACTATGTGTCTGCTAAAAAATTCCGAAATTTTTATATTACCATAACAAAGGAACATTTTATAATACTCGAAAGTATTCTGAAATTAAAAATTAATAAAACAAATAATCAATGTTGCAACAGTATACTACAACAATATTTTATACTAGAATTGGCAAAAAATGAGAAAAGAACATTTTTTTAATATCTCAAATACAAATAAATATTAAAAGAATAAGAAAAAAGATCTTTAAAATATAGAGTTTTTCTCTAGTAATGTAGTAGTGTAGTAGTGTAGTGTTTCCCTAGTAATCTGCATAAAAAAAAATGATGGAAAATGTTTCAAACAGTATACGCAGATTTATAAATTGGTTGCACTTCAAATACGTATATCGATTTCTATTAAAATGGCGGCATTTCTTAAATATCTAATTGCTTTTCATGCAATTTGATCTGAAATTCTTCAAGTGATAAAGCGTGTTTCTTTAAGTAATATACAGTAAACTCTCAGCAAGGCGGACTCTGTGTAAGACCGAAATCTGTCTAACTCGGAAAGATTTCCAAGTCCCTGTGAATCTATAGACATAGAGTAAAATTTTTCTAATGCTGAATATTGTCTACTGCGGAAAATTTTCTCGGTCCCGATTGATACCGCCTTAGACAGAGTTTACTGTATATTTAAGTTATTTAAATTTAATTATATGTACGTTCACGGGTTACATTGCTAATAAAAATAATTTTGATGTTTTCTAATAGTGTGGTAAGATAGTCACACATTACCTTTTTGTAAACGCGAAAGAAATAAAATCCCAACTGTATAAATTTTAATGCATTGAAAAGGTATTAGATTTTAAAATTAAGAACTTTTGCTGCTTATTTTGAAACTTTAAAAACGGTACCTGATGAAGCTTTATAAACTGTGCCGTACCCAGAATAAGCCATTTATGACCACATAGCACTTTTTGAAGAAAAGTATAGGTATTTTGATGTCTAAACCAGGGCTGCGGAGTCGGTGGGAAAAATGGACGACTCAGACTTCGTGAATTTTAACAGATCCGACTGTGACTCCGATCTTTCGCTCAAAAATAGGCCGACTCCGACAACGCAGACATGCTTGTAAAAACGACGACTTGGACTCTTTCGCGCAAAAATTTGCCCGACTCCGACACCACGACTCCGACTCCATGACTCCGACTCCCACTCCGCAGCCCTGGTCTAAACGGGCCTTTAAAAATAATACTTGATAAAACAATATTTCGAAATATTCCGTTTGCAGTTCACATAATCCAAGTATTTGTATATTGCTATGCATGAATTATTGTTAACAATGATGAATTCACTGGAAGGCTCAATAGGGAAATTTTTCCTCGGAGCATCGAAATTTTACTTTTTGGCAGATTGGATATTTTATGCTTATTAATGGTTAACATGTGCAAATCCCTGTCCTACCGGAAAATTTATTTCATCTCATACGCAACCGGGGCAAAGTTCTACCGGGGTAAAAAGTCGAAAATTAATACTTATTGTTAAAACAAAGAAATGAAATCTTATAGCTTATAAAGATATTCTGTTTTGTGCAGGAATGTGTCTTTGAAAAATAGAAGAGTACCGAACAAGATTTGTCCCTTTGATATTTCATTAGGCACCCTTACAAGAAATATATGTTATTAACATTTTAATGATGCTTTCTTTAAATAGATTAATTCTCTTTTTATTACAAGTAACATTAAAAGTTTTGGATCCACCTCTGCACAAATTTTAACCCCGACCCAGTGATATTTAATTCTAAAGTTAAAAAAAAAACTTATGCTTTTTTTCTGTAAATTATTTTTGCATGGGTTCCCTGCATCTTAGCGTGGGTTCTCTGCATCTTCTCTCACGGCTACCGCTGTGAAACTTTTGTGTACTTTCTAAGCGTGTGTCGTGTATATCTCATAGAAGTATAGGAGCATATCTACATGGTATATCACGACTTTTATACAGTGAGGTAATATTTTTGCATGTTACAATCGTGGAAATAATGGCGCCTTTCATTATATGCCATCCGCTGAGGTAATATTCCTGCTTTCTGAAAAACTGTAACCGTCTGAATAGAAGAAGCTAAAGAGATTTCTAATTATGCAACCTGCTACAAGTAAAAGTTTATCAATTATAAACAAGTTCGCTCTTGGGATAGGGTGAAGGTTTTCCGAGTTCTAGTTCTGAATTAAAGCATAAAAAATTCATAACAGTGGTAATATTAAGTATATGATAGTAACCATGAGATTGAGAAATGTGGAAAAATCATTGCAAAATGTGTTATGCTTTACCTTTCCCTTTTTCATTTTAAGTGTGATGCCATCATTTATTAATATATATTTCGCTTTATATGTATCTTACATGCAGTGTTTTAGCTATGATTCTCTTAATATTTCTTCTATGATAGTAATAACATTTTATACTGAAATTAAAAGCGAAAATTACCCAATTATTAATTATTAACAAGTAAATGGATATTCCCAGCACAGCTGTTGTTTCCACGATACTATTAAATAATCGAAGTGCAGTGGATGACATAACAAGCGAGTTATATGGCTGGATAAGTTAATTATATAACTTGGAGCTCGTATTATGCGTTGAGGTCAGACAAACTTTGATTTATTGATTGAAGATGGGCGGTTTCACAAGAGAAGCTGAGATAAAGAAGAGTTAATATGTCGCTGATGTAAAACCATGTATGAAATTTCTTTTCTCTGTCGAATAATAATATAATTTGATAATTGTAATTAATGCTAATTTTATTCGTGATATCGTACAATATAAAAGATTCAGCATACACTGTTAAAAATTTTGCAGCATTCTGGCAGGTCATTCGACCGTTTTTTGAAAAAACGGTTTCATAACCATAATTTAACTATATTCTTACCATAAAATGGCCAATAATATAGTCAGAATAGTGTTAAAATGGCGGTTGTGTAACCGTTTTCGAAAAAAACGGTCAAATGACCTGCCAGAATGCTGCAAATTTTTAACAGTATACCGAAAGTGATGAAAATGTCAATTTTCGGGTGTTTTGTCTAAAATAAATTTAGACATCCTTTGTATATTCTGATGAAGTTTTGTAAAGGTCAGATAAGTGAAAGTACTTAAAAAAAGCATTTAAATAAAAGAAATTATTTAAATTTTTCGCAGCATTAAATAAATTTAGACATCCTTAGTATATTCTGAAAAGGTTTTTTGCAGTGATCAAATAAGCAAAAATATGCAAAATAAAAGAAAGATTTATTTTTTTCCTACTTCAATGGTTTCTTTCTCCTATAATAACATAACATAACCTAAACAATACAATCATCTGACGGTGGATCTAATTTTTTTTTACCCGACTGCCAAGAAGGTTTATGTGTTTTACGCGTATCTGGATACGTGGATTTCTTTATACCCTCGAAACATCCAAACGGCTGGATGGATTTTAACGTATGAGGTATCTATCGATTCGTCTTAACCGTGTGATGGTTATAGTCTAAGAGACGACAGCATAAAATCCTATGTTATCAAGCACAAGAAAAAAATCTTTATTTTATGGAAGAGTAGAAGTAGGAGATTCTAATTATCCATGTCTGCCGGAAGTGATGTTGTGCATAAGCCAAAAATGAATACCAATAGTGGTTAACTCGTAGGTTTATCAATGTGTTAGTCCTACAAAGAAAGATATGGAAACATGGAGGACTGGGAGCAGGAAAACATCATTTAAACCTACGAGTCAACCACTGGTGGTATTAATTTTTCGCTTATGCACCACTTCAATTCCGGCAAACATGGATCATTAAATTCCCGTATTCCTACTCTTCCATAAAATAACTTTTTTTTCTTGTGCTTGATAACATAGGTTTTTGTGCTGCCGGCTCTTGGACTATAACCATCGCACGTTTAAGACGAATCTATAGACATCATTCATCAAAATCCATCCAGCCGTTGGGATGTTTCGAGGGTATAAAGAAATCCACGTATCCAGATACGCGTCAAACACATAAACCTTCTTGGCAGTCGGGTAAATTTTGCTCGTTATTGCAAAAAAGTTTTAATGATAAAGCACTTGAAGAATATCTGTCACACTGCTATCCTATCACAGAAATATGTATAGGAAGGGACATATTTAATGTCATTCACAGATATTTCCATGGTAAAAGAAATTGAAAGACCAATTGCTACGGTGTTTCCACTGACAGCGAAAAATCTATGTCTGCGCGTTACACTGGTTTATGAGGTCTCACCAAAAACGTTGCTCTCCATACAACTTCGAACTACTGATGTATACACAAACACAGCCTAGTAACCAAACCCCTGCCAGATTCATTGACGAAAGTGCTCCATCAAGCCTTCAAAGTTGTTAATTTTATTAAGGCCAATTCAACAAACACCAGACTATTCAAATCTTAGTTTGAACAAATAAAGAGTCTTCATACTACATTGATTTTGCACACAGAAGTCACAAGAAAAGTATTTGCAAGATTATTTGAACTGTCGCGTGAAATTTGTGTTTTATTTTTAAGACCGTCCTTTCGAACCGAGTTCTAACTTTCATGAAAGTGGATGAATTCAATTGCTTGCACCCTTATCTGATATATTTTTAGAATTAAATAAACTTAATTTAAGGTTACAGAACTATTTGATAATAATTTTTAAGGTGTCTGACAAAGTCGAATCTATAATAAAGAGATTATACGTTTGGGAATCTTGTATCAAAGAACATCATTCATAAGTTTTTGAGACACTTTACAGTTTTTTAGATCAAAACAGGCTAGAATTATTAAAATAAATATAATATACCTTAATGGCTCACTTAAGGACTTAAAATGTTGTTTATATAAATTTTAAAGCTGAGCAGTTAAAATAACCGAATTCAAACATATGTAACGATTTCTTCAATCAACAAGCCGAAAATTTATTTTTCTGAAAAAGCAGTATTGATTGAAATTTCGACTGATTCTTCTTTACCATCTGATTTTAAAAAGAAATGTGTTAGGAATTTGGATAGTTTTAAAAGAACAGTATCAAAAACTCAGTGATAAAGCAATAAAATTATTGTTGCTTTTCACAAATACAGAGCTTGTCGAAAATTCATATATACAGAGAACAAACATCGCAATAATCTGGACGCTGCTCTCGACCTGAAAAATCTTTTAATGCTGTATTGATTTCTTTTGATGTTCAGCTAATATTATAAAAAGTAAAATAAATTTTACAATGTAAGATTTAAAAAAAAAAAATAGTTAAATTTTTACAAAGAGAAATGTAATTTGAGATGGTTTATTATTTATCTATTTTTAAAAATGCTAATTAAAAAAAAAACCAAGCATGTTCACTTTCAGAAATAAAACTCTCACTTTTGACGATTCAGCAATCCTTGAGCTATATTTCGTAGTTTTGACGATCATTTCTTAACAAAATTATGTGACTTTTAACGAAACATAAACTCTCAAATATTTGACAAAAGTGTTTCCTCACTCGAAGAAATAATGCATATTAAGAAAACAGTTGAGGTAGCTGTTTGTCCTGCGATTTTAGCAAGCAGATACATACTTGTTTATGTTATTCCTCTTAACTTTATTTTAAAAACAGATCTTTTTAGCAGTTTTTAGAAAATACTAAAATATAGGTCGTTATTGTTTCTGCTTTAGTTATTTTTTTAGCTGTTAAAATTTTTATGAATGTTAATTATTATTTTTATTTATCTATTTATTTTATTTCATTTTTTTCTGTTGTTCGTTATGGTTTAATTCGAAAATAATAAATTTCCTGTGTTCTAGAAAACCGTTCAAAAAGAAAATTTAGTCAATAAAATTTCAAAATTCCAGGATCTCTTTTTCATTTAAGAAATATATTCATATAAAAATCAAATTAAAAATATGCATAATTGATCCCTCTTCCCTTTATAAACAGTAGAAATCTTAACCACCTACTCAAATTGATAAAATATCCCCCAATATGCACTTCAAAGTTCGTTATTTCTGCGTGACAAATTAACCAGACATGACCATATTCTAATCATTCACTGAAAAAAGAAAATTCCTCTAATAAATTATATAATCAAGTCACATTCTAATTATTCCTTAACAATAGGAAAACCTTACTAATAAATTAACCATATTAGTAAAAACTTGCAAGAATTATAACAGCATCGATAAAATTACGATCAACCTCATAAAAATATAAACATGCAGTAGATAGTCAGGGGAAATGCACGTTTTACCTTGCAAAAGATCCGGCAGAAGATTTTATTTTTTTAATTTGTTTATACAGAGGAAAGCATAAAAAACCAAGTTTTCTAACAAAATTTCTTGAGGCTAAATTTTCTGTGGTCAAAAAACAATAAAATTTTGGGACTTTTATATATATATATATATATATATATATATATATATATATATAAATATCTCGAGACCCATTGCCATAGCATATTATTTGGCAATTACAATATTAAAGAAGACAAAATTCTCTACAACTTTCATATTTAGAACTTTTTTATGCACTCAATCGCAGTATGCCATTTAAAAAATAAGACGATTTTTTTAATTTTCTTAAAAACCGTGAAAAACGTAGTTCTGCCCCGATTATTCAAATGTTTCTCACGGATTTAATCGTGTATGTCGACTTCTAAAAATTTGTAGCAGTAAATTATCTATTTACACATCCACATCTTTATTTTCATCCCAACAGACATTTTGTATTCAATAAATTTATGTAATTTTAAAAGTATGGCATAATGTAGATGAATAAGACAATTTTCATATTTGGTCAGTAACTTTAAGTGCATACAATGTTAATTTCAAAGCATTGTTTATAAGAACTAGGGGGCTCGGCTCCCTACCACCTACGCTCACCAACCCCCGTTCAGACACCGCAGTCTCTAAAAGCACACAAATTTGATCGGCTTTAAAACTTTTTGGAAGATTGAATTATAATTTTAAAAACAGTGGCGAATTCCCTATAAACGGGTTTCTATTCATTTCTCTTTGATTGGGGAATTTTAATGAAAAATCAGCTTCTGTTAAAAGATACAATGGCTATTTTCGTTTTGATTAAATAAAATCAGTCAAACATTTCAAAATAAGCTAATATAAAATGAATTAAGTAAACAGAGTCTTGTCTCCCGGTATTTTTTAACAAAGCGAAAAGAAAGTTCTTTTAAATAAGACATATAAATGTATCGTTTTTAATCTGACATAATTTTCACCAAACTTTCCTTTCTATTTTTAATATTCACGTGAAACTACTTATGTTAGAAATGAAATATTATTTGCGCTCAATTTTTAAATTTAAAGAGTTTTGCAATGTTATTTTTTGCTCATTTTACGTAATAAGTGTAATGTGACATAAATTTGACGTAATTTCTCCCATTTAAGACTTCTAACGCATGTTAATGAAATTATTATTTTGCAATATCCTTTCTCTTTTAAAATGCACGTGTAAATATAGTTTTTATGAAATAATTTTCAATAAGTTTCTGTTTTTTACACGTAATTATTTAATTCTAATTTGAAAGTTTTTTTCTGTTTATAATAGTCACATGTAAATAAGTTTTTAATTTGAAGCAAACATTATTGCTTGCGCTGTTTATACGGTTGGCAATAGTTTACATTAATACCGTTTTCTAAAATAAGTAAAAAATATCTCTCGAAGTGCTGAAAATTTGAAATTAAAATAGAAATAAAACCTCAAAAAATGAGTGAAATTAAAAAAAATAAATGAAGTGTGCACACCGGGAAATTCTAACTTATAAAATGGTCTAAAAATGAAATAATTCCCATGCACAGTTTTTGCTCCTATAAAACTTTTTTAAAGGAACGTTTTGTCCAACTTTAGCATTAAATATCTATTAAAATAATTCTTCGATTTGAAAACTGTCTGCATCAGCGTGCTTATCAAACATTTTTATATAATACCGCCGAATTTCATATTTTTGTATGCAATATTTTCCTTAATATTATACTAACGGAGAAAGACCTCCGGTTGCAAAAAATTGAAAACCGGCAGCGGTGACAGCGTTACTTTTTTAGAATAGAGAGATACTTCAAAATTTAGTAACTCATTGGCACGATATTTTCAATTAAGAAAGAATTCTTGTTTAATTTTAATAATTTTAATAATTTAATCATTTTTATAATGCATACATATATTTCCACAAATCAATTGGATAAGTATGAAAATTTCCGAAAAACATATTTTTTTCCACACTACAATGGTATATTTTATTTGCAATTATTGGTAACATATGTTTTAATTTTTTACTGTTTTAAAGATAGCAAACGTTGGATCGTAGTTCCATATAAAAGGGAGGATGGGGTGTTCAAAAAATAAATGTGATTTATATAAGAAATACTTTTAGCTTATAAAACAGCTACAGTAAAAGTGACAACAGATTATTTCACTAACTAATGTTATGTATTTATCTCTTGTAAAACTTAAAACTTCTGTCAATAAAATATTTGAGATCACTAGTTTCATTAAT
Source organism: Maratus speciosus (assembly GCA_963932465.1). Lineage (NCBI taxonomy): Eukaryota > Metazoa > Arthropoda > Arachnida > Araneae > Salticidae > Maratus > Maratus speciosus. The sequence continues at coordinate 364,463,586 of OZ010788.1, read as the reverse complement.
ATATTTAAAAGATTAGTGATTCAATAAATATTGTTAAAAAATTTTCCACTTATATCAATAAACATAACAGAAGATTATATCAGCAAATAAATAAATAGAATGCTAAATTCATTTTTAAGAAGTTAAAATTACACTATGCGTAAATAACTTAACACGTTAAGCGCCACGTCAGCCACCAGTGGCTGACAGTGAACTTTCCGTTTAAAACGCGTCATTCGCCGATGGCTGACGTCTAAAATATGATACAAAACTGAAAAAATATACATTGTTTTAAATAATTACTAAACAAATATTTAAAATTTACCTATCTTTTATTTACTACTTGATTATACTTTCTTAAAAATTACTTTAAACATTGCAAATTTTCAGCGCATCAGTGTCAGGCATCGTGGCACTCAACATGTTAAAAGATGAAAAAATATTTAAAAAGGTGTTGAATTACTTTAATATTCTTCGTACATTCAATTATATACATAGCATACAAATTTGATTAACATTTGAAAATAAGACGCTTGTATTCTCTGACGAAGGCTATGTATATAGTTGAATGTACTAAGGATATTAAAGTAATTTAACACCTTTTTAAATATCGTAATTTTAGTTTAGAGAATATATCATTTTATCATGCTAAAATATATAAAAGTTTAGGATTATTTATTAAATACTTTAAAGCTCAAACAGAAAAACTTACTTTTGTTGTTGAAAAATACACTTTGTGGAATATTTTAATCTTTTATAATATGTATTGTTTTGAAACTATATCTGTTTAATGATCTCAGTGATATCATTTATCAAATGAAATACCAATTTATTTATGATTGTAGACCATATAAACATTTTTGTTTTCGCATTGATCCCCTGTCTCATTTAACTCCACTTTCCATGCACAATAAAAAAGTATACGCAATATGACTGCATAAGCTAAATGAAAAAATGTTTTTTAATAATAATAATTTCTATAGGGCTGTTTAACAATATTGTTTTTCTGTTTGATGGCACTGTTATAGCATTATTAGCATTCCATTTCAAAGGAATATTCTTATCCTGAATAAAAGTGGTATATGGATTTTGTTCACCTAATAAAGCCGAAAAGGTACAAAAATACAATATTAGATATTGATCTCAGGTATCCTATGAAAAAAAATTATTTAAAAGTAATAAAATGGAAGCGAGATATTTGTGAAGAACGCTCCCAAAGGTTTAATATTACCTTTCGAATGTCTTCGTGTGACTAATTTAGTCTCACAATTCCTATAACTTGTGACTTTAAACGCCTCAATACAACTACCGTAAAATCTTTGAAAGGAAAATCTGCATATACGGAATACGGTCTTTAAAGAAAATATTATACATTTTAAAGAGAAAGAATATGAAAAATTATACCTGCTAAGATGGAAACCTGTTTAAAGCGGAATAGATTTCGGTTCTTTTCTGTTCGGTTTTCAAGGTTTTAATGAATCAATATTTGGCAAAGCTGATTACGTTGTTCAACATTACGTATTTAATGATTACACACTTAAAATTCTCAAAATCCGCCAATTAGAGATTTATTAAAATTCTCGCGGTAAATTTTCTTTCAAAGGAGGAGGGGGGGGGGGGGAATCCATGTATGCCACGGGTGCAAAACAGTCTAGTTTAGGCCCTGAAACACATAATTTACTGCAACTAATATACAGAAGGTGACATACACGATTAAATCCTTGGGAAATATTTGAATAATCGGGGCAGAACTACGTTTTTCGCGGTTTTAAAGAAAATTGAAGAAAATGTCCTATTTTCGAAGCGGCTTACTGCGATTGCTATTGAGTGTATAAAAAAGTTGTAAATATGAGAGTTGTAGAGCATTTTCTAATCCTTAATATTGTAACTAACAAATAATATGCTACGGCAAGAAGTCTCGATATATTAAAAAAAAAAAAAAAAAAAAAAAAAAAAAAAAAAAAAAAAAACATCAAAAAAATGCCTAAGCTTTTCGACCACAGAAAATTTAGGCTTCAGAATTTTTCTTAGAAAACTTGGTTTTTCCATGCTTGCTTCAGTATAAACAAATTAAAAAAATAAAATTTTCTACCCGACCTTTTGCCAGGTGCTGGACAGTTATAAGCACTCTTTTATAACTGGCATTTTTTTTATAATAAAATAAACTGGTTCACACTATCATACGCCAATGACAAGTCAGATTTAGCAAATATTATCTGACCTTAAATAAAAAGAAGAATGTGATCGTATTATGGCAAAAGGGCACACCAAATTACGAACGAATATCAATAGCATTGGCGCTATAAGAATTAATTAAATTACCAAAATAGGATGCGTTTTTAATCTTTACGAGGGCCCTTTTTACTTATGAATTTTGCCTTTCGATTATTTTCGAAAGAATTATTTTTAAATTATCTATTAAAATAATTTTTTATTGCGTTATCTAAACTGTTCTAAGTCAACTTAAAAGCTTCTGAAATTTATATGAAATTCCTAAATGAGAAATACCTAGAAAAGAAATGCACACAATTTATTATACACTAAAAGAGAAGAGACTGTTATCTCTTGATTAATTTTTTTTTATTTATATGTATTTAAACAACATTTATTTACATAAATTCTTAACGTGAGAAAATAATATAAACAGATTTTAGGAGCTGTTATTCATAATTTTTTCTAACACTGGAAATTGTCCTTTTAACATGATACCCTTTTTTAAATCAACATCTTCAGTGTATATATTTTATCTAATATAACTTCTCTAAAGTTCTTTCACTAGTAAATTCTGAATTAGTCATTATATGTAAAATAACGTTTATTGTTGAATTAAAAATTTAGAAAGCGTGTTTGGACACCATTGGTCATTTTTACCGATAATAATTTTGTAGCAAATTATAGCGATTGGTAAATTATAAAGATTCAAAAAAAAAAAAAAAGACATGACATGCTGACCGAGGGAATTTTTGCTACTCCAGGACAATGCAAGGCCTCACACTGCAGCTCAGACGCGAGCTTTATTGGACTCTTCCAGCTGGGAAGTTTTGGACCACCCCATACAGACCCGACCTTGCGCCGGTCGATTTCCATCTTTTCCGCTATATCAAACATTATCTCTGCGGCAACCATTACAACGATGACGAATACGTGAAAACGGTCGTGACCTTTTGGTTCTCGGAGCACGCGGAAGGTTTCTATTAAAAGGGTATTCAAAATCTAGTTGTAAGCTATGAAATGTGTCTAAAAAAAACTTGGCAACTATGTTGAAAAATAAAAAATGATTGTAGAATCTGATTTTTTTTTTGAAAATTGGTATTTTGTTGAATAATTTTGTGGTAAAACATGAAATTTGTATCTTTGGTTATGAAGAGTCAAAACATTTTAGGGACTTGTTTTGTGTCGTCTAGAGTCATAGAGGAGAGATCGCTGATATCGACCGGATCTTCATTCATCGCAGCGGCCAGATGAGGGGTCACGGGAGACCAGGCTAAGAGGCACTCGTCGGTTCACTCGTCCTTTGATTAGGCGCTGGTCTTTCTTCTGCTCCATATGGCTGAGTCCATCAGAATTGGCATCGTGGCAACATAGTGTCTTATACACCTTCTTTTTGGTTATTACATCACTGAACTTTTAATCATTCTATCTACCTACACTAAAATCTTCTCAAAGCTCGTACCCCTGTGTGGGCCAGTTTAAATTTTCAGATGCATTCTTACTGGATGACTTGTAGTTAAGGAGGGTCACTTGCTGTCCTGTGATTTGTGTCAGCAAAATTCACACACATAAAATTACGCAAATTCTGTCTCATCTTTAGGTCAGAGATGAAGAGTCATAAACACACGGTGGTCCCTACTTTATGACTTAACGACGCCCTATAATAAATATTTCATTGTCTCTGTTATCATTCTTAAACGTCAGCAAGTCTACATAGAATATCAACTGTTGTTATACTCTGGGATCCAAACTTTTTTACACGTAAAAAATATATATTTAAACCTAAAACAAGCCATTAAAATAAAATATACATATAATATTTGTAATTGAATGACAAATATTCCTGGGTAGCTCCATTATTATGTTTTCTAAAATTTGAACTATTACAATCATGAGTTCATTACTATATTTTATATAAATATTATTGTAACTTCATATACTAAGATTACGCAAAATGTTCCTTTGCGTTTATTAAATGATGCACGTATCGAATGTCGTCCCAGCACAATGTAAACCTCTTTTTTGGTACATTTCCGCTGGACTAAGAATCATCTTAAAACACATCCATGCGAGAACCCATTAGCAAGATAGTTAGAACAATGGAATCCCACACGGGAAGTCGTGAGTTCGAATCACCCCGAAGTTATTATTTTCCCCCCCTCTTAATAAATACAGGTGCTTCTAAACAATTCAATAGATGGCACCAGCAGCCAACTTTTAATACTTTTCGAACAAGCACTTTTGACGAAATTTCTATCCTCAAACAAGCGACTAAAGTAATTTCCTCAATTTGACGAAATATTCGCTCGGAACATTTCCCAGGAAACGGTTTTGTCAAAAACGAAGAAAATTACCTGAAATTTGCGTATTCATTTCTGAGTGTGTTTGCGTTATATGTGTGAGTGGGGGAGAGCTTATGTTAAAAGCGGGGACTACTAAATAAAAAGTCTATGAAAGGGGTATGTGAAAGAAAAAAAAATATTACTAACCGCTGCCGCACACCATAATGTAACGGAATTCTTTTGAGTACACCTGTAAACGAGCTATCAATGCCACACATTTCACTTTTAACCTTTTGAATCCCATAATAGCTGAAATCATCCGAGTGCTCATAATCTCGTATTAGCCGTCTCTAGCTGAAAGGAGTTTCATTCCCCCAATAGGGTTGGTGCACTGTCAAAGAGGTGGTCCCTCTCAGTGACGGATAGGGTACGGTATTGGTATTTTCGGGATAAAAAAGTATTTTTTCAGCTTTACTTGAAAACTGTCATTTATACGTCTATTTCGGAGTAGAAATAATTTTAATTTGCGAATTTGAAAGCTTTTGTTTAGAATTCAGATATTTTAATTATTCATAAAAGGAGCCTCTTCTACAATCATCACATAACAATAAAAGAAAGGGATTATAAAGATGAAATAATAAGTCAGACAACAGAGGAACTCCAAGAAACAAACTTTGCTGCTATATTTTTAAATATTAGCATTATAATATTTTAAATTTATTTGAAATATTTTAAATTTAATAAAATTCATTTTGCACTGACGAAGAGTCGTCTATTATGAACTCTTGAAACAGTTACATTCTAAAATAATATTAGAAATTTATTGGTTTATTTTTCAATTAATTTTACTTATCATGTTTTCATCTCAATACAAAGGATTTTGTATGCATAGCTGTGTTCTGCGAAAGAGTATACTCTGTAACTCCCCCCCCCCCCTCTCTCTCTCTCTGTGCCAGTGTTTTTGAATAACATTTTTACACACAAATTTTTTAATTACTATTTTTACGTTGGAATTTCTAATTATTATTTGTACACTACGAAGTATCTGGTTTTGTTATTCTTTAAACCTTAGAATTTTTATACGATAAGAAACTGACAGAACTATATAGAAATTAAAATACTTTTCTGTGATTTTCTAAAAGTTTGATTAAAAAATAGAATAAACTAATAATATTAAAAAAATAATTCAATTAATTTCCTGCCTGCAACGGCCGAGAAAAAAATTCCGTCCAGGCACACCCAAGGTCCTGATCTACAGAAAAGAAAGTAAATACGACTCTAGTCCGTACTGAAGCAAAGAGCTTATAGAAAGAATAAAAGGAAAGGAATCTAATGAAAAAAAAATTGACCCGGATTTCTATAGACTTCTAATTTAATCTTCTACATATTTAGTTATTATTAAAAAAGACAGATATTTCTTAGCCTAAAACATATAATATAAACACAAAAGCAAATATAAAACAACTTCTTCTTAGCTACGCATGATTCCAAAAAGCGTTCTTTATCTTTAGAAACCCCCCAAAACAATGTATTTTCGATATTTATGAAGGCACTTTTTTTTGCTACTGATTTTCTCAAAGTTTACGAGTAGTTTTACAGTGTATTATTATTTTTTTTTTCATGGGATTTCGATCTTTAGAAAGCTGTCCATTCTAAGTAAATATTTCCACTTCGTAACTAAATGTATACATTATTTTTTAATTTTATTTTTAATGTTAGATTATGTAAACTCTTTAGTTAAAATACATATAAGTTAAGATAATTTTCATATGTAGTAGTATATTTTCAAAATATTATTATTTGAACTAAAAGATTTTTCTGGGCACTTATGATTTAAAATTCAAAATACAGTACAAAAATACTCTTTTTAGCATCATTTAACTAAACATTTGCATATAAATGACGTAATTCTATAAACATAAAAAGTATATTAGTCTGGAATTTCCAGGGGAAGAACAAAACATGCAATAAACAAAAAGTAATCTTTGAAAAATTTCAGTCCTTGTGCTTCTTTCTTAACCCCCCACCCCCCATCTACGAATGAAGCAGGATGATAAACAGAGGGATGTACGTACACCTATCGAAATTTGACGAGGGAGAGAAATCAGTGTGTTGTTTATTCCACTACTGACCTTGTAAACAAGGGGGGAAGGAAAGAGAAGAATTTTCTCGACTATTTAGTTGGGATTCTAAGGTCATTCTGTTTTTTTTTTTTTTTTGGAACTTGGGATCTAAAGAGTTAATAGATATAGTAAACATCAATAACATACATGAGTATATTTATGAGAGTTAGAGTGCGGACAGACGACAGATAGTCAAACTGACATAAAAACTTTTCAACTATCTTCGAAAATGTTATTAACCGTGACGTTAATAAATATGTTAAATATGTTGGCATAAAAGATAAGAGAATATGATTTCTTCAATTTTGCTAATGTTTAAAATTCTAAGTTTGTAACTAGATGTCGTAAACGGAATAAGCTTGAATGAAATAAATTGAAAATATTAAAAAATTCTTCGTGAATTCTGTTTATTTTGAAATATTCTATACATTCGAAAACCATTTATTTATTAAAACCTGTTTGAAAACAAAAACTATTAACCATAAACATTAAACAAACGCACTTATTTCAAAAATCAAATATTGTCACTTGAAGTAAGAAATTATTGCTCTATAAATATTTCTTTCAAAGATATAAAATTTTATTTGAAAAATTATTATTTTTTTTTATTTTCTTTTTCTGAAGAATGTAATTCGCAAATAAAATTTACCTGAATCTAAATATTTTATATAAAAATTTGGTCCCACTTAGATTCATTTTAAGAGTCTGGAGAGTGTTAAAGTCTGAAAGAAGACTACTTACAAAGCAAAATCATTTTTCTTGAGAAGATATTGATTCAAAATAATTTTTTTAATTGTAGCATTTGAAGTGATAGAATAAAAAAATAAAATCGCTAATTGGGTAGTTAAACATAATTAATATTATTCCGAGAAGGAAGCCTTTCATAATTTAAGTGTGTTATTGTATGAAGACGTCAAAAAGTTTCTTTCAATTAATAAATATTTTATGCATACATAATATTTTATAATTAACGTTTTTTCTAGTGAATTGTACGTTACTTTTTGTGCACAGTTACTTTGCTTTATGATGCCAAACCACATAATTTAATATTTGAAAACAAATTTTATAGAAAAATATTGCTACAGCTGGAATTTCATAATGGTGAAGAATTTAATTTTCTTAGACAAACAAATAAATCCTGTTTTAGTTTGTTTGACACGTAAAAGTTTTAGCTTTTACGTTATTCTTCTTTCATTTACAGATATTTAAAATTCGGTTGTCGATTTTATTATGATATAAGTTTCTTTTTTTTTTATTTAATTATAAAAAAAATTAAATGCCTTTTATTTAAAACCAAAACCATAGAATATTAGAACTACGGTGAGAATATGACTTCAATATGTAAAGTCTGTAAGCGAGGAAACAGCTTATGTGTGATCTTCTTAAGTTTTTCAGTCGCAATTTTTTTTTCGTTGCACAGGATACCGTGAGAGTGTATTGTTTTAGGGGAAAATGCAGTTTTGTAACTATAGAACCCTTTTTTTCTAACATCTTGAAAAATGTTTCAAAACACTACCAATAAATGAAAGCAGCTCCCTAACCAAATTGAAAAATGTTTCAAAACACTATGGTATTACTTAAAGAGAAAGTGGTGTTAGGAACCCTCAAATTTCAAAAGTACACATTTTCAAAAAGATTTTCACAATTTCGGACACTACTGTACGTTTCTATACGTTCATAAACTATAGTAACTTTAAGACACTAAGTAACACTAAGCCAATGACAGTGTTATTTTCAAATTTATTGTTTGTACTTTAATATTTTAAAATGATTTATTTTGCATAATATACCTGAGGTCGATGTCTAATCAAGTACTTTCGTACTTTTTCAAATTTGGTTTAATGTTTTCTATATGGGGAAACTTTCATTTTCTGGTACCGATTTTGAAAGCGAAAGTGACCTCAAACAACAAAAACTACATACAAAATAGAAAATGTATCAAAGTACTCGATTAGAAATCGGCCTCAGGTATCATATGAAAAAAAAAAAAAACAGCAAAAAAAATTTTAATATTAAAATGAAAGGAGAAATTTGAAAAGAACGGTGCCATTGGTTTAACACTAGTTTAAGTGTCTTCGTATTAGACTAGCGTAGACTCTTAACGGATAACAGAGAGGTATTGGATTATGTGGGGAAGAGATCACATCACATCGACATATATCAACCAACAATGGCGTTCTGTATTGTGTACAGACGAACCCAGATTTACATTCGAAGGTGACTCAAATCCTTTTTCTATCTAGAGAGAGAGAGAGAGAGAGAGCAAAGAAATATGCATTACAAATCCAATGTTATTAAAAAACACAATTTTAGAAGATGTATAATATGGTTTGGGCTAAAATCATTCGGGTTTGTTACACTGACCTAGTACATGTTTCTAAAAGCTTACACAAGTATGTCACAGAAAATTAATTTAAAAAAGCAATTTCAATTTAACAAAAATGCTATAATGGAAATAAATTACGGTATAACGGACAGTATATGTAAATAATAAAAAAAGGACTATTTATTCATATAAATAATGTATCACAGAGTCTGACAAATCATGTCCATGTATTGTCACGGTTAGTGTTGCCAGTTGTCCCGATATACGTAGAATGTCCCGATTTTCAGGGGTTCTAATACCTGTCCCGCGAAACCTCTGCTAGGGAAGCCAAAAGTCCCGATTTTTCATCACTCAAAAGATCTTTGAAATTTCATTATGTGATATGCTGTTCCGTCATCTGGATCAAGTGAAACTTAACAGTAAAATCTTTGACGACAGAACCTATTTATAGCGGAAAATTTTTATAGTCCCTTTCAAAGAATAATCTTACATTTCTACATGACTAAACATAAACGTCTCTAAAATGAAATATTTTGCAGTTCCTAGATTTTGTTTTTAGAAAATGTACTATTCTTTCTTCATTAAACTTTGTGCAAACTTAACCTGTTTATAACGGAATTCAATTTCAAAGGTAAAAATTTCTTTCTCCCAACGATTGGAATACTGTATACCTACTAAACTGGAATTTTGTTTCAGTTTCTAGCTATTTCGTTTCCACAAGTTTAATTGTTTAAGGTGATTTACTATTTAGTATAATAAAACTTGTTAAGGCGGAACTTAAGGTACGGAAGAAAAAATTCGTTTAAAACAGGGTTTCGTCTTAACAGGTATAATTTTACGGTATCCTTACTGTAGGTAAAATGAAATCATTACTTTTAAAACACGATTCTGTTATTTTCGATTCCGTTTTCATAGAGATTACTGCATTTTATGTCCCGATTTAGAATCCATTGTCCGTCTTTTTTTGTCTCCCTGTCCGGCTTTTTCAGATATAGAACCTGGCAACACTAGTTGCGACCCTAGTTTGTACAAATTATTTAGTCTGTAAAGTTTATTTGAAACTGTTTTCATGATACATAATTTATTTTTAATCCAGTGCTTTGCAAATCAAATCTCATATTTAATTTTATAGAGTTATCTTATTTATTTATAGTTTTATAACAACTGCCACAAGAAATTTAGTCATTTCCGTGGACTGAAAAAAATCTTCTAAGCTTCATTACAAATGGCAGCGAAATTCGTCTAGCATGAAAGAGAAGCTTGTTAGTATTTTTAGATGTAAAAATATGTTGGAAGTATTACGAATGTAAAAGATCTATTTTTTGTTATAAATATGCGTGAAAAAATTATCGAGGTAAAGGTCACACGATGAGATCTGTGTAGAAGAGAAAACAATCAAATATTATAAAAAAGAACGCTAAGTGCATGGACGTAATTCCGTGGATATCATGTTTACAAATGTATGTTTACAAATTACAATTATTCACTTCTTTATCTACATAATGTAAAAATTTAGTAATAAAATATATCTTACGATGAACAGCAAAATGCAGGTATGATGTTAGATGCGTCGAAAGCAGTATAAGCACATTCTTTTTTAAACTAATAATTCGAATTTTCTTCTCTGAAAATTTAACACTGAAAATGTATCTTTCTACATGAAAGTTCCACATCCACTTCTTTTCTAAGTGCCTAAAACAAAAGCGACATTTTTTCTCATATAAAACATTATGCAAAATGATGTAGACAAATAAACACTGTTTCATTTACGTCCCTCAAATTTTTCTTGGTATTCATATTTTTTCGCATGAATCTAATAATAATAATAATAACTGAATTAATTCCTGTTATAAAATAACTGCAAAAAAGATTTATTTGATCTTACAATCAACAATATTTTTTACTTGTTTCTTAAGAAAAACTCATACTTCACTTAATTTATAAAAACGTACTAAAACTATAAAAAATCATTATCGCTTGCGCAAGTACTTAAGATTATACTTTTCAATAATCTGTTTTTTCTTTTTTTCTGTTATTTCTACATAATTTACTAAATGCTTTATAATTATTACTAAATAATTTATAAATTGTTTCATAAAGATAACAATATTTCGAATATACCATTTTTCTTACCGAAAAAGCAATTTAAAAACTGCAAGTACTTAAGATTATTGTTTTCAATAATCTGTTTTTCTCTTATTCCTATGTTTTCTACATTTAAAGATATAGAAACTTACTAAATAATTTATAGATTGTTGCATAAAAGTGATAATGTATTTAATATAGTGTTTTTCTTACCAAAAAAGCGATTGCCAAAATGTTATTCGCTGAACAAAACAGAAATCTAGTCATCGTCAATCATACAAATATATGACGAATAAAATATTTTAAATCCCTCTTTCTTACAAAAAAGGGAGGCAGCATAATAATAACAATCCTTTCTTGAGAAATAATACTAGAAAAACAGCTGAATAAATATTTCCCGTGATTTGTTATAGAAACCGATTTAACTTGCATGCTGTTTCCATTGAGATTTTTTCCATTTGTGAAACATTAAGTCGACAGATTGAAATGCATCCATGTTTATGATTTATTTAGGTCTCAAAAAACACTCTGTTGGATATTTTCAATCTATTTTACATCCGTCAAACGTCTACGGAGAAGATTAAAAGATTTAAGTATTTTTTCAATAAAATTACGTAACACAAGTATTTTATCTTTTTTGACGTATTTCTTAAAACGAATGCGCTGCTTTATTCAAATACAATAAAAAAAAATAAATATTAAGTTTTGAATATATTGTTGAATACAAATAAACGGAAATAGAAATTTTAAAAATAAATAAGGACATATCATGATAACTGATATGAAAAAATCAAGTAGTGTTTTTCTTGAGTTTTTAAAATGAACATTGCTGAATGTCCGAAAGATAAATTCAATGTCTCTGACTACGTAGCAAAAAGAATTTAAAAGTAATTATTTTTATGAATTTCATAAATAATCCTGCAATAAAAATATATTTTCGTTCTTCTCTGGAATAAGATATAGCTTTCTTCAAGTATAAGACCCTTAATGATCAACAAAACAAATTTAAAAATAAATGAAAACACCTAACAACGAAAAGAACAACAATAATACTAGTAATAATATTAATACTCATAATTATAAAACAAAAATTACATTTTCTAGCTACATATGAAAATGAAAATTTGAGATAGCAAAATTTAACAATACATGATAAAGTTTTGAACTATTAAATATATTAAGAGTTATATTAATTGATAAATAGTTGCAGAAAAGAAAATTCTTTCTTGCGAAAAGTGATGACTAAATTAATCTTTAAAATAAAATACACATTTACAAATTAAAAGGGAGCACATTATATATAGAAAGTCTTAAAACACTTTAATAACAAACCGATTAGTTTCATCCACTTCCGACGGTGACATTTTCAAGATCTGCAAATCATAAATAAACGATTAGTGAATAAAATGGGACATTGAACATACCCTCATAGCATCCATGGTCACGGTGACGTCGTTGTGACGTCACTGTAAGTCACTGTGGTCACGTCACATCTGTGACCAAAATGCCACCACTCAGTGATGTCACATTGTGACTGTGATGTGAACTTCTTAGAAAATTTTAAAAAATTACGAAAATTCTTCAAAACATGTTATTTACTGTAAAATTATATTTTTCTGGCAATTAAAAAAAAATTGTGACGTCACTTTTATGTCACTGCTATGTAACGTACGTCACGTCACATATGTGACAAAAAACTTATCATATTATAAGTCACAGTGTGACAAAAATATGAACTTCAAAAATCTTTGAAAATGAAGAGAAATATTTTAAACAGTCGCGAGTTACAGCTGCATAAGGAATGAAAATATATTAGTGGATAGCAAATGGTAAATTCTGTCACTAAAGGGGAGGGGGGGGGCATAATAAATAAAGTGCACGATACAAGCATTAATAAACTAAATTTTCAGGCTATATTTTATCAATTTGATATCTAAGACAGTGAATGTATACTTTTTCACGATTTTAATTTTATCTAGCATTTGGATTTAGGAGCAATTTTATTTAGAATTAGGAATATTAAATTGATACGCTTTACATATTTAGTTTGCTGGGAGGAAATTTATTTATTTCTTTCTTTTTTTACCGACCAGGATTATTTGAAACACTTCTGTGGTTTCAAACTAAAAATTTTCTATTACAGTTAAATCTGCACCTTTTAATGAGCACGTAGAAAGAGTCTTCAGAGTTTAGTCATCTATGCATTTCTTGCTTTAGAATATTTTATAATTTGTATTCAAGTCATAAATTCTACTTCTTTTAGACATTTTAAATAAAATTAGCATTTTCCGAAAATAAAAGAAAAATACAAATTTTGTGCAAAACAAAATTTACTTAAAAAAAAAAAAAAAGAAAAAAAAAAGGGAGGGGTCGTTATTACCATTAAATTTATTTTTGCACCTTTAAAAAATTTAAACAATGTTTTATCTAATAAACTCTAATTATGAATATTATTATTATAATTATTTAGAAAAAAGGAACTTTACAATACATTTTAACTTGAATTATTTGGTACGGATAAAAAGAAAAGGTTAAATACATTGGATATTTCTTCAAATACAAATTTTAATTAACGATACATTCAGAAAATTACTGCGCATTCATGTTCCACATGTCTTGTATAGAAAAACAAATAATCTGTAACAGAACATCTGCTTGGAAATCGTCTGCCCACAGAAAAATAAATATGAGAAGACGCGGGAAATAGTTCACTGTTTTTAGAATACCAGCACGTCTACAACACTTTAAGATAAGGAAATGACCAATTTAGGATACACGGATATTAATGAAACGTATACGTATATGTAAGTCTTATTTAATTTAAATATTTTATTCCTGATTTGTATGAGTTAAATAGTTTTATGTTATATTTGTAAGAGACTGATCTTTAACTGTCAGAAGCGATATTTTCCAATTCGATAACTGTAAAGAAAAATATCTTAATCTGCCATCGCTTACAAAAAAAAAAACCCCCAGAGACTGATTCATGCCTACATTCATACTGGAATTAATATAAACATTAATTTACTCTTACTTGAGATTGAAAATGTATGGAACGACAATGATTTGGAATTATTTTATCGGATTCTTACTATTTTTTGATTACTAACACTTATAGTTATTATTATATTGGGGTTAAATATGATGTTCGATTATCATGAGATTACGAAACTGTTTCAGATTAGAAATTAACATTATAGTACTGGGAAAATGTATTTTTACATATTACAGTAGTGAAACATTTGAAAGAATTTTCTTTTAGTGCTAATAATATTTTAAATTATCTTTTAAAATCCTAAATCTTCAAACCAATGTTTTCAGATTTAACATTTGCCAAAATTATAAAATAATAGGAATTCCTTATACCATATGGAAATATTTTTGAGATATTGTTAAATCTAATAATGCATTTAATTTATCTATTGTAGTTTGCTGTTGTTTAATAGTACAATTATAAATAATAATTATTATTTTTAGTGTTTTTTAAATTGGTATATTTATTTTTTTTAATTGTATGTAAGCATTTTTTCTGTTTGTGATTTTAATCAAACATTTAAGTATAGATATTCTGAATCGGTTATTAAATTGTCTTCTATTGTAAATTAATTTTCTATGTTTATGATACGCGTAATTAGTGGCACTAAAAAGTAAAATATGATATTTAAGCATTAAAATAAAGTGTTTTTCATGCCTGATAGGGAATTATAGATTAAACTGCTTTAGTATATATTTTTTAAAAGTTCATATAATACAGGATACATAATATAGGACACAAGTTGAAAAGTGCTTATGACTTAAGTTTGTCTCTCCGTCTGTCCGTCTAGCAGTCTGCCCGCACTTTAACTCTCGAAAATATACTCGGATTGCCCTTAAATTTTAAGATGTTATTGACGTTTACCATAGCACTTTACCTATTTGTAATGAAGTTTGTAGCATGCTTTGTTCATTTGCAGGGACAGCCAAAAGTTTCCCGTTACATTACGACCTATGGGAAAAAATCGTTTCAAATGATTTTTAATGATTTTACTCACGCTTTCAAACAGAATAAAATTTATATGCATTTATGAAGTGCACTAAAATATGCATTCTGTTGACTATGCGATGCAAAGAATAGTTATTATTCATTTACAGGGCTAAAAAAGGAATTCAAATACATAATGATATAGGGGTGGAGGGAATTGTTTGCGGCATACTTTAATTATGTTAATCTATTTCATATATAATGAAATTGATATACGTCTCTGAGGTTTACTTTTACTTATTTCATGTATAATACGCAGTGCATAGCATTTACAGGGCCACACAAAAGATTTCAGATACTATATTCTATCCGAAGTACTGTACAGTAGCGATGATTGCTGTAAATGCCTCTTTAATTATGATATGCTCTTTTATGATTCACTATATTTATGCATAGTATATGGTGCATATAAATGCTATAATTCCTATACAAGGCTACACAAAAGTATTCGTAAGGATTACTGGGTATGGGCGCAAATTGCTTAAAGGTGGATTTTAAATAGGTTTTTTTTTTTTTTTTTTTTTTTTTTTTTTTTTTTTTTTTTGCTGAACTGCATTTAATTTACCAAGAAATGTTTGTAGAATATAGATAAAATGATATATAGGGTCACGTAAAGAATTGGATACATGGCCGTCTATATATTATAATTTCTGGAAATGTGATTTCAGCAGTTTTTAGAGTGTCTTAGTTTGAATTAAATTTTAACTAAATAGTGGCGTGTAATAAAGATTCTAGGTAAACTACAGGGTCGTACAAAAGTATTCAAGTATGTTTCCATACATTAGTATAATTTGCTGAAAAAGAATTTCAACCTGTTAGGCGTTTTCTTGCTAAACTAAATTTTCCCATTATATAGTATATATACACTTAAAAAAATGGGTACTCAAAATTGAGTAAAAAGTACTCAATTTTAAATGCGTCACATACTCAAAATAGTTCCGATCTAATGTAGTCAAAGTTGAGAAACACATGTACTCATTTCTTATTCCATGGTTGTTGTGATCAAATATGAATCGTTATGTACCCACACCCCCCACACCCCCTCCAAAAAAAACCCCTAAAATTTAAAGTAAAAATGTACTGACATTTTTTTCCCGTTCAAAGTTCTTAACAAGAAATATTTAATTGATTATTTATTAAGAAAAATAGCAAAATTCTTAACAAGATACTCAAATCGAATATTTTTATGACAAGAGCATTATTTCCAAGCACTTTTAAATTATTTTTAAAATACTGTGCATAATTTAATATTTACATTAATAAACATCATGTATGCCGCCATAAATGAAATTAACCATTACAGGGTCCAAAACTATTCGTTTGTTTGGGTTTGATAACATGTGATGTTTCAAAATAGAGAAAGCATAGGTTCATTTTTGATCCAAAAATATTCAACTCGATATGAGTACGTCGGTTTACTCATTTTTGGGTACTTCAATTTTTTCAGTGTATCTACCTACAGATCAAATACAGGGCTGTTCAAAAGAATTGGAAAAACATATTTGGCTATGGACGGTAACTGCTGAAATCAGTTTTTCAAATGTTTTATGCGTTTTCTAAAATGTTTACTTAGTTATCTTATTTACGTCATTTCCCTAAATTACGATGTCTTGTTAAAGCATTCAGAAAGTGTTGGAAAGTATTTTATAATCTATGCTTAACGCATGATTTTTCTTACTCGTTTTTTTTTTCTATTTCCCAGATCAGTCTTTTCCTATAAAACATACCAAATCTATTTAGCTCATATTCACAAATTACATTATACACGGGAATAAAAAATTTAAATAAATATCACTTATCATACCGCTCTATAAATAATAGTTGTATTAATATCCGTTAGTCTCCATGTTCGTATTTAATAAAGCAATGACAAATCACAACAAATTAAAAAACTTACACGTTCTAAATATCAAATTGAACTCAATATCAAGCATAGAACTTAATAAAAAAAATATATCAGTTGATAAGCATTGTTTTTTAAGTGGAAAAATTTAAAAATGTTTTAGAAGAATAGGACTCCAAAATAGCGATATTTTGCTAAAAAGTACGCTAAAAGGATAAGATTTTATATTTACAGCAAAAAGTTATTTCAAAATTCATCGCTGTATTAATACTTAGAAACTTTTCCAGAGAGAATCATTCGCCTTATATACAATATTTCAAATGATAATCAAATATCAAATTAATTGCTTAAAAGGCGCAAAGGCCAACATAGTAAAAAAGATTCCATGCCGGAACTTGAGCCCGGGCCATCTGTATAGCACACTGACATTCTACCGACTAAACCACATGGAACGACGCCCAGCCTGTAAAATTTCTCACTATTACATGTTGGCAAGGCTACAAACGCAGCACAAGATGGAATATTTATCGTGAGCCACCGACATGGGGTAAACACGAAACTTAATTAAATCCAACATCGATTGAAACTATATTAATAATCAGAAAATTTTCCAGGGAGAAATATTCGCCTTGCATACAACATTTCAAATTAAAATTGCCTTTTAAGCAATTAATTTGAAATTTGATTTTCATTTGAAATATTGTATGCAAGGCGAATGGTTCTCTCTGGAAAATTTCCAAGTATTAATATAATTTCAATCGATACTGGATTTAATTAAGTTTCGTGTTTGCATCATTTTGGTGGCTCACGCTAAATATTCCATCTTGTGCTGCGTTTGTAGCCTTGCCAACATGTAATAGTGAGAAATTTTCCAGCCTGGGTATCGTTCCATGTAATTTAGTCGGTAGAATGTCAGTGCGCTGTACTGATGGCTCGGGTTCGAGTCCAGCATGGAATCTTTATCACTATTTGCGTCTTTTAAGCAATTAATTTGAAATTTAATTTTCATTTGAAATCACAGTGTTTATGACAAGTTCGTCACAAATGACACATATTTCACAAATTGGTCACATTGTGACTTCAAAGCATTATCGCTTTCGTCACAGGTTCGTCACAAAGTTAATGCCAAAATAGTCACAAATGACACACTTTTCACAAATTTGTCACACCGTGACTTCACAGAGTGGTCACAATGTGACGTCACAAACGACCTCTAAAACGGCCATAACGACCTCGCATTCTGGTCACTATGACGTCACATCGACGGTCACAAAATCACAGTGTGACTTCACAACGACGTCGCCGTGACGTCACCATGCCTTACGGGTAGTAAGCAGGAATCACGAGGCAACATTGTGCGCCATCTATTGTCATTGCGCTTTAACAAAAAATAATCTACAATGAACGTGATTTATTTTATACTATCGTTTTTAAAAGGGTAAATGTTCAGGGCAGAGAGAAAAGGGCGCTAGTTTCGGATGGAACGAGTAAAGAAATTTTATGATGTTTGAAATCCAAACTTGCTTTAAAATATTTTTCCTTTTCTAGCTGAAAAACATTTCCTAAAAGTACATTTTATTAGCTTCAGAAGAATAAAACCTGTTAAATAGTTTATTATTATCCTTACGAATAGCCCGGAATTTCCTGTCCTCCTAGGACTATAGTTTATTTTCTCAGATTGCTAGCAGTTATGCCTATGAAATGTTCATAGCTCATACCTATTCACATCCTCAGGTCGCCATAAGCATCGTCTTTTTAGCAGCAGTAGGTTTCAGTAATTGCCTAACTGAGATTTATCTTTTTAATTGATGGTACATAATGCTTATGTTACATTTTTGCTTATTAAGCTCCTGTACTTGTAGGAATTTAATTAAAAGTATTGAATAGTTAAAATAAATAGTTATTTATCAGTGTTTGATGTTCATAAATGTAAGTTCCTTTCATAAGGAGACTCTTCAATCATTTGAAAACACCCGTTCACTAATGCCAAACCTATGGGTAGGTTGTTTTCAAAATTCTTGTTTAAATTTGGATATTTTCAAACGATTTTTTTGCATAGGATAGCTAAGCTCGATCTCTAATAGGGCTATTTTTTACTCTTTCGATTCCGGTTGCAGAATTTTTTAATAAAGGTACTTTCACTTTTGGAACCGGTTTCGAGATGTTCGTCGCTGCAGGAGAAAACGATGTACAACAGAACTACGAAAACTCGTTGAAGAACTATATTTTCCCGGTGGAGTAAATTGCACGCTAATAAAAGATGGGCCAAAAGTCCCTGGCAAATTTTTGAATTCCATATACAATCGAGTAATTGATTTTTTTTTAAATTATAATTATTTCAATATGTGAACATTATTCGTTCAATGGTCATAGGTGAGGCACTTCCATGCTCAAAATTGTTATTGAAGTGATGTTTTATACATCCCCTTCCTTTATATATAGCCGCTTTAGCACCATGGCATCAGTAGTGATACCATGGCGCGCATAGGGGAAATTATCGTTTATTATGTAATTATAAATATCATTTAAATTCGAAATACCATGTATTAATTATAAATACCATTTATTTAAATATAAATCCCATTTAAATTTATAAATTCCATTTATCATGCAATTATCTGCATATAGTAAAGTGGGGACAGATGCCGCAGTTTTTCTTTTCTTCTTGTAAAATGTACAATAAAACAAAAACAACAAACTAAGTACCAGAAATCATTGATCATACCCTTTAAAATCTAATTTCTATATTAAACAAGTTTAAAACCTCTTAATAAAGCAGGTATAATTATTTTCCCACATGTCCTTTTTTAACATCATTTTTTTATGTGCTGGATAAGATGCCGCATGGCGTGTGGGACAGATGCCGCATGGAGAAAAATGCTAGGCTGATTTTTTTTCAAACAAATCACATTTTTATTTTCTCAAACTACTTAAAACGAAAATAAACAACAGTAAACTTACGAAAATTATATATATCACTAAATTGTGAAAAGTTAAAGGAAAATGCAAAAGTGTAATCTCTATAAACAAAACTTAAGACAAAAAGTGAAAATGAAAAGAAAATCATTTGAATTTACATGAATGGGTAGCGAAATTACTGGAAACAATAGACAGCATAATTCCAAAAAAGATATAAATCACTGGTTTACATCCAGGTGAACATTGCAGTTTGCTCAATATGTAAGTATTAGTTCTATTCTATTTAGGCCCTAGCCTGTTTATTTTTAGCCTTTCTTCTCATTCTTTAATTTTATGTTTCCATTCGCCCGCAATCACACCACACTACCCGTTGCAAAAGTAAATTTGACGTTTTTCATGCAGCTATTGATTGAATTTGATGCACTGAATCCTCACCGCTTTAGACTTTGCTCCAGCCACCCAACATATGCAGAGTCATCAAATTCAAATCCAGTTCTGCCATCAGAATCCATAAGAGGTGTAATTTACCCATTGTCGGAAGATGACTCATATTTTAGCTTTTTTTTCCTCAAGTAAGGCGTTTTCAAGTTGATCTTACCCTTCCTTTTTTTACACATTTTACTTCCGCCAAGTTGTAGTTCTTTGACACTTTCTAGTTTCTTTTGTTTTTCATTTCCTTCTTCTTTTTTATTGTTTATAAACTCTGTGCTTGTAATATTTGCATCCTTTTATTTTCTCTAACTTGGCTGTATAGGTCTTTTGACCATTGTGGTAGGAGATATTTTGTTTAACAGTTTAGATGGTGAGAATTGTAAAAGGCCTACGTTTTCCTTATTCACACATGGTGAACCAACATTGTTGCTGAGAATATTTTTATAAGTAGCAGAATGCGCTAATATACATTTATTTAAATGTAAGTTCTACTTAAATCGCAGTGATGAATTTATTGAACAGAAAAACAAAAATATATTTTGCGGCATCTGTCCCTCAAACTAGGCGCGGCATCTGTCCCTCAAACTAGGCGCGGCATCTGTCCCATAGTGGTGGGTAAGATGCCGCACCGCCATTTTCTTTTATGTCAGCGACGCGAGAGAAAGGCAAGCACATGTCTGTATTCTACGAGGATCTATGTCTATAGTTGCAATCGATTTTGGGGTGAAATCTCTGTTTATTTTTCTTAAAATATGAAATAAAACTTCATTAGAAT
Organism: Maratus speciosus; assembly: GCA_963932465.1. NCBI lineage: Eukaryota > Metazoa > Arthropoda > Arachnida > Araneae > Salticidae > Maratus > Maratus speciosus. The sequence goes on along the minus strand of OZ010788.1, from coordinate 364,442,590 downwards.
AATTTTAGTAACTTACCACGCAGGTTCGAGCCATAAAAACTGGCATAAATATGTAAATACTGACAATTAAGCGGTGGAAACGCATACAACGCATCACACAGCACAGAGGAACACTACGAACTTCTAAAATTGGTCTAGGGAACGCTAGTGTCGCCTACACAATCTCTGCAGCATCTGTCCGACCGCGGCGTCTGCCCCCACTTTACTATATGTACTCAATTTAAAAAAATTCGAAATTTTAAAATCGTATTCCAGATCTTTATGATATTGCTGGAAATATACGTTTGAACAAAAAGCTTTTGAACATGGAATGCATCAATGAGTAGACATTTTGCATTTCTTGTCTACATTGTAGCAACCCAACATGTGTTCTGCTTTCTTCTAAAACACTAAATTTACACGCTGTTCTCGTAACGCGATCTAAGGAAGAAAAGCAAAAAAACTTCGCTAACAAATGAAAAAAAAAATTATACAATCCATTGGAAAAAAATATTCAATTTCTTATATATATTTTATGGTGTTCCTATGGGAGGGTTCGCTAAAACTTTTTATCTAGGACCCAAGGGGTTAACATTAAGTTACTTTCAGATACCAGATGGAGGATTCCTGAGTAATATTTAAATCTATGAAAAAATAGTGTTTCCTGTAAAGTTATATATTTTACATTAATGTAAAAAAAAAGTTATAAGTTTCAATTAAGAGCGAATTTCAAATCAGTGTGAGGCTTCCTGTGTAGAAATTGTTGAGTATATTTTTAGCATGGGACTGCAGTCAGGTTAATTCATTTGCTTGCCTTTTTATTATTTGTCTTGGCCATTTAAAAATATATATATTAGCTAGTTGTTTGTATTACGAAAATTGTGTTTTGCATCTTCATCTTTATCAATTTTCTATGTGCAGCACTTAAACAATATGCTATAGTGACCGGAAACCATTTAAAAAGGCAGCCCAACAGTGCACTTGGTGAGAGAGCTTAAACTTAAACCATTATTATGCAAGAGCAAAATCCTGAAAACAGAAATGATATTGTACAACTTTACCATTTTTAAAATATAAAACTCATTTATAACTTTATTACACACGAAATTCACTATATGCAAAAGTAAAAATGATGGGCGAAGGAAGGGTAAAGTGGCCATTCTAGAGTTTGGTGAATTTTTATGATACCCTTTTATTCAGAAAAGTTCTTGAAACAAATACCAATAGTAACTATAATAAATTTAGTTCTAATTGCTATTTTACTTTTAACCTAAATTATTTTAAAATGTACACGTTACTTTAAAAGAAAAATTGCAAAGTGGCCACTTAGCCCACCGAGGCTGGATGAAGTGGCCAACATAGGTAAATGAACAAATAAAATTGATTTAGGATGTATATTTAATCAACACGTGTTAAAGTAACACACATAAAAAATAAGTATTATATTTTGTAATAATTTAAGAATTAAATTAAGTGTCCTCAGCAGACATACAAACTGCAAATGTCGAGAGTAAGACTTTCTGTGCAGAAATTATTGCTCTGCTTTCTTTCATCTGACTTCTTTCCTTCAAAGAAAGCACCTTTGAGTAGTATTGTGTTACGAACAAGGAATAAAAATTCGTTTCCGAGCAAAGTAGCCATATGGCCATTTTGCCCGAACTCTTTGTGGCCACATTTCCCGGAATGACGCCATTAGAAAAACTATGGCCTAACATCTAATCTACGTGACATGGTGCATTTATGCTTTAAAAATACTTTAATCTTTTTATAAAAACAAAATAATATATTTATATATTATACCGTACTACTGATGCGGGTGTCGCTTTTTTTTTTTTAATCTTTTAAACCATTCATAATGCAGATATCCATTAACTGACATTAATGAACCAGTAACTGACAAATGGTGTCAGGCGCTGGTAGAACAACTTAAATTTTAATGGTGTCCACTACAAGATAAATGTAATTTATTATTATGTTTTTTTAAACTTTTCAAATAATAGATTTCAACTTTGTTTACTATTACCAATAATTAACACCTTTGACGGAGATTGGTGAAATGAAATTACGAGAACCTATAACTGACAATCCCCATTAAACTAAATTAAACAACTATAAACTGGAAATCATGGTCCAATGTATCACAGGCATTTTTTAACAAATTTCTACGCGTACAACTTTAAACAAAAGGTTAGAGGGGTTGCATTAAAAAAAATTTAAAAAATACTACCTTAATTTTAGAAATAAGATGGATTCCTAAAAACGGAAATTTTTGTGTTCTCAAAAGTTTCTTCCTTATTGATTATGTTCTTGGCCTTCTAGAGGTGAATAAACGACTCCAAAAAAAAAAATAAGTATTTAAGTTAACACTAGATGACATTATTTTGCAGAATGTTACAAGAAAATGATTATTTGAGTTGAATTTTTGCTGAAGTGTCAGTTACAGGTTGATTGAAATTGGCGAACATTTTCATTTCTTGTTTGTAAATTTGTCAGAGACATTATCGTGTTAAATGTAAAATTTCAGAATATTCTTCAGTAAATTATTTTATAACCAGATTTGATCAAAGTTTAATAACAACCTTTTAAATAAACCATATTTGCAAATCAGAGTCTGATTCAATAGAGGGTAAGACGCTGATTGAAATAAACCAAAATTTACGTTATATTCTAAAAAGATGGTTGATTTGGTTATAACAAGGTTCGTATAAATGCCAAATTTCTGCTTTTTTCTGTAGGTGGCTCGTGCTTTTGTTCTGCCCAGGGGCTCGTGAAACCTGTTAACGATCCTGCTATCTTAAGCCTCTTAAGCCAAGTACCAAGTAGTTCAACAGAGGTTGATTCATTGCATATGTTCCTATTATGCCTAAAGATTTCTACTGACTCATGAATAATGATGGGAAATAAAATCTTGATGGATAAATCATTTTACTTTTTTTAAAATTAATTTGAGAAGTTTTTGTTCTACGTTGTTAAGTCTTGCTAAAGTTGTAGTTTTCTTTCTGTATTTAATATCACCTATATGTTGTGTTTTTTAGTTCCTCATTTTAAACATTCTGTTTGTCATTCCTATGTAATATTGTATTGTGTCATTGGCTTTGGTAAAGGGCATTTCATATACACCGGATAGGCGAACAGGTTGTCAGTTTGGCGTACAATTCGACATACTACGTTTTCTTCTATGGACTTTGTTTTTCACACTTCCAAACATAATTAAAAAGTGCTTATGAATTCGTTTTGTCTCTCTGCTGTCTGACCATGCTCTAACTCTCCCAAATATACTCAGATTACATTTAATTTTGATAAGTTATTGAAGATATATAGTATTTGCTATTTAAAATTATGTGTGGCATTAATAATTTGTTCACAGAGACACACGAAAGAATTCTGTTATATTATGGTCTATGGGAAAATTGTTCCCGGAGTATTTTAGCAATTTTGAGATTTCAAATATATTGAGACTAATATGCATCACTGAGATGGAGTAGAAAATGCTTTCTCAGCAGCTTAGTATAAATAGTTTTATAGTTGGATTTCCGTTTTAGAGATGCACTAAAGAATTCCATCACACGATGATGTATAAGAAAATCGCTTTCTGTGCATTTTTGTGATGTTAAGATACTTCATACATAACGAAATATTAAAGGATCACTGAGGTTCACTCCAATAAGTTTACTATAGATTATCGATTGCTTAGCCTTTATCGTTTATTTACAGAGGCACACAAGGATTTACAAGCCTTATTAGGATCGATAATTGCAAAAGTGTGTTTTTTGTCGTGGTTTGCATTTTTATACTTATCTAATTTTTATTGTACACCAGCCTCCAAATGTTAATGAACCGCAAAGAACACGTTTCTTGGACGTGACAGCAATGGGCTCCTGTACACTTCACAGATGAGTTCAGATTCACACTAGAGAGCGATCCAGGGCGTCTGCTGATTTGGAGAGAACAATGCACCAGATACCATCAATCCAACACTGTTGAAACCTGGAGGTACAGAGTTGGTGAAATCATGGTTTGGGTAGGAATAGCACTCTATGGTCACACTGACCTGCATGTGTTCCATGGAGGAACTCTGACTGGCGTGAGGTATTGGAATGAGATCCTTGATCCATATATTTGCCCATATGCCGGTGCTATTGATAACGATTTCTTTCTAATAGATGATAATGCATGAACTCACTGAGCTGTGGTTGTAGTAGATTATCTTGAGGATCACCGTTCGGAACGAATGAAATGGCCAGCTCACTCTCAAATCTGAATATGATAGAACATCTTTGGAACGATCTTGTAAGACAAATTGCTGCTTTAAGTCTGGATCATGATCTGGAACAAGGCTTACTCCTTATCTGGTCCTCTCTTCCCATTTCGGTGACCGACAACTTAATTGACAGCATGGAAATTCGATGCCGCTATTGCATTCAAGTCAGGTGTGGGCACATTCCTTATTAGCACCCATTTTTATAATGTTTCTATGACATTTTACAACATAATACTCTGATGCACTGTTTTCTTTAAGAATGGACTTTTCCACCAAGAGCACTATTTCGTTGTAAATCATTTTTGCGTTTAACTTATGAAAATTTTTTTGTCGCATTCAGTAAATAACTGTATAGTGCACATTTCCTTTAAATGTGTCCTTTCTACATTCATTCATTTGCAAATTAGACCCAAAAAACCGTTGTATCTTAACTTTCGGAGGCTAGTGTATTACGGTATGTGTATAAATTCTATAGATGATGCACTGGCTGAATGAATAAATGGGACACATTACCTGCTATGGATAGCAATTACTGAAAATGTATTTATAAGAAAACTGAGTGTTTTTTTAATTGCTCATTTAGATATCTCATTTCATTAAGTGGAAAAAATAAATTTCTTTATTATGTTTTGTTACCGTTGGAAAGAGTTTTATAAGCTATGCCTCATGTACGATTTTTCGTTCTTGCTTAAATACAGGGGCGAATTAGAGATAATACAGATGTTGAATTTGTTTAGTTTTTATTTCAGTCTTTCAAAGAACCCAGAAAAAAAATATAAAGTAGATATCTTGGAACTTTGTTCGTTGAAATTTCTGCTCTTTTTATTATTTATATTTATAATTAATTTATTTGTAATGCTTTCTTTATATATGTTATTTCTGGCAATATCAAGTATTTTATCACTGATTCACTGATCAATGGTACAAATTTTTATAGGTTCCATAGATAAAAACTCTAATTGCATAAAATTTACAGGAAAAAGAGGCTTAAGTATTTTGTAGGACAATAGATTGTTCGGCTATCGGTTTTCTATAAACAGTATATTCTATGCTGTAGCAGGTTTTGACTAATAGTATATCTAATTAGGGGAGTGCTCCATTTTGTTCAACTTCCAAGGTAAGCATAATTTTAGACTAAAGTTTTTAAACTGATCTAAGAAATTTTAATTAAAGTACAGGGTGAGCCAAAAGTTCGTTAAAACTTTAAAAGCTCATAAAAAAGGAGGAAATTATGATAAAGGAGTGCGTTTTACAAGAAAAAGCTCACAAGATAGGTCGGATTTTTTTTAGAAACAAAAATATAGTTAAAAAATCAGATGTAGAGGGCGCTGACGCCCCGAAATACAATGAACAAGAAAACAATACGCTGCGTTAATTTGTTCTTCGAATAACAAATGTTCAACATGACACCCGGAACATTCTTCGACACAACCAGGCTATGTCGTAGTATTTGTGCATTGTGTTTCGGGTCGTCAGCGCCCTCTACATGTGATTTTTTAACTTTTTTTCGCTGCTAAGAAACATCCGACTGCCTTGTGAGCCTTTTCTTGCAAACTGCACTCCTTTACCATAATTTCTACCTTTTTTATGAGTTTTTAAAGTTTTAACGAACTTTTGGCTCACCCTATATATTTATTCTGCTATATAGTATATGATGAAGATATATTTAACGTATCTGAACTATACACGTGAGGAATAATAACATTTATTTTAAATATCTTGTTCTAGGGGCCGTAGAATATATTCGGATAATACTTCTGATATAGGGAACTCATTGGGACCACATTATTTTGCATATATAGATTTTATTGTAAAATGTAAAGCAATTATTATTAACTATAAGATTAAGAGCACTTTTTAATGTCTTTTTTCACGTTTGTATTTCATTCCCCATGAGCTCGATGTAGTTAGTTATTCGTTTCAATTGTTAGAAAACAATGGACAGGTCAAATGGCTCATAATAATTCTCTGGAATTTGGATGCTGTTCAAACGTTGAATAAAGTCGTTAGTAGAATTAATTGCACTATGAGAAGTATCTAAGGTATTCTTCAATAAAATTACAAAAGCCTTTTTTTCAGTATAATATCTGGGGAGTGAGTATTTCGTTACTATTAGTTTTAGTAGTATACCAGTTTTTTAGTCTTTGAATCTCCCATAATGGATGTGATTAACGGTGTTTTATTACTTTTTACGAGTATTTTCGGATCAATTGATCAACTTTCTTTATTAACTAATTTTGCTACCTTTTGCTGATTTTGGTGGGTGGGTTCTTTTTTACTGCTACACATTTCATACTATTAATATACTATTAATATACAGTGTGTCCACGTATAACCTGACCGACCTTTATTTTCGTAACCATTGGTCCTAGATACATACTTTCAATTACAAAAATGGTCAAAATTAGGTGCAGGGTTAAGATTAAAAAAGATTGAAGCGAAAAAACCATTTAGTGAAGAATTACGGAATCTAAATTTTATACGGTCCCCCGATCCTATAAGTTATATTTAGGAAAATGTCTCTGTTACACTGACAAGAAAGGTAAAAAAAGTCCCATTATTCTACGATTAAAATTTACCGAGTAATAGCTGTTTAAATTTGAAGTATATTTTTAGCTACATATCAGGGGTCATTCAACAATTTAGTAGAAGTATAATTTCGTCGGATATATTAAAGAAATGGTTGAGAGTAAAATTAATATTGCAATATAAATTTGAAATCTTTAATCATTCTGACATATTACTCCAAAATATACAATTTGTATTGAACATTATAAGAGGATAAAAATAACAGATCTTTTGTTAAATAAAAGGATGAAAAACAACAACCTCAATTCTTTACAAAATGATACATGTTTTAAAATGCTGTTAGTTTACACTGTCTTTTAAATTTTGGGTTGTGGCATGTTTTTTAGCTTTTGAAAATTGATTCTCACGTACTTTTTTGCACTGACTCCGATAATGACCTTCATGTTAAATCATCACGTCAGGAATTTTCTCAAATCGCAAATTTCAAAGTTAAAAAGCAAAAAGTTAAAATTGATCTAACCTCCTCTCCCAACTCCATCGGAACCCCGAGCTGTTAAGCTGTAAGAAACCCAGTATAAGCTAAAAAATCTAATAAATTATTGAATTAAATAAAATTAAACTAAATAAAAGTCTTACATCTATTTTATAGTATCAGATTTTTCGCTATTTTTTAACCATGAAATTTTCGATTTGCGAAACATCTTGACATGATGGCTTACAGTGAAGGTATTTTTTTTGATTCAGCGTTAAAAAATACATAAAATGTAATTATAAAAGTTAAAAAACACAACCATTGCAGGTTTATGTTATCTAATCTAAAACTCTTTCTTAAACTTTTTGACTGTAATCTATCCCGAATTTTTTTGTGTTATCCTCTAATATACGTATGTATAAGATGGTAAGAGTAGAAAATCATAATAATATTGCTTTGTCATCGGATTTAAGTCAGTATGTAAAATTTAACTTCAATCGGACATTTGAAAGTAAGTTAAAGCTCGCGTACAAATTTTAAACTGGAAAGACGATCATTGCAAGTTAAATAAAACCTCATGAAAATAACATAATTTTAGTTAAATGAAATAATAGCCTCAAATCCTTACAAAATAAAACATATGTAAAAGTACAATTATTTTAACTAATCTGAAACTTAACTATCAAAAATTAATCGTAATATTTGTACGATTTCATTTAAAGCGCATATACTTTTAAATAAGTTTAAGTACTTTATACACGACCCCTGAAAGCATGGTCGAAATAATCTGCTTTGATATGCAAAAAAGTGGTATAAGTCATGCATTTCAAAGTTTCATAACTCGGTCAATTTTAATGTTAGGTGAATGGGACTTTTTTTGTCTTACTTTTTAGTGTCACAGTAATTTTTTAGTAAATATCACTTATAGGACCGGGGGATCGTATAAAAATTTAAATGTTTTTCTTGACCCAAGTCACTTTAAAAATAATTCTTTATCTTATTTAAACCATTTTTTTAATTTCAAGTATGCATCTAGGACCAACGGCTGCGAAAATAAAGGTCGGTCAGGTTATACGTGGACGCACGGTATATATATATATATCTACTTATAATAAAAGCTGAGTGCACGTGACCGGCGGAACGATGCCGGTGCGAACCACTCTGGTCTGCGAAACGACCGTAGCTAAACGCCATGTTAGGCTTAATGAAAAACATATCTTAACATATGACAGCTAAATGATAATTTTTTCTACTTAAAATCATGTCTGTTCAGCATATTTTCATATAAAACATGTGTATCATATCCATTTATAATGTATTAAGTTCTAAATTAAAATTAAGCTATTAGAAATCAAATCTAAACAAATGATACTGTTGCCATTCAGATTCAAATTCCAGCAAATTAAGAAAGAAATGAATGACTCTTTGACGAATCATCAAAAAAAAAATACGGCTGACATCTGATTCTGCTTTAAATATATTTTTTAAAGCATTTTAAAGCCTTTAAGTTTTTTTTAAATGCGTTTTTCATTATTGTTTACATTTATAAGCAGCAAATTTATTTACGAATGTTAACATTTACAAGCAGTCAGTTTACGACATACATATGAAATATTACGTAATTTATTGAATAAATATTTTAAAAAACATTATTTAATGATTATTCATCATTATTCATATGAATCATTCATATGAATATTGATTCATATCAATGATTAATGTATTTCACTCTTCTGTAGTGGCAACAGTGAAACGCTGTTTCTTTAGGAAAAACAGAGGGATAAACGTGCTGATTTTTCGCCACTACTCGCTTTCATCTGTCAATAGTTATTTTTGAATGTTTTAAAAGTTTTTTTTAATTTTTATCATGGACTTTCAAAAAGAAGGCGCCAATCGACCAGGAAAAGAATTGCGCGATCGCGGCAATCAACGGATTTCTCAGTTTGCCTGATAAACTCAGCTGAGTTTACACCGAACAGAATTAAACACCCATACGCACAATTTTTTGTTTATTTTTTATCTAAACTATGCATATTTTAAGTTCATGTTCATAAAGTGTTTATCACTCACAGGAACGTTTCATTATAATAAAGATTTAAAAATCAAAATTATATATATTTTTTAATTTTACTAAATTTTTGTACCTTTAAAAAACATAGCTTTTTGTATGTGTATTACTTTCAATGATGCACATAATGGTGTTTTAGTTTTGGCCAAATATATGAATCAAATTTTAAAGTTTCATCTAAAATTAAAAAATAAACATCCGATTTTTTAAAGAAATGCCATATGTTTTTTGTTTTATTTTTAAGTTTCTTATTTCACCTATGCTGCATTTTTTAAGCTGAATTTAACATATTTCTGTGAATTATTTTTTGAGGTTTGAAAAATGCAACAGCTTTTTTTTTTTCAACTATGCATATATTTTTAAAAGCATTTACAGACATGCCACTTTCCAGCGAAAACAGGGAATTCCATTTTTCGGCACAATTTATCATCCCTGGGATTGATGCAAATCAGTATTAAAATTTGTTGACATTTTCAGGACGAGGAGGGGGGGGGGTGGTAGCAGAATTTGACAAAATAAAAATGCGAGTACAAGCAGCTGCAATTTGAGTTTGTTTCTAATCCTTTCCCATGACCTACTGTGCATTTAGTCCATGTATAGAAACAAACAGCATGAAAAAACATATAGCCAGGAGCTTGCAACTATCATCTGTATGCTTTCCCCGAAGGATTGCAAAAATCATCAAAATATCGTAGAAAAAGGGTGGTTTCATCAAACGAATATGAATTCCATCAAAGGATCGCAGAAAAAAGCACAATTTTTCCCAAAGGGTCCTTTAGAATGCATGTTTCGTCTAAGGATCATGGAATATGTGAATGTCGCCAAATAATCGTGGAAAAAACATGAATTTCATCAGATGACTGCTGAAAAAATGCATTATTTGATCAAAGTATCGCGAAAAACGTGAATTTCGTCAAATAATTACAGAAAAATATGTTTTTTGATTAAAGGATCACAGAAAAAACGAGATTTTCATCGAAAGGTTGCAAAAGTGCAAGTTTCAACATAAAATCCTAAAAAAAAAAAAAAATGTAAATTTTGAAATCGGGGGATCTTGAAGCTTATTGGTTCATCAGTATCAGGTGAACCGTTAGTCAGCTAAATTTTCTGTTACGTAACTAATTTGCTGCATACATTCGGATGCACCTGTGCTTCTGTCAACGTATTTTGATTGTAAGGTAAGTCTCGCTTGCTCTGCTGTTTTTTAGGATTTTTGCATTAGCTGTTTAAAATGCACCCTTTATTGGTGAATATATCGATTTTTACATGGTTTACCGTTTTAGAGACAGACGATTCAGCCAACGGCTGCCGAAAAGTGGCACTCTTCCCTGAATTTTGTCAAAGAAACGCGAGAGGTGTAATTCGTCAAAAGGGCGCAGAAAAAAAGCAAATTTTTCAACAAATCCCGATAAAAACACTCATTTCGTCAAAAGGCTGCAAAAAAAAAAAAAAAAAAAAAAAAAAAAAAAAAAAAAAAACACGAATTTCATCAAAAATGTGCAGTAAAAGTGAGAATTTTGCCATAGGGTTGTTGAAAAAAGCTCTTTTTTTCCCCCCGCATGAGGTGGTTCATATTTTCTTCATTTGAAGGTTGACTTTTACAAACACTATTTTTTTAATGCTTTTGAGGACTTGCCACTATCTGAATAATCATGCATATCAATCACCTGTTTAATTGAGTCTGACTTAATGTTGTAAACTTAAAATAACACTTTCCCGTCATTTTTGATGGGGCCATATGCTAGTATATATATATATATTGTCTTTATAGTCACCTGTATTCACGACTTCATGGACATTACAGTTTCTCTATTTGTAGCACCAGCTTATCATGGTCGAAGTTCAATTTTAAAAGGAAATAATTTAATTATTATTTACAGACTTTGAAACTGTCATTATTGGAAGTGTACAAAATCAGTTACTTAGTTACAGAAATGTTTTAAGATTGTTTATACGTTTTGTAATTGATTTTAGAAGGAAATTATTCTGACGATAATAAGTGATTTTTTTCTCATGTAAATCTGCAAAATAAAATTAATTGAACAAATCAGAAAATTTTAAATCATAAATCCATCATAAAAATATATGACAAAGATAATGGTTTAAATCCTTCTTTTCTCTCCGCTAAACAAAAAAAAAGGAAACATTATTATAATAACCATTCTCGAAAAATAATACTATAAAAACATTTTAATAAATATTTTCTGTGATTTATTAGAAGTAATCGGCTTATATGGCATGTTGTTGTCATTCACATTGTTCCATTTTCCAAATATGTTAAATATTAAACCGACAATTTGAAATTCATCCAAACTTAGGATTTATGTAGGTCACAATACGGCACACTCTTTTGGATATTTTCCATTTACTTTACATCTCCTGACACCTCTAAAGAGAAGATTAATATATTTTAATAATTTTTAATAAATTCACACAGAGAGTTTTTAAAAACTCTTTTTCGATGTATTTTTCCAAACTCGAAGAATAATGCCAATAATAAATAGCTTTATTTAAATTCAATGAATGAGAACGCCTATAGAATTTAGTTTTGAATATATGGTTAGATACATATAAAATGAAATAGAATTTTTTTCTAAAATAAATAATGATTTATTATGATAAACATGTAATATATGAAATATTCAAATGCTATTTTACCTATGTTCATAAAGTAAACATTTGCGAAAATCGAACTGATAAATTAAATTTCTGTAAATATGTTGCAATAAGTATTTAAAATTTTTAATTTTTATGCAGATTTCATAAACCTTTTGCAAACCGGATATCATAACATGTATTGTCGATTTCGCTTTGATTACATTTAGATTCTAAATTTCGCATCTAAACAAAGCATAATGTGCTACATCAAATTAACCAAACAACAACAAAAAAAAAACTTCAACTTAATTTATCAATTTTTGTCGATTTTAAATAATTTTGAAGCATGAAAATTTTTAATCTATCAACGCATGGCGTAACAACCAGCATTTTTTCTCTGTGATAATCTAATGTACAATTTCTGTAAATAAATATAGGCCTGAAATAAATCTGCAAAATTAAGGAATAAGTTGCAGGATTACAACAATTGTGATTTTATGCCCAAAGCTTTACGAAAATAACTTCTTTTGACTATTCTTAATTTCTAAAAGTTAAAATATTGCAATCTGGGCAAAAAAAATTATTTCGATATAGAGAAACGTGAGTTATGATTATTCTTAATTCGATAGTACGGGAAATATCACTAAAACTATGAGATCGATTGCAATACTTGAACTTAGTTGGTCAAAAATAGCATAATTAAATTTGACAGGATTTCAAATATTTTTATTAAAAACCAAGATGAAAAGAAATCTACAATTAAGTAATAGTAATTGTTTATCGTATATTAATATTCTATGTTCTATTATATAAAAATATTGATTTAAATAAAAGCGTATCTTTATAAATCTAATTTCAAGTAGAAAAGTGTCTATAATTTTTATTACAATTATCTAAAAATTACATAAGAAATTTTCAGTTTTTCGATATAGAGGAAGGTATTTAGGTTAGGTATAGAATGCCAAAGTAAAATTACTCCCATTTTCCATCTAATTTAATAATTGTTTGAAAAAGTAAAATATGTATATGATTAGAAAATAGGTTTTTAGATGTATTTAAGGGGGGGGGGGGTTGCTATTCAAATTTCTCTCTAATACTCTCAAAAACCCCTTTTTAACACATTCTAACATGGTTGAAAAGTCCTTATGACTTGTCTCACTGCCGTTTGTCCCTGATCTAACTCTTCTAAATATATTCCGAATTGACATGTAATTGCTGTACCTTCTGAAAAAAATACTTTTCCATATATATATATATATATATATATATATATATATTTGCCACCTTCAAAGTAGACCCCATCGAATGTAATATAACTATGCCAGCTCAGGACCCAATCTTACATACTTTTTTGGTAGGTAGGTATGAAGACGTTTTTGCTAGTGAAGAGATGGCCGTTTGCGTTGACAAGGTTGCGAAAATTAAACACCAGGTCCTATAAAAAAACTCCAATTCGGGTAAACGAAGGGTTTGTTTATTTCATGATGGAAGTCCAAGGGAGGGGTACGGGGGGAAAGCAATAAGGAGCATCTTTTAAGACGTTATCACGAGGCTAGAGATAGAGCAGGAAAGTCGAATATACAGTTACAACTTTCTTGCTTGGCGGACTACAATATTGCCAATCTAAAAGTATTTTTGCGCCCTGCACAAGAGACAAAGAGAAACATTGGCTGGTATGTTCGCCAAAAACATACGGTAGGCTTCTACCATATTAATTGTGTAGGGGGGGTGGCAGATTGTGGGCTGCATACATTCCTGAGTCATGATAGCCGCAGACTAATCTGTACATTGATACAGCTGCGGTTAAATGTAAAAAAATAAAAGTGTTTCTGGAAAAGCCAAGTAACAGATCGAAATCGTTAGGCGAAAAGGCATGAGAATGTATTTTTCTAGAGCAGATGCTAGATCAAAGATGAACCGCTTTACCACAAAAATGCAGAATTGCCATACATCTGGACAAAAGGGTGTGAAGCAAAGATAATTCTAATAAATAGATTGCATGTAAAGTGATTTTAAATGATGAGTTATATTCATGCCCAAATAAGGAAATGACCGAAGTTAAAATGCTTTTGAAACTAACAGACAGCCGTAACGAATTTTGTACAAGGTTAAATCGTATGTGTGAAAGAATCAGAAAGTGAAAATGAAGAGTGATTCCCTGATTTTATTTTATTAAAGGGATGAGTACTTAGAATAATTTAATTTAAATGTGAAGGGCTGTTAATACAATCGATTTAGTTTTTAAATGTTGAATTTAATTTACGGGCTGCACTGTTTGACTATAGCGCACTAAAATAAATAAATTCTTAAACATAATTTTAATTGAAACTGCTGGGGGTGGGGGGGGGGGAATGGAATGTAAACATATATAACGAGATAATCGTTATAGTAGGTAGTTTCTGGTATGGCCTTTAGCGTCTTTTGTGAATTGACTTCTATGGCCTTAATTGATACAAAACGTTTTCTTCGAAGTGGTAATTCTAGCTTCGTGAACATCCGAAGCCATGCCAGCCAAGTACGACTTTGGTCGATGGCTCTAGTTGGGTTTTTGGCCAAAAACTCTTGCAGAACAATAGGAGAAAATTGATGTACTTCGAAACCAACCGTGTGGCGAATCATATCATGTCCAAAATATTATTCACAACGTTATCAACGCACTTAAAAGATATATGAGATATCTTGAGCCAAATCTCTAATACTCATATGAGAATTTTCAAGCACTAGCTTGCTGATTTTATTGATGTTTGAGCCATTGGTAAACCGACCAATTGGTAAAATCGACTAGAACGAGGCAAATCAACTAATACTTATCAAATATATTTAAATGTTTTATATTATTCATATGCCTGTGTTTTGGCATGCATAATGAACAGTACGTCTCCTGCAACATTTTCAGTTATTGGACACTCGAAAGTTTGTTTGAAACATAAAATTTAAGTTAAACACTTTATTGAACTAATTTTCCCATTCTAAAAATCGCAGATCACTCTAAAATATATCTGAAAATAGAAATGTTGATTCATCACCCTAAATCACAGATGGTGCTCAAACTCTGCATTGAGCACAGTGGTTCGGCACAGCAGTGGTCCCAAATTACAAAAAGAAACTGTTGTGATATCGTTTACGGGCTTTTGTTAAATAATAAATTCCGGGTACTTTTTACACAGAAGCTATTGAGGTGTACTAAAGCATGATCGTTATTGAATATGATGAATGTAGCATTAATAGTCCTTTCACAGGGGCAATCAAAAGAATTCTATTGCATTACGGTCGTGTAACAGGAAAAAATCACTCGCAGTGCTTTTTAATTATTTTACACTATGTCAAACAAAAATAAGGAAATATGTTTCTAAAGTGCACTGAAACATTTTTTTCTGTAGAATATGGCATACAAAGCATTTGCCATTTACTTACACTGTTACAGAAATAAAATTCTGTTACATAATGATCAGCGGTGAAATTATTTTTAGTATATTTTAAGGATGTTAATTTATTTCAAACATAATTTACATACATAATTTAAGTGCATAACAAGATGTTTATTATAAAATATTACATATGTTATTTACAGGGACACCCAAAAGAATTGAATTAAAATACTCTCTTTGAGCAATAATTGCTAGAAGTGCATTGAATTTTAATTGAACTGTGCGGAATATCTTAAAAAATATAAATATATTGAACTGAAATCATATTTATTCGTGTATGTCTTGTGGTTTTTATACAAAAATATTATTTCAAAATCAGTTGTGCACGTGGTACATGAGGATTGGATATTTAAGACTGTCGCAAAACAGAACTACAGTTACGATGAAAATAAAATCAGTGCAAGTACAAAATATATGTTTAATTATTAGAAATATTATTTATATGGCAGTTTTTTAAAAAGTTGTTAAATTGAGCTTCCGAATTTTGGAGCTTCTTACATCGTCTCCGTTTTTGTATATATGATCGTTAAACGACTATTCTCTATTACAATGCACGAAATCATCAAAACATATTTTACAAATAGTCTTATAACATAAATAAATATTATTGTTGAATTTTACAAGAATAAAATGTGTTTGAAAATTTTTTATTATCTTTTCTAATAAATATTTCTAAATAATGCATTAAAACTCGGTGTGCCCATGTTACACGAACATTCGGCAAACGTAATACGTAAATACGGTAAATAAATAGTGTAGCATTTTAAATATTATATAACTTTTAATATAGGTTGTCTATGTTTCCTTAAAAATGCAAAAGACTCTACAGATTATATTTCAGAAAGATTTGGAAGAAAACTAAACGATCTTAATGTAAATAGCTTAGAAACTGCAATGAAATTTAAGAAAGTAGTTTAAATTACATTTCAGAAAAATAAACAACTATGAAATATTGTTGCAGAATAATAACCATATTATGCTGCTTTTGTCTAGAGCAATAACATATCTTTTAATATTTGCATATTTATTCAAAATAATTTGTTATGTAAAAGTAAAAGTGTTTATGTGAAATACGTTCTTTGTCTCGCAACTTATACTTTCAAGGACATTTTGCATATTAAAACCATTTGGAAATTTTAATAATGATAATAATTAAGATATTTCTTTAATTGCTCGATAATGCTTGATTTTAACACAAGATTTTACATATAGGCTTATTAAAACACTGATAAGGACAAATAAAGCAAATAGGATTCTAAATAAACTATAGTTCAATTTTAATTAATAAAAAAACAAGGTAACATCTATTTCCTATAAGATTTACTATTTAACGAGCAATAAACACAGCAATTAATTCAAAATATAGTAAACTACAGCTCGTTTGATCTGTTCAGGATCAATATAAACCACATAGTACAAACATATTACATATAATATACTTAAATGATACGGCTGAATAAAAAACCTTTGCTTATAAGTGTACTTAGAGATATAAAGTTCAAAATATTAACTCGGTATTTATTTCATAATTTTCTCTATTTATATATTAAAAAGGAATTTTAATATTTTGTTCAAAAAGGTAAAATAAAATCACTTTATTGTATATGGAAATTATAAATTTCAAGTAATTTGTTTCGAATTTATTTAATAACATAAGCATATGAATTAAACGTAAAGCAAGTATTTAGAGTTTAAAGCTAACATTAAGAAGTACAAATTTCCTTTAAAAATAATATGGTAGCAAAAATACTACCATCGGCTCATGATCACTAACGACTGTGGTAGCTGATCTGCTACCATGATTTTAATTACTCAGTTTATTATTAAAAAACAAACTTATATTAATTTTGTGTGCAGAGAATAGAAGTAAGTCTTTTTATACCTATATATAAATATTCATCTCTCGGGTTAAATATTCATCTCTTCAAGCCAGTATATATTTCGCTTTAAGAAAAAGGAAATTAATATTTTAAATTTAATTGCATTATACAATTTAGAATCTTTTATCCTTTTATTATACTTTATTTCCGTTTTCAAAATGTATAATTATTCAGATGTGTACTGAGTAAAGCAGTATATCGACCGAACAAAAGGAAATAGAGATCTTCAAAGAAATCTTTTAGATTGTACTTTTTAATAATATATCATACTTTAAATTAATATATTTTTTCATTCAATCAAGAAAATTTCTTTTTCATGAAGGAGAAAGCTTCAAAATGAAATTTTTGTTGGTTGTTATGATTAAGTTATTATTTTTTTTTTACGCTAAAATGTTTTGTAGTATACCTCCTTTTACTCTTTTCTATGTCCAACATTAAAGTGATATTAAGGAGGTACTTCTTATTAAAACGATCTGTAATATTACTTTTAAAAATACCGTATTAAACACCATATTTTAGTTACTAGAATGTATTTTTCAAACGTGAAAAATGTCTAACATAGAACGATTTTAATACTGAAAAACGTTTTTAATAATAAAAAATGTGATAGCATCAGTCTTTATAAAATGCTACAAAATTATATGTCGAATCGAATTTATTTTCAGCCGAAGAAACTATATTAATAATAATAATAATAATAATAATAATAATAATAATAATAATAATAATAATAATAATAATAATAATAATAATAATAATAATAAAGCACTTGTCTGTCTGTATGTGTGCCTCTATATGTGACTGTTTGTTAAGAATAACTGAGCAAACCAATCATACGCAGAGGCCTGTCAATTTAGTTCCGGATAAACGAAGAGAAATCCGAATACGTCCGAGCCTCGCACTTTGGATTTTTTGGATTGTTATTAAATTTTTATACCATTTTTTAGCATTATTTTGGGTTTCATGACTATTTTTTTACATAAGCAAAAGGCAACTGGCTTCAATCCTATAGTAGTAGAAATTGCCTAGCCATGCATATCGTTAACAATGGCCTGTTTTAGATAAACTTTACTCGGTGATTGTACAGCAATGTTTGAATTTTAAACAACAGACACCTTTTTTTAAAATCACCTTTTCATCAAATAGTCTCGGAATCTAATCTTTCGTGTCTAAAGCTATATTTGATTCATATATTACAGAGGAAACTTTCGGAAATCATTTAAAAAGCAAAAATTCAGAAAATATAAAAATTAGATCGATAATGAAAAAATTTAAATAGAAAATCATTTTACGACTTATTCTGTAATTGAAAGAAGAAAACTTCCACTATGTGCTGCATTTTGGGAAAATCTTTGTCAGATCGAAGCACATGACTTCGCAGTCCGGAACTTTTTTCTTTATTATCGGTTTGTTGAAAGAGAATAAAATAAAGATGTGAACGAGTGTAGTGAGGTATATTTATAGTAACCTGGGAAACCGTAATGTAATAATAAAAATAAACAACTATGAAAAATTGTTGCAAAATAATAACCAGAATGTGCTGCTGTTGTCTAGAGCTCTAACATATCTTATAGGATTTGTATATTTATTTAAAATATTTATTATGTAAAAGCAAAGGTTTTTATGTGAAATAGGTTGATTGTCACGTAATTTATTCTTTCAAGGACATATTGCATATTCAAATCATTTGAAAATTATAATAATGATAAAGATTACGATAATTTTAATAGCTCGATAATACTTGATTTTAACACAATATTAAAAGGGTTTTGGAGCTGTAAATATTTCTTACAATTAAAAAAGTTATTCAGAGTACATTTTACAGATCTTTTTTACGTATTCCTTTAAATACGTTTAATGAAAAATAATTAGAATTTAGTTTAATTGAGGATTTTAAAAAGGTGATTTGACATACATGTGTCGCGCGCAGAAATATAAAAAATATATTCCATATATCCAATTAATATTGCATACATATATATTCTTAAAATACAATACCTTGACTTCAAATTAAAATAACTATGAGTTTCCGGATGAAAATATTTTTTTAAGAAATTAAACCAAAAAATACAAAATTTATGATAAGATTTCAATAAAACTTTAATAAATAAATGTATTACAAGTACCTATTTTATAAAAATATATAAAATACATTATAATAGAAAATATTATGTTTCTATATTGCCTAGTTTTGGAAATATGATGCGCGCAATGGGAAATATATATGTTTTGAGAAAAATTACTTTGAAGTTCAAATTTACCTTGCTTTATATAGGTATCGCTCACATATTTTAGCATAAAATCGGTTCTAATTGGAATATCGACATGTTTTGTTGTTGTTGTTTGGTAACATGTTTGTTTAGTAATAGACCAAAATGTTTTTTGACAATTTTAAAAGTTTTAAGGTTATTCCCTCACCCCCTTAAGTTGAGAAAGTGTTCCATAATTGATGAGTAGAAAGAAGAAAATGTCTTATTTTTCTTTTTTCAAAAGGTATCGTCCAATATTTTTCACACACTACAAAAGACGTACTACGTATCGTCTTTATATGCATACCATATGCTCCAAAAATGACAGATTTATTTGATAATTTAAATTGTTTTATTGTTATTAATTTTAGGACAAATTCATATTACTACATTCTGTTTTTCAAAATTTGTTTCTTTTCCACGTACATTACAGCAAACGGTGTATTTATTAGACAGGGTTAAAAAAAACATAAATATTTATAATCGAAACGTAATATAGTGGGAAAGTTGCCATTTGTAAAAAAAAATAAATACATAAAATATTACACCGATTGGATGACATTTTTTTTCCGCCGCAAAAGAGTCAAATTTCGAAAAAAATCGCAAAAAGAAATACTTTTTGCATTTTTTTTAAATTATCCAAATATGCCAATTCAATTTCTAATAGAACGCAATAGCCACAGCGAGATATTAGTAGTGTAACAGTAAAATTTCATTTTGATGACATCATTGCTTTTATCACCGCAGCAGGACAAAATTATTATAACATATTAACAGATCAATGTAATATTTTACGATGAAATTTTTCTTTATCACAAAAGGCAACTTTTCTGCGCTATTACATTTCGATTATAAATATTTTGGTTTTTCGATCCACCCTAGTACTTACAGTCGTGATCAAAAGTTTCCGGCCAGCTTAAAATTTTTGATTATTTTGTAAGTATACCCATATGAAGAGGAATCTCAAAGTTATACAAACTTTATTGACATAACAGTTAAGAACTTATTTATGGAATAAAAATTAAATATTAATAAATTTAATTGACAAAAATAATTTCAAAAGAAAACGCATGTTCTCAAACGTTTCCGGCCACCTTGGCAAGTTTGGAAAAAAATGGTGTTATAACAGATAATAACAATGATCACCAGCATTTACAATTAGTATATTGTATAAATACATTTAGCAAAAAGTACTGCGGCACAGCAACGTGGCATCGGTTTTATGAACGGTTGTAGATCGTAATTGTTGAATTTTCACCACGGTTCCTGCAATTTTTGTGAAAATGCTGCTGAATTGGAATATTGATAGCTACACACACGTTTTCAAGTTAGTTTCAAAGATTTTCTATTGGGTTCAGATTGGATGATTGGGCTGTCCATTTCAAAAGCGAAAATTTAGCCACTGCTTGGCGAGCTTGGATGTATGCTTTTGGTCGTTATCATGATCAAACAAATAGTTGCAACCACAATTTTTCCTCCAATAAGGCAGCAAATGATCTTGCAAGATATCCTTATGCATTGCACTATTAATCTTCCCACGGGTTTCAAATAACGGACAGACACATTTTCCGGAAAATGCTCCCAACAGCATAATAATGGAACGTGTTTTCCGCCATGCTTAATTGTAGGAATAATATATCTCCCATTTTATCCTTTGTTTTTAGATCACCGGTTGTAATCCCTTTTATCACTCCCCAAAAGATTGAACGTCGATTCATAGGAAAATAGTACTTTTTTCCAGTTTTTACTTGACCTGTCTTCGTATTCATTGATAAACGCCAGTCGGGCCATCCGAATGTTTTTACTTATGAAAAGTTTTTTTAATAACGACTGTTCCATAAAGTGCTACGTCACATAAGTGTCTTGACACTGTAGGCAGACTTATTTCAGCAATATTTTTACACCGTAAATCCCGTGGAATTGCAGCGGCATTTTCATGCGGGTCATCAATTGCTTTTCTTCTGATAATTCTGTCCACAAGAATAGTCGTTTCCGGTGTCCCCCGGACCATGGTAAGTTCCGAAGGCCATGACCACCTTTATATATTTTTAAATATCCTTTACAGCACATTTTCCGATCGATAATTTTGCCGCAATCTCAAGAGAGGATTGTCCCTTTAGCGACAAACAAATCGCTAGTTTAGGAAGAATAAAATATTAAACTTTTCATTTTTGAATTTCAAATGCGTTATTCACGTTGATTAATTAACAAAAATGGCCAAAAAACACTTTAGCAATTGCAAAAACTAATGGATGACGAATGGCCGGAAACTTTTGCACGCGCAAATTTCGAATTCCTCCCCTTTGCATCACGTATCTTAAGTATCCAATGAAAATGATCACGTGGTCAGAGATAATTTGCTTATTCCTAACTTTTGGAGCGATTGTGCTTCTTCTTCGCTGAAACGTTGTCAAACAAATCAAAGAAATTAGCTGGCCGGAAAATTTTGACCGACACTATCGCTTGCCATTAAAAAAAATCATTTTCTAAATAGACCTGTCATTTTCAGGACACCCGGTATATATATAAATACAGATAAGGTAATGTATTCTGAAGGTAAATCGAACATCCGTCTAAAGCGAATTTGTGTGACCACATCATATTTCAAAAAGTATTACATTTGATCTACATGCACTTTACACCTGTCAAAAATTTAAAAACTCGAGAATTTGATAAATGATTAAACAAGAAAAGTAAAACAAAATTTGAAAATACTTTTCCTGTAATGCCCAAAGAAGCATGGATTAAAAACAGAATTTAGAGAGCCACAACTAGTTTCAAACGAAATGCAGTTTTCCAAGACGAAATAGATGGATAGCTATGATGATTCACGATAAAAAAGCAGGTTATTTTTAAAGTTTAAATCCGGAGAATTTGTTATAACAGGATTAATTACAAATTGTTTGATAATGTATACTAAATTTTAATTTAAAAAATCTTCCAAGCGCATCCATATGAATATATAAGAAACCAATATATTTTTAATATATTAACAATAATTGCATGTTTTGTGAAAAAGAAAAAAAAAATTGCACTGCGCACTTTGACAACGTTAGTAGATGATATTGATGAAGAGTAATTATATGTTAAACATATTGATAATTCCATTTGCTCTTTACATAACACATTTTTTTAATTTAAAACATAAAATGCATGATGTAAAACTATCATACGAGACACAAAAAAGAGTACTGTTTTTAGGTGCGTTCGTCCCTATATTCGCCGTCTGGTCCGTCCATTTGTCCGCATATAACAGCGCAAAAGTTACACGAACGATTGGTTTGAAATTTAATAAATATACTCGTGGCAGAATTTTGTCATTTCAAATTTTATAAAAATTGAATCAAAACTGAAAAAGATATTAATAAAAAATCGAATCAAAACTGAAAAAGATATTAATAAACATTTTCTTCAGTCTTATTAAATACTATCATACGTAATTAATTCAATGATATCCCATGATGTGTATTGATTTTAACTTGCCATCGTGATTACGTCATATTTAAGATGGAGTCGTATTATATCCGTGTTACTGAATTTGTTATATATAATCGTAATAAATTTTGTATTCATGAATTTTTGCATAAGAGTGCAACAGCTATTGTACCAAGTTCTGAATATTTATAAACTAGTTATTGTACGAACTTTATTTGACACGTTTAACATACAATTTTCGACTACTTTCGCTAAATATTATTCAAGTAAATAATAACAGAAGAGAGTGGTACATGAATTAACGAAGTATTATTAAATTGTTTTATATGAACATATAAAATTATCTATAGAGATTATGCTGACCATTTCTAGAAGAGGGAATGCCGGGATGTACACCGCTCAAAACAATTAAAGGATATTGCAGTTTTAGGTGGGTTTTGTATCTGGTAAACTGTTTAGCTGATTGATACATGGTCGATAGACATAGTAGGTTATATGAGAATAAATTACACATATTTGGCAGAAAAAAATGCATTTTATTGCGCATTTGTGTACTAAAGGAAAAAAACACAATTTGTGCATATGACAAAAAAAGAATAAGAAAAGGTATTTTCTTCAAAGAAAATCATTTACAGTAAGGGGTATGGTTTCCACGGGTGGCCAGCAACGTTGAACACCTTTGAAGCATGGACTCAATGAGGCCATTAATGACGAGTTGGGGTATTCTGCCCCACTCTTCCAGAAGAGCTCTTTCCAGTTCTTGGAGAGTTTGTGGGGGTTGTTGGCGGCCAGAAACTCGTCTTCCTAGAGCGTCCCAAACGTGCTCGATTGGATTCATGTCTGGAGAACACGCTGGCCATTCCATTCGAACGATTCATTCCTCGAAAAGGAAATCCTCCACCAGGTTTGCACGATGTGGCCTGCAGTTATCGTCCATTAAAATGAAGTTATCTCCGATTGCTGCAGCGTAAGGGACTACAATAGGTCTGAGGATCTCATCCCTATATCGGCGACCAGTCAGAGCTCCATCTCGAATGATGTAGAGATCAGTGCGCCCGTTAATGGAGATGCCACCATACACCAACACTCATCCACCGCCAAATCTGACACTTTCGTGCACGAACGCAGGATTATTTCTACTGCCACGGTCCCTCCAGATGAAAATACGCTTATTATCTGGATGCACAGAAAAACGGGACTCGTCAGAAAACAGAATATTGCTCCATTCATTTCTCCTCCAGTTGACATGTTCGGTTGTCCACTCCCTGCGGTCGCGACGATGCCTTGATGTTAATCTAACCCATACCATCGGTCGGCGAGCATACAGCCGGTTTCGGACAGTCTGAGTTGAAATCGTGGTGCCTGTAGCCGAGCGAAGGTGTTGTTGGAGAAGAGTAGCGTTCATGGTTCGGTGTCTCCGAGCTGTTAACGCTAAATACCGATCTTCATTGGGCGTTGTTGCCCGTCTACGACCTTGCCCTGGTCTTCGGCCTGCACATCCACTCTCCAAAAAACGGTTCCAGATCCTGGAAATGACACTTTGTGACACTGCAATGGCTTGCGCTACTTCGTCTTGAGTTTGGCCCCCTTCTAACCTACCAACAATTCTCAAAGCTTCTGAATCTGTCAAATGACTTCGCTGAGACATCGTACTCATCGAAACAAAGCAATCACTGAATGCCGATCATCCTTGTCTTCATTCTCTTTTATCCAGTTGAAAGTCAAATTTCATTCGCTGCCGCTGAAGCGACGTTTTTGACGTCGAACTCAAAATTTGCATACTCCGCAGTTTGAAAACCAGAAAAATTTGCATTTGTGATTCTCTTCTTCTATTTTCGGCAAAAAAAAATTTTC
Source organism: Maratus speciosus (assembly GCA_963932465.1). NCBI lineage: Eukaryota > Metazoa > Arthropoda > Arachnida > Araneae > Salticidae > Maratus > Maratus speciosus. The sequence goes on along the minus strand of OZ010788.1, from coordinate 364,417,837 downwards.
GTTTATATCTTTATTTTATATAAAACTTCAAATATCCTTTAATTTTTTTTAGCAGTGTATCTTAAGAAGAGTAACGCAATAATAGTTTCAATCAATTCAAACAGTTTTACGAGCTATGAAAAAAAAAAATGCGTATTGATAGAGTGCATTCTCTGCGAATTTAATCGACTTAGAAAGTTCAGTAAAATTTTTCAGCAGACAAATTAGGTGTGAATATAAACTATTTCCAATGTATCATTTTTCAATTCAATGATTTAATGCAAGATTACCGAGCGAATAATTATTTTAGGAATTATATTAATAAAATAACTTCAAAAATTTTGCAAATGAAAATCAAATTTCCTGTATTAATATCAAAAATTTTAATTTACATAAATAGTTTCCCGTTCATTTTCTGAGGTATTTTAGTGTATATTTTTTATGAATTATTTTTTATAATTGAAGATTTTTGAGAGGCACAATGCTATGCTTCAATCTGAAATTATTTTTTCCAAAATTATCATAATTAAAAATGTATAGAACACAGTGACTCAAATATATAGAGGATGATTCAAAATTATATGTTAGAAATGTAAAGGTAGGTAGAAGGGACCTTAGTAAGCAGATTTCATATGGGGATGTGGGTCCGGAAATGCAGCGTTGAGGCAGTAGATGGCGCTGTTAAGTTCAACTGATGAAAGTGCTTCGCAGACTTGAATCGCCATTCCGGACACGCATTTCGGGCAACATGCATCGTTACACCAATGCAGAGCTTGTCGACATATGTTTCATGTATGTGGCTGCGCAAGGAAATGGTTCACACCCAACGCATGTCCAACAGTTCTCGAAGACATTCTTCTACAACTCCCGATGAAGACACCCCAATGTTCGACGATTCGTTCCATGTACATCCTTTGAGCAGCCGCTATTTTTTTTGCACAGCCTCATACACGAGAAACATGTCCGCAAGCTCCACATTGGTGTAACTATGCATGTTGCTCGAAATCCGTGCGGAGAATGACTGTTTTAGTCAGTGAGATGCTTTTATCCACTGAACTTAACAGCGCATTCTACCGCCTCAACGCTGCATTTTCGCACCCATATTACTATAGAAACTTGCTTACTAAGGTACTCTTTATCTGTCTTTACACTTCTGACACATAATATTGAAACACTCTGTGTACGTTACTCTCTCAATATCAGGAAGTATAATATACATAGAATTTTTATTAAAAATGCAGGATACTATTTTGAATAAAATAAAAAAATAAACATCAGTTAAAAGGAATGACTATATCTAGTCCTGACTTCCAATTTTGATATTTGTTTCTTGTTGAGAATATAAAATGTCGGCAAAAGATTGTGTGGCAGACAACAAATTTTTCGTCATTAAAGTTGTAGCTCGAATTATTTTGCTTCAGGCAAAATGTATTCATCATGACAGTTGAATAAGCCTTGTCAATAAAAGGATATTTCATTGTTTCAGTATCTTTCGTATTACGCCCATTCTGATATTTCATATTCACAATTTTGTACTTTTTCAGTATTTTCATTGATTACTTTACAAGGACATTTATACTTTCAGGTATTAATTTCTATATATTTATTGTACGTAAAATTAATGAAAGAAAGGGCTTTAAAAGGTTAAAAAGTATATAGTACGCAAATGCTCCCAAAAAGTCTTGATTTTCATAAAAGATTGCACATTTATTTGCTAATGTATTTCCTCTTTCGAAAATAATTTTAAATACTCATAAAGTTTTTGGCAAAAAACCTAATGTGAAGATCTGAAATCATTTTTTCTAAAACTATAAAACTTATAAATGTATGGATTACCACGGATTTTACATTTATTCATGTTTAATACTTTCGAACAAATTTGAAAAGGGTTTATGAATTCTGTTTGTCTGTCCGCGCTCTAACTCCCGTAAATATACTAGGATTGTCATGTAATTGATATATGTTATTGTTGTTTGCCATGGCAAGTTCGGTATTGAAAAAGAAATGCAAAACATTATTATTTCTTTTATAGGATCATCAAAAGAATTCCGATACATTATGATCAATGAGGAAAATTTTTAATGATATTACATTATTCCTAATAGATTGAAATTTATATGCATCATTGAGGTTCACTACAAGATGCTTACTTTAGAATATGGTTTTCATAGCCTCTATCGTACTTTTACACAGACACACAAAAATATTCCTTTTCAGTACTGTATTTGAGCAATAATTGCTACAAGTGAGTTTAGAATTTTGACATGTGTTTTTAAATTTAATTAATATTTTACATGCAACTGAAAATACAAACTCTATAGATCATATACAGGGCCTCACAAAAGAATATAAGCACATTTCTGCCTCTTGCCGGAAATTACTGAAAGGGGATTTTCAAGTTGGTTATGTGTTTCATAACTTAACTAAGTTTTTGAACACTATGTAATATATAACAAATCTATGGATCATATACAGTGTTGCACAAAAGATTTCTGATAATTTTCCAGCTGTAGATGGGAATTGATTAAATTATGTTTTCAATTGTATTATTCATTTTCTAATCTGTTTATTTAGACATCATCCTACACAGTATTAAACTGTGAAGTTTTAGCACAGTATTTTGAAGGCACTGGAAACTGTTTCATAATCTATGCTTGACACATATTTTTCTTTCTTGTTTTCGAAATAAAGAATAAAGTTAACAAAAGAAAGAAATCAATGGCTTTCTCACTCCTTTCCTTGTAACTTTAAATATATATATATATATATATATATATATATATATATATATATTGTGAATATAAATTGTTCTTGGAGGATTGCATGACAGATAACAAATTTCTGCTTCGATTGGTTTGTTACGAGTAGAATATACGAGAATCTTGATAGTTGACAAAGTGTGAAGTGTAGATTGTGCTTGTCAAAAAAAGAATATTTTATATAATCAATATTTTTCATGTCACGTCTGTACTTAAATTTCATATTCTTTTTTCTTGTTCTTTCTCTCTATTTTTTCTCTCTTTTATTTAACTTAACTTCATTCGTGTATGTAAAGATGAAATTTTGCAGTCGATTTTTGACTCACGTTCTTATATGTTAAAGTTATAAAAATATGTACGTGTTTCTGTTGGCAATAAAACGTTATATTACTTTAAAAAATATTATTAATTCATAAATTAATAAATCTGAATTTATTTACGTGAATTTTTTATTTATATTTCTAATAAGGCGTGAAACCAACAGAGTTAAAAAAGAGCCAGATCTGGATTCGAACATGGGTCTTTTGTTCGATGCTGGATTAATTTAAAGTCATGTTTACAACAGGGTTTCGGTTCAAGAAATTATCCCGTCTTGCGCTGCGCTTCCAGCCTTACCCAACATATAAAAATTAAGGTTGTGAAGCTTTGTGTGACCTCCAGGTGATTCAGTTGGCAGAGCATTTGTTAGCTGAACCATGCACCCAGAGTCAAATCCAGTCCTGGATACATTTCCCTCTATTGGTTTTACGCCTTATTAGCAATGTGAATAAAAAGTTCACGTAATTAAATTCAGATTTACTATTTCTCGGGCGTAATTCATTGTTTCAGTTATTATATATCATAAATTCACTTAAGTCATTTTCCAGGTAGCTCTGAGCAGGTGATAAATCGCCAAATATTTTTTATGATTGCAATGTTTACGAGATACAACAACAATGGATTAATTACGCTCAAAACCACGAAATCTAAGATATGTGAACTGAAGTAGAAACTGCAGAAATGAAATATTTTGAACACTAAAAAGTAGAAAATGAAATAGAAATAAAAAAAGAATGCAATATACATTTTAAATATACGCTTTTATCAATTAATAGATAGAATATATTCATATCGATTAAATTATGATTAAATGTTGAGAAAACAATTTAGAAATAAGAGATAGATTGTTTAAATAATGTTTTTTTCCCATTGCCATATCTTAAAAAAGAAACAGAGCGAAAACTATCCTTAAAAATATCACTATTTCGCGCTTTCTCGCCAACGTAAATTATAAAGGGGAATTTACATAATCGGGTAGTATTAATGCAAATTTTTTGGTACAACATGAATTTCAGTTAGGAAATTAGTCTTTATTGTTAAGCGAAACTTCCAGTGTCTTAAAAGAGTGTTTTAAAAAACTATTTTCACTTTAATACATATTATAGATCGCTCTAACAATTTCAGGGGCATTATTTCTAATTTTAGAGATATGTTTCCCATATATTGATTGTATGCAAAATTAATGAGATAAAAGAGAGTGAAAAAAATTGGATTATATAAGGCTTTAAAATTTTGATTTATTTAAATATTTTCACGTTTATTTATTAACGTATTCTTATCCAAATTCTTTCGGAGATTATTTTAAATACTTAATATACACTGCTCAAAAAAATTAGTGGAGAAGTGAAGAGAACAGAGCAAGTCAGCCAGGTATGGGCATAAAATGAATAGTATACGTGTACCAATGCGCAATACAGAAAAAAAGACGCAAAAAATTGTAAGGGAGCTTTTATTCTTTGAAAAGATGAAAAGAACAGGAAAAGATGGTTTAGGGTAACAATTTGGTTTCGTGTAAATCATAAAAAAAAGTACTGTTTAGAAATGATGCAAAATTTTTAATATGGCGTGTGGTCTCCTCCAACACCTATTACTGCTACACACCTGTTTTCATTGGATGCGATCATGTTATCGATAAAGCTTTGGACAATACTGTTTCACTGCTCAAGAATTGCAATCTCCAAGTCTCGGACAGTAAAAAGAGGCTTCGGTCTCGCAGCAATGCGTCGTCTGAGTATGTCCCAAATATGCTCGATCGGATTTAGGTTAGAAGAGCATGCTGGACATTCCATACGCTGTATTGTTTTAGCTTCAAGCATGTTTTCCACAAGACAAACTGTATGAAGTCTGGCATTATCAGGCATGGAAAAAAAGAAATCATTAATTGTTGCAACATAAAATACGACAAGAGGTCCCAGTATCTCGTCTGCATAACTTCGGACCGCCAAAGGGCCATTCCGAATAATATGCAGGCGCGTACGCCCACCTATGCTGATTCCAGCCAATAGCATCACCCCCCCCCCCCTCCTCGTCTGTAATGTGATCTTTCACGAACGAATGTGGGATTATTTTGAGTGCCTCTTTCTCTCCATGCCAAAACACATCAGATGTCACATCCAGACTGAATTGGGACTCGTCTGTAAACAGAATTTCACTCCAACAATGTTGCCTCTAAACTCAATGTTCAATTCACCACCTCCTTAGGGCCGCACAGTGGTTTGAGGTCAACGGAATATAGACCATTGGCTTACGTGCATAGAGACCACTCTGATGAAGCCCATTTCGGACTGTTTGGCTGGACACCCTTCATCCTGGGGCCAAGAAAAACTGTGTTTGCAGCTGAGTAGCATTGCCCGTTCCATCTCGACGAGCAGTTAACAGGATAATCGGTCATCAGTTTCTGTGTTAGCACATTTTCGACCTTGAACTTGTCGATGACTACCATTCTATGTGTCTTGGAATCGATTCCACAGCCTTTCATGGAAACCTCTTGCGACTCCAACAGTGTCCACTACACTTCGTTTTGTTTCCTCAAATTCAACTGTCCCGATAACACACCAAGCCGTGAATTGCGGCAAATCATGTTGTTGTGACATTTTCAAGCCACCTTTTCGCAAAATATAAGCTGAGCAATTGAATTTCACAACTGAGGCAGTGAAACAGACGTTTCTGCAAAATCCCGATTTCTGACCTCATCTCCTTTTTCTTGTTTTAGACGTCATAAACTTTAATTTACATGTGACGTTTTCTTTATCTGTTTTCTAGAACACTTTAAATTATGGATGTTTTATTTTACGTTATTTATCGGCGTAAATATTTGCACAATTTTGTTAAAACCATGTGCTCCTCTAATTGTTTTGAGCAGTGTATTTTAATGAGCAAACGCTATCAGGATAATTAAAATTATGTTTTTTTATTATAATAAAGATAATGTAAATTGTATCAGACACAGCGAATCAAATATTTATTATTTTGTAAAAATAAGGAATAAAGTTAATCAAATCAATCAAATTCTATTCTTTTTGTGGTTTATTTATATTTTATCGATTATTTTATATAAATATTTATACATTTAGACACAACGGAAATAATGTATAAAATTTCTGTTTTAAGAATTGTTCTTGAAAGACAAATCAAGTCAAGTAGTAATCTACATAAAAGACCAGGCTGTTTCTTTAGTCATCTAGTCTGAACTTTCAAGTGGACAGATTTTGATAATTATTTTTTTAAATGAAATTCCTGTATTTGTAGATGTGATCGCACCCGCTATTTATCAAAATAGTCCTACTTTTATATTTAATTTTCATTTAAAAAGCCCATAATGAAATTTCTTCATGTTGGTGGCAATCGGTTAATTGCATTGTTGGAGAGTGAAGGGAAACAAGGGCATCGGTCGTTGCAGCAACTGAGAACCTGAAAATTTTAGCATGCGCATCAGCTCTGGATTTTTGCCTGCGTGAAAAACGAGATCGAAAATAAACACCGTTTTAAAAAATATATATGCCTATTTTTAATTATAGATTTAAGTTAGGTATTTTTTATTAGTAATAATAAAAACGATTAAATAAAGTCGCTTGATAAATTTAAGAGTATTCTTACAATTAATAAATAAGCAAAAATTCTTACCAGTTTTTTTTCCTAGCAGGTTACATCAGTTGGCAGAAAATCTCCCTTTCTGAAGCCTAAAAAAAAAAGTGCCAAAGCTCATATTCTCGAAAAATACCGAATTCTGCTTCCTGTTTTCACTTAATTCTTATGTAAAATAATCATATCACTTTTTGCTGTTGTTTTTAAGAAAATATATTGGTACAGATGCCATATGCGCACTTTGTTGCCGCGATTTTTTATGACGCCAATGTCATACGCACCAAGGTACTTAACTGGCGCCAAAGTGCCGTTATTTTGCTTGATATAGTATCCCGGATGTTTTTTGTTTATTTATTAATAAATTGTTTATTTACTTTTCTTTTCTTTTTTAGAATTATATAAATTGTCTTGTTCTATAGTTATTAATGAAACTTATTTTTAGTTATTGTTATTCCCTTTTTTTTAAAAAATATGTGTAACTGGTATTCGAAAACGAGATTTTCGCCAAATTGGCGTTAGAAAAAAATCGCGCCATCATAGTCCGTGTATGACATCTGTGCCAAAATAATATCTTCAAATGAGTCTTACTTTTTATTGTTTTTGTTTAATAAAAGTCCTTCCGGCCAGTGCCGGGAGGAAGAGGTAGCTTTCATATTCCTTATTTTAAAAAAGCCAACTTATATTATTCAAACACAGGAAGCTCAATTAAGTGGAAACCGAATGTAGGAGATTCAATACTAATTTTTATCAATACTAAATCATTATGAATGAGAATTTCGCGAAATTAGTCAGCTTTATCCAAGCTGTTTTATTTAAAGTAACTTATGTTTGGCTGCCAAATTCGGCGATTTCTTAAAGTGCCTGCCATTTTAAGACAACATGGTGGATGAGGCTAACCAGTGAACTTGGTCGAGACCTTAGTAATTGCTGTGCACATGCCCACTCACATCGGAATCGGTTGATATTTACGAGTGCTATCGCAGGCAAAAAATAAGATTTTTCAAAATGTCACCCACGTTAGAAATTGAAACTGCTATATCTGAGCCATTTTTTAAGAAATAGACAAACAAAAAATGCTCTTGAATCCTTATATCAAGGTCAAATACTTAAGAAAGAAACCTTTTTTCAATTTCTAATTTTTTGCACCTCACTTTAACTATAATTTTTTTTTTAATTTAATGGCCGCCATTTTGAAACAAGATTGCTGATGAAGCTGGCCAGCGAACTTGGTCGAGATATTGATGTATACTATCCACATGCCTTCTTCCATCGAAATAGGCGAATACGTGTGGTATCGCGTGACAAATACAAGATCGTTTCAAAGTGTTAGCCATGATAGAAATTCAAAGTGCTATAATTCAACCACTTTTTAAGATATAAACAAAAGAACAAATTTTCAGAAAGAAAAACTGTTCCAGAATCTTTGTATCAAGGCCAAACACATAAAAAAAATCTTTTTCATTTTCCAATTTTTTAATACCTCATTTTAAATTTTAAGTTAAATTTTTTTAAAAATGGCAACCCTTTTGAAACAAGATGGCGAATGAAGCTGGCCAACGAACTCGGTCGAGACATTGGTATGTACTATGTACAGACCAAGTTATATTCAGATCGGTTCATAAATACGCCTGTTATCGCGTGACAAAAATCAGGTCGTTTTAAAATGTCAGCCACAATAGAAATTCAAAATGTTATAACTCAGCCATTTTTTTAGATATAGACGAAACAAAACCTGTTCCGGAATCTTTGTATTAAGGTCAAACACATACGAAAAAAATCTTTTTCATTTTCCAATTTTTTGGTATCTCATTTTAAATTTAAATTTCTTTAAATGGTCGCCATTTTGAAACAAGATGGCGGATGAAGCTGGCCAACGAACTCGGTTGAGTTATTTGTATGTACTATGTACGCACCAAGGTACATCCAAATCGGTTCATAAATACGTCTGTTATCACGTGGCAAAAATCAGGGCGTTTCAAAATGTCAGCCACGCTAGAAATTCAAAATGCTATAACTCAGCCATTTTTTAAGATATAGACGAAACAAAAACTGCTCCCGAATCTTTTTATCAAGGTCAAACACATAAGAAAAAAATATTTTTTCAATTTTCAATTTTTTGGTACCACATTTCAAATTTAAATTTCTCTTAAAATTTTAAATGGCCGCCATTTTTAAACAAAATGGCGGATGAAGCTGGCCGACGAACTCGGTCGAGACATTGGTCTGTACTATGTATAAACGAAGTTACATCCAAATCGGTTCATAAATACGCCTTTTATCGCGTGACAAAATTCAGGACATTTCAAAATGTCAGCTTCGCTAGAAATTCAAAATGCTATAACTCAGCCATTTTTTAAGATATAGACGAAACAAAAACTGCTACGGAGTCTTTGTATAAAGGTCAAATACATAAGAAAAAAATATTTTTCCATTTTCAATTTTTTGGTACCACATTTCAAATTTGAAATTTTTTTAAAAATTTTAAATGGCCGCCATTTTTAAACAAAATGGCGGATGAAACTGGCCAACGAACTCGGTCGAGACATTGGTATGTACTATGTACACACCGAATTACATCCAAATCGGTTCATAAATACGAGAGATACAGTGTGACATAGGTCAGATATATATATATATATATATATATATATATGTATGTATATCAATTTTGAACGGAGGGTGGTTTCGGGGTCTGAGGGTCATGATCGATGAAAATATACCAAAATTTTTTGAAATCGCTTTCCTCCGAACGGCTGCAATAGGTATCTTTTTGTAAAGAAAGCTACCTAAAAATATAAAATTACATAAGTTATCAGAACTTTAAAATAATGGTAAAGAAGTTATTTGAAGCACTTCAATTTCGTCATTTGGTATTTTTGTAATTTTTAATATTTCAGGAATTTTCATTTTTTTAAACGCTGATAAAATCACTTTAGTCTTTAAATTAACCGCCGCATCAGCGTCTTTATCTCGTAGTTTCAGATTGGCAATCATTTACAAAAATGGCATTTTGGAAAAAAAAATGCCAATTTAATCTGCGGACATATAACGCGGCATTGACGAGTTTCATGCATTTTAATGATTGCTGCACAGCGAGTTTCGTGTGTCCAGTGATGTTTTTTTTTTCGGTTTCATGGGCTCGCAGCGCTCATATGCGCGTTACTGACCGCGGCATTAACGAGTTTCGTGCATTTTAGAGATTGATGTACAGCGAGTTTCATGTGTCCAGTGATGTTTGTTTCTCGGTTTCAATGGCGCGCAGCGTTCCATACTTCTGTTTCTGACCGCATCATTGACGTGTTTAATCGATTTTAGTGATTGCTGCACAGCGAGTTTCTGGTGTCCAGTGATTTTTTTTCTGTTTCATGGGCGCTCAGCGCTCATACGTGCGTTGCTGACCGGGGCATCGACGAGTTTCGTGCATTTTAGATATTGCTGCACAGCAAGTTTTGTGAGTCCAGTAATGTTTTCTTCCGGTTTCATGAACGCGCAGCGCTCATACGAGTTTACTGACAGCGGCATTGACGAGTTTCGTGCATTTTAGAGATTGCTGCACACCGAGTTTCGTGTGTCCAGTGGTGTTTTGGTGAGTTAAACGCTTGGGTAAACGTTTTTTGGTCAAACGTATAAAAGAAAAAAATTGCAAAAAATAAAAATACGCACTGTAATATTTTCAATATTAGGTAGATTTCGTATGAAATACTACCTATTGGCGTCGTTCCCATGTTGGAATTTCTGAAAACTTTTTGCAGATCTACACCGATCATGACCCCTAGAACCCAAAGCCACCCTCAGTAAAAAACTTTATATATATATATATATATATATATATATATATGTGTGTGTGTGTGTGTGTGTATATATATATATATCACTTTCTTCTGGACACGATAACTTCCACAATTCTGCATAAATCTCTTCCAAACTGATACATAAAATCAAGGGGCATAAAATCTCGGTCACGTTCGTTATTGGGCAAAATCGAAGAAAGGGGGTGGACATAGGGAGGGGTGTTGTGAAAACCGAAAAACCCCCATAACTTCTTAATTTTTGTACATATGAAATCAGTTTAAAGTTTTTATTACTTCTAAAAATGGGACCAAAAATTTATGTATCACAGATTTTTGATAAAATTAAAAATGGGCTCAAGGGGCGTAAAAAATAAGCTTTTTGGGAGAAAAAAATCCTAACTTCATCAATTCTCAAGATATCAAATCCAATTAATTTTATTATACATCTCCTTAATATTATCTACAACTTTTATATTCATAAGTTTTTATAGGACCAATTCGTACCGCAAAAAAATTAAAAACGAAAACAAAAAAAGGAGGGTGAAGAAGAAAAAGTTCCATAACTCCGTCAATTAACAAGATATAAAATCCCCATGAATTTATCATATATCTTCTTAATATTGTCTTCAACATTTATACAGATAAGTTTTGATAGTGATGAAAACAAGATGAAACAAGCTAAAAATACTTAGCGGTTGAAGAAAAAAAATCATCTTATTAAGAATGTATTCAAATCCAAACTGCTTATTTTCTGACTCATTTTTAAATTCAAGATGAAACAAGTTAAAAATACTTAGCGTTTGAAGATAAAAATTCATCTTATTATGAATGTATTCAAATCAAAACTGCTTATTTTCTGACTCATTTTTAAATTCATTTTTGCTCTCAAACGCATCCAATTGATAGATTCCCTTCTTTAGAAACTATATAATGTACCGTATTGATCGATTCTTTTGATAGATGCAGAATATATTTCAAAAAATGATGTCAAAGTGGGCATTTTGAACAAAATTTCCCGAAGCGAAAAATATTGTCCTACTAAGAAAATAATTGTTCATTAACCAAGTTTCAATTAATTGAAAGAAAAATAAAAACACATGTCGTTTATAAATCTTTTCAAAAATCACGTCAGCAAGTTTCGTATTTTTTCTATTAAAAATGAATCTAAAAATGTGCCATTAAATTTCGAGTTGTTGATCATGGAAAAGCATTTTTTTAAATACCGCCTTAACATGATTCTGATAAAACCAGCTGTTATATAAAAATGAAATAAAAACTCGTCAAAAGCGGCCCCATAAAACTGTTAAAGTGTATTTATATCTAATCATGATTTAGTTTTTGTTGGTGCAATTAATATACTTAACTTCGAAATCTACATCCGCCTGTAGGCCGGGCCAGCAGGGATTTTTTTATATAATATATTTATCGTAAAGCAACGATTTATCTATTTTTGTATATGAACAGAAGTACATTATGTATAAAAACAATAATAATATACATATATAAATAAAATGTTTATGCATACATAAATAAATAATATGCATACATATATAAATAAGCAAAAAATCTTATCAGGTTTGTTTTTATAGTTTTTTACGTCCCTTTGCAGAAAATCTCTCTTTGTAAAGCCCAAATTAAAAAAAAAAACTGCCAAGGTTCTTATACTCGAAAAGTACCGAATTTTGCTTCCTTCTTTCACTTAATTCGTGTGTAAAATAATCATATCACTTTTAGCTTTTGCTTTTATGAAAGAAAATTTCTATGAATGAGTCTATTTTTTTTTTTTTTGGTTTTTATTTAACATAAATATAAAACTACATAAGTTATCACAACTTTAGAATTTAGAAAATGTTTCATTTTCATATTTTTTAATATGTTGATATCCTTCTCCAATGGAGTCAACTACTAAAACATTCATTATTGTATAGCTAGTTTTCCATTTTTTTTTTAAAACGGTGTGTATTTTCGATCTCGTTCTTCACGCAGGCAAAAATCCAGAGCTGATGTGCATGCTCAAATTTTCAGGTTCCCATTTGCTGCAACGACCGCTACCCGGGAAACAATGAGAATTACCATATCATTACGGATGCCATTTTCGTATAATAATTAAAAATAACTTTTTTAAAACAGAAAATGATGTCACGATTTGAAATAATACATTTTTATTCATTGTCGCATTTCAATTTTTCTTTCATTTTTCAGATACTGAGATTGAGACGCTAATCTCAGAGGCTTCAGTGGGAGAAAATGATGTCATAGTAAAAATGAAATGAGTATTTTCTTTGATAAAACTAAATATTTTACTACGCATCTACAAATGCAACTAAAATGCATCTAAAAGTAAATTTCTGGATATCGGCGGCACTGAGATTAGAACCTCAAATAAAGAGTGCGAATGTTTACATGTAAAATTGTAACTGGCAGACGCGACATCAATATTGGGAATACATTTATTAATAAATCTATTGCACGTTAAAATGTTTTTTAAATAGTGAATATCAATATGAAAAGTATGCATGTAAATTTTGCGATGGTGAAAAATATGTGATTTTTAGATTTCGCTGAAAACACAAAATATAATTCTGTTGTAGTGGCACAATTTTTGTTATTTTTCATTTCATAATACCAAAGATTACCTCAATTAATAACTTCACAATTTCATTACCTTAATTGCATGTTGCTGATTACGTAAGGAACAAAGTTCAATTTTTCAATTACTTGAAATTTTAAAATTAAACTTTAGCATAAAATAATATGTTTTTTTTTTAAGATTTAGGCTTGCTAATATAATAATGTTTAAATATTGCAATCATTATTTTATTATTTTTTTTATAAATTCAGTCACTTAGTTCTTTTAAACATTTTCATTCGTCGAATTCGACGGATTTTGACTCGTAATAAAAATAATAATATTATTAAATTTGCTTATTCATAGATTATTTATAAATGCTTCAGAGTAAATTTTTATTTTTATTTCAAAATATATACTTTGAAACCCAGTGATGCATTCATAAAATTGCTAATGTGGGAAAGAAAATTTTTTTTGATAGAGCAGAAATGTTTACAAACATTTAGTGTAATCTCGTATTTACTCACGAAACAGGAAACATTTAACTCGTCTTTAGGAACTATATAGAGCAAAATCAAACATATCTTAAAACTAATTGGAGGTATCAAAGGTTTACAGAAACGTTTCTAAAAGAAGCGCTGCTTTCCTGCTTGTAGATATTGGAAAAGCTGTTTCTGTTATTTTCTTAAGGTTTGATTTGTCTCACTTCTAAAGTTTTCAACAGATAGAAAATGAAATCACAATAACGGGTAAATACCATTCTATATTTCAATTTCGTAAATGTAAAATACTCACTGCTTTACAAACAACAGTAGTATGCATTTTTGCCCAACTTTTGCAGAAAAAGCAAGATCTACTTTTATATAAACATCGCTATAATTTGAAATGCTATGCAATCACGATTTTATATTTTTTGACGTATAAGAAATTCGACAAATAAATCATAAAACTGGAATTCTATTCTTTAAATTCACCTAAATTAAAAAGCAACAATAATTCATTATTACTCGTATTGTTATAGCTAATTGAATCTCTCCTCTCACTGCTTTGTAAGGAAATGGGAAAACGCACATCCCTCCAAAACCAGTATACATTTCACTTTGCGAAAAAAGAAATGAATATTTTAAATTTAAATGCATATAAAATTTAGAATCTTTTATCCTTCTATTAAACTTTATTTCCGTTTTCTAAATGCAATATTATTCAGATGAGCAGTGAGTAAGACAGTATATCGATCGAACAGAAAAAATGGAGATCTTTAAAGAAATCTTTCAGACTGTACATTTAAAAAATATATCACATTTTATCCTCTTCGGTCCATGGGTCCTCCATTCGTGGACCTCTGTTCTTTTCCTTATAAAAACTAAAATGTCCGATTTTTTTTTTTTTTTTTTTTTTTTTTTTTTTTTTTTTTTTTACAATTTTGCATCACTTCTTAATAGCTGAATGTTTTTTTTTTTTTTTTTTTTTTTTTTTTTTTTTTTTTTTGCGTTCAAATCTAACGAATAAGTGGCAGCAACAAAGCTGATTCCTACATAAAATAAATGTTATTTTCACCTGAGTTTGAAAATGCCAAAAAGTGCCCAAAAGACAGTATGACAAAGAAAGTGGGAAATTTTCATAACTATGTAACTTAAATCTTTTTCAATAAAAAAATTTCAGGATTTGTACATTATTTACCTGTTTAAAGCTGTTAAATTTGTGATTGCGTTAATTTAGGTTAATGATTATTAAATTGATGTTTTTAAGGGGAGTTTTAGCTTTATATCCATATTTTGAACCTAAATTACTAAGCGCGTAAAAGGATAAATTTCAGGAAATATATATTTTCTGACATTTACGATATCATTTTGTTTGAAAAAAAAAAACAATGAATAAGCATTTGTATTATTTTTTAGCTTCGGAACTGAAGAGGTTAAAATGATATTTTTTCATTTAATCAAGAAATTTTTTTATGAAAGAGAAAGCTTCAAAATGAACTTTTTTATGGTCGTTATGAATAAAATATTAATGTTTTAACGCGAAAATAATATGTAGTAGATTTCTTTTTAATCTTTTCTATGACTAACATTAGCTATTAAGAAAGTACTTGTTTTTAAAACGATCTTTAATAATAGTTTTTAAAATACCTCAGAAAACACCATCTTTCAATTACTAGAATGCATTTTTCAATAGTGAAAAATGCCTAATATACAACGATTTCAATTCTAAAGAAAATTTTTATTAATAAAAAAATCTGATAGCATCAGATTTTATAAAATACCTCAAAATTATGTGTCGAATTGAATTTACCTTCGACCGAATAATCTATATTAATAAAAGAAACTTTTATCTGTCTGTATACGTGACTGTTTCTTAAAAATAACAAGGGATCGTACCTCTGTCGTACGCAGAGGCCTGTCAATTTATTTCCGGATAGACGAAGAGAGTCCGAGTGTGTCCAAGCCTCGCATTTTGAATTGTTATTAAATTTTTATACTATTTTTTAGATTTTTTGCGTTTCGTAGCATTTTTTTTACATAAGAAAAAGGCATCTGGTTTCAATCTACTAGTAGTAGGAATTGTCTAGCTATAGCATATCGTTAGCAATGTCCTGTTTTAGCTAAACTTTGCTCGGTGTTCGTACAGCAATACTTGAATTTCAAACAATTTTTTTAAAGTAATCTTTTTCATCAAATGGTCCCGGATTCTAATCTTTCTCATCTAAAGATATATTTGGTGCGCATGTACAGAGGAAAGTTTCAGAAATCATTTAAAAAGCAAGAATTCAAGAAATATGAAATAGATTCTTCCTTATGAATTAAAAAAAAAAATCAAGAAAAGTCAGTTTACGACTTATTCTGTAAATGAGGGAAGAAAACTTCCACGAAGTACTGCATAATGGGAATACCGTTTTTATGATGACACACATGACCTCGCAGTCCAGAACATTTTTGTTTATTATCTGTTCATGAATAGGAGATAAAACAAAGAGGTGAACGATTGTAATGAGGTACAGTGTGTGTAAAAACTATAAGGACAGCAAAAAATTGCAAAAAATTTGATAAATTGAAAATGCGACAAGTGAAATGGTAATTTAATGTTAATCATAAAGTAGAAATACTAATATAAAAGTCAACAGAATGTATCTATGTCCTTTTTATTGCAAAAAAAATCATAATTATGCAGAAAAACGCTATTTTTGACTGTGTAAAAACTTTAAGGACACCTGCATTTTTTTTTTATAGAAATGGTATATATAATTATTATTAAGGATAGACCGAAACAGCTTTTTAATACCGAAACCGAAACCGAATTTTGGAGATCTTCCTATTTTCGACCGAAAACGAAAAAGAATATGTCCAAGAATTTTTTAGAGTAATTAAATTGTATGCATTATAGTAGTTAATAAATACATAAATATATTATTAATTAATTATACGTATTTATTTAATATGCATAATAATTAATGAATTATGCGTATTTATGGAAATATACATAATTATTAATTAATTATACGTGTGGCCCAAATTGTCTCTCTGTGCCTTAGATCCAAAATCTGAGTTCCGCCGAAAAGGAAACTCAGATTTTGGACCGAAACTCAACCGAAAATATCAGTATTCCGAAAATCTCGTTTCTTCCGTCGGAAATTTTTAACATTTCTCATCGATTTGAGCTTTGTCGGCCGGCTCAAGTCAGACTATTTATTGCAACGAACTTCGTTGTTGGTAATTATCAGTCATGACTGAGTCAAGACTTGAATGCAAATTATAAAGCAAGCAATGTATATATAACTAAACTTTTTAACGTGCTCTTTAGAAGCTGCAGACATAACAGTAATAGAAAATTTTCAGTTTGAAACCGCAGAAGAGTTTCGAATACTCTTTGAGAAAGTTCAAGTATAACAGATGACCATTTACAGAAATCATTATAAAAGATAAATCGAGGTGTTTTTTATTAAATGAAATTCATATAATTAGAAAATCTTTCTGAGTAGTTGATGAATTAATTACCTTTTATTTTATATGAAAAGAAAAAAGTTCTGAATCTAAGGCACGGGGACTTGGGCCACAAGTATAATTAATTAATAATTATGTATATTTCAAAAATACGCATAATTAATTAATTATTATGCATATTTGATAAGTACGTGTAATTAATTAATAATATATTTATGTATTTATTAATTACTATAATACATACAATTTAATTACTTTAAAAATGTTTTTGGACATATTCGTTTTCGTTTTCGGCCGAAAATAGGAAGATCTCCTAAATTCGGTTTCGGTTTCGGTTACGGCATTAAAAACCTGTTTCGGTCGATCCTTTATAATAATTATATATACCATTTCTATAAAAAAAATACAGGTGTCCTTAAAGTTTTTACACAGTCATAAATAGCGTTTTTTGCATAATTATGATTTTTTCGCAATAAAAAGGACACAGATATATTCTATTGACTTTTATATTAGTATTTCCACTTTATGATCAACATTAAATTACCATTTCACTTGTCGCATTTTCAATTTTTCAAAATTTTTGCTGTCCTTATAGTTTTTACACACACTGTATATTTAAAGTAACCCTGGGAAACCGTTAGGTAATTTTAAATTAATTTAATGTTATTACTCGGTATTATTTAAGGTGTTCGGGCAATGATAAACGGTCTTCTACTAATAATATAAAGCAAAGCTACTTTTTAAGCAAGCAGAAAATTTGTATTACAAATGAGTTAAGAATGCGGTTCCTTTCGTGAAACTAGTTCTTACCGTGTAGTTCCTGTTTTTACGCCAGTACATTGAATTAATTCAAATAAGTTAGAGAATTTGTTCTTATGAAGGCGAATTAACTATAATTATATTGAATTAATTTTTTGTTCTGGTTTGATTAGTGATTATAATCCGATTCATTTATCCGGTTTTTTCCTGGTGGTAGGGAAAGTAAGAGGTCGAATTTCAATAAAATACTTTGAATCTCGCACTCATATTCTGAGCTTAACCAGTCTGCGAAATCTCATCTGCTAAAGATCTCACAATATCTGAGACATGGTTTTTCCAACTCAAGGAAGAGAAATGGAATAAAAAAAACTCTATACAATTCACTTTTGTTTTGAAATTTGCCATCCTGTAAAATACAATTGCAAGGGTTTGAAAGATCCTAGGAAATGGTTCTGCCATACAGGCTGGCGAAGTAAAAAACTCCTCTGTAAAACTTCCATTTTCATAATACTAGATAATTTGTCGGTTAGAACCCAGACAGAATATGTGTTATGCTTTTGTTCCTCTGGAGAGGGCAAGGGGCCAAACTAAATGAAAAATTTGAATCCTATATTTATATTTTGAGAGTCTCGATTCTGGAAATACCTTTATAAGGCCTTATTGGTTTTGAGATACGATTTTGTTCCGTGGAGGGAAGGGGGTAGATTACCGAATTAAAGAAAAAACTTAGTATTATGCGTTAATGTTTTGAGAGTTACCATCTCTAATGTCTTGATTCTTGACCGCTATTAAGAATCTATCGTCCATTTACCGAGAAAAGCAGGTAGGCTATTTCCTTTTTACCTCTGATCATATCCAAAGATAACTAAATGAAAAGTTTTGTCTGTACAATAGAAATAACGAATCTAAAAAAATGTTGACCTCGTTCTCAAAAGAAAAGTATTGGTTTTAAAGGATGTGCCTTGTTTGAAATCCCCCATAATATGTTGCTGACAATCATTTAAAAAAAAAATACTGCTATATTAAATCAAAGTATTTAGATTTTTAGTCTTTTTAAGTTTTTCTAAATATTAATTTTATTAACAAAAATTAAATTACATTTTAAGAAATTCTCAAGAACATTCCTTTTAGCAAATTTTATGAAGAATTCTTCAAAATGAATTTTCTATGTAAAGAATGTTTTCAAAGGATATTAAAAGATCGCTAAGAAGGAGACTTAACTGTAAATTAATTTTACTTATTAGGATAACAAAATTAAAATAATATATTACAAACAAGTAATTTTATTAACAGTTTCATATTTTTCATATTTCATTTCCAATAAAAAATATGCACTTTTTAAATATCAAATGTTATGGCATGTTAATGCATATTATTCTATTGCCATTTTAAACAATAATTTCATGAAAGAATATACAAGTCAAATGACATCTGAGGTTATATAATTTATTATTTATACTTTTCTTCTAGTTATGAATTAAGATGTTATCAAATGTATAAGAAATGGTATGCATTCCTCTTTAATTTGTAATAAAAGTTACATAATTCCTAAGAGATAACTCATAAAAAGTAAGTTTGCTTTTTATATACTGACTGTCATGAGCGGAGAAAGAAAATGCATGAATATACTCTAATAAAAGAAAAATGTTTATGTGTCTGTCTGTCTGTCTGCGATGGATAGGAAGATATACTGGGATTAAAGATCTGAAAGGTTGGATGATGATAGTTCAAGACAAGTCCTAATGTACCTAAACTCAGAATTTCTTTTTTCTCAGATTTTTTTTTAATAATTAGCTGAGATATTAATTAAAATCCTCAATTAAAAAGGAGCTTTCGAGCAAACGTTGCACAGTGCGAGCCAGAAACCCCTTCTGTAGCGCCAAAGCACAGACGAGCCGAAAATGCTAGAGGGGCTTTTATTTCGACCCCTTTCTTAATGCGCATAGGTCGATACCTAAAAACAGATTCACGAAACTAAAAATCACACGTTTACGTTTAAAACACTGCAATCTGCATTAAACTATATTATAGCTAACTATTTCAAAGTATTTTTTGAAAATAGTTAGATTTAGGGTTTTTTCCTTCCTATTTTTGAATGTTCATTTTCAGAGATACGGAAAAACGAGAAATACCCACTTAATTTGGATACTTTTAATCTACGATGGTGCAATGTGTTTTCAAAAATGCGAATATGAACCCTTTAGGAAAAATTCGAAGTCTGTTCGTGCCTCCTGGAGACACATGTTTTATTACGTTAAAACTAACTCAACGTCGCGTCGGTTTTTTAACACAATCTTTTTACACGTTCTTTGTACACCCAATTAACATCACCGATAAAAAACTCAAAATATTTAGACAAAAAAAATTAAATCTCCTAATTTTTGCTAGAACTAATTAACTACATTTTCGCGCGAAAATTACACACAAGCTTCCAAAAAGTTACATTTATAACTGACAAAAATTTCAAACAGTTGACGATAAGACCTATTTTGTTTTTTTATATGTTTTCCTTAAACTTACAATTCTGTTTGTTTGTATGCGGCAGTCAAATCTTGTTACTCGTTTTTCAACCACTTCCTGTTGACATAGGGCTTTGAAATTTAAAATATATATAAATTTCTGAGGGCAAAACATGAGTTGGATATTGATTTTTTTTTTATTCGAACCCTCAGGTGGGAAACAAGGGGCGATGGGGAGGCAATTGATGGTTTCCTATGGAGAAATCAGTATCACCTTCAACAATGAGTATTTGTTGAAAAGTACTAATGACAGGGTTACCACTATAGCACCAATTTTGGCGACAGAAATAAGTTGCCATGTATGAAGCCAACTTGGCGATAGCTGCCCAATTTGGCGAAATTCCCATTTTTAGTTTTTAGTACATTTAAAAAACATATATATAGTCTACAATTCTGTGAATTTTAATCAAAGCATGTTTAATTTGTATTTTTGTATTTACTATATTACAGGAACTGACGCGGAAAGAAGAAAAAGAGAGAGAAGAAATCACAGCCCTTTTACAACTGAATCTCAATATTTCTTCATGTACGTTTTGCATAGCTTTAAAACCATTGTATTTACAACCGATAAAAATTTCAAAGAGTTTGGATGATAATATTTATTTTTAAGTTTTTATATACCCAAAGTCTTCGCTCACTTCCTATTTTTTTCACACTCCGTAATTACGCATAGGTTTCATAAATCAAACTACGAAAAGAGGAAAATTAACAAAACACATGTAAATTCATTTCCGAAGGCACGTTTCGTATAAAAAATACGAATATTAAACCTTTGAAAAAAAATTCATTTCCAACATCACTTTTGGTGAATTTTGGTTATTCCCATACGATTTCGATTTACAGTTTCGATGTGAAAACAAATAGAGAAGAACGCTTTTTAAAACTAAATATTAATATTTTCCTGCGAAATTTATAAAAGTGTTTCAAAAACATTATACTTATAACTCATAAAATTCTCAAAAAGTTTGGACAACAACAGATATAGCACTTTTTAAAGTTTAAATGAATTCAATGGTAACCTGTGAAAAAAAAAAATAGAAGAACGTTTCTTGTAAACCGCTTTTACTTAGATTTTCGTTACAAAATATAAGATTATTCAACACTTATTTTAGGTACATTTATGGATAACTCGCGCGTTCAGGTAACACAGGGTGGGTCAGCTAGTATCTTTTAAACGGTTCTAAGGCAGGAATCTGCTAGCACAGTGGACAAAACACGTGTCTAGTGTTCATAAATTCTCAGTTGTAAATCCGGAAGGAGAAACAGAGACCAGAAATTCGTATCTCTGAAATGTCACGCATTTCTTTCGTGTAATCAATTGTGCATAATGATAAAAGTGACAATTTTTGTTACGTGTATTGTAAAGTAATTATTACTGATTTTCTCTAAATAACTAACTAATAAAGTAATAAATACTAAACAAAAAAGAACTATAAAAAGATATTTTTCGACTTATTTACATATTTGCGTGTGTGTTTTACAAATATATTGTCATTTGGCACTCGCTTTGTCACCTCCTAAAATGAACCTCATAGCCTATGAAGAAGATTACCCAAAGAACTCCCAGAAAACTCCAGTATCCCAAAAGGCGGATATTTATGGTTCCCAAGGACCTCCTGCGGCATTCATTTTTCAGCAGCTAAGATTCCTAGAGCATGATGAAAATTTATTTACACCCATCCTTAGGATATCCTGCGGAGGTGAGATTCATTAAAATACTTCGAAAACTTTTCATTGCGCACAAAAATAAATGCTAAAGAAGGACGGTTGATGGTGGTATGTAAATTAGAAAAACAGAAAAGAAAGAGCTTTTTTTAACATTTTACTACATAGTTGAAAAATATTTTGGGCTTGCTTTAATGTTGGTAAATATGCTTGGATTTTCCTAAATTGATCCATGTTATTTAATTTTACTAAGAATCATTCCCTATTGAAAATGGAGTGTGTAGCATTTATAATTTATTTACAGTGACACTAAAAATTGTGTATAAACAAATTATGTTTAAAAATCGACATGTTTCATACAGGATTCGTACATTTAATTCTAAATCAGATAAAGAATGATATCTTCAGTGAACAAGCAATTTAATTTTTATTTAACTTTGATTCATCACTGATTTATTTATTAAGTGGCATGGCGGCTTGATTTTTATTATTTAAAATTTCAAAACATTCGATATTTCACTTTTTTAAATAAAATATTTTAGAAGGAGAAATTCTAAATCAAGAAAAAAACGAAATATTTTTAGTAACTAGCTGCTTGATATTTAATATTTTTAATTTCGAGTATTACGATATTCCATTTTGTACAATAAAATATTTTAGAAAGAGAAGTTATAAATACTTCTGCGGAGATAAATTATTCACATCATGCAAGAACGGAAATTTTCATAAATTCAGCAAGACAAAATTGTAAAAAAAAAAAAAAAAAAAGTTTTAGCTGTGGAGGAAAAAACTTCTTACTTTCTATTACATTTGAATATAAATTAAATTTTAATTGCTAACTTCATACATTATAAGCAGGATTTTCCGCTTCAATAGCTTGTAATAGAAACCGGATGAATACTTTCTGTGAAATATATGCAACATATTTGCGGTTAAACTATTTACAAAGAACAATCCCTTTTTCAAACAGATATATCATGGAAACTGTCTTACCGCTATATCCACATACTCTATGTGACTCGATTTGTACTTCTCTATCTAGGATTGATATTATCATTCAAAGGAGTGCATTTCTCTGTAAATTGGAAAATAAATTAAGCATTTGTCCCATAGGTTAGGATTGTCTTGTAGATTGCACAGAAGTGGATATTCTAAAAGATACGCATTCCACGTGGAATGTACTTCGTTTCGGGGCATTTATTGAGCGAAATGGAATTCCAGTTTTTCACATTGTTACTTAGTATATAGTTAAACATAGAAAGACAGAATGCTTGAATTGGATGATTAAATTTAGAAATGCATGATGTGAACATTAAATCTTTTTAGCAGGCGTTTGCTTTAGGGGGTTCTCTGGATAAAGGAAATATTAATAAATTTACTATACAGAATAAAATGAGCTACCTATACAGATCAAAGGCTCCAAAATTAATTGTTTGATAATTTAGATTAATGAACATGGAATATCAATTCATAATACTATGAATTTTTCTTTTTCTATATGATATTTTATAAATTGTATATTGTGTTTTCAAAAGAGATTCTATTTTATATCAGATTTAAAAAATATATATTCTCTGCTCATTTTATTTCGGTTTCAAGCGAAAGGAAGTAGTAAGCACCCAAATAAACCCTGGATTTTATGCCATACATAAGATGCGAATTCATAACTTGACACTGAATTGGAGTCTTGCGATTATCTCCGCTATCCTATCGGAAAATGTTCTTCGACACGCGGGGTGAGAGACAGGGTGAAAGATGGGAGTTTGACATGTGGAATTTTTTTTATGACCTACGAAGTGTGTATTGCCGACGGAGTTGGTTTTTAAAATGTGTGTATTATTATCTTACTGATGTGGTAAAAGTAAATAAAATGTTAGATATTAATCATCGAATTAATTGCTCAAATATACGTTACATATTTAACTTATTGGAAAGCAATGGCCATTACGTTGCAAAGAACTAGCAGGAAGAGTCAGCATTCTTTTTATTTGGACTATTTCAAAATGCACATGCACATACACAATATTTTTTAAAATATATTTTTGCATAATTTCATGTAATTTTTATTTAAATATGATCACTATTTAAATTTCTATTTCAAACTATAAAGGTTGTACAGTTTGACTAGAAGATAGCGAATAGAAAACGATGAACTATAATCTGAATATAAAGTCTACTGTGTGTCCTAGTAAATGTTTTAAACTAACTTTCCCGAAATTATCCCATCGCTTCAAATTTCGAGATATTGCAGATGCAAGCATACATAAACTTCTATCTTATGAGACTTAACAAAACATGCAGGAATTACTGAATAACGAAGTCTTCATTATCAAGAAAAACAGGAGAATTAAGTACGTTACCTTACACTTGCACTATACATTTCAAAATAAAAAAAAATATTCTAAGATTGTTTAATGATTTATAAGAAAGAGTTGTTGTAAAATTTCTCGAAGGATTTTAATTACTGTGTTTTACCTCAAAAGTTATCTATATCGAATATTTTAAGCTAACACTACGCTTTCATTAATTATAGTACGGGAGGCCGGTACACATTTTCCATAGGGGCAGGCTTTACAACTCGCTTTAGTTTTAAAATGAGCCGTTAGATGATCCCAGCGAGTAAATTGGTTGAAGTGGAAACACTGCACACACCATCTACGAAAGTTACAGTTTAGTAGCTCCAGCCGCTTCGTCATGAGAACTGCTTTTTCTTTTTTTCAACGGTGAGTAAAATGTCAGGTTTTTATTAAAACGTAAAATAAACGTGTTAGCATTAAACACTGTTTTAATATTGCATGTACTAAAAAGCCTTTTTTTCTTCACGTAACTATGCATTTATTTTGCAAAAAAATTACACCATTACTCGTCAAGATAGTGTAAAATTTCCAATATGGCGACGGAGCAGGTTTTCCAACAGCATACGGGGCATGTATTCCAACATGTGTCTGGATGGAAAACGTACCCCTCCCTAAATCAGCTAGTCTAATTGTATCAAAATGCATTTATTGTGTAATAAAATCTGTAACGAACTCGTATAATCATTTAGTTATTTAATTATAACTACCAATATAAAATTCAAGGTGAATTCAAATATATAGAAAATGTTAACTATTTTGCTAAATGGGTTCATTTAATGAGTCCATTTTAAGTTGATTATGCCTTTTTTTCTCATTTCCACCTCAGTATAATCATAAGCTACAACCTATAGATCTCAGTGCGTATAGGCCTCTCAAATAACAAATTAACACTGAATGTGATGCCTGGGTATGCACAAATAAACTGACAATTTACAACATCCACTCTATTTTGGTTAGAGCTGCTTCACTGGTATTAACACAAGTCGATATTATGGTGGGTTTTAAACTTTCAAGAATTTCCGCACTGGACCCTGAAATAGTTACACACTCGGATTTTATACCGTCTTACTTTTCTGACAGGCCAGATCCTACCGTACCAAATCTAAAAGCACCAACAATCTTGAACAGACTTCAAACTTCTCAGAATAGTCGACTTTTCATAGCCTTAATTCAAACCCACCGAAAGCATCAAATTCTTCTACACCAGCGCATGGCGTTGTTCCATGTGTAAGTCTCTTCCGAAAAAGCTATTCCTCCAAGTTCCACTCAAACTTCCCCTATTGTTTATGAAGAAGTCGTTTCTTCTACATCCAAGTAATCTTTCCCTTCACCAGAAGAAATTAGGCCTTTTGTGAAGATTGCACCTAGGATGCAAACACGGCGTGAAAAGAAACAAAAAGAAATCATCTATACAGAATGATTCTCCCATTAATTAAAATTCAGCTGAAAATGGAAAATGATTTATCTAAAAAAAGGAAACTGCAAAATGAATCAGATAAAAGGGCAAGAAAAAACAAAATCCAATCCGAAAAGGAAGCTATTTGGACCCCCATGTTTAAATATAAAATGCATTAAAACATTAACCCTTTATGCCCGACGACACTTTAAAGTGTCATTAAAATAATTTGTTATAAAATTCATTTAATACATAGATTAGTCGTAATACAGTTTAGAATGAGTAATAGATGTCTTACTTTATCTTGTTCCAGAAGCATTATTGGTTGCACGAAACAAAAATAGTTTTAAAAGGATGATTTCTTTTGCCTTTTCATTGTTTCACGTTTCTTCATGTTGTGAGATTGGGGGAGAAAAGTTTCCGTTTGGAAATATTTCAAAATTTACATTGTTATATCATTATATTTGTACATTTCCTAATTCTACAAAATACTAAAAGAATATTTTAAATAAAACATTTGTGTAGAGTTATAAATATTACACAAAATAACTATAAATTCATATTTAATTAATTAATTTTAATTAACAAAATCATTCTAATATTTCTTAACTGATTGAGTAAATCTTCTAATATAGTTTCAAAAATTTACTAAAAATTATTTAGAAAATGAAACTTTCATAAATTCATAATTTGGGACATAAAATGTTAAAGCTTAAAATGATATAAAAGTTTACATTCAAATTGATGAAGAAGATGGAGATTGTCTTTGTATTTATTGATCTGAACTTTACTCCAAAGCTAGAGCAAATGAAAAGTGGGTGTGGTGCACGAAATGCAAGAAATGGGCGCATGAACAGAAGACTGCGCCAAAGGATCTGTTTCATTTTTTGTTTGCGTTCATTATGATTCAGACAATGATGACGACTTTTGTTGAAAAAATCTGTCTTTATGAAACTGTTAACTGACAGTTTTTGTAAAATTATTAATTGGCATTTTTTTCTATATTCATTTAGTTTCTGTGTGTATTATTATTCCTGTTTTGTTTACAATAAAAAATACATATTAATTAACAAGCAAGATTTATTAACTGTATTTCACCATGTAAAATGCAGTTGGAAATTTTGCCCATGTACATTTTTAGTAGGCTGGAAAACATACACGCATATGGGGCATAGTTTTTTGAAAATATTTGTTCCAATGTGTAGATAAAGGTCTAGGGAATTCAATGATATCTTGCTGACCTAAAAATAAATAAAAATAGAAGACACAAAAATAAATTTAAAAAAAGTTGGAAAATTTGCTCCGGTAACCCCTATCAATATATTCTTTATAGAATAGCATACTCCTTACAGAACAGAACATTCTTTAATTATACTTTGTTTATTTTTTTACTAAATCTTTTATTTCACTCAGTGCAAAAAAAAAGATGATACTACGCTAACCTCACAGCTCAAACAAAGTTTTCTTCTTCATTGAGGCTCCAATTACTTTAACAACATGCACAAAATTTTAGACTTAGAAAGCATTTTAAATAACAATCACTGATAATCCAATTGAACTAACTCGATAATAATGTTTAGCTGAAAGTTTGTGATTCCAAAAATTACAGAGCATTGTTTCTGGAGAATAACGTGACTAGCTACCGCAATTTTTCAATAAAATAAAACTATCGAAAACTCCGAATTCCGAGGTTGTGCAGAGAGCTTCATACCGATAACCGTAACAATACGGTGGCACACAAATAAACCACATTCAATTGGAATTTAGTGAGCATCGAAAGTGTTTAATGCAGCGTATGAAACAAAAGACGTATGATAGGCGATCGAAGCATCAGAAAAACATTTTAGAATGCGTTCTGAAAAATTAAAAAATATATTTTTCAAATGAAATAGTTTAATACGGAAAACTGAGATACAAGGAGTAGAATCAAGGCGTTTCAAGTTGTAAAACAGCGAAATAAGACAGAAATAGTAAAGGTTATTATTGAGCATGAAAATATAGAAATTTAATTTTTTTAAATAAAACTCGAATATTCAAAATATGTTTGAACATTAACTAATGGATGCCTAAATAATAAATAAAAAACAAAAAACTTCAACATTTCAATGTACAAGGTGGCCATAATTAAACTGACAGTACTCAGAGTGTTCTGTAGCGCGATCTAATTGAGAGAATGACGCCAAGTTTTGTAAGAAGATTAAACAAGACGGGGAACGAAGGATTCCACGAAAGAAAAAATTAGTTTCAAAAGTCACAGCTAGGAGAATATGTTGCGTTGTGTAACAGAAAAGAGAGTTTTAAAAAGGCAGAATCAACACTGGAATAAAACTACCTTTTATTTAGCGCTTTTATTTGATGGTCTTAATATTGATTCCGCACTTTTTAAAACATAATTTTCTGTTACACAGCGCAACATATTCCTCTAGCGGTGACTTTTTGAACTAATTTTTTCGTCCCCCGTTTTGTTTAATCTTGTTACAAAATTTGGCGTAATTCTCTTAATTTAGATCGCGTTCAAAAACAGTCTGAGTACTGTCCGTTTAATTATGGCTACCCTGTATATATAAATATGCAGACCCGGCGCTTGGTGTGTGTAATTCATACTCTGTACGTATACCGAGCACTTTTGATCCAAGAAAATTTGTCAAAAATTACTGGTATGCGTTACACGTCTTTTATAAAAATGAAAGATTAAAAACTAGAGGGAAAAACATGTTTGTAAGAAGTAAGATTTGTAATTTAACCAAAAGTATAATTATTAAAAAATATAATTTTCGTTGTCAGATAGCATGAAACGTTATAGTTGTTATACTTTGGAAAAATCCTTATTTAATTTTTTGCTGTGTATATGATGAAGATTTTTTTTTTTCAAAGAATGAATTACACGTTTATAGCTGACGAAGTGACGAATATAGCTAAAGACAGAAAAAGGGAAAATGAAATCTGAAAGTTTATGTGAACCTTATACACGGGAGATCGTTATACGCCGGAATATATGTTTTTAATAATTGAAAGTGGGTTATAACATATGCGTGGGGAGTATTGTTTTCTTGTTAACTGAAGTACTATTATTGGTCTAAATTTGTGAAACTGTTTCCAATTTTTCAGTTATACAAATTAATATTGTGTCTTAATTATATAAAATTTCATAATAGCTGAGATTATTTAAAATTACACAAATTTTTCTAGGATTATATTATCAATTAACTGATTAAATAACTATAAGACGATTTATAGTATTAATGTGAAGGCTTTTATTATTAGATAAAGGCAATTTCAAAGAAAAATATTCTATATTAAAAAAAAAGGAAAGGTGTGATTTTGAAATCTCAAAATAAGTAAAAAAGTGGAAAAAGTTTAACAATTTAAAAAAATAAATAACTTAAAAAGTAAATTGCATTAAAGAGCTCAAAAAGCGAAAAAACATACGAAATTCTTTTGTAATACCATCCTGCCACCTTCTTATATTACAATTCCTTGCATTTATTTTTATTTTTCTTGTCATTGTTATTTATTAAGAAAAAGCTTTATACAATTTACAAATCCTAATTAATTAACAATTAAAGAATTATTATTTTTTAAATAACTTCAATTAGCCAGTTTCACACAAAATGATAACGGCGGTTTTTCCAGAGTAACATTTGTTTGTGCAGTAGTTGTGAAGTCTTTAATTAATGCAATTAAAGAATTTGAATTTTTTTTAGTTAAAATAAAAGAAGTTACGATCTCACGATAGAGGGATTTAAAAAAATTTAAATTATATGAATGCGTATATATATATATTTTTAAATTCGCAAATAATAAGTTGTCATTAAATATGCTTTATTTAAAAGTGTCCCTTGATGTCTCGTTTTAAAAAGTTAAAAATATAACTTATTCATTTATCCAGTCTCTTTAAGTAATCCACTATTATGTAGGGTGCAGTATTCCAAAAATTCATTATTTCTTTTCCTAATTTTTTTCAATAATTTATATTAATGACTTTCAATTTTTGCGTTAAAATCATTTGATTAAAATTTCAAAATTCTTGAAGAAGTATTTTTTTTTTATTCTTTTGGAACATTTTAATTAGTCATTAGTAGTATAGTAATCCTTTCTAAACTTATCGATTTAAAAAGAAAAAATATTTACAAAACATTCGAACTGAAATAAATAAATACAGTCGAAATATTTTTTTTTATATATCTTCATGTAAGTTTGTAATAACAGACTATACAAGAGCTAAATGCAAATTTATATAAAATAAAAATGATATGGAAAAATCCAAACTCATTTTTTACATTTTCATTTGAATAGAAAGTAGCTTTTATTTAACGCACTGTGTGCATTCCTTTATTTTTACGAACGTTGTAATCTCATTATCGTTGAAAAAACTTTTTGCCACATGGAAATTTCATGTGGCAAAATTTTTTTTGAAAATGAAATTTTCAATTCAGTAAAATTTATATACAAAGGCTCAAGATTACTTGAATCTACAATAAAATCTGTCATTTCATCTAAGCGTATTATTAAAAATTTCGTGAACTGAAAAATCGCGTGATCATTGCTAAGAACTTTATAAGAAATATTAAAAGTATTTTTTTAAATGGTTTACATAGGGTAATTTAGTTTTCATTAAAGATAAGGTCGGATCTTTAAATGGATAACAATTTGATAAAAAAAAAAATAATAAGAATAAGAAGTATAATGAATCACTGTATTTATTTTTTAATATATTCTGATTTATAGTTCTATAATTCAATACAAAAAGCCCCAGTATCAAAAATAAACATTTTTGATCTATTTCTACCAATCACTTCACGATAACCATAGATGTAGGACAGAAAAACATCCCCAATGGCCGCCCACAATTTAATGTATCACAAAATAGGTATAATATTACCTGAACTTTTGCATCCTCCTGCAGTTTAAACTAGTTAATCAGGAGAAAAAGAAAATTAGGCCCCGAAATGTTTATAACTGTAATAAAATATATGAAATTCACTAAAGTACACGGACACACATTTCATTATAGGATGTTCATTGATGCTAATAACTATGAACTAGTGGAATAATTTATTTGAAAACGGAGATTTGTTACTAGAAATTACTACCTGCAACCTGTCTGCTGAAGTATTACCATATGCATATTTAAAGTTGTTCTCAAATACAAAGAAGTTACTTTCTGACATATTTTTCAATTCATTTTTGTTCGGAAACGCATGAAATTGGCAGGTGTTCTTATTTAGAAGCTGTGTAATCCAAAGTTTTCCATTGTTTGGTAAACGAAAATAATCTGCGAGTAAATAATGTCAAATTTGGCACTTTGAACTGAATTTCAGAACGTGACAACGCGCGCGAGAGAAAAGTCTGTTGTCACGTGACATAAATCGCTTATAACTTGATAAATAATTTATTTATCAAAAATGAGTTCAAAACTTCTTCACTAATCAGGATTTTTTACTTTTACTTTTACTGCCCGAGAGAGAATGCTCAGTCTAGGAATGGAGTCTGTAGAGCATAGATGTCCTCCTGGTCCCCTTTATTGAAATCTTAAAAAATATACAAATTTCAGCCGACGCTGAGCCAGCCAATGCCCTCGACTTATCAGGCATGAATATTTCAACAATAATCTTCGGCTGAATATTTCAATAATTGAAATCTGTAGCCATCATATTCAGTGAAAGAACCAACGTACACCCATATATATATATTTTTTTATTAAGACTCGATGTCCCCCAAAAAGCCGTAGAAAGTTAATCCGAATTTATATCACACAAAAATACTTAAAGTGTTTATAAATTTATCGAGAATAGAATGCGAATGTAGTTTTCCCTATGAAAGCTTTTTTAGAAACAATTAAAGAACATTGACATAAAAGGACATTGATTCTTTTCCGACCAATTTTCATTAGTATTTTTTCTTACCTTAAAGTACAGGGTGTTGCGAAATTTATAGACATATTCAGAGGGGTGTTAGTAGACATCAAGAGTGTAAAAAATTACCAAAGAACAAGGGATTGCAAACCATGTTTAGTCGGCCAAAATTGCAAAAATGGACGTCGAGAGGATAGTGAGACTGATGAAGAGAGTGACCAAAAAATTCGAGATAAGCAGCACTTCGGTCGAAAAGATGCGAATTGCCCTTCGTATGCTTCTCGTATACAAATTGCCCATGCGTATGGGGAAAATAAAAGTAGCGGTCGATAAGAAGCAACTTTCTCTATGCAAATTGCACATGTGCATAGGGAAAATAAAAGCAACGAGCAAATATTCATTAGTGGGCATTGCAGAATTCACGGGGCTTAACCTTCATTCGGAAACAACGTGTCAGATTACACGATCGAGGAATATGCAGATATTCATCTGATTTACTGCCGAGCAGATGACAACGAACACCTAGCACAGATGATGTACCAAAAGATATATTCGAGGAAACGTTGTCCGCACCATACCACTTTCAGAAACATCGATTGACGGCTGCAGTAAACGTTATCCTTCAAAATAATGAGGCGTAATGGAAGACAATAACACAGTGTGCGCAGACCTGAAACAGAAAACCGAGCATTTCAATTGTTTTCCATTTCCTCGTCGACCAGTAGATGATGGGTTGCAGCTGAACTGGGTATTTGGTACGAAATGGTGAGGAAGATTCTGTATGCATAAAATATCCACGCCTTCCACGCGCAGAAAGTTCAACTCCTAGGTGATGTCCAATACCTACTTCGGGTACATTTCGTACGCTGGATGCTTGACGCCACACAGAATAATTCACAGTATCCAGTCACTGTTTTATTCTCAGATAAAGCTTGCTCTTCGAGAGAAGACGTAGTCTAGACGCACAATACGCATATGTGGTCGACCGAAAATCCCCGCACCACTGTCTCGTTGAAAGAGCAACACAAGTATGGTATTAACATCCGGGATTCTCGAAGATCATATGATGGAACCGTACATTTTTCCCGAACACGTTTTTTTAGTTTTTTTTTTTCTTCATATTTCTTAGTGTGTATAAATTTTACACATCATATACAGGACTGCACATAAACATCTGAAGTACACTTCGTTTACAAATGGAAATTGCGGGAGTGGAATTTTCGACTGTGATATGAGTTTTCTAATTATTACTTGTTGTACTTATTAATAGGATACTTATGTATTTATTAATAGGTTTAATAGGGATGACCTCTCAGGAGTTTATATGATTCCATTTATTAGGGAGGGAGGAATCAGAAATCAATATATAGGTATGGCCCATCGGAAATTCAATATCAGATTAACGAACATACGGCGGATATAAAATATAACAGGGGTAATACTGCTTTATCTCGGCTGAATGGAATAGAGAGCATTAATATACTTTTTAACGAGGGTAGATTAATTTACAGGTCTAATTTGTAATTACAATTATTTATTTGAGAGTCCATTGTGTTTTATTTAAGAGGTTCATGGGTTTGTAACGATACGTTATCTTTTCGCATCCCAAATATATGGATTGAGTGGTTTGACAACTTGCGGAATCGCGACATAGAAGGAACACGTGCGGTATTGAAAATGTAGGGTGCGTTGTATGTTTACTTGTTTGTGTTTGATGACTTTTTTCCGGTTTTCATATGTATTGATCCGGTTTTTGTTCGGGTATTTGTAATATCTGTTATACACTTTGATGACGATTCAGTGAAGGAGTTGAAACATGTTAAGATATGTTTTGATATACTTTTAATGTGTTTTTAGTAACGTCTTTTAAGCAAATAAATATTTTAATATATGTTTTGACTTTTCCGTTTGGAATATAGATTGTGATATGCAAATATACAGTATAATCTTTAAAATATGCATATTGTACATTATATAAATATGTAAGATATAAATATTTAACATATAGAAATGATAATTCATATTTGTAGTAAGTGTACATGAATATTTATTAACTTTTCCGATATCCAGTAAAATGCGTCAACCAAACCTATTCGTGAATTGAATTGAAAAACAATATTTGTAAAGGAATTATAACTTAATTCTTATATGGGTCAGGATCTATAACAAATATTAACACAATTTTGGAGAATATATATTACTGTAAGATTGAAAATTATGCAGAGAGACTCTGTAATATGCGTTTTCTAACTAAACTACATTTTAGCGCACTATGTATTAATTATTAAGACGCTATTTGGCGCAGAATAATATACATTTAAAAACAACATTAAAAACGCTATATATGAAAACTTTGAGTAGAATTTTTTCGTTAGACTTTGCATGCCGTCCTCAGAGCAAAGAATAACGGAAACTTTCTCAATTATATTAGGGAGAAGCGGATTCAAGTTAGAAGTTTATTAACCGATAGGGAAACAGGAAAATACGAGTACCAGCCAATAGGAGATAGTATAGGTAATGCCACCGAAAGTGTGAAAAATACTTATAGTAATTAAGAAAAAGAGGATTTAATGTAATACCAGCATTCTAGCATTCTGATAAAGGGGAATAGTGAATTCACTATCAACAGTATTGTCATAATTTTTATAGATATGAAATGCTTCAAGTAGAGATAATTTTGACTGATATTGGCTGATTTTATTTTGATTTTAATTCGCCAAACTTGAAGGATAGCGTTTCAAATCACTGCATTATAGATTGTGAAGAATATTCTCATTTGTCTTAAAAGGCTTCGATGAAGCCAAAACGTGTAGACAGTTTGTATATAAAACCATTTTTAGTGTTTTTTAACACATTTTATCAAGTAATGACAAAAAAAAAAATACAATGTGACATGATGTTTGATATAATCCTATTCGCATGTATTTCGCGTCGAATGATATTGCAAAGCGTATTACACTAATTTAATAATTAAAATTGAGGATGTAAAATATATATATAGTGTGTATTGCAGCTTGCATTATTTTTTGAAAGAATCATAAAAAGTAAATAATTAGACAAATAAGCTATTTAAATTACGTTTAATGCAAGGTACTTTTTGTAAACTTATTTTGTAATTCTCAACTTTTAATTATTAATAAAAAAAAATCCTGCAAGAATTTATTTTATTGCTAAGATGAAAGCCACAATAAAATATTGTAAAATAAAATTTAATAGAATGTGTACTAAATAAAATTTAATCCATAAATTTTAAAACAAAAGTTCGAAAACAACAACAACAACTATTTGGGTTTTTAAACAAAGTTGCGTCAATGCGCTACTTAAGCAAGATAACGGTTTAGCAAAAAAAAAAAAAAATTCAAGTTAAGTTTTAATTAAATTTTATTTTAATAATTTAATGAAAACGTTTCTTTCTTTCATTAACATAGCATAATTGAATTTTAAAGTATTTTAAATTTTATCTAATTGATTAGAAACTTTAGATATATAATTTTTCCTATAAAATTAATTACAAAATTTATCAAAATGAAAATTAGTTTGTAAAACTAAACTCGAAAGGCTGATGGCTTGTTTAATTATTCCTTTACATTGATAATTTAAAAGTTAGCTGCATTTTTAAACGTTCTAAATTATTTAATAAGTACATTTTTCAGTGTTAAGGTAATTGTAATCTTTGTAATTTAAAAGAAGATATGAAAAAATTTCACGCGCTGGATTTTACTCAATGTAATATTCCAGTGAAGCAAGGGCGCTATAATTTTTTTTTTATTTAAAATACATGTGTATATTAGGGTGTTTCATTTTGTAAGGCAAAAAATAAATTGTAAATTTTTTGCAGACTTTGCTTACGCCCCCAGTCTAAGTGATATAAAAGATATATATGCCAAATTTCATTAAGATCGGATAATATTTAGATGTTACACACTTTGATCAGTTTTGTAAATGTAGGCAAAAAATACGATTTTTTAATGTTAGTTACTTTTATTGGAAAAACTAGAAATCACAAACTCTAAATAATACTGAAACTAGACACTAAGATTAATAGATAGCATAATACGCAAAACATGGGACTTTGAATGATGAAGTCTCTTCTCTGTTCACTTGGTGACGATTTTTCTGTGATGTTCGACTACCCTCAGCAAGAATTGTTTTTGTTGTTTTTCCCTGACTAATTTGTTTAATCAGATAAATTTCCTCTTTCTGCTGTATCATTGACCACAATAAGAACGTTCACATGGCTTTTGAAGAGAATCGCTGCAGTATTCTGTCACATAATGGATCCCAAACTATTCGAAGAAAGTCTTTGTTTTATTAGTAACGAAATGATTCAGGTCTTTTCCTTTAAAAACTAGGTTTTTACCTCAAACAGTTTCATTTCCTTTTACTTTAGAGGTTTGGTTTCTAAATTTAGAGTCATATTTCCCTTATTAGCCGGAGTAATACATACGTCCAAAAAAGCCAATCCTACGTTTGTTTCTAAAAGAAACCAAAGGTAACAAGGTATCAACAAAAGGTATCAACTTTGCACCTGTGAAAGCACTTTTTTTGACATCTGCATCTGGGTAAATGTTCAGATCCTGTAACATATCCAAATCCTTCTTTGGAGCCCCTCGACTTACAAATGCCTCAAGCCAATGTGAACATATATGATGCTGACACAATGCGCAACTCTTTTCATTCCTTTCAATTCTCGTTGAGGAATATTCAACTCTTTCGAGAAGAGTACAATTTTAAGCTCATATACTGCCTTTGCCATCCACCTTGCTTGATGCAGAGCCTCTGGTATCCTGAAACTGAAGTCGTATTTAGACCAACCTTTCAGGTACAGGAGTAAGAATCGTAATAACTCTTTGTAATATTCTCTTAGATGACTTCTATCTTTTAGGACATTTTGGAGGTAGTTAAAACGTTTGTACACTTAGTTCTTTTTTCTTTTTCAGTCGATAACCTTCTGAACTCCACTAACTGACGAACTATTATCATCTTCTCTTTGTGACCTAAAAAATTCTTCATCTTCTTGTGATATGCTAGTCATGCCCAATTTTTTTACCATGACATTTTACCATGAGATGTCAAATAACTTGACGAGATCACCTTTTCAAATCTTCTGTTTCACATTTGCTTTATCCGTGTTTCTCGATTTCTCTTTACTCAGATTTTTTTATTATTTATACATCTTCTTTAACCCCCTCACTGACAAGCCCGTGTTAATACGTTCACTAAGCTCCAGGTTTCACTGCAATACAAGTAATATTTAAAGTAATATAACTCTATTGATTTAATGTATTTTTAATACATTGAACAATGATTAATACTACCGAGGATTGCATTCATATTCGTTATTAAGTTTTTTTTATAAAATGTTCAAAGAATAATTTTTTTTAGCATTTAAAACCAAATGCAGAGAAAACAACATTACAATTTTGCTGTTTTCGAAGACAGTCAGAGGGTTAAACCCCTACTGATATTCTCCTCCGTCTTAACAGGAACATTTGCTTCCTTCTACACTTCCTGTAGTGTAGGGCTGGTAGATTTAGCAGAATCCGAAAGTCTTTCTTCCATTTCCTTGTGATGATAAATAAAACTAAGAGAACTTGTTCCTTTGCAGGGAGTCGAGCTAATAAAAATTCATCACTAGGCACGTTTCCTAGCCACCAAATTAATCTTAAGATTCTCATTTTAAAGTTCAATCACCTACAAAAGATGAAAGAAACACAGGAGAAGCAAGACGTACATTGAAGTACAAAGTACTGCAATATTAGAACTTTCACTAATTTAGGATAAAAGTGATCAAAATGTGCAACCTCTAAATATTATCCAATCTTCTTGAAATTTGGCATATATATCTTTTATATCACTTAGACTCGAGGCGTAAGCAAAGTCATGTGAAAATCAAAACTTTGGAAAAATGAAACACCCTAGTGTATAACATTATCTCAAAACTAGAAAGGACATAAAGTATACTGTTGTTTTAAATATCACTTTAGCCCACCATTCCTATGTTTTGACGTAAAAATATTGGGTGATTGCTAGGGCTGGACGATATCAGAAATTTAATATCGCAATATATCAACGAGTTAATATCGATATTGGTGATATATCGCGATAACTACCTTAAATTCTGTAAGAATAAACATATTCCTAATTTCGAAAAATAAAAGGTACAGTAGCAGCAATTTAAGTAACAACAGATTTAGAAAGCAACGAATCATGTTTTATACATATATATCTTCACACAGCATCATTAAAATATGAATATATATCTATTCAAAATAGAAATATTTTAGAAATTCAAACCAATATTTGTCATCTATTTGCGCTTATACCATTTTTGTGTATAGTATTTTTCTTTTAAAAAGTATGTTTTATTTTCTTCCTGCTTTACGGATTATTTATTAATAAAATTTTAACTATTTAATAACTTCTCGTATAAATGAGAATATTATTAAAAAAATTAAATAAAATATTCTTAAATTTAGGACAGTGGCGATTTTAATATAATTATAATAAATAAAAGCAGGCGAAAAACTAAAATTAATTTAATGCTACATGTCATGATAATATACTTGTAATTAAGTAAGTTTCAGTAGATGATAGATGCAGCAGAAATGTTGTCTTTCAACCTTTCATTAAGGAATGAATGAATTTTAATTTTTTCCCCAACTTTACGAGAAACAAAAAGCAATGTTTACCATTAGCGGAATCTGATTGGTTGCTAGCAAGTAGGTCATTGGGATGATCGAATGTTGGACTAAGGACTAAATGATAGCCAGATATTTTCTATATCAACTGGAACTCAGCAATAATCAGAGCTCGTTTGGTTATTCATGACATATCAATAGCTGTAGTTATATCAATATATGGGAACCAATCACAGCGGCGAGAGGGCGAGAGAAGAGAAGTATGATAAGTGTTATATAAAAACATGGAAATATTTAAAATGCTTCATTTAAACATATTACCACATAGGTGTGATAAAATATATACATATGTTTTTAAAAATTAAAAACTATAAAAAGCTAGTTCAAGCGCTTTCGGCTAACCTTAAGCCTTTGTCAAGGAGAAGAGAACTGACTGATAAAAACACTCGATGCTCGATGTTCACTGCTACACATTGACCGGAAACTCTCTTCAGGAAGCCCGCAGGTGGTCGTATCCATTAAACTGAAAGAAGGGGAAGGTAGAGAAAGATCAATCCTCCGAGAGACCTTACTCTCCAGTAATATGAAATAAATTTAACCAGATACGCGGAATTTGGTATGATAATGCGTCATTACAAGAATTTTATGCTTGCGGTATAATTTCCAAAGACTCTAAAATAGCACAACTATTAAAATCGGAAGCCTTCATAATGACTCTCGCTCTATTGAAAAGGATGTCAATATCTTTAGTTTGAAACAGGCTTGAGAGGGCGGTAACCGGTCTATTTTTATTAATATCCTGCATATGCTCTTTAACTCTTGTTTGGAATTTTCTTGTAATCATACCAATGTAATTTAACATTTTATTTGATTCTTTACTTCTGTATGGGATGATATAAACTTCTGACTTATTTTCCATACTAATAGGATCAACTCCTATTTGCACAAGATTAATTAATTTGGTGTTATCTCTAGCTATTAACGCTATACTATATTTCCTTAGGATGCATTTTAATTTTTCATATAAACGAGGAATGTAATCAACTGCCAAAAAATGAACTTCTTTTTTACTAATACACTCTATTTTAGCTGGTTCTGTGTGCTTAAACTTATAAATCAATTTTTCAATAAATTTAGTGGAAAAACCATTACTATTAGCAATTGACTTAATTTTATCCCGTTCTTCTTGCAGGTGGGCAAACTTAAAATGCACGTCTAATATAAAACCGGTAAGCTGAAGTTTTGTAATGATATGAAGAGTGGTTATTATAAGGAATGGTATTGTTTGAACGACATGATTTTCTATGAATCAATGAGTTCATTCTATTAATCATTCTATCAATGCAATTAGTTATTTCATTCCTAGTGAAGGAAGCATCCAAAAACGGTAACGTTCTATTTGATTCTAATTCCAAAGTGAATTTTATCCTATTGTTACTATTGTTGGTATGTTCAAGAAAATTCATAAGCGGTGGAAGTCCATGATCCCATATAATTAATATGTCGTCGACAAATCTGACCCATAAACTTGGTTTCAAAGTGGAATCATATACCGGCTACCGCCCTCTCAAGGCTGTTTCAAACTAAAAATATTGACATCCTTTTCAATAGAGCGAGAGTCATTATGCAGGCTTCCGATTTTAATAGTTGTGTTATTTGAAATAACACAGTCTTTCGAAATTTTAACGCAAGCATAAAATTGTTGTAATGACGCATTATCATACCAAAATACACGTATCTCGTTCAATTTACTTCATATTACTAGAGAGTTCGGTCTCTCGGATGATTGAGCTTTCTCTACCTTCCCCCTCCTTCAGTTTAATGTATACGACCACCTGCGGGCTTCCTGAAGAGAGATTCCGGTCAATGTGTAGCAGTGAACTTCGAGCGTCGGGTGTTTTTATCAGTCAATTCTTTTCTCCTTGACAAAGGCTTAAAGTTAGCCGAAAGCGCTTGGAGTAGCTTTTTATCATTTTAACATCTGGTGTTTTTAAATTTTAAAAACATTTGTGTATATTTTATCACACCTATGTAGTAATGTGTTTAAATGAAGCATTTTAAATGTTTCCATGTTTTTATATAATAAACAAAGGTGAATCTGGCGTTCAAGATTGGAATATTTTATTAAGTCAACTTATCAATGACTAGCAAACCCCGCGGCTTTGCTCGCGTAATAGTTGAAATATGCCAAGTGATATTTGTATGACTATTTTTTATTAGAAGAACACTTTTTGGAATAATTAAAAAATTACAAATTAAGCCACAGTTTGACTAAACTTCATTATAAAAGTGCAATAGACAGAAATGAGATTTAAAGTAATCAGAAGAACTAAAACTAATTCAAAATAAATGATAATTTAGAAAGTATTTTGAGACTTTTATGCTCATTTCGTACGCTCATTTCAGTATCTATATTATAAAGGACAAACATATCTGTATTATAAAGGACAAACATATCTGTATTATATGAAAGCTATTATATTGTTTGAAAGCTGCATCTAGATTTAAATTTAAGATATTAATTTTTTTGTAGTTTTTTATACTTTTGTTTTTGTAATCGTGGCAACTGAAGTACTCCATTTCGGTTGAAAGTAAAGGGGAAAAAAAAAATATTAGATTGCTGTTTATGTTGGTTGACATTTTCTCATAAAAACTGAAATTTTTTGAAAAATTGATATACGTGCTATATCAAGAATATCATTTGTTATAAAACCCGGTGAGTTTTGCCTTTATTTTGTTTTTATTTATCAATTAAATGATTTTTAGTTTATTGCAATTTAACTTTACGAACGATACAATACTTTCTCTTTACAAAAATGTATTTTTAAGTATATTTGTGTGACTTATTTTCCCCGCATTTACTTAATTCTTATCAAAAATCTGAAAGAATGAAATTTTATTAATCCGTGTGTATTACATTTTCCGAATTTTGAAAAAATATAAATGTGAAGGGCTTTTGAAAAAACATGGAGCTATTATAAACAAAGAAAGAATATAAATCACTAAATACCCGAGATTGTTTTTCCGAGCTTCTTAAATGACATCATTGCTTTCTATTGGGTATGTGTATTATTCCGCGATAATGATGTCATTTGCATATCGTTCTATAGATGTTGTTTAAAGACAGGATCGTAAAAGTGGAATGCCTTAGAGAATGCAAATAACTTTTTTTTAAGCGTGTGTTTTAATTCTTAAAACTGAAATATGTTTTGCAGAAGTGCGTCATTTTCACCCTACCTTCTTTGAAATTCTTCACAGGTGAAAATACTTTATCTTTGCAATTAACGTAACAGAAATAACACACTGATAAAACGGAATGTTTTACAAACATTTATAGAGACTTAAGGGAAGAGCAGTAACATACAGTGTGCAGGCTCTTTGTCCGCAAAATAGCGATTTATATTACAGAACTTGATGATTCTCTCTTGGATGAATTCGATTCACCGAGTTAGAGAAGCAATCAAAGAAGATCGTGGCAATAATTCGAGGTTTAAAATGATATCAGGTTCCCCAAGTTTTTGTCCAAAATTCTCTCTACTAATAAAATTTTATTGCTATTCTTTAAGACATGTTTATAATAATTTTAATAATAATAATGATAATAATTTTATCAAAATAACATAATTTGCTTAATTTAATTTTTTTATAATGTTATATAAGTTACATATTTAAAACATAAAGAGTGTTTTTTAGTCATCTGCCCTGAGCTTTCTGCTGAGCAAAATTTACTAAAACTTTTTAAACTGAAAGCTGGACATTTGTAAATGTGCCCGCTTTAGATGTTTTTTTTAAATATCCCATTATTATATTTTAATTTTAAAAGTATTCTACGAAACTTCTTCTAAATGGTGGTAATGAGATATCTTTCATTATTGCGGAGAAGAGAGAAATAATGAGCTTTATTTATCTTTATCCATGTGATTATCTGATAAAAGTTGTTGTATAGGGTTTAATGACGCAAAATCCCATTACGCACATAATTTTTGAACGGAAAATTACGTACTGCTTTTAAAAACACGCATTTTCCTCATAAAGTTTCCATATTTTTCCCCCTTCTGTAGGTGTACTAAGTTTCAGACACAGGTGAAATTTTTAAGTAAATGAAAATGACGTCATATTTAAAAGAAAAGACGATTTTCTTAGATAAAACTAAACATTCTAACACACACACACATACCAAAAAATAACAAAAATAAAACATAAATTACGGCCATTTTTACTCTCCGGCACTGAGATTTGGATCTCGAGTTAAGAATGCGACTGTTTACATGCAAAGATAATGCTGACAATCCTGGCTTCACGTTTTGAGTTAAAATGAATTTAAAATGATCAAATTAAATTGCCATTTAAAAAAAAAAAAAAGTGATTGAGGGTATGAGAGGTTAATTTTTTAATTTATCTCTATCGCGTGGAGCTCGATTAAGAAAGATTAATCCGTTTGCCCTTAAAAAAACATAAAGATTCATCATTTTCTTACGACTAATATTCCGTAAACAAAAATAAAACATCTTCTATGATTAAATAAATCATATAAATAAAACACCAATTTAATAGACATGTAATTGAACTACGCGCTTAAAGCTCTGAACTTATCAAAAAAATAAAAGGATGCCGTAAGCAACAAAATCTTGTGTTAATAACTCTTAGCACGCGGGTAATACGAAAAAATCGGTTTTGATAAATTCCAGAAGTTTATTTGATTGTATAATTCATATTTTTAATTTGAAAAATGATTTTTTTTAGTGGACAATCTAAAAAATATATTGCATGTAAAAAATAATATTACTTTTCAGTTCAAAAAATTGGTTTTCACCTATATTCTGTGACCCGGGAAGCCCGGGTACGATCCCCTAGTTCATGTAAAGTTTTGAATTTTTTAGAAAACGTCTTAACACATTTACATCTTAAAATTAACCATCGCCATCGTGTCAAATTCCAAGCAACTTGTCTAATAGTCTACCACCTCTCTGATGTTAGTGGCATCCTCATAAAATGCCTAAACAGAGTTGAAATAGAATGTCTCAAAAAATGTTGAAACAGAGACTGTCACCATTAATTTGCCAACATTAATCTTGAAATCGCTTGGTATTTCTTAATATTCTATAGAAAACGTAATTTAGATGTTTTTAAAGGCTTTCTTGTTCTTCCTGCCAACTAGGTGGTAGTGACACCGCATGAAATATTAGCCCGTATAGGATAAATGACCATCACTCTAGATTCACAACCAATAACTTCTAAATTTTGTTTATTATTTCCTGTTATTCCATAGAAATCGTAATTTAGGACTCTTTTAGATTGCTTCTCGCTCCTTCTCTTCGCTTCACCTCTTTTTAATTTCGAATTTATTTTCGACTGTTCT
Source organism: Maratus speciosus (assembly GCA_963932465.1). NCBI lineage: Eukaryota > Metazoa > Arthropoda > Arachnida > Araneae > Salticidae > Maratus > Maratus speciosus. Next base: position 364,374,347 of record OZ010788.1, on the reverse strand, counting down.
TAGAGGACATTCGTATTTTATACATAACTACCGTGCTATATTTAAAGTTTCTAGCCTCTTCAGTACCGCAGAAATAGCAATTTAAAAAGTTTTTTGCTCCTGCAGCCCTCTAGGGCACCAACATAAATTATAGCTTATGCCTGAGCAGGTTCTATCATCACCCATTTGCAACCATTATGTTTGAAATCGGTTTCGTATTTCATACAATTGCATAAAAATCGTAATTTAAAACGCTTATAGAACGCTTTTCGCTCACATCATCCTTTTTAAATTTGGAATTTTCTTTCGACAATTATTAGAAAGCATTTGCATCTTTGAAGTATTTAACCATACCAAATTTAAAATGTTAGACCCCCTCAGTAAAACAAAATACGCAATTTAGAACATTTTTTGCTCGTGACACCCCCAGGTGACAGTGACAACAACGTAAAATATAGGCTATGTTGGAGCGGGGACTGTCACCATCAATTTGAAGCCATTACTTCTGAAATCGGTTTATATTTCCTGAGATTGCGTAGAAATCGTTATTTAGAACGTTTTTAGAACGCTTTTCGTTCATTTTCACCCCTTTTAAATTTAAAAGTTTTAAGGAAGTCTTCTCAGAGAGGATTTATATCTCATAAGCAATTACCATGCCAAATTTCAAGTTGCTAGCCCCTTCAGTATCACAAAAATCACAATTTAGAATGTTTTGTAAAATGAAACCACAAGGTGGTAGTGACGCCAACATCAAATAAATCCTATATTGGAACAAGGGCAGTCATCATGAATTTCCAACCATTACTTTTGAAATCTGTTGGGTACTATTTGAGATTGCGTAGAAATTGTTATTTAGAACGCTTTCCGACCATTTTCAAACCTTTTAAATTTAGAATTAATTAGGAAATGTTCTTAGAGCTCATTTATGTCTTATATGTAACTACCATGCCTACTTTCAAGTTGCTAGCCCGTGCAGTATTACAAAAAACGCAATATAGATTTTTTTCGCTCCTGCACCCCCTTTGAGGTAGTGGAACCGACATGAAACACAGCCTATGTTAGAGCGAGGGCTGTCACCATCATTGTCACACAAATATTTTTTAAATCGGTTCTTCCTGAAATTGCGTAGAAATCGCAATTTAGAAAGTTTTTTAGAACGCTTTTCGCTCATTTTCAACCCTTTTAAATTTCGATTTTTTAGGAAAGGTTCTTAGAGATAATTTGTATCTTATAAATAACTGCACTGCCTAATTTCAGGATTCTAGGCCCTTCAGTAACACAAAAGTCGCAATTTAGAACATTTTTTGCTTCTGCAACCCCTAGGTGGTAGTGACACCGACATGAAATAGAACCTGTATTGAAGCAAGGGCTGTCATCATCAATTTCCAACCATTACTTTTGAAATAGGTTGGGTACTTTCTGAGATTGCGTAGAAATCGCCATTTAGAACGTTTTTTAGAACTGTTTTCGCACATTTTCACCCCTTTTAAATTTCGAATATTTTAAGAAATGTTCTTAGAGATCATTTATATCTTATAATTAACTACCATTCTACATTCCATGTATCTGGACACTTCAGTAATACAAAAATCGTAATTTCGAACGATTTTTTGCTCCTGAACCCCCTTTAGGGATAGTGGCACCGACATAAAATGTAGCGTATATTGGAGCAAGGATTGTCACCATCATTTTGACACACTTATTTTTCAATTCGGTTTGGTACTTCTTGAGATTGCGTAAAAATCGCCATTTAGAACGTTTTTTAGAACGCTTTTCGAGCATTTTCACCCCTTTTAAATTTCGATTTTTTAAAGAAATGTTCTTAGAGATCATTTATATCTAATACGTGACTACCATGCCAACTTCCATGTATCTGGACCATTTGGTAACATAAAAATCGCAATTTCGAACGTTTTTTGCTCCTGCACCCCCCTTTAGGGGTAGTGGCACCGACATAAAATGTAGCCTATGTTGTAGAAAGGGTTGTCACCACCATTTTCACATCATTACTTTTAAATTGGTTTGGTACTTCCTGAAATTGCGTAAAAATCGCCATTTAGAACGTTGTTTAGAACGCTTTTCGCGTATTTTCACTCCTTTTTAATTTCGATTTTTTTTTAAGAAATGTCCTTAAAGATCATTAGTATATTATAAGTAACTACCATTCCAAATTTCATGTTTCTAGGCCCTTTAGTAGTACAAAAATCGCATTTTTAGAACGTTTATTGCTCCTGCACCCCCTTTTGGCCAGTGGCACGAACATAAGATATAGCCTATGTTCTAAGTTGGATTAATACCATCATTTTGATACCATTACTTTTGGAATCGGTTTGGTAGTTCCAGGGCTTACCTCCTACAAATAAACAATTTTTACCTCTTTATAATATTACTAGCAAACCCCGCGGCTTTGCTCGCGTAATATTTGAAATATGCCAAGTGATATTTATATGTCTAATTTTTATTAAAAGGCACTAACTAAATTTTTATTTTATTAAAAGGTACTTATTACTTTTAGGAATAATTAAAAAATTACTATTTAAAACACAGTTTGATTAAACATCATTGTTACACTGAATAAGGCAGAAATGAGACTTAAATTAATAAAACGAAATAAAACGAAATAAATAATAATTTAGAAAATATTTTGAAACTTTTATGCTCAATTAATACGCTCATTTCAGTATTCATTTGAAGTTTTGAATTTTTTAGAAACCATATTCTTACATCTTAAAATTAACCATCGTTTCAAATTCCAAGTTCTGTCACCTCTCTAAACAAGGGCCATGTTGAAATAGGAACTGTCACCATTAATTTGCCAACATTAATTTTGAAATTGGTTTGTTATTTCCTAATATTCCACAGAAACGTAATTTAGAAAGCTTTTAAAGGCCTTTTTTAGAGCGTTTTTTGTTCCTGTGAACCCCAGGTGGTAGAATCATCGGCATAAAATATACCCTGTGTAGGATCAGAGACTGTTACCATTGATTCGCAACTATTTCTTTTATATTATGTTTATATTCCTGAAAATGCATAGAAATCGTAATTTAGGACTTTTTTAGAATGATTTTCGCACCTCCCCTTCACTTCAGCCCTTTTTAATTCGAATTTATTTTCGACAGTCCTTCCAGGGCATTTATATTTTATAAGTAACTACCATGCCATATTTAAAGTTCTAGCCTTTTCAGTATCACAGAAATCACAATTTAGAAAGTTTTTAGCTACTGTAACCCTCTGGTGGCAGTGGCACAGACATAAAATATAGATTATGTTTGAGCAGGTTCTATCAGCAAATATTTGTTATCATTATTTTTTTAATCGGTTTCGTATTTGATAAGATTACATAAAAAATGTAATTTATAACGCTTTTCGCTCACTTCATCTTTTTAAATTTGTAATTTTCTTTCGACAGTTCTTAGAAATCAGTTGCATCTTGCAAGTAAATACCATGCCATACTTCAAAGTGTTAGACCCTTCACTTATGCAAAAAAAAAAAAAAAAAACGCAAATTAGAACATGTTTTGCTTTTGCAACCCTCAGATGGTAGTGACAAAAAAATATAAAAATATATAACCTATAAAATATAACCTATGTTATAGCAGGGACTGTCACCATTGATTTGCTACCATTACTTTTGAAATAGCTTTGGAATTTCCCGAGATTGAGTAGAAATCGCAATTTAGAACGTTTTTAGAACGCTTTTCGCGCATTTTCACCCCTTTTTAAATTTCTATTTTTTTCGAAACTGTTCTTAAAGATCATTTATATGTAATAAATATGTACCTTGCCTAATTTTAAGTTGCTAGCCCCTACCGATCACAAAAATCGAAATTTGAAACGCTTTTTTGCTCCTGCAACGTCTAGGTGATAGTGATACCGACTTAAAATAGCGTCTATGTTAGAGCAGACGCTTTCAGCATCAATTTCTTACCATTACTTTTGAAATCAGTTTGATTCTTCCTGAGATATTGGTGACAAATCGGCATTTAGAACATTTTTAGAACGCTTTTCGCTCATTTTGCTCCTGCATCTCCTCTGGGGTAGTAGAAACAGATATAAAATATAGCCTATCTTGGAGCAAGATAGGCTGGTGACAAATCGGTGACAAATCGCAATTTAGAACGTTTTTTACAACGCTTTTTGACTCCCCTTTTAAATTTCGACTTTTTTAGGAAATGTCTTTAGAGATCATTGATATCTTATAACTAACTACCATTCTAAATTTCACGATTCAAGGCCTTTCCGTCACGCAAAAACCGCAATTTAGAACGTTTTTCTCCTGCACCCCTTTGGGGTAGTGGCACCGACATAAAACATAGCCTATGTTGGAGCAAGGGTTTTCACCATGATTTTGACGCCCTTATTTTTTTAATCGGTTTGGTATTTCCTGAGATTGTGTAGAAATCACCATTTAGAACGCTTTTTAGAACGCTTTTCGCACATTTCACTACTTTTAAATTTCGAATTGTTTAAGAACTGTCCTTAGAAATCCTTTATATCTAATAAGTAGCTGATACTTCAAATTTCATATTTCTAGGCCCTTCAGTAACACATAAATCGCATTTTTAGAACGTTTTTTGCTCCTACACCCCCTTTGGGTTAGTGGCACCGACCTAAAATATAGCCAATCTTAGAGCAAACGTTGTCACTATCATTTTGACACCAATATTTTTTAAATCGGTTTGGTATTTCCTACAATTTAGATCGTTTTTTAGAACGCTTTTTGTGCATTTTCACCCCTTTTAAATTTTGAATTGTTTAAGAACTGTTCTTAGACATCATTTATATTTTATAAGTAACTAATATTCCAAATTTCATATTTCTAGCCCCTTCAGTAATGCAAAAATCGCATTTTTAGAACTCTTTTTGCTCCTGCACCCCCTTTGGGGTAGTGGCAAAAGGGCTCCCAAATGGTCCGCAAACTGAATACCAATATTATTTTAGAAAAATTATCTTTTTAGATTTTTCTTATAAACCACCTCGAAACCACCTTTGAAAGTTAATTCTAGCGCAAACCTACCGTAAAATTTTCTGTTAAAAGTTATTGGTATTCAGTTGGCAAAACCATTTGGGAGCCCTGTGGCACCGACATAAAATATAGCCTATGTTCTAAGTTGGACTAACACCATCATTTTGATACCATTACTTTTTAAATCGGTTTGGTATTTCCTGAGATTATGTAGAAACTACCATTTAGAACGTTTTTTAGAACGCTTTTTGTGCATTTTCACCCCTTTTAAATTTGGATTTGTTTAAGAACTGTTCTTAGACATCATTTATATCTTATAAGTAACTAATATTCCAAATTTCATATTTCTAGGCCCTTCAGTAACGCAAAAATCGCATTTTTAGAACGTTTTTTTGCTCTTGCACCCCCTTTGGGGTAGTCGCACCGACATAAGATATAGCCTATGTTCTAAGTTGAACTAACACAATCATTTTGATACCATTACTTTTTAAATCGGTTTGGTATTTCCTGAGATTATGTAGAAACTACCATTTAGAACGTTTTTTAGAACGCTTTTTGTGCATTTTCATCCCTTTTAAATTTGGATTTGTTTAAGAACTGTTCTTAGACATAATTTATATCTTATAAGTAACTAATATTCCAAATTTCATATTTCTAGGCCCTTCAGTAACGCAAAAATCGCATTTTTAGAACGTTTTTTTGCTCCTGCACCCCCTTTGGGGTAGTCGCACCGACATAAGATATAGCCTATGTTCTAAGTTGGACTAACACAATCATTTTGATACCATTACTTTTTAAATCGGTTTGGTATTTCCTGAGATTATGTAGAAACTACCATTTAGAACGTTTTTTAGAACGCTTTTTGTGCATTTTCACCCCTTTTAAATTTGGATTTGTTTAAGAACTGTTCTTAGACATAATTTATATCTTATAGGTAACTAATATTCCAAATTTCATATTTCTAGGCCCTTCAGTAACGCAAAAATCGCATTTTTAGAACGTTTTTTTGCTCCTGCACCCCCTTTGGGGTAGTCGCACCGACATAAGATATAGCCTATGTTCTAAGTTGGACTAACACAATCATTTTGATACCATTACTTTTTAAATCGGTTTGGTATTTCCTGAGATTATGTAGAAACTACCATTTAGAACGTTTTTTAGAACGCTTTTTGTGCATTTTCACCCCTTTTAAATTTCGAATTGTTTAAGAACTGTTCTTAGACATAATTTATATCTTATAAGTAACTAATATTCCAGATTTCATATTTCTAGGCCCTTCAGTAACGCAAAAATCGCATTTTTAGAACGTTTTTTGCTCCTGCACCCCCTTTGGGGTAGTGGCACCGACATAAGATATAGCCTATGTTCTAAGTTGGACTAACACCATCATTTTGATACCATTACTTTTGGAATCGGTTCGGTAGTTCCTGAGCTTACCTCCGACAAATAAACAATTTTTTCCTCTTTATAATAGGAGTATAGACTAGCAGGCTATGCCCGCTGCGCTGGTCAGTATTTTCAAATGAACCTTGGATTAAATGAAATAAATTTGAACTTGTATTTTAAACAATTTGGACTTCAGCTGGACTTGGCTCATTGCTGAAAACGATGTGAACGCCATTGCAATATTATATTATCTTAAGCGTTGGACAAAATTTGAGCTATTAACCAGCAATTCTTTTAGTTGATTATTAACAGTTCACTTTTGGTAGGGTAATTTAACCCTTATGACAACAGGAATTAAAATGGTTTCTGATCTGACATTACTAAATTAGAATCCATTAGAATGATTGCAAAGATTGACCATTGAACACGAATAATGTTCAGGTGGTTCATTTTCGTTTGATAGTTCTTGAACTCCTATGATCTCAGATCGCGCAATATGTGATTCTGGTAGCTTAAATATAATCTCATTGAATGTTACGTTATATTTCTTAATAAACGTCCTCTGTGACAGATCTACTATTACTGTTTTCTCTCTTTGGATTCCAGCAGAGTAAATACCGTAAAAAAATGTATTGAACAATTTGTCGTCAAAAAAGAATGTTTAACTTTCATATTTCAAAGAAAAGTGAAATATAAAAAAGTGAGTTTTTAAAGCTGAATTGTTTGAATAAAATTAAAATGACGTCATTTTCACTGCCTTTTCATTTTGCAGAGCATTTACAATCATGTAACCGTTTACACGTTATAAAACTTGATGACTTAATCTTGCAAAAACATAAACCTCTTGCATCAAATAAAATCTTTCTAATCATCTGTAATCGACTGCATTGTGATGGTCTACGTCAAACATTAAGACTGATTTAACAATATTGTTACACATTTACCAGAGTTAATGACAAAACAAACTTAATTACTCACCAAAATACGATCCAATAAATAATGTCGAAATATTCATGTCTTAAATAGACCTGACAATGATAAATAAAGTTAGTTATACAAAAATTTTAGCAATAAGCATATTGGTGAATACTTGAACCGAAGATTTATTTTGCATTTTTCTAAAGAGCATAATAACACACGGACAAATAAATAGGCTTGCTAATTCCTTTATAGTCAATAGTAAATTAATCTACCGTCTATTGTGTAAATAACTCAGATTATGAAAATAACTCTTAATTTGTTGCTAAGTTTAGCTGAAGCGACGAATTAAAAAAATAATATCTGAAATTAAATTCAGCAAGCAATTTCTATTGCAAAATTTTGGCTTTTTTTACAATAATAATAACGCATAATTGCAGAAAACTTCTTAAGAATCTTATTATATCCTAACTTTTAAAGCAGTGAATATTCCTATAGGTGAAATTGGCAATAGGTCCGACATCTTTAAAAAAAATAACATAATACGCAATTTCCCATTAATAAGTAATAATCTGAGTTCAAGGATATAAAAATGACATGCTTGAAGAAAACAAAACGGCATGTTTCCATAGTAATGGTATTCCATATTATGATAAAAAATATTTTAAATCTCTGAAATTAAATGATTCTAGCATAAGTGTGTATTTAGCAGACATGTACACTAAAATTTAAATACCTGCTACATAATTATAAATTTAACTGCTTTTTATATGAATTACATTAGAATATAAAAATTTACTCCAAAATCTTTTCCTACACATGAAAAAAAAAATGATTGCGACCTTCGCATGGCTTATTTCACGCTTCTGCCTTTGTGGCTTAAAATTGCATTGTTTGGCGACAACAGTAAATTCGATCTCCCAATTAAACAAATAACGTACAATTCGCAGTTAGAGCCATTTTTAAAAATAATTCTGCTAATTTCTCCTGTAAGAAACATAACGGGAAAATAGATAAAAATCAAAATAAAATTACTTAAAAAAAAGAAAAAGAAATTTATTCAGATTTTTTCTAATGAAATTTTTGAGAAGCATTTTTTCTTTAACCTGGCGCGCAAAAGATAAAAACGCCAAATATGGTATCAACTCAAAACTTCCTTAGTTAATTAAAAAAAATAATAATACTGAGATTTTATATAATTAAATTTTTGAGTTGCATTTTTCGGTACTACTTGATTAGGCATCGATGTCATATATGCAACACGTTGGCGCGATTTTTTCTGACGCCAATTTGGCGTAAACCCTGTTTTCGAATATCAATTACATATTTATTTTAAAAAAGGGAATAGCAATAAAAAAAATGTTTAATTAATAACTATAGAACAAAACAATTTGAATAATTTTTAAAAAGAAAATAAAAGTTAATAAATAATTTATTAATAAATAAACAACAACCTCTGGTTAGCATATCAAGCAAAATAACGATACTTTGGAGCTACTTAAGTATCCCGGTGCGTATATGACATCTGTGTCCTTGATTATTCCGTCGACAAAAACACTGTCGCCGCCAAACTGTAAGGTTAAATGCCAATAATGGATGATCGTAAATGTCACATTCAGATGACATTAAATATGTTAAACGTGTTTGGAAGTCATCAAGTCTTTTTAATTCGACGTTTTATTTATAAATTGATTATTGTTTTCCTAATTTACATGTTCTTTCGTTATTTAAAATTACTGCAAAACTTGAAATTTATTTTCTTTAAGCCTATATTTAATGTTTACATAAATTTTATAGTTATATACGTCTACGTTTTTTGGCTATATAAAGAGTATCAGGTTATCATGCATTAGGCAGAAATGAGACTTAAATTAATAAAATGAAATAAAACTAAATAAATGATAATTTAGAAAATATTTTGAAACTTTTATGCTCAATTAATACGCTCATTTCAGTATCCATTTGAAGTTTTGAATTTTTTAGAAACCATCTTCTTACATCTTAAAATTTACCATCATGTCAAATTCCAAGTCCTACCACCTCTCTCAACATAAAGGGCTATGTTGAAACAGGAACTGTCACCACTAATTTGACAACATTAATTTTGAAATCGGTTTGTTATTTCCTAATATTCCACAGAAACGTAATTTAAAAAGCTTTTAAAGCCCCTTTTTAGAACGTTTGTTGTTCCTGTGAACGCCAGGTGGTAGAATCACCTGCATAAAATATAGCCTGTGTAGGATCAGAGACTGTTACCATTGATTCAGAACTATTACTTTTATAATCGGTTTATATTCCCTGAAATTGCATATAATCGTAATTTAGAATCTTTTAGAATGCTTTTCGCACCTCCCCTTCGTGTCACCCCTTTTTAATTCGAATTTATTTTCGACGTTCCTTCGAGGGCATTTATATTTTATAAGTAACTACCAAGTCATATTTAAAGTTTCTAGCCTTTTCAGTATCATAAAATTCGGAATTTAGAAAGTTTTTAGCTCCTGCAACCATCTGGTGGTAGTGGAACAGACATAAATATAGCTTATGTTTGAGCAGGTTCTATCACCAAAATTTTTCATCATTATTTTTTTAATCGGTTTGGTAATTTATAAGTTTGCTTAAGAATTGTAATTTATAACGCTTTTCACTCACTTCATTTTTTTAAATTTGGAATTTTCTTTCGACTGTTTTTAGGAAGCAGTTGCATCTTGTAAGTAAATACCATGCCATACTTCAAAGTGTTAGACCCCTCAGTTGTGCAAAAAGCGCAAATTAGAACATGTTTTGCTTTTGCAACCCTCAGATGGTTGTGACAGCAACATAAAATATAACCTATGTTATAGCAGGGACTGTCACCATTGATTTGCGACCATTACTTTTGAAATAGCTTTGGTATTTCCTTAGATTGAGTAGAAATCGCAATTTAGAACGTTTTTAGGACGCTTTTCGCGCATTTTCACCCTTTTTTAAATTTCCAATTTTTTCGAAACTGTTCCTAAAGATCATTTATGTCTAATAAATATGCACCTTGCCTAATTTTAAGTTGCTAGCCCCTACCGATCACAAAAGTCGAAATTTAGAACGCTTTTTTGCTCCTGCAACGTCTTGGTGATAGTGATACCGACATAAAATAGCGTCTATGTTAGAGCAGGGGCTGTCAGCATCAATTTCCTACCATTACGTTTGAAATCAGATTCATTCTTCCTGAGATATTGCCGACAAATCGGCATTTAGAACGTTTTTAGAACGCTTTTCGCGCATTTTGCTCCTGCATCTCCTCTGGGGTAGTGGAAACAGATATAAAATATAGCCTATCTTGGAGCAAGATCTGTCACCATCATTTTTACACCATTATATTTGAAATCGGTTCAGTACTTCCTGAGATTGCACAGAAATCGCAATTTAGAAAGTTTTTTACAATGCTTTTTGCGCATTTTGACCCCCTTTTAAATTTCGATTTTTTTAGGAAATGTTCTTGGGGATCATTGATATCTTATAACTAACTACTATTCTAAATTTCACGATTCTAGGCCCTTCCGTAACGCAAAAGCCGCAATTTAGAACGTTTTTCTCCTGCACGCCCTTTGGGGTAGTAGCACCGACATAAAGCATCGCCTATGTTGGAGCAAGGGTTGTCACCATCATTTTGACGCCATTATTTTTTAGATCGGTTTGGTATTTCCTGAGATTGTGTAGAAACCACCATTAGAACATTTTTTAGAACGCTTTTCGCGCATTTTCACCAATTTTAAATTTCGAATTGTTTAAGAACTGTTCTTAGAAATTCTTTATATCTAATATTTCAAATTTCATATTTCTAGGCCCTTCGGTAACGCAAAAATCGCATTTTTAGAACGTTTTTTGCTCCTGCACCCCCTTTCGGGTAGTGGCACCAACATAAAACATAGCCTATGTTGGAGCAAGGGTTGTCACCGTCATTTTGACACCCTTATTTTGACACCGTTATTTTTTTAAATCGGTTTGGTATTTCCTGAGATTGTGTAGAAACCACCATTTAGAACGTTTTTTAAGAATGATTTTCGCGCCTTTTCACCCCTTTCAAATTTCGAATTCTTTAAGAACAGTTCTTAGAAATCATTTATATCTAATAAATAGCTAATATTTCAAATTTCATATTTCTAGGCCCTTTAGTAACACATAAATCGCATTTTTAGAACGTTTTTTGCTCCCGCACCCCATTTGGGATCGTGACACCCGCATAAAACATAGCCTATCTTGGAGCAAGCGTTGTCACCATCATTTTGACACCAATATTTTTTAAATCGGTTTGGTATTTTCTGAGATTGTGTAGAAACTACCAATTAGAACGTTTTTTAGAACGCTTTTTGTGCATTTTCACGCGTTTTAAATTTTGAATTGTTTAAGAACTGTTTTTAGACATTATTGATATCTTATAAGTAACTAATATTCAAAATTTCATATTTCTAGGCCCTTCAGTAACGCTAAAATCGCATTTTTAGAACGTTTTTTGCTCCTACACCCCCTTTGGGGTAGTGGCACCGACATAAAACATAGCCTATCTAGGAGCAAGCGTTGTCACCATCATTTTAACACCAATATTTTTTTAATCGGTTTGGTATTTCCTGAGATTCTGTAGAAACTACCATTTAGAACGTTTTTTAGAACGCTTTTTGTGCATTTTCACAACTTTTAAATTTCAAATTGTTGAAGAACTGTTCTTAGACATCATTTATATCTTATAAGTAACTAATATTCAAAATTTCATATTCCTAGGCCCTTCAGTAACGCTAAAATTGCATTTTTAGAACGTTTTTTGCTCCTACATCCCCTTTGGGGTAGTGGCACCGACATAAAACATAGCCTATCTTAGAGCAAGCGTTGCCACCATTATTTTAACACCAATATTTTTAAAATCGGTTTGGTATTTCCTGAGATTGTGTAGAAACTACCATTTAGAACGTTTTTTAGAACGCTTTTTGTGCATTTTCACGCGTTTTAAATTTTGAATTGTTTAAGAACTGTTCTTAGACATCATTTATATTTTATAAGTAACTAACATTCAAAATTTCATATTTCTAGGCCCTTCAGTAACGCTAAAATCGCATTTTTAGAAAGTTTTTTGCTCCTACACCACCTTTGGGGTAGTGGCACCGATATAAGATATAGCCTATGTTCTAAGTTGGACTGACACCATCATTTTGATACCATTACTTTTGGAATCGGTTCGGTAGTTCCAGAGCTTACCTCCGACAAATAAACAATTTTTTCCTCTTTATAATAGGAGTATAGACTAGCAAACCCCGCGGCTTTGCTCGCGTAATATTTGAAATATGCCAAGTGATATTTATATGTCTAATTTTTATTAAAAGGTACTAACTAATTTTTTATTGTATTAAAAGGTAATATTTTATTTTATTAAAAGGTACTTATTACTTTTAGGAATAATTAAAAAAATTACTATTTAAAACACAGTTTGATTAAGCATCATTGTTACACTGCATAAGGCAGAAATGAGACTTAAATTAATAAAACGAAATAAAACTAAATAAATGATAATTTAGAAAATATTTTGAAACTTTTATGCTCAAGTAATACGCTCATATCAGTATTCATTTGAAGTTTTGAATTTTTTAGAAACCATTTTCTTACATCTTAAAATTAACCATCATGTCAAATTCCAAGTCCTACCACCTCTCTCAACATAAAGGGCTACATTGAAATAGGAACTGTCACCATTAATTTGCCAACATTAATTTTGAAATTGGTTTGTTATTTCCTGATATTCCACAGAAACGTAATTTAGAAAGCTTTTAAAGGCCTTTTTTAGAGCGTTTGTTGTTCCTGTGAACCCCAGGTGGTAGAATCATCGGAATAAATTATAGCCTGTGTAGGATCAGAGACTGTTACCATTGATTCGCAACTATTACTTTTATATTTGGTTTATATTCCCTGAAATTGCATAGAAATCGTAATTTAGGACTTTTTTGGAATGCTTTTCGCACCTCCCCTTCACTTCACCCCTTTTTAATTCGAATTTATTTTCGACAGTCCTTCGAGGGCATTTATATTTTATAAGTAACTACCATGCCATATTTAAAGTTTCTAGCCTTTTCAGTATCATAGAAATCACAATTTACAAAGTTTTTAGCTACTGCAACCCTCTGGTGGTAGTGACACAGACAAAAAATATAGCTTATGTTTGAGCAGGTTCTATCACCAACAATTTGTCATCATTATTTTTTTAATCGGTTTGATATTTGGTAAGATTACATGAAAATTGTAATCTATAACGCTTTTCGCTCACTTCATCTTTTTAAATTTGAAATTCTCTTTCGACAGTTCTTAGAAAGCAGTTGCATCTTGTAAGTAAATACCATGCCATGCGTCAAAGAGTTAGACCCTTCAGTTATGCAAAAAACGCAAATTAGAACATGTTTTGCTTTTGCAACCCTCAGATAGTAGTGACAGCAACATAAAATATAACCTATGTTATAGCAGGGTCTGTCACCATTGATTTGCAACCATTACTTTTGAAATAGCTTTGGAATTTCCTGAGATTGAGTAGAAATCGCAATTTAGAACGTTTTTAGAACGCTTTTCACACATTTTCACCCCTTTTTAAATTTCCAATTTTTTCGAAACTCTTCTTAAAGATCATTTATATGTAATAAATATGTACCTTGCCTAATTTTAAGTTCCTAGCCCCTACCGATCTCAAAAATCGAAATTTGGAACGCTTTTTTTCTCCTGCAACGTCTAGGTGATAGTGATACCGACTTAAAATAGCGTCTGTGTTACAGCAGAAGCTGTCAGCATCAATTTCTTGCCATTACGTTTGAAATCAGTTTGATTCTTCCTGAGATATTGGTGACAAATCGGCATTTAGAACGTTTTTAGAACGCTTTTCGCTCATTTTGCTCCTGGATCTCCTCTGGGGTAGCGGAAACAGATATAAAATGTAGCCCACCTTGGAGCAAGATCTATTCCCATCATTTTTACACCATTATATTTGAAATCGGTTCAGTATTTCCTGAGACTGCTAGAAATCGCAATTTAGAACGTTTTTTACAACGCTTTTTGCGCATTTTGAGCCCCCTTTTAAATTTCGACTTTTTTAGAAAATGTCCTTAGAGATCATTGATATCTTATAAGTAACTAATATTCCAAATTTCATATTTCTAGGACCTTCAGTAACACATAAATCGCATTTTTAGAACATATTTTGCTCCTACACCCCCTTTGGGGTAGTGGCACCGACATAAAACATAGCCTATCTTGGAGCAAACGTTGTCACCATCATTTGGACGCCATTATTTTTTTAATCGGTTTGGTATTTCCTGACATTGTGTAGAAATCACCATTTAGAACGTTTTTAGAACGCTTTTCTCGCAATTTCATCCCTTTTAAATTTCGAATTGTTTAAGAACTGTTCTTAGAAATCCTTTATATCTAATAAGTAGCTGATACTTCAAATTTCATATTTCTAGGCCCTTCCGTAACACATAAATCGCATTTTTAGAACGTTTTTTGCTCCTACACCCCCTTTGTGTTAGTGGCACCGACATAAAACATAGCCTATCTTGGAGCAAACGTTGTCACTATCATTTTGACACCAATATTTTTTAAATCGGTTTGGTATTTCCTGAGATTATGTAGAAACTACCATTTAGATCGTTTTTTCGAACGCTTTTTGTGCATTTTCACCCCTTTTAAATTTTGAATTGTTTAAGAACTGTTCTTAGACATCATTTATATCTTATAAGTAACTAATATTCCAAATTTCATATTTCTAGGACCTTCAGTAACACATAAATCGCATTTTTAGAACATATTTTGCTCCTACACCCCCTTTGGGGTAGTGGCACCGACATAAAACATAGCCTATCTTGGAGCAAACGTTGTCACTATCATTTTGACACCAATATTTTTTAAATCGGTTTGGTATTTCCTGAGATTATGTAGAAACTACCATTTAGAACGTTTTTTAGAACGCTTTTTGTGCATTTTCACCCCTTTTAAATTTCGAATTGTTTAAGAACTGTTCCTAGGCATCATTTATATCTTATAAGTAACTAATATTCCAAATTTCATATTTCCAGGTCCTTCAGTAATGCAAAAATCGCATTTTTAGAACGTTTTTCGCTCCTGCACCCCCTTTGGGGTAGTGGCACCGGCATAAGATATAGCCTATGTTCTAAGTTGGACTAACACCATCATTTTGATACCATTACTTTTGGAATTGGTTCGGTAGTTCCTGAGCTTACCTTTTACAAATAAACAATTTTTTCGTCTTTATAATAGGAGTATAGATTAGTATAGATAAGTGTTATTTAGTATTACGTAGACAGGCAGTGAAATAAACTCGAAGTTTTCAGCGAAGTAATATTGCAATAATTGTGACATTTCTAGAGATAATCAGTGGAAATAAAGATAATCGAGATCGATTTTCTGTTTTGGAGATAATGGAGGGTGAAAACATTATAAA
This sequence comes from Maratus speciosus, assembly GCA_963932465.1. Taxonomy (NCBI): domain Eukaryota; kingdom Metazoa; phylum Arthropoda; class Arachnida; order Araneae; family Salticidae; genus Maratus; species Maratus speciosus. The sequence continues at coordinate 364,358,634 of OZ010788.1, read as the reverse complement.
GGCATATTGGGCTATGTTTTTCGAGGATGTGGCGGTGTACTCAAAACATTATTCTTTTATTTGATTTTGAGATATTCTTTTTCTCAAGGCTCATGTTCGTTGTAATTTTATTGGAATATAACAAAGTAGAGTCAAAGTTTAGATATTGTTATTGCGATACTTAAAAAATACCAATATTTGTCGATATAATGATAAATAATCCAGCCCAAGTGCTTGCAAAAGTTCGTGACCGATATCCGATGTATCGAGTTTCAAATTGTACCCATTTTATTTTAAATGGCGGAATGCAGTCTACTTGTGAACATTTAATTTCTCAGTAATCTCTTCAGTAGTAATCCGTGAATTATTATTGACTGAATCACGGATTAAGTCAATATCATTGCCAGAAGGTCGCTCAGAGCGAATTTTATCGGTTAGATTGAAATCATTGTTTCGTAATCGACTAAACCACATTTTAACTATCCTAAGAGCGGTAGCACGATCCAAATAAATGTCTTGAATATTTTTTGTATCACGTCCAACACATACTCCTTTTTTTTAACTCATGTAACATAACATGACGAAAATGTAACTTTCCATTTATTATTTAAAATATTAACCTCGGACACAAATTGATTTGAAAAACATTTTTTAACGTTATGTTCACTCGCGACACATGTAGATAACAGTCAGTTAATAATATAGTTATAAAAAATATCAGCACATTCAAAATTGCAAGCTACTATAAAATAGGGCACGAATTTTTGCAATCACCCAATAAAGGGAAGATGAATTGAACTACAAGTCAGATATGGACTTTATTGAGTTGCTGTTATGTAAGATAGTTTTTGTTATTATATAAGAGTACAAAATGTTAATAATTTTTTATCATGTTTCTGTAAAAATCAAGAGTGTCATTACTGAATTTATTTTGAAATTAATGAAAGGCGATATTTGTATGCGCATAACGAAAATAATCTTCATATTTTTTTTTATTCATCTTTATATCATTCTAATTAAAATGGATTTCTGAAACAGTTTTCAAGAGATGATTTTTGAATAATTCAGAAAGATACTCTACATTTGATGAAAATATGATATAAAACCCTACTATATATTCTATAAATTATTTTTAGCTTTGGTATACAAGAATATGTCACGTATTGATCAAGCATAAGATAAAGTAAGAGAAAGGACATTGCTTTATCAATAGTTAAAGAATTGATTGTTTTGATACAAAGGTTTTGCTGCATCATCATATTTAGAACCCGGATTATAGACACTATAGAAACTGCAAAATATACATGGACATATTCATTATAACCTTTGAAATATGTACAGTGCATATTATACAAATATGTAAGATATAAATATTTAAGATATAGAGAAGATAATTCATATTTCTAATAACTATATGCGAATATTTTTTTACTTTTCCGATATCCATTAAAATCCTTCAACCAAGTCTGTTCGCGAATTAAACTGAAAAATACTATTTTAAAAGATATTATAATTTATATCATATATGGACCAGGATCGCTAACAAATATTAACACAATTTCTGGAAAATATATATATTATTGTAAGTGTGAAAATTATGCAGAGAAACGCTGAAGAATATTACAGTCGTTTCAAGGTCTACTTTTTCCAGTTATTGTTAGATACAACATCTAGACGGGAAGATTTTATTCTCTTTTTATAACTTAGTAGCAATAAGAATGGGCGAATGCTTTATCTGAGCCTATACGAATGAGATTATTTCTTGGACTATTTAAGATCTGAAAAGTGATTTCAATGTAAATGGTCTGGATGTAATTTTTTTGGAGAGCTAATCCACCAGTTGTAGACTTATTTAAAAGATTGTATCTTAGAAACTCGGAATATTAAGCTTTTATGGGATAATCTAAGACAATAGTTCCGATGTTAATGAAATCTTGGATGCTAACTAATGTTGAGGAATAAGCATTCGGTTTTGCAATTCCGGCATATCTAACCCCCATAGACAAAATTAAGCAACTCGATGGATATTTTTGTTTTATCCATAGATCCTTAATCATATTACCTAACTTTCTGTAGAATGTGAAACATGAAATTAAACGAAAAGAGTCCAGATGTGTACTATAGCAGATGGAGAGCACATTAAACACCAGCGGTAAATGTATGCAGTGATAAATAGATGTTTATTTCTGTTTCTAATACGTTACATGTTACGTTACAGTGATAAAAATCACACATAAAAAACAGGTGAGAAAGCATCCTATTCTTATAATTTATGGACGCAAAGTATCTTTTTGTAATAAATAGATGTTGCATTGCCGTTTTGTAACTGACAATTTTCTCACTTCTTGTGCAGTTTTTTGAATTAGCTCTTAAACTTTCTGCTAGTGGCACTGTACGGAGTCTCATATAATAGTGCATAATCACTTTATTGTAACTAAACACACTATAACTATCGGCCAGCAGCCAAAAGTTAAACACGTGTGCATTGCAAGAGATGAGAATTGCAGAGGGTGTCCCAGAGAGTAATGATTGAAAAAAATGTATCATACTGTGTGAGCAGAAATAATGTAACGGTCAAATTTGACTGAGTTAAAGAAAACACAACAACGTTTGCACAAATAAATACTTTAACTATTAACAAAAATGTATTAGAGATAAAAAAAAATAACTTTTACTCAAAGTGTCCTCATTTTGATGTAATGCAGAGATTCAAACGTTTAGTGAAATTTTCAGCATTTGGCAGCTCGGATGGAGTGATTCGCTTCGATGTTCGATTAAACGAACACTTCGGAGCACTTTTATAAGGCTTTACACAAACACTATATGTAAAGGCCACAAACTCTAACCTAAGGGGTTGAAGTCACACGAGTATGGAGGTCATTTATGAGTTGGTATAAAGTCTGGAAAATTGGATCGACATCAGTCCTGTGTGGATTTTGTTCGATGAGAAAGCGCAACATTTTGCTGAAACGTTCAAAACTTGTTTCCAAACTGTTTTTAATCCCACAGAAGTAACAAAACCCCAAGAATATCTTTTTGGTAAACGTCTTTGTTGATTTTGACTCCTGAATCGATGAAAATGAGAGTAGTTTTGCCTGTTGCACAAATTCTTGCACATACCATGAGAAGTTTGGGCTTTTAACGATGTTGAACCATGAAAGATTTGCCTGGAGAAGTTATTGACAAAATTCGATCATTATAACGATTGTTGAATTCCCCCTGAGATTCCTCCGGTAATGGATTTTCGTCAGAAAAAAGGATCCGCTCCCAGTATGGAATTGAAACTCGCTTCTGATGCTTTCTGCATCTTTCAAGCAGTACTCGTTTGTTTTTGTCAGTGAGAGGTTGCGTTTGTTAGAGTTCGTAAGGATGAAGGTTCTGCCCCTCTTCGGCCATAAGTTGAAACAATTCGCGAGCAATCTCTATTTTTTTCAGAGACAGTTCAGGATTTTGGGATACGCGTTTCTTAACCAATTGTCGGTTTCTTGAAGTCACAGTCATTTTTTGCCAGTTCCCGGTCGGTCTCCTTCATGGCCAAGCTTATTGGGTCTCTTGATTGCTTTGGAAACGGTTGGACGAGGCACTTGAAGCAATCGAACATTGTCACACACAAGACTTTCTTGACGATGAAACTCTAAAATGGCGGGGTTTTTTTGTTTGCCATCCTACAAAAAGTATTCGAGTTAGAAGAAATGTAAATAAGCACAAAAATACCTCTGAAAATTGTGTAATTACAAAATCATCAACAATGGCTTTAGTTGTAGTCAACGTTATTTTATTTCTGATCACACTGTAGATAATGGTAAGTCTGTGCAAGGTAAATCGTAAGTGGTGCACATGATCTTCATAATGGGAAATTGTTGATGCTTGAGTAATTACACCGAGAGACAATTTTCCCAACAAACACCGAACTTACGGGCCACTGATGGGTTCGTTAGCCTTGGCCGAAGGTGTTCGATGGTGGCCCGCTATCAGTGAAAGTTACGGCTCCGTAAAAAAAGTGTCACGCCGGACAGAATAAGGCCACAAGATAATTGGCCGTAAATACAAGAAGTTGCCCACAATCATGCCACTAACTTTTCGCTGAAAATGTTAGATAGCCTTAAACTGCCCACAATTATTCTTTTAATGACCACTAAAAATAAAAGCTAACCAGAAGCTTGCCTTTGTTCTGCCATTTGTGGTTGTCATAAATTAAATTTATCCCAAAGCTGCCCACAAAAAAGCCTATTAGGGTTATTTAAAATGTAATCACTTGCCACTGTTGTGCCATAACGATTGTTTAGGAATAAATCAAAATTTATTCTATAAAAAAAAAAAAACTTTTTATCAGCCTAATTAAATGATAAAATATTTTTGCAGGATTAAAAAAATCTTATAATTATTTAGATATACTTTTGTAGAAAATGAAATTCTTTCACTTTGAACTTTTTCAAAAAATTTCCAAAACACAATATTTCACATAGTGCATTAATTTATTTGTTCATTTATTCACTTACATATTTACAAAATTTATATGCAATGCATTTTTAAATAGTTGCATTTCATAAAAATTTATAAAGTGTATAATTGAAAAAATAAACTAATCAATCAATTCATTATCAAATATTGTATTTTGAATATTTTTGAAAAAGTTCAAGTTAAATGAACTTGATTTTCTTGAAAAGTATGTCTAAATAATTATAAGATTTTTTTTTTTTTTTTTTTTTTTACCTGCCAAAACATTTTACCATTCAATTAACCTTCTAAAAAGTATTTTCTTTTGAAGAATAAATTTCGAATTTATGCTTAAATAATATACGTGATTTTAATATAGTTTATTATATATTTTATATAAAAATGTGTGTGTTTGTGATATTCTTTTTACTTAAATTTCCACTATATTTTACACAGCTTCGTTGGTAAATCTGTTAAATTATGCTTATTCATCACAGCTTTATTAAATCATTATTATCTAAATTTTTGCATCATTTCTGATCATTTTATAAAATATTACATAAAAATAAGTTTAATCTTTATGTAGTTAACGAATGACAGTATAATATTTCTCATATATTTTAAAATTTTGCTTTTATCAGATAATATTTAACTATTTCTCTTGCAGTTTAATAGCCAAACATTTGAAAAAATATATTATTTCAACTTTTTCGAAATTCTTGAGAATTATTTATAATTATTAGACATGTAAATAATAGAATCATAAGACGAAACGCAATTTTTTCACCTTGATTCAACATAAAATATATGCTGTGAACATTAAAAAGGTCCACAATCTTACTTAAAGGGCGACTAAAGTAATGAAGAAGATGTTACAAGTTTAAAATATACATTTTATTTAAAATTTCTTAGTACTTTCAAGCCTTCCAAGCTCATCCTTAGAGAATATCTTAATAACTAAATGTTGTTTATTTATACAAATACGTCACTTTGTTTTGAAAATGAGAGGGTCAATAATTACTGAGTAAACGTAGCAGTTTCTTGGATTTAATTTAAGTAAAGAAAATATATATTATTATTATTAATTGCAGTTCCATTTTTTTTACACAAAAATAATTATATCATAAAATAATAATTTAATTATATCCATGGAAAGTGACCTATGAGAAACAGAGTGATGTCACAAATAAATGGAACTGTAATTAATAATAATAATATATATTTCCTCTAATTAAATTCAATCCAAGAAACTGCTACTGCTACTGCTACTTCTACTTTCAACTCTAGTAATTATTGGCTCTCACATTTTAAAAACAATAAACAACATTTAGTTATTAAGATATTCTCTGATGATGAGCTAGGAAGGCTTGAAAGTACTAAGAAATTTTAAATAAAATGTATATTTTAAACTTGTAACATCTTTTTCATTACTTTAGTTGCCTTTTAAATAATATTGTGGACTATTTAATGTTCACATTACATATTTTATGTAAATAATAGTTTAATAGTGATTTAAAAATATATATTAAATTAATCTTGATACTTCTAAATTTCATTTAAATTCAATTGTTTTAGTCACTCAAATTTTCTCGAGTATAAAATCACATTTTTATAATTAAACTAAAATAAACTGTTTTAAGGGGTCTTGTACCTTTTAAACGCGTCGAAAATTAACGAAAAACTTCAACGTTTTAATTAGTTTATCTTCAAAACCTTTTTATGTATATACGTGAAATTTTGGATATTGATTAAACTGATTATGCTTTGTAATATACTACCAACAGAAATTTATTAACCCTTTACAGAATTTGTGTATTGTTGAAATCAAAATAGCTCTTTTTTTACCCCATAAGTCATTGCGCGCATGATATCTTAAGAAAGGATGTATGGATTGTCATGAAATTTGGTAAATATATTAAACAAATATGTGTGTTTAAAATGATCTACTTTTAAGTATTTACAATTGTAATATTTTTAGTTATGACTATTTATATTCATTAAAAATACATATGTTTTTATTTTTTTTTACGAAAATATTTTTTTATACAGTTAATGAAGTAATTTTAGACTAAGAGTAGATCATTTTAAACACATATATATGTTTAGTATCTTTACCGAATTTCATGCTAATCCATACATACTTTCTCAAGATATGCGCGCAATGACTTATGGGGTAAAAAAAAAGAGCTATTTTGATTTAAACAATACACAAATTCTGTAAAGGGTTGATAAATTTATGTTTGTAGTATATTACAAAGCACAATCCGTTTAATCAATATCCAAAATTTCATGTTTATACATAAAAAGGTTTTGAAGATAGACTAATTCAAACTTTGAAGCTTTTCGTTAATTTTCGACGCGTTTAAAAGGTACAAGACCCTTAAAGAACAATATCATCCGATATTTATAATGCTTAAAAATAAATTCGATAACTTCGAAAAACTAAAAATAAACTATTGAAGGGAATTTTACTAAAAATGAAAATATCTTTTACATTTTCTTTTGCAATTATAAAAACTAAAATATAAATATTCTTTAAGATAAAATGATGCAAAAAACAGATAGAATGAAATTAATAAATTTGTAATGAATCAACATGAACTAACAAACTTACCGATATATGTGCTACATTTTGAAACCATGTCCACTTATTCCGACGGTAAATAACGCGAATGACAAAGCAGAAATGAAAACGCACAGCTAAAGAAAAATTCTGAGAATTTCTCCCTCTCCCCTCTTATCGTAACGGACCAGAACTTTCAAAACTGCTTAACCTTGAGCCATTTGAAGGTCTCATCATCTATTTGATTTTTCTGGAGAGGGAGGGAAGGAGAATAGTTTTATGAGCCAATACCTTATTATAATAAATAAAAGTCATTTTTTCATAAATCATATATTTTTTCTGTTAATATTATTTTTAGTGATTTGGAAAAAGAGCTTTGTTTTCCTTTTCTTTCTTTTTTTTCGTTCTTTTTTTTTTCTTTTTTTAGAGAAATAAAGATTTAAGATACATTGTTTGAATTTTTAAACTCTCCATACAGTTTTCAGATAACACAAAAACACTTTTTTTTTTCCTCCGATTTATGCTTTAAATGGGCATTTTATCTCTTTTCTGTAAATTTTTACCCATTTATCTTCGCAATTAAAAATTATAAGATTTAAAAATAACATGCATTCCATTTTATTCTGATATGCTCATAAAAAATATCTTGTTTATCTATATATATATCAAGGCTTATTTTTGACTCAAGACGATTTTACTGAAATGCCTAAAAATTAATAGAACCTTTTCATGTTTATTTTAGGGCATAAAATATACATATCGTATTTTATTTAATACTTTCATATAATGTCAGATTTTAATGCGTATTCTAAATTTTGCCAGAAATAATTTTTCCAACTGGGTGAAAATGTATCCAGGTCGGGACTCGAAACCAAATAATAATGAACAAAAATTCTTTATTTATTCTGCAATTCTTTACTTAATTCTGCAAAAATTCTTGATTTATTGTGCAATTTTTCACTTAATTATTTTTATACATATGCAAGTTTTATCTGTATTTCTAAAGAGTAAAATAATGGTAGTGAAATCATTAAATATATCTAAATTGTTAGGAATTTAATACAGGCAAGAAATTTTATTTATATTTTCCGTTACAGTGGATTCAGAAACAAAAATTTCTTTTCCAGTATTTTCTTTTACATGGAAATATGTTTCAAATGATATTAAAAATTCATGTTTTAGTAACAGCTTTTAAGTTACCTTTTCTCTCCCCCCCCCCTCTCCTCGCTCAAGAATAACTGCTTATTGAAACATTTTCTCCTTTTCATTATAACAAATATTTTTTCATGAATGCTGAAAAAAAAAGAGCATAAATAAATTGACATTTATCAATAAATTTTTAAACATGTTTAAGTAGTATATATGTCCGAAGATTGCAGTATTTTGCTATTAATATGTTATTCAAATCAGCATATATTTTATATTATGCTATCTGATTATCTTTGCAATCAAAAACAATATAAAATAACCATTAAATATAATCTTTTTTATTCCAGTGTGTTCAAAATATATTTATTTAAAGATATTTTAAAGGCAAGAAAGTTAAACGCTTTTATGTTGTTGTTTTTTTCCATATTTTTAAAAAATATATAAACAGGGAATTTATGTACATTTTGGGGACAATTTTTGATTTTTGTAAAATATTTTCAAACTAAATAAAAATATGTAATCTATTTTACTGCTTTAAATATAAATCTCACGACATATTTATATTTTTACTAAAACCCAGATTTAAAATAATTAAACTTACTTAGAAAGAAATGAAGAGAAAAATATATTTCCTCTCTTTAATTAAATATTCGGGTTAGGTGATATTAGCCCTCTACTTTCTAAACGATGACGATCCATTACATTTTTGCCAGAAACCGCCCCTTAAGAGTTGCCGGGCAAAGTAAATGCAACAGTTCTCTCACCGCCGAAACATTACCGTTCCGGCAGTAGATGCCGGAACTAGCGGCGGGTCATTTACGGCACAACATTGTTTGGTTACAAATGGCCTTAACTCCTTTTGGCCGCGACATATACGCCTTTCGGCCGTAAGTTGAGTGTTTGTTGGGTTGTTTGTTTTTTAAACAAACAAATTTACTGCCACAGGGGCAGTGAAAAGCTAGCAATCACTGCAGTATGAAGCTCTCTGAGGGAGATTTTTCGCATATGGCATACAATATCATCGCATGGTAGATAGAGATTGGTCGCAAAAATGATGGGTCAAAAACATCTGAAGATATTTCTCCAAAAATGATTCACATTGGAAGTCGGTAATTTTTTCCAGATTTTTTTTTACTTTTTACGTCTTATTGCACTCGACTAAATAGTAGGACATATAAATAGAAAATATTAAAAATGAGATGTAAGGCCTTCCATCTCATTTCAGAAATACAAAAATATATTTACAGGAGGCTACATTTAACAAAGATTCTCCTTTTATTACAGAAAGTTCTTTCGAACTGGATTAGACTTAAGTATACAGGATAACTTAAAAGTTGCTTGTGATTTTGAAAATTTTTAACATTCCACTTGGAAACACATTTCTTGTCCTTTTAACTTTTTATAATGTCCATGCTTTGGAGATTTATACAGTGATAACGAGTTAAAAGGAAGAATATTTTCAAAATCAACACACTTATTCCGAGTTACTGAACATATTGGAAACGTATCTGTGGGAGATGTTTTTTCCATACAGGTGACAACAATTTGATTATTTTGAACGAGCGCTTTGTATAAAAGGCTTACCTAGCACAGGTATAATGTATTCTGAATTTACATCAGAGAATGCAGATAGTTCAAAATTTAAGCTATTTTTAAAAAGATAAACTTTTCTCTTCCTTGTATGATTGTAAGGTAAAACTAAAATGCTTCCAGATTCTATATCTAACAGAAAAAATGAAAACAAAGAAAGAAACACGAAGAAACGCGAAACATTAAAAGAATAAAGAAACTTGAAAAAAAAATATTAATGATTTAGGTTTCAAAATTATTAGAAAATACAAAATATTCATACACCACTTTATTATTCCTGCGTTGCATTTACATTAAATATAACAGATAATGTGAACAGTTTTCGTAATTCGGCACGAGAGTGTTGTATAGTCTTGATTTCCAAGATATTCGAAATAAGTATTTGATTCCAAATTTTCATGAAATCGTCACAAAGTCATCAAAAATTGAAGCAAAATCATTAAGTTCGTTACTTAAATTGACCTTTATAACAACAAATTTATAATATCCATTACTCAGAAACGCCTGTGAATTTACTTTTACTGCAACAATAATGTGTGTACGTAGAAATTATTTGTAGCATTTTGTATTAGAGGTAATATTTCATTTATTTTAAAAACTTATAATATCAGTGATAGGCATTTTATGGATTAACGCGTACGGATTGTGATATATTCTCTCTACTTTGGGCGACCCTGGATAGGAACAACAGATCATATACAATTTAACGTAGTAAAGTTTAATTCAGTTTAAAAATGCAATACACTTTCTAAAAAATGGAAAATGTTTCTTGATCTCCAAAATCGTAATATAATAACCTCTAACGAAAATATATAATAAACTTTTCCCATTTACTAATGATTCCGAAAAGCATATTTATCATAAGAAGCGTCAGAAACCAATCTATTTTCGACATTAAAAAAATATTATTTATAAGAAAAAATTATTATCGCCACCATTGCTTTTCGGAAACGTTTCCTAGTAGTTTTTATAGTGTTTCTTTTTTCCCGAACTGGAATATTGGAATTATAGTAGATATTAATCTCAATTAACACTAGAACTACCGATGAAATATATACCTTTTTTTTTAACGCACCCGTTAAATTCACGGATTTTGATCATGGCATTCATTGTAACTTTTGACATAGTTAATGTAAATAAAAGAATATAATTTAAGACAAACAACATTTAATATAATAATTAATTAATTATTAATTATTAATAAAAAAACCCAAAGGAAAAAAGTTTCTATTTGCATTTATAGTAAAGCACATTTGATAATCCACGCCTTCTGGTATTCCGACGGATTGTAGGGTTCCTCTATTAGTGAGTGATATAGGCTGTCGGAAATCAAGCTGTGCATGACTTAACAGAAAGGAATTACCTTTCCTACAATACTATTTTCCGAGATTGGATTTTTTTATAGATTACACTTTGCACAGATTGCACTTTTCACCAAGAAATTTATCACGTTAAAAGTAAAACTGCTAATGATTGCGTCCTGAGTAGATTTACCAGCCAGACCGTTCAGTTCTAAACTGAATTGTAATCGGAGCAAAATAGATCTCGTTTCAACGGCTGACAAACACTTTGGATCATTCAACTTTGAAATTGCCAAAGCAGGACTGCACAAGCGACTATTTTTCTATTCTATTCGCACCACTTTTTAAAGAAAATATATTTTGTAGTATATTTCTCTTGCAAATGCTGTCAAACGGTATAGCAAAAATGCTTCTTTTGAAAAGGTGGTGCGATGTAGAATTAAAAAAAGTTGCCTGTGGCAGTCCTGCCAAAGTCGTCATTTTGGCGGGTCTTTGTATGAATAGCTATAGGTCATACTGATTATGGAAATTAAAGTGGGTGAGTGGAAATTTAATAGGAATATTTAACTATTCTTATATTTCATTAAAAGTCGTATCATAAAATTATAGAACAATACTTAAATTATGCCAAAATTTTAAGCAGGAAATTTGAAATCCATCAAAATGACGATCTTGGTAGTTCTAGTTTTAAATCAAGAGTAACAAAATAAATAATATTAATTTTAACCCATTTATGCCTGAACTTATGTTTTCTAAAATTTGTTGGTAAATTCCCTTTAAAATGTTGCAAAATGAACCGGAAAAATACTAAAAAAAAATTACTTTTTTTTTGATAAAGTGTAATTATACTAAATATGGGAATGTGCATAACATTTGTACTAGTATAATATGCATAATTCTATGGTTTGTCTAAATTTATATAAAATAACCTTTTAAACTGAATATTATATTCTATAATTAGTATTTTTAAGAACTACCAAAAAATATAGATATTTATTTCTTTACAGAGACTAATAACATTATAAATATTAGTAATAATAAACAAAGAATAATCGTATTTGGACTTAAATATTATTTGTTTCATAATCATCTTGAAAAGGACTTTACATAAATAAATGTCTCCTAAATGGGTAATAATAATATGCCCCCATTCTTGCCTAGCGCCCTATATTTTATAACTTACAAAAATGCATAAAAAATAGGTTTGAACATATAATTTCACAATTTAAAAAATAAGTATTTTAAAGAGGTATACAAGATAAGATTATGTCTTAATTATTTGGATACAAATGAAAAATCTATAAGCTTCGGAGAAAGCCTTCATTTAAGCAAATATATATCCATCTATTGCTGCAATCTTTCGGAAACAGATAAAGATATACATGCTTATGCATATTTATACATGCCTGTTTCATACAATTTTCATGTTATACAGAAGAAGAAAATTACAAAAAACTATTAAAATTTGAAGCATCCTAAAAATGGGACGCTAGACATAAATGAGTTAATGTTAATGTTTATGCTATTATTTAATCATGCTTGTTCTGTAAATCATGTTTGTTAAACATGAAAACGTTTATGAGAATAGATAGCTTCCGAAAGACCTATATTCGGTGTTGAGGAAACTAATTAATAGACAACAAAAACGACATCGAAATGTTTCCGAAAATCAGTGACGACAAAGGGATTTTTTCCTTTATAAATTGTTCTTTAAATCTTGATAATATATCGGTTTCTGAGATTTTTAGTGATAAATTGATTTTAGAAATTGTGGATAGCTCGAAAGATTTTATTGTATATTTGTGTTCGTAGTTATATTATATTTTCCTAGTTTCAGTAAAATCTGTCGTTTTTTACGGTACATGAAATAAACCCTAATGTGTCAAGAATGTGTATGTTTTTGTGCAACCTATTATACCAAATTTATGTTTTAGAAATCACATATAAATTTCAATTTTATTTATCCTACAAATCAGACGACAGCATTGAAAACGCATTTAGTAGCCATTGACGGCAATGTCTTATGTATATGTATAACCCTGTAAGGAAACTGTAAACGTACCCTATTCGCTGGCGCAACGATCTGGCCTAAGGCCCAGACTTCTTTAGTAGGATTCGAAATAGAGTTCTCTCAGTACATATATACATATATATATATTTGTATAGATTTCTTTTTTAAAGTTTCTTCATGAGAAACAAGTGAGTATTAACTTTATTTCCTGCAGTCGAATTCATATAATTGGAATATAATCAGGAAACTTTATAAATTTATTTTTTTAAACTTATTCGACTAAAAAAATAAATTGTGAGCACTTTTGAATGAATGAGAAAAGTGATTGTTATTTTTTTTTAATTTGAAAACATTTTCTCTTTTTTAATTAAATTATGAATCTTAATTTATAAAATTTTTGGTTTCTAAGTTTTAAATAAATTTGGATTTTAGTGTTAATAGAGTGCATGTGTCCTAGGAATGAGCGGAATTTTGCCCTCTTTTTCACACATTTTGGAAGCATTCATGCATAAAACATGTTTTCTAGGCGTACGGAAATTATTTGTTATAAAATGGTGAATAATTAACTTTTAAATGAATTATTTTTCAAAAATCATTGTAGTAATGTTTTTCGGCTTTCATTTTTTAAATAGATCATGGGAAAAATTCTTAAAAAATCATATTTTGTTTTAAGTATGGTTTACGGCTAAAAAACAGTTTGTTACTAATCGGCAATACTGGTCTTTAATTGAAAAATAATTTGCCTTGGTAAAATTCTATGATATTAAACACACAAGAATTTTAGGAACTATAATAAGAAATAAATTTTACTTGCTCACTGCAGAACAAGACAGGGTATTTAGCAAGCATCCAAACAAAACTAAAAGAACAAGTAGCAACAATTGAAGAAATAAAATTCTATAATATTAAACACACAAGAATTTTAGGAACTATAATAAGAAATAAATTTTACTTGCTCACTGCAGAACAAAACAGGGTATTTCGCAAGCTTCCAAACAAAATTAAAAGAACAAGCAGCAACAATTGAAGAAATAAAATTCTATAATATTACACACATAAAAACTTTAGGAACTATAATAAGAAATAAATTTTACTTGCTCACTGCAGAACAAAACAGGGTATTTCACAAGCGTCCAAACAAAACTAAAAGAACAAGTAGCAACAATTGAAGAAATAAAATTATATGATATTAAACACACAAGAATTTTAGGAACTATAATATGAAATAAATTTTACTTGCTCACTGCAGAACAAAACAGGGTATTTCACAAGCGTCCAAACAAAACTAAAAGAACAAGTAGCAACAATTGAAGAAATAAAATTATATGATATTAAACACACAAGAATTTTAGGAACTATAATAAGAAATAAATTTTACTTGCTCACTGCAGAACAAAACAGGGTATTTCACAAGCGTCCAAACAAAACTAAAAGAACAAGTAGCAACAATTGAAGAAATAAAATTCTATAATATTAAACACACAAGAATTTTAGGAACTATAATAAGAAATAAATTTTACTTGCTCACTGCAGAACAAAACAGGGTATTTAGCAAGCATCCAAACAAAACTAAAAGAACAAGTAGCAACAATTGAAGAAATAAAATTCTATAATATTAAACACACAAGAATTTTAGGAACTATAATAAGAAATAAATTTTACTTGCTCACTGCAGAACAAAACAGGGTATTTCGCAAGCTTCCAAACAAAACTAAAAGAACAAGTAGCAACAATTGAAGAAATAAAATTCTATAATATTACACACATAAAAACTTTAGGAACTATAATAAGAAATAAATTTTACTTGCTCACTGCAGAACAAAACAGGGTATTTCACAAGCGTCCAAACAAAACTAAAAGAACAAGTAGCAACAATTGAAGAAATAAAATTATATGATATTAAACACACAAGAATTTTAGGAACTATAATAAGAAACAAATTTTACTTGCTCACTGCAGAACAAAACAGGGTATTTCGCAAGCTTCCAAACAAAACTAAACGAACAAGTAGCAACAATTGAAGAAATAAAATTCTATGATATTAAACACACAAGAATTTTAGGAACTATAATAAGAAATAAATTTTACTTGCTCACTGCAGAACAAAACAAGGCATTTCACAAGCTTCCAAACAAAACTAAAAGAACAAGTAGCAACAATTGAAGAAATAAAATTCTATAATATTAAACACACAAGAATATTATGAACTATAATAAGAAATAAATTTTACTTGCTCACTGCAGAACAAAACAGGGTATTTCGCAAGCTTCCAAACAAAACTAAAAGAACAAGTAGCAACAATTGAAGAAATAAAATTCTATAATATTAAACACACAAGAATTTTAGGAACTATAATAAGAATTAAATTTTACTTGCTCACTGCAGAACAAAACAGGGTATTTCGCAAGCTTTCAAACAAAACTAAAAGAACAAGTAGCAACAATTGAAGAAATAAAATTCTATAATATTAAAAACATAAGAACTTTAGGAACTATAATAAGAAATAAATTTTAATTGCTCACTGCAGAACAAAACAGGGTATTTCCCAAGCGTCCAAACAAAACTAAATGAACAAGTAGCAACAATTGAAGAAATAAAATTATATGATATTAAACACACAAGAATTTTAGGAACTATAATACGAAATAAATTTTACTTGCTCACTGCAGAACAAAACAGGGTATTTCACAAGCTTCGAAACAAAACTAAAAGAACAAGTAGCAACAATTGAAGAAATAAAATTCTATGATATTAAACATACGAGAATTTTAGGAACTATAATAAGAAATAAATTTTACTTGCTCACTGCAGAACAAAACAATGTATTTCACAAACTTCCAAACAAAACTAAAAGAACAAGTAGCAACAATTAAAGAAATAAAATTCTATAATATTAAACACACAAGAATTTTAGGAACTGTAATAAGAAATAAATTTTACTTGCTCACTGCAGAACAAAACAGGGTATTTCGCAAGCTTCCAAACAAAACTAAAAGAACAAGTAGCAACAATTAAAGAAATAAAATTCTATAATATTAAACACACAAGAATTTTAGGAACTATAATAAGAAATAAATTTTACTTGCTCACTGCAGAACAAAACAGGGTATTTCACAAGCTTCCAAACAAAACTAAAAGAACAAGTAGCAACAATTGAAGAAATAAAATTCTATAATATTAAACACACAAGAATTTTAGGAACTATAATTAGAAATAAATTTTACTTGCTCACTGCAGAACAAAACAGGGTATTTCACAAGCTTCCAAACAAAACTAAAAGAACAAGTAGCAACAATTAAAGAAATAAAATTCTATAATATTAAACACACAAGAATTTTAGGAACTATAATAAGAAATAAATTTTACTTGCTCACTGCAGAATAAACGGTATTTCGCAAGCTTCCAAACAAAACTAAAAGAACAAGTAGCAACAATTGAAGAAATAAAATTATATGATATTAAACACACAAGAATTTTAGGAACTATAATAAGAAATAAATTTTACTTGCTCACTGCAGAACAAAACAGGGTATTTCGCAAGCTTCCAAACAAAACTAAAATAACAAGTAGCAACGATTGAAAAAATAAATTTATCTTTATTCTTAAACTGCAAATGTGTTGCCATCTACATGTTGGAAATCTATTTAATAATATTTTCAGAATGTATTTTATTGGCAACATTAGGCATTATAGCTTCAATATTATTCTAATAGTATTTTAGAGCCTAAATTGGGTATGTTTCCGAAAAGCAACATCCGGCATTTAAGGGTTAAGTTGACGAGTTTTTCTGAACGTATTGTCTGCAGTAAACATATGCTATATTCATGCATTATAACGTATATATTATTTTCATTTATTTTGAAATAATATAACGTTTAAGCGCACTTCAAACTATTACTATGTATAAACTGCAATTTGCGTTTTCCTCAAAATGAACTTTAAATGTACAGCATTTTTAAAGGGGGTGTGCTGTAATGAATCTATAGAACATGTGTGAATTTCGTAGCAATCAAAGTATATTTACAAAATGTAATATGTGGGCGGATCGGTAATTGAACTGAGGCCATAATAACATTAGATGTACCGATGTCAAGTTCTTAACGTTTTTCTACTATGTTAGAAAGTCTTAAAAATTAACCAAGCGAAAAAATATAAACTTTTAAAATCACATAGTTACTATTACACAACTCGTATTAAACAAAATTATTTTCATATTGGAAAAAGAAAAAAATTTTTTTTTCTTATACGTGCTTTTAATTTTGCTTAATGTTCTTGTTCCTTTCGATGAAATAATTTAGACCCTTACCCGTAAATCTATATCCTAAGAATAAAACATTTTATACGAAAAGGTATTTTCTAAAATTAGAGTTTTCTAGATTGCACACAGAAACTAAGCCAATCTCAAAACGCATCTTTTAACTTCACACTGAAGTGAAGTCCTTTGTTCTCAAATTATTTCGATGAATAGAAATAGTCGCATAAAATTTTTGTCTAAGATTGTTTGAGGCAACCTTTTCAGGAATAATGTCTTTACCAATATATGCAGTAAATATCAAATTTATGTACAACTGCAGATATTAATTTTTATTTCTCTATGATTATGTAAAAATATGATTATATGTTTTCTATGCGGGTTTCTAAATAAGATAGTTGAAAGAAAATGCAAGCAAATCGATGTAAAGCGATGTAAAGTATTGAATTTAAGCGGAATGTATAATTTTAATTTTTAAGAATTATATAGCATTTAGAATATTTAGAATAAGTCCATTGTACTCCAGAACTGTTTAAATTTACGGCACTTAAAAAAATATTTTAAATTCTTCGATTAAAAATATTGTTTTGTTGGCATACCTTATATAATTTTAATAATAAAGTTACAATTTAGATGGTAAGAGAGAATATTATGAAACATATTTCAGGTGATATAAAACAAACAGCATCCAATTTTATTTAAATATTAGGAGTCAACAAAATGCAATATATAAATATAAGTACACAAATGAAACTTTTCAAATGTACTTACTTGTATTTACAAATGTAAATGATTATAAGTTTTTTTTTTATATTGATATTTCGATGAGCAAACCCAAACTTTCTCTTTCTTAGACAAACATATACAAAAGCACATTTATATATCAAATTATAGAGTACATAACGAATGAGTTTTTCTGGAACAATCTATAGTGAGAGAAGTGTTTTAGTAAATGTATAAAATGAACTATAAAGGCGTGATTGACAGAGAAAACAGTTCTTTTTTATGCCCCTGTGAAATGTTTTACTATTGAAAGACAATAGTAGAAATCAGCCTTTTTTTACTGACATAGCAAGTGTTTAAAATGTTACTCTTGCACTGTTAAAAACTTTGCAGCATACTGTCCATACTGTCAGACAAATTCGTCTTATTATAAAACACTATACGTCATTTTTAGACAAATAAGTTCCGTACTCCTAGAAAACAAGTTTTTTTTTTCTGTTAATTCTCCCCGAAAGTGTAAAAGAGACAGGGAATTGCGTTTATTCCTTGCACGGATGCTGCACGGAAGGATGTATTAATACCGAAGTTCGAATTTATTTTTCAAATGAAAAACCGAAAATTCAATAAAATAAAATTCCTAAATAATTTAAAAACAAACAAACAAAAATAATGCTTTCGAATTTAATAAAGTAGCGATTTTCTCATCCCTTAAAACTTATTCGCAATTTATTTTTTAGAGTATTAAGGAAATATTCGCATGTAATATTTATTCTAAACGAACATATTTGAAAAAATTATACCGGTTCAATCAACTTAAAATAACCGATTTTATTCAAAAAAGCAAAAATTTCTTCTCGAATGTAATTAAAAATATAATATTCATAATTCACATCTAACAATCTGTCTTATTAAAAATATGTCTAATATGGAATAATTTTTATTCTCTATTATTCTATAGATGATAAAACGCCAACCATTATTTCATAACGATCAAATGTTCCTGCAATTAAGTTAAAATTTCCGAGATTTCTGAAAAAAAAATTTAACAAGTCTTACCAATCCCTCGTTTGAGGTATGACAATCTATCAGTAAATAACTGGGAGATTCTGCTTTTATCGTTGAGTCGCGGGGGAAAAGCAATCATGAAAACAAGTACTTTATAGTAAAAAGCGAGGGATGCATGCTGCGTAAAGAATGACAATTTTATACAATGAACCCCAAAAAAGAAAAACAAAAAACACTTTTTCAGTACCAGGAAACGCTGAAAATTCTTAACATTAAAACTATTGAAACTTGGTAGGTTTTTCTCCTGCAAAAGAAGTGATTTTCGCTATTTTACTTAATGGGTAGATTTTCTGAATGTAATTATAGAACTCAGTGACCGTATAAAATACAAATTCCTTGACTTTTTAAAAAATAACTATTTTGAAATAAATTGCTTTTGATATGATAGAAAACAACATTTAAAACATTTTCGCATCCCGTATTTACAGGTCTTTCGAAATTACTCACTCAGCAATACTTAAGGTTTAATTAACATTTAATTTGATGCACATATTTATTTCAGATAATGAATTTATAATTTTAAAACTAACATTCCTTCTCTAAAGTTATATAATGGATGTATCCCAAAAATCACAAACATGTCAACGAATAACGCCGACGTCATATACACGGTGGTACCGATCTCAGTAATCAATTTCGTGTCACTGCAAATCTAATAACTTCACTTTTTACAAAACTGAATAAAAAAAAGTACTTTAAAATTAAATTTGTTATAAAAAAACTATGGGGTTATTATGAGTTTTAAAATAAATGGCTAATGCACTGCGATAAAAATTTATAAGAGAACTGCTGATTGTGTCAATTACTAAAAAAGAAGATGCTATATGGAATGGTTATGATGCGTATTTAAAATCATAAGGAAAATAAGTAGTATACAAACTTAAAGTGCTACGTAAATGATGTGATAAAAAGTATAAGATCATATAAATCAATCTATGGCGGTTGTTTATATAAAATGCTCTTGCGTTACTTTTTTAAATGTGATTAAAAGGAAATTTAGAAATTCAAATATTGATTTTCTACTCATCAGTTTTTCAAAGAAGAAAATAAGAAATGCGTTGCATTATAAAGGTGGTTGCAATTCTAAAAGCAAAGTCGCTATGTTAATAGAACATTCTATATTCGTGATTTTTTATATTATTATTAAAAATCTTCATATACCAAAAGTACACAATATGACATAAAGAAGAATATACAATACATGTCACGCGTTATATTTTATGCGTATAAACAGAACTATTCTTACCTCTAGTAAAAATTTAAAAGTAACAGGAAAACGATTGCCCTATTTCAATATAGAAAAATACTTACACGTGAATTACAATATCAAACACAAGGAACTCTTGAATCCTGAAGACTAATATCTTGAACCGGCAGAACATTTATGGCATGAAATAACAAGAACGAAAAGTAATGCACCAAGTACAGATAATGAAACACTTTCCAACATATTTAGAATACGGTAACAAAACGTCGCCGTCTAATAAGGTAAAAGATGATGTGTAAGTGAACCATATGAAAAGAACATAACACATTTAAAAGCCACATTTCAGGAACTATCATCAATAGTTGGAAAAATATCCGAATTGTTTCGTGGAGGCCTGTATATGACCTATACGTTTGTATATATACCACGTAAAATGCTAAGATTTAGTTCAGTAAGAAAAAGGCTAGTACACTGGAAAATTCCTCTTCTGCAATTTCCGCCAATAAATGGAAATGCTCTCGAGATTTTTTTGTCTACTCTGTATATGATTTATTATAAAATTCAAACATACTAAATAATAACCATAAATCAGTTAAATTTTAAAAAGCTTACTACTGCTGAAAACGCACTTCCACCAATTATTGTTCAATGACCGTACTTTAACCGAATTCTTTTGTGTCCATATAAATGAATGACGAATTTTGTGAGCACCATATTCAACCGCAAGCATCTCAGTGCTATATACGAATTTAAATACTTTTTAAAAAGTACAATTTCATTAAAATACAAAAGAAACGTTTTTTTCCTCACAGACAGTAATGTAAGGGAATTCTCTTGAGTGTAACTGTAAATAAACTAAAAATGCTACATATTTCATGTTAAATACAGAACCTGCCGGAGAAAATCTCAATAATATAAATCCATTGCTTGGAAATATGAAAATATTTACCCGAGTTAGAGAATGGGCAGACAGACGAATCGAATTCATAAATACTTTTCAACTACATTGGAAAGTTTTAAAAGACGATAAAAATATAATTTATGATGAAAAAGATTTCTTTTTGGTGGCCCAAATCACTTAAACACTACTATCGTTATTTTAATGCATATTATTAATAATATAACAGCAAAAGAGGAAATTTTCATAGGAAAGGAGTTTATCTTTGGCCTCAGGGAAAACCAGCGTTTGCATTGTCCTTCCATTTGATTTGCAGTTTTACTTATCCATATAACTTTTCAAATAGACAGTTCTCTAATAAGAAAGTACGGTAAGTGTTCTCAGGCTACTGGAAGAATAGTGAGCATAAAATGAAAGTAGTGAAGAAATACAGGAAAAGATGAAATGTTATATAATTCGTTATGAAAATGAAATTTAAATACTTTATTGAACACTATCAAAATAGTTTCATTTTTGCAATAAATTTTTTATACTATTTCAAATTTTAATTACTTAAAAGGCCTACAACCAACTTAGTGAAAAATGTCCAAGCCGTACCGAGGACTCGAACCGGGTCATCGGTACAGCGAACCGACGTTCTATTAACTGAACTACCAATTAACAACCACCAACTGAACGATTAACTATTGGAATTTTCTGTCGAAAAAATTTCAATAACATATAGGTTTATTCAATTTCATCGATGCTGGATTCTCTTTAGTTTCGTGTTTGCCCCAGAGTCACTGGCTCAAGTAAAAATATTTCATGTCGTGCTGCAGTTGTATTCTTGACCAGCTTACGATAATGAGTAGTGCCAAGCTGGGTATCGTTCCAATTGGTTCATTTGGTAGAACGTTGGTGCGTTATACCGATGACCCGATTCGTTGTACGCTTTTTAATCAAATTAAAATTTGAAATATTATTGAATGAAAGGCTTGTGAAATTTTATATAGAAAAATTTCTAATAACATATAGGTTTAAAATTTTTATACTTTATGAAACGTTTTTTATTTTACTATAATGGGAACTTTAATATATATTACTATATATATATATATATGTATATATATATATATATATATATATATATTATTACTATATATATATATATATTACTATATATAACTAAATATTACTATATTTACTATATATGATGTACCCTACATATGGTAAAATGATTAGAGAAAAAAGTTCTGCTATCATTATGACAAAGCTTTAAATTTTATTTTTAGTTAAATTGATATGAAAGGAATGAAATATATATTAATACTTGGAAATTTTGCCAGGGAATTTATTTGAAATTTGCAATTTATTTAAAATTTGCAATTTATTTGATATTTGTCCATTTATTTGAAATTTGATTTCCATTTGAAATGAAATATATAATTCAAAATAGTTAAAAATGTAATACTTTTATTTACTGAACACTTTCACTGCATTTAAACCAAGAACGAATATCATTTACCACAGCATATATGATGAATCTTTTTCCATAAATATCAGCGTAATATTAAGATATTTCATTTTTGTTCATACAATCATATGAGAATGAAATAACATTAGAATCTAAATGACAAAAAAAAAAAAAAAAAAAAAAAAAAAAAAAAAAAATCCACTAGAAATTCACTTTTAGAAATTGCTGCCCTTAGCCTGTACTGTGTGATAATTCTTTCGAGTAGCCTTGTGTATGATCTATACACCTCGAAATCTATTGAAAATTATTTTTTTTTCGATGAATATTATAAATGCATTTGAAGTACACATCTAGCCGTGAAAGCTCATAATCAGTCCTGTAACCAAATATTTTGAGTCTGTGTGTCGATAAACGATAAAATCTACGTGCTCGATAATCTTGCACCTCATTGTCGTGCATTCCATTAATGTATTGATTTTGTACTCTTATCAAAGCATGCTGTAGTCTACCTAAGTGACCCTTTTAAATCTCATTATGATTGAAAGTATGTAACATGCGTGATAACGGTTTTACCCAATTGGCTCTAATGGTATAATTTGGAGTGTTCCTGTGAATGAACTGTACTCATAATTGTTATTTATTCTATGTGCTATAGAAAAACATGTTTTCATCTATCTCACTGATGCATATCAATTTTACTTATGTTTGAAATAGTGTCACAACATTAAAATGCACTGAAAAAATTTTGCCCCATTTACCTTACTGTATGGAATACTTTTGCCTGTCCTTGTAAACTAATCATAAATGGCACACACTTAATTTTAATTACGAAACATGGTAAACTTCAATAACATATATCAATTATACGATAATCCGAGTATATTTACGCGAGATTGAGCAGAAACAGGCAGATGAACAGACCGAATTATCATGCACTTCCCAACTATGTTGGAAAGTATTAAAAACATTTATAGATTTTTTTTTCAGATTATAAACAAAATAACCTTATAATACATTGATTTATTTTTTTTCTTTTTCAAACTTAATAAATTGTTACATTGCAATTTAGATGTAAGCCTGTAAGTCTTATTAAAAATTTCATTTTAGGAACACGCACACAGAAGAGAAAATGTAGCAGTTAAAAATAGAAAATAACTTTTGCCTTTTTAAAAAGTGACTAATTAATATATAAATATGGAAAATATTTTATCATTATAACTTTTTTTTTTACTGTGAATTCTTAAGATTTATGGAATATTACATAACTATGAGAGATAGTAAATTTCTGATATTTTCAATTTTTTTCATTTTATGTTTGTTTACGTGTATACATACTAGAATTTCAATATCGATATTTTACAATTACCTCATGAAGAATGTAACATGCATAAATATAAAAGTCTCCAAAGGCAATTTACGTTGTTTAAACTCTATCTGTATAGATTTCTAATCACAAAACGCCTTTTCTCCGTTGAATCAGATCAAAGCTTACATTTGTATCTATTTATCATCCGGAAAAAATATATATTAGTTTAAGGGTAAAACTCGGTCAGAAGTTGAAAGAGCAAAATTGAGATTTTTCCCTTTTCGAATATATTTTTCCTGTTACAAACGCCTTTTGGATTCTTCCGATGGGCAATATTCAAATGAGAACAAAGTATTAATAATGTGAAAGCGAAAGAGGAAATTGGCAAAGAGAAAGGAAATCATGTGTGGCCGTTAGGGAAATACGCACTTTGCATATAACTCGCACTCGATTTGCAGTTTTACATTCAGAATCATAGATCTTTTTAAATAGACGTTTCTGTGATAAAAAAGTACGGTAATTTATAGCAGTTTATGATAAAAATAGAATGTATGAAATAAATATAGTACGAAATATTGAAAAATATATGATACTTTATTTTGAATGTTTCACAAAAGTGAACCTTACCATTCATTAATTTGTTGAACATTATTTCTATAGTTTCGTTTTATAATATAAGTTCACAACTTTGTAAACAAATCATATTTATAGACTGTTCATTTTGGATCGTTTTTTGGGATTCCGTATTTAAAAAGTAAAAACGGAACCATTATAAGAACACTCCTGTGTCTGTCTGTCTGTCACAATCATTTTACTCGTAAACTAATGGAACGTGGAAAGTTCAAATTGACGGAAGTAATAAAGACTATTGACTTACATATTTTCAGATTATTAAGCATTCATAAATATATTTAGTAAAATGTAGAGGGGCTAATTAAGCTACTTGAAAAAAAAAACTATTTTCTTTGCATATTTTGTGGGGTATCATGTGAAAGCTTTCGTAACTCTGAACTCAAAAATACATTCTTTTTAATTTTAGGAGTTATATTTTCAAAAATATCGTCAAAAATAATTCCTTCCCATCTAATTCCGAATCTAATGAAACTAAAAGTATGAAAAAGTTAGAGGTGTGGACGTTAATTTAAACCTTGTAGGAAAATTATAGCGATTACCCTAGGTCACATTTTTTTTTGAGAAAATCGCATATTTCCGTTACACACAAACTTCGATTTACGGATATTCAACAAAACTGTTGAACAGCGCTGGTGGTACCTACCGTAGCAGAAGTATAAAAGCATTGTTGATAACGATTTTCGAAAAAAAATCGTCAGTAATTAGCCGAGATATCAACCCTTAAAGATACAGACGGTTTTCAGATACATAGTAACAGAGGCTGCAAACTCTATGTACCATAGGCTTCAAAAGCCTAGTTAACAACTTTAAATTATATATATGTGTAATGCAACGCCCAGTAGCGGTATAAAAGCAATAAACGTCATATTGTTAAAAACAGACTAATTTAACGGGTCTCAGGACTCTTAAAATTGGGAAACAAAATGAAAGAAAAAGACCATTTTCAATATTTCAATTGTATATGATTTTAAAGTACAATTTTTATTCGGATAAAAGATATAAGTATGTTCTTTCATTTTATGCATTTAAAAAATCCAATATGCAGAATTAGTATTTAAAGGGAGCTCGAAACTGCCAGACAATTGTTGAAAAAATTGGTATAACAGCTTACACGCAAGATTACAAAATAGATATTACAAATAGAATATAAATTTTGGTGCCTACTTATACTTCTGATTATAATAATTACCTGAATCTAAATAAATTTGCATTTAAAACATTTTCATATTTTTAATGCAAAGTTGTATTTAGCTAATACAAAATTTGGAAAATTTCAACATTACAATTATCTAAAAAAGTATTTTTTTGAACAATAAAAGGGAGATTTTAGGTTCAATTTATACAGCCTAGCATGAAATATATGTTTAGAAAATTTCATGAAATATATTCAGATGTTTTTGAGGTATCCTGCGCGTTACTACCAAAAACGTCATTTGAAGAAAAATGACGTCAAATTTTGGAAACGCTGCTTCAACTATTGAGTGTGTATAATTCTAAAAGCTATAACTTCTGTTCTAATGGGAATTTCAAGGAAACAATTATATCAAAATGTTCAGAAATAATAGAATTTTAAAGTCTAAAAAAATTAAAATTTCTAAAATTTTGAAGCTTTAAGATTCCTGAGATCCCGTAATTAGAAAGAAATCACATAAATGCTATGGGATTCGCAACTAATTTGCATTGATTTGAGCTCTCAATACGTCTCGAGTGACTTAAAAAGTTAATTAAAAACATATCTGAAAAACGCGGCACGGAGCAAGGCGGCATTTCGACTTTGCGACCTCCTTTCGAAGCGCACTTAGCACAATGCCAAATTTAAACTTTGAACAAGGGTTTTATTTTAGCTACACCGTCAAAAGAAAAGTTATTACTACCTTGAATTTAGTTTTATGAAATGCCAAATGAAGTTTAAATATGCACTGCTTTTATTGTCAGTACCGAATTAATGTCATCATAAAAAGATTAGGATAATATTAAAAAATGAGCTATACAGAATAGCTATATTTGATATTATTTAGGTTCCATATCTCTTTGACCTTTCATGGTATATCCATTTACACTTTTCTAGTATATACAGTTATATCCAACCCTACGTTGTATAATTTTTTACAAAGTCTTAGTATTCTTTTAGCAACGATTTTTTTAATAATAAAATTATAAATTCATAAGTTTACTCTACGGAACCATCTGTGTGCGAGTGATATTCGCACTTGACCGTTTATCTTCATTCTAAATTAGTTGCGTTTCTTCATCAACCATTTGTTTCCTCTGTTATTTTGTTTGTCTTTATTAACATGTGCTTCAATGTATATTTTCTTTGAAATTTCTAAATATACTTACATACATGTATATAAAGTTTGTGGCAGGTATTTCAGAACACTCATCAGAGGTTAAATACAACCCAGCACATCATGGTTATAAATCCATTTTTGTTATGTGTGAATATCTCAGAACCTGGACTAACTAAGTAAATGAAGAGGCATGCTGTCATTGTCTCATTCGCTGAATAACATTCCGATATAGAGACTGCTACATTCTTGAATCTCGACCGATTATTGGTCTTTTAAGTAAGGAGCGAAGTAAAGGATGCCATACTTGATGTGAAAACTGTTTCATACATGGATTGACATTGCTGGCTATATGAAATTATCTAGACGCCAGAATCCGTCATTCGAGTCGATGAAAATCCTAAATATTGATGAGGGCACTCGCTTTTTTTTGTCATGTACTCTAATGGCGCCTGGTGCATGTAAAATCTGTCGTGGGTGCAAAGTCCTCCAAGTTACCTGTGAATTATACCTCTGGAGGTGCCTTGCCAGGTGAAGGTTCGTCATCTGATTATGGTTCTAAATTATGAGACCAACTTGTGTAGCAATGTGCAGGTGCA
The DNA here is from genome assembly GCA_963932465.1 of Maratus speciosus. NCBI lineage: Eukaryota > Metazoa > Arthropoda > Arachnida > Araneae > Salticidae > Maratus > Maratus speciosus. Next base: position 364,331,180 of record OZ010788.1, on the reverse strand, counting down.
AATCAACAGGATATAACGTTAAGTAACCGCAAAACAAAGTATACACAAACGAGCAGTAGGCACTGCAGACAGGATGACGATATAGGCAATGATGTCAGGTTTATTGCCGCGTCCCGTCGATTAGGCGATCTCCCGTCCCGATACCTGGTCATCGCTTAGAAAGAAAGAAAGAGGGCACTCGCTTTGAGAGAGGCAGGCTGATGATGTCACTATCCGATGTCAGATTCGTGAGGACCTTCGTTAGCGGTCCTGCGTGATGAGGAGAGGGCAGTTCTTGTGCGAGAGATCCGGGGATAACCTCCAGAAGAAATCCAAACAGCTCATTAACAGGCTGAAACATGAAGAGGAGCCAGGAATTCTGTTGGTTTTTTCTGAAGAGAAAAACTTTGTCCAGGTCAAAGAAATGAACAGCAAAAGTATCGGTGGCTGTATAAAATTCCCGAAGAGGTCCACGCACAGAAAATTTCCAGCCTCATTGATGCTTCTGGAGTGGGGTCGTAAGCAGCAAAGACGACCTTATGCCTCCACATTTTTTTCTTCAAGGTCTTTCTTCAACGCCGTTGCTTATACAGATGTGTTAAAATTCTGGATTATTCATATTACACGTGGAAAGTCGTACGTTTTTTAACAACACTCTGCACATCTCATGCATCCTATAAAACCGAATAATAGATGGACAGAAACTTTCATCAACATGTCATCCTCAATGTGTTGCACCCAAGCTCCACTCATATTAACCAGAACGGGTAATTACGTACCTGACGTGTTTGAGATGGACTGCAATAGGCATCCACAGAACACTTTTGCTGAGCTCCAGACAGTCGTTTGTATCTAATGTCAAATGTTCCAACACACATTTGTTTATTGCCTACAGCTGGTTTCGACAGAATATAGAGTCTGTTATTGCGGCTAACGGTGGTTTGAGTGCATGATGCATCCATTGTGTATGTTGTCACCTGTACAGAACGTGAAAATATAAAAAATTATCAATCTCTAGTGTCTATTTAGATTTGAAAGCAGGCGTTATTTTATACTTAAACACCTACTGCACGCTGTATATATACGTATTATGTACACTTTCACCCAATTATTCAAAGCACAAAATTCCATTAAATTATACTGTATGTTTTTCGTTTAATTCTTAAAATGAAACACGATGGTTCATTTCTTTTCAGAATTTTTATGAATAGTACTTTAGCAACGTATTTGTTAGTTTTTTTGGCACAAAACAATAACTAAAACCCCCCGTACGAAAGATAAGTGCAAGACATCACCTTGTTCAATCATTTTTTTCTGTGTAGTTTCTTATTCTTTCTTGTTTATTTGGTACAGTATGTTCTTGCTGAGGAGAATTTATGACATCGTAGATGATTCAGGTAAGTAAACTGGGAATATTATCTCTCTATTGATTAATTCTTTAGAAGAGAATATCTACAATAAGAACAAAATTTATTAATAATTTTATTTTCCGAACAGAGAAAGGCAAAATATCCTTTCATGCTATAATAAATAGAAAATTCAAACTCATGGAAGGGATATGTGCATACTTTATAAGGAAAATGAAGAATATAAAAAGGTTCGTAAACAGATATAGCTAAACAAATGAATGAATATGCATGTATATAAAAGTACTTACAAATACACGTTGAGAGAGAAAGAGATTTTATCTCTCTCTCCTTCTTTCTCTCTCTCCCTCTCTCTCTTTATATATTTATATATAAATTTATATAAATATATATTTACATATGTATATATAATTTTTGTAAAATTCGTATTAGTTATAAAACCTTATTTTCAGTGATATTAACCAAGTTCAGTATAAAGTTGAACAGTTATACTTATAGCTGTGTTAGTCGGATTTTATCTATGCTAACTTGTTGACTAATGAAGAGGTTATGTTTCTTAAGATGGAGTGTCGTGTAATATGCAATACCAGCTGGACAACTATTTCAAGACGAGTCTAAAAACTAAAACAATTTTTTAAAGAATCTGATTAATAGATGATATTCTAAGGTTTACTAATTAAATAATTTTGGTTATTCTTTTAAATCGTATTTTTCTTGCAATTTTAATATTACTTATTTTCGTAATCCACAATATCTGACTGAATGTCTTTACTCAGAAAGTGTAACTTTTTTTAAAGCTAAATATTGATAAGTATTTTTTCTTCCACTTTAAGCTCATTAAAATTGTGTTAAGAAATGTTCAAACTTTGTCCATTACTAAATTTAAATGCATCTGAAATTTTTTATGTTTATTCAAGAAGAAAAATAAAATGGTATTTCATAATACACGAAATTCTTCTCTATATATACGGGAGATAAGGTACAACAGGTTTCTCAGTTTTCAATGAATTTTGAATAGCCTTCTAGCGAGAAATGATTGAAATAATTAGCTATACGCCAGAAAGAAAAGCAACATTCCGATATCCTTACACTGGCACTTATGTTATTTCTGTGTCTAACACCATCTGTAAAATAAAATAGGTGTTTTTTAGTCATTTGTCGTATTTTAATATTTCTCTAGTTTTCAAAGTTCTTAAATACATACATTTAATTTAGTGAATATTTTTATATTACTGTATGTAGCATATTTAAGCAGGATTTGCTTTCCGAAGCAAAACTGTTGCTAACATTTAAAAAGGCATTTTAGGGCTTGCTTCTCCAAATTGTCTTGTGGTGAAACAGGATATACAACGTGGTATGAAAAAATATACTAGAAAATGATAGTTGAAAAGCTCGTAAGCCATGTTTGATGAAAAAGCAATCAAAACTACAAGTAAATTGACAAGAGTGACTATGATTTTTAGATTGCTGATAAAGAGGTGAACTTTTTTTTCTGCAGTTTCTCAAATTCTAAGGATATTATCTTTAAATATTAAATTATCAGGCATATTGTCACTGTATTTTCTTAGTTAAAATTGTAGAGTAAAATATTTTGTTCTTTTTTAAAAGGAATGTCTAAACTTTTTTTTCTTTTTCTGTAAGATTACCAAATCCATGGGGTCATACTCCACAAGTGGAGAAAAAACTGATGATTTACGTTTTATAAATAATCATTTATTAATAATAATGCGATAAGCTCACCATATATTCAAAATAAGCTACACGGATAAATGTAGGGTATACATGCAAAGTTTCATTATAATGTGTTGGAAATTAAAATTTCAAGTAGGAACTAGTAATACATTACTCAGATTTACCCAATATTGCTCTCTCTTATATCTCTTATATCCCTAAGGCGAAGTGGGAAGAAAAATTCTGTAGTGATGTATCTATAATTTCTGTAGCCTCTTTTTTTAGAAGATCTGCTACTTCGTTTTCATGAACACCAACCTGCCTTTATACTCAAGTAAACATACATTTTTAGTATGCGTTCTGTAGAAGTTTGAGTGCCGAGATTTACTTACTTATAATGAACAGTTTTTCTTTTCCAAAATTTTAGGGTTTAAAATAGAGGTGCGTATTATACGTGATATATTTCCAAAGACTAATATATGAAACTACACATGCTTTTATCAAGTGATTGAATGGCCATTTTTAGGATGGAGCTTTTTTACAGTTTTTTTTTCTTCCTTCCTCCATAATCGTAAGCAACACTTACCAACATCAAATTTTCAATGCCTAACTGAGTTTCGGATGGTTTTAGTATAATTTAAAACCTGCATTTGCAAATGGCAGTGAATATTGCCATCTTCCATCAAAATCCTGTAAATTTGCCTTCTATCATACCAAAATAGAGTAACTTAAATGAAAAGCAATTTCTTAAATAAAAATTCTGTTGTCACATTTTCTGGCAAATGCTCAACGTATTTCCAAAATGTAAACAACAGAATATTGGTCACAGAATAAACACTCTTAAATATCTTTCAGAATCTTTTTTTCTTCACAATTCCCAATTATTTTGAGCCCCACCAGTGGCTGAGAGGTTCTGCTCATGAAGCTGGTAGACTCGAGATGCTGGGTTTGAAAATAATCACGCCCGTTGGCCTAACTTTTCGGAGTTTTCGTGGTTTTCTTCTAACTTTGAGAAACCTTGCGTAAATATGTGTTAGTTTCCCTTAGAAAGACCCCCACGGAGGGCACCCCCTTAGGGCTTATGTCCCACAAGTAGATAATCGGCAGTCAAAAACCAACCCAACTCAATAATTTCGAATAGCGTTAAATTTCTGGTTCCTATAATTATTTTAAACAAAATTTCTAACATGAAAAAGAAAACACTGCGGGAACATTAATTTTATAACTAATTTATGGTACGGTAAATATATAAAAGTAAATACGGAAATTTAGATTTCAGTTTTTTTTTTTTTTTTTTTTTTTTTTTTTTTTTTTTCTCTGAGTCGGGATTATTATAAAATTTTATTCAACTTCTTAGATTTCTGACATTTAAATACTAGGGGTCTTTTTAAATTTAGTACCGTTTTGATATTTAAAAGAATCACGAGGTCATTTTCTTAACTAAACTACTAAACTCTGTGACTATACAATCCATCAAGGGTCTGTGCCGACAGGATTCATTCCTGTTTTATATACATCATACGTCCTGGCCAAGTGGTCAGCCTAACGCGGACCCTAAATGTTTAGTTCACAAACAAGCTTAAGGATGAAAAGCTGAGTGAACCTTTCCTAGTCGGGAATCGAACTCTCGACTTGCAGCGCGGCAGTCAGATGTTCTGACAACTATGCCGCTGGATTTATGGTACGGTAAATATATAAAAGTAAATACCGAAATTTTGATTTGAGTTTCTTTTCTGTGAGTCAGGATTATTATGAAATTTTCTTCAACTTCTTGGATTTCTGACATTTAAATAATGGTGATTTTAAATTAAGAACCGTTTTGATATTTTAAAAAAACACAAGGCTCTTTTTAACACTTCTATTTTTACATTAAATCCTGGACCTTCAACACGATTTTCAACACGATTTACACCTACATTCAGGCACTTATTATATCGTTCGACCAGCTTTTGTATCCCATCCTCATAGAAATCTGCTGCCTGCTTTGCTAACCACTGCATCATCACCGTTTTGAAGTCGTCATCGTTGTTGTAGCCCTGAATGTCAACGCGCTTCTAAAAATGCAGTAGCATGTGGTAGTCAATTGGCGCTAGTTCAAGGCTATACGGTGGACGATGAAATTGTTTCCAACCATATGACGCTACGAGATTCTGGGTTCGATGAGCAGTATGTGAACAAGTATTGTCATGAAGCAAAACAATCCTTCTATTGAACATGACATGCCTATTATAATGGATTTTTACACGATATCGACGTTGAAACGGCAGTGATGCGGTGGTTAGCACGGCAGGCGGCAGAATTCTAGGAGGCTGGTATACAAAAGCTGGTCGTACGATTCAATAAGTTCCTTTATATAGGCAGAAATAAAGTTGAAAAGTAGATTAAGCACAGGTTTTCAATAGAATTGTTTATATAATTATTGAAATAGAATTGTTAGTATAATTATTATTTTTCCAGTGTGAAAAATTCAGTGTAAGATTTGATTAACATATAAGAAATAAATATCAATTTTTATATTGGCAATGAATTTTCATATTATTTACTTATTTTATTTTCGATTTAAATATCCACATTCTTTAATGCTATTCTTGAATACTATAATTCAAAAGTAAATAAATAAATAAATATATATATATCTCTCTCTCTATATATATATATATCTAAGAATATGGATTTAAAACATGTTTGAATTATGTTATAACTCCCTCTTGCATCTCATGAAACTAGATTTTACAAAAAATATTTTATTATATGGAACATGTTAACTTTGTGGCATAAACAAAATGAAAATTCAATTCAAAAGTACACATAGGTTAGCACTGTGTGTTTAAAAACCACAAAAGAAAGAATGTTCGTAATTAAAATCATTCTAATAATTCACAATCTATTTAATACTATTTTCCGAAACTAGCTACTATAACAGAATGAAGACATTTTCATTTTTAAAATAAATATTTCCAAATTAAATTATTTGAAAAATTACTTCTTCACTTATTTCAATATATAAAGACTCATATTTAAAATATCAATCGGCAAGTTTTGCATTTACATAAATTAACGTTTGAATTCCATTTTTTTATTATTAAAGGTACGCATATATTATGACAGACTTTAAACACAATTAATACAATAAACCCAACTGGAGTGAATAATTAGCTAGGACATTGACCAGGGTAGCTTAGTGGTTAGAGCAACAGCACGGTACGCTGTATGCACAGGTTGGTAGCTTAGTGGTTTGAGCAACAGCATGGTATGCTGTGGTCACAGGTTGGTAGCTTATTGGTTAGAGTAACAGCACGCTACGCTGTCGACACAGGATCGACCCCTGGCACTGGCTAATTTTTCACTCCATTTGAGTTTATTGTATTGATTGTGTTTAAAGTCTCTCATAATATATGTGTACCTTTAATAATAAAAAATTGAATTCAGACGTTAATTTATGTACTTTTAAATTTATACTGTGGATCGTAGAAAAAAGAAATTTATTCATCATTGTCACTTCATCCTGTGCTATCTGATAGATGGACAGTGACGATCTTCAACATGATTTATTAGTGAAATTTGCCAGGCTAGCACATGGGCAAAGGTAGCTTAACGGTCAGCACGGTATACTGCGGACCCGGGTTCGAGTCCTAGCGCTGGTTCATTTTTCACCTCAGTTAGATTAATTGTATTAATTGTGTCTAAAGTCTGTCATAATATATGCGTACCTTTAATAATAAAAATAAATTATTTAATTATTTTTAATAGTAGTACTTATTTTGAATATTCCCAAGAAATATAAACTCATATACACGAAAATGTAGTATAGTTACAATGTGAAATTCAGGTATCAATGCAAATTAGTATGAATTAGAAATGTTTTATCGAAATATGCTTATCAAAATTTACATATTGATTTCTTAATATTTTCTTATACTGTTATCGCAAAAAATATTTTAAAAATTTAGAAAACTATATCAAATTTATAACAAGATTAGAAAACTATATTAATGCACCATATTAACACAACGCCTAATAATCCTGAGAAAAGATTATTTTATATTCTTCTTTGGATAATTAAAAAAATTCACTCTGGTTACCCACATATTTCCATCTTATTCTGTGACCATTGTTCTGTTGTTTACATTATGGAAATGCATTGAGTATTTGTGAGAAAATTTGTCAACAGAATTCTTATTTAAGAAATTACTTTTTCATTAAAGTTTCTCTGTTTTAGTATGAAGAAGGCTACGGAAGAGGGAGCCTGTCCTCCTGCCACGGAAGAGCGAGAAAAAATATCTTATTCCTGTATCCGTGATGGGTTATTTATGAACATATAAAAATGATGAATTAACAGAGTTTTAATACATGAAAATTATTCCAGAGAGAAACATTCGCCTTGCATACAATATTTCAAATCAAAATCAAATTTCAAAGTAATTGCTTAAGAGGCGCAAAGGCCAACATACTGAAAAAGATTCCATGCCGGGACTCGAACCCAGGCCATCAGTATAACGCAATGACGTTCTACCGACTAAACCACATGGAACGATGCCCAGCCTGGAAAATTTCTCACTATTATATGTTGGCAAGGCTACAAACGCAGCACAAAATGGAATATTTATCGTGAGCCACCGACATTGGGCAAGCACGAAACATAATTAAATCCAGGGCATTTAATTATTTTTGGGATTTAATTTTATATTGGGATGTAATTGGTATGTAATTTTAGGATTTAATTTATGTTTGGGATTTATGTTTCAGCAAGCACGAAACATAATTAATTATTAGGATTTAATTATGTTTCGTGCTTGCCCCATGTCGGTGACTCACGATAAATATTCCTTCTTGTGCTGCGTTTGTAGCCTTGCCAACACATAATAGTGAGAAATTTTCCAGAGTGGGAATCGCTCCTTGTGGTTTAGTCGGTAGAACGTCAGTGCGTTATACTGATGGCCCGAGTTCGAGTCCCGGTAGGGAATCCTTTCCACTATGTTGGCCTTTGCGATTCATTAGAAATTACTTTGAAATTTGATTCTCATTTGAAATAACAGAGTTTTGTTTGCTGTGTTGGTGAATAGCCGCTGATTTCTACGAAAGCTGTAAAATGTTTGCTAGTGTTTTGCACAACTTATACAAGTAATAGTGCATTTGAAAACAAAATTGAGGCAAGATTTCTATTCAATCAGATATGGATAAAAATAACAAACATTGAATCGGCCATTAGAAAACTATGTTTGTTTAAGCTGGCCAACGCTTCACAACCATTAAACGTGTCCAGATAGTATATGAAAATTATTGAACATATTAATCAGCTGATTACACATATAAGGACATGCCAATAAGTTATGAACCGTTGTAGATCGATAACTCCAAATAGTTTTACAATATTTGCATATTGTTAACATGCAATCATGAATTTATTTCACATATGAACGTCTAACAAAGTATAATATAAGCACCACTTTAGTAATAAAATAATGCAGATTTAAGTATGGCCATTCAAAACCCGATACGTGTGATTTTTTTCGGACCTCCTAATATTTTGTGTAGAATTGTGGCACTTTGAAAACTAGTCCCTGGATGGTGCACCAAATATCAATCCTTATTATTGCTATATTTGTTACCGTAAGGTATGTCAAAGAATAAACGTCCATTTAGTGGTACGGTAATTTAAAAGTTTGTGAATCCCTGACCTAAATTAAGATTTCGTGTCAATCAAGAATAAAAAAGATTAGAAAATATACCTTTATAAAACATTACTCATTTCACTCACTATATGAACAAAACAAATTTACCGCGACTAAAAATTAGTCACCCTCTGGAAAGATGCAATAAGTATAACTCTGCATCTGACCTTGATACAATTTGCTGTATATGGATAGGTCATTATTCCACAACATTCTGCCTGCATGCCATTTCCACTTGCTTTCACTCCCATATAATTAGATGAAGTAGGGTTACTGAGTTTAGAGGTTACTGTAAACAATGTTTACAAAATATATGGCGCTATCCTTAAAAGCACAATATATTTACAATGCGGTTAAGATTAAATGATTTAGCGGCCCAGTCGAATAATGATAAGATAATTAAGTGTTGATGAGACAATCGTGTATGCGTGCAGCCATATCTACAAACCGATTATCATCTTGCAAATTGGAAACGTCTATAGCGTTCTCATTTTATGTATTGAATATATGAGAACCAACAATGTTGAAGATAATAGCTTGGTTCATGTTCGTGACCAACACAATGAGTTGTCCTGTTATAGTACGAGAATATTCCCTAAATTCTAGAGAACAATCTATAACTTCTATTGCATTTTCCACATTCTTCGGTGTGAATGGACGTCAGTGCATTCTGCAACAGATGTCTTTGAAAAAAAGAAGAAGAAATCACGATTCATTAGGCCACACTACCCGCCTACAATCAATTTACTGTCAAAGTACAGTGTTTTCTGGTCCATTGTAGACATTAAATTTTATATGCTGCTGTATGTAACGTTTTCTTGCATGGTACCTAGATCCTAAAGTTTATTAGATGGTGTTCTTCTCGTAATGTTTACTCGGAAACAGTTTGAAATATCCCTGACTAGGTTGAAATTTTGTTATTCATAACTCGTGACAAGTTGTCTCCGGTTACTTCATATTTAGATTTCTTTCCCAACCAGTTCGGACGGCATGTCTAATAGCCATCAGTAGTACATCATTTCTGGACACACATTGTACAGTCCGCTAATCCACACTAACAAATCGGGCAACATTTCTCAACGCGTGGATGTGAGCATATCGAAACATCATAGCCACTTTTTTCCAATCGTTCACATCCTTTAATTTACCTATCCAAATGCACCATTCCCATGCTTCACAACAAATTACTGATATCATTTTACTTCTGTAATAACGCATGAGCTACCATGCTCCGTTCAATCATTGACTCATCTGTAAAGGGTAAAACTAAATCATTTTGCTTTCGTGAACGGTAACTCATTTTTGGTTTGGCGATCCCAGGTTCATTTATTTACATACGACAACACAATAAGAACAGTTATCAATCTTTATTTTAATTAAATTTTGAGAAGAACTCAATGTTTAAGAAGTTTTACATAGCGCAGTATTTTAACAATGCATTTTACATTTTGAAAAGTTAGTGTTTATGTATTTTGTGAATTTTAATAAAGGATTTCTGTTTACCAATCAATAAATTGCATTGAATACTTACTTTATAATTGCAATGAGAATTCCTAATATAAAAGACAAAATTAAATTTATTCTGTATCTGTGCAAAATTAGTGGCAAAATCGGAAATCACAATATTTGTTTTCTTTTTCAATACTAGGGGGCTCGGCCCCCTACGAGCTACGCTCGCCAACCCCCGTCCAGACACCGCAGACTCTAAATGCACGCTAATTTGATCGGCTTTAAAAAAGATTTCGAAAGATTGAATTATAATTTAAAAAACAGTGGCGATCTCCCTATAAACGTATTTCTATTCTTTTCTCTTTGATTGGGGAATGTTAACGCAAAATCCGCTGCGGTACTACTTGATTATCCCGTCGACCAATTTCGCCAAATTATATAAATCGCCAAACCACTCGCCAAATTATACAAATTGACATAATTTTTATTTTAAATAACGAAAGAACAAATAAATCAGTACAACATTAATAAAAATACAAATAAAACGTCGAAATAAAAATAACTTGATGACGTAGACACGTGTAACAACATTTCAAAATAAGCTAATATAAAAGGAATTATGTAAACAGAGTCTTTGTCTCTTGGTATTTTTTAACAAAGCGAAATGAAAGTTCTTTTAAATGAGACATTTTAAATTAATCGTTTTTAATCTGACGTAATTTTTACCAAGCTATTCTTTCTCTTTTAAATATTCACGTCAAAATACTTTTGTTAAAAATGAAATATTATTTGCGCTTTCCTAACAAAAATAGTTGAAAAGTATCCTCTCAAAATATCAAATAAATGTCTAGCGCATTTTTTTAAATTTAAACCGTTTTGCAATATTATTTTGTGTTCATTTTATGTAATAACTGTAATGTGACGTAATTTCTCCTATTTAAGGCTTCTAACGCATGTTAATAAATTTATTATTTTACGAATTCCTTTCTCTCTTAAAATTCACGTGTAATTATAGTTTTTATGACGTAATTTTTAATAAGTTCCTGCTTTTTGTACATAATTATTTAATTCTAATTCCAAATGTTTTTTTTTTCTGTTTATAACAGTCACGTGTAAATAAATTTTTAATTTATTTACACGTATAAATATTTTTTTTTGAAGCAAACATTATTGCTTCCGCTGTTTATACAGTTGGCAACAGTTTAAATTAATATCACTTTCTAAAATCTGTAAAAAATATCTCTAGAAATGCTGAAAATTTGAATTTAAAATAGAAATAAAACCTCAAAAAATGAGTCAAAATAAAAAAAATAATGCAATCTGCACTCCGGCAAATTCTAACGCATAAAATAATCTAAAAATGATTACACTGTCATGTATAGTTTTTGCTGCTATAAAACTTTTTTAGTGGAACGATTTTGTCCAACTTTAGCATTAAATATCTCTTAAAATAATTCTTCGATTTGAAAACTGTCTGCTTCAGCGTGTTTATCAATCATTTCTGTATAAAACCACTGATTTCCATATTTTTGTATGCATTATTTTTCTTAATATTAACGAAGAAAGACCTCCAGTCACAAAAAATTCAAAACCGGCGGCGGCGGCGGCGGCGGTGACAGCGGTAGTTACTTTTTTTTAGAATAGAGAGATTTATTTTTGTAGCGTGACTAATCTATTTAAATACTTATTGCGATAGATCTATAAAATTCAATGCTATTTTTTCTACATATTGGAAAAGCTATAATATGGTGATAGTATAACAGTACTTAAAATGCACATTTTGAAACTGGAATATATGTTTTATTCATAGAAAATTTCGAGAATCGATTTCATATTTAGGACATGCATGTTTATGTTTCCGAATATCACTTTTTCATTGAATATATATTTCAGGATAAATATTAAATTACACAAAAAAGACTTTTATTTCTTTCTCTACAAACTTTAAAGGTGAAACGCAATAAATGAAAAAAAAACAAATAATTTAAATGCTTTATGCTTTAAATAAAAGGATACAAACTTACATTCGTTTTTATTTACATTTACATTTTAATTTTTTTGACATTTTCATTTAATAAATAAAGTAAAGCTATAAGTCTATTCACAATGAAACTGTGCTTATAGAGTAAAGGTTGAGCTGAATAACGTTTCATTTGACAAATGAAATGCTTGCTGTGACTCAATTGTCAAAATTTTTATGCATTCTGTTGCCAACAATAAAATAAAATATACATTTCAATAACTTGTATATTATGAGTCATATGTTACATTGAAACATTTACATTTACTGAAACATTTACATTTAGAAAAGTAGAAGTATAAAACAAGAATGCACACTGCAGGTTGTATACATTGACTATGAGGCATATCAAAAATACTGTTTATTCAGGAAATTGACAATTTATATTTATGCCACAGGGTGTCAAAAAAATGCAAAAAATTTAGTGTTGTTCTAAAACATATTTGTTTTTTAATTTCACAGAAATTATTGGGAAATTGTAAGGATAAATCTAATTCTCATAATAGAATGCAGCTAAATAGTATAATTTTTTTAAATCTGCTATTTATTGATTAGACTTTTTTTGATTAATATTGTAACAAACAATTAAATATAAAAATGAATTTCCTCTTTTATTTATTGGAAAGAATATTTAAATTTTGCGATAAGATAGAATTTTTCATAAATATACCCTTTTTTCAAAACCAATTTTTCCCAACAGCTATGTAATTTATTTTTACTTTCTGCAAAAATTAAAAAAAGCGTGCTCGTTTACAATCCAACTGCTTAAAAACTATTGTAAAGAGCAAACTTGTAAGTTTCATGATCTTCTACAGTGCAACCTTTCGATATGCCAAATACATTCTATTTCCAGTAATACATGTCTGGCCAATGCGCAGGATATTACAACATTATCTGGTACACTTCTGGAAATTTTTGTTTATGATACGGCTACCACATACAGTTGAAACTGTCATGGAGAAGTACAACATTCATTATCAGAAATCTGCGTATTTTTAATTTATATTAAACCTTTTCTTGTCCCGTAGGCAACAGCGTTATGCTGCTTTAGAAAGATGCTGAAAAGTGTACGGGATATTGTCATCAGACGCAGCTGATAGGGTGTGGAGCACTGGCCTCATTTTCAAAAACTTTAAAAAGGACGTAAAAAGATGACTGACTTAATTTATTAAAAGAAGACATCAATTTAAAACATGAGATTTCAGAAAATTTCACATCAAATGCGTTCACGTAATGTAACTTTCTGGTTTTTCACTTTACTGGTACTGAAATTAAGACAGAAAAGCCAAGTTGATAATGTTGAGCAAATATTATCTCGTGTGCAAAGTTCTAGCTAGTAAATAAGGCAAGCGTCAATGAACTATGAGCACGAAATACCTCTTTTAAGAAACGTCTCCATAATAGTGATTGCAGTATTAATCATTTCCTGAAAATGACGTTCTAGTCCTATCACGTGTGTATGTCAGTGCCACCTACCCGGAAGCCTTGAATATCCATTTCGTTTATTACGCAAGCCAGTTCGCAAATTGGCTAAAACCCGAAATAAGTTGTTCATTTCATGTATTTCGAGTTTCGGCCAGCAATCTTGCCCAGTTCTCGAACTGGCCGAGCATACGGTATTGGCCGTAACATACATACAATGGAATATTAATATGGGAGATTTTACTCCCTAATATAAAATACCAAAATCCATCATCACAATTGCGAATCAATATCTTGCAAGATAACAATAACGTGAGATACGTTTTTATTACGCTTAAATTTGTGTAACACTTTTTCAAAACTTCAATATTTGCGTAAAACATTTTACTTATTTGTGTGGGGTTTTTTGCTACTCATAAAATTTAAAACGTGTATATAAATATTATACAGACATACATACAATAAACCCAACTGGAGTGAAAATTAGCCAGAGCCAAGAATCGAGGCTGGGATAACAGCGTACTAGGGCGTTGCCTACTGCTGAGTCACTCCAGCTGATATATGGGTATGCAATTTTTCACTAATAAACCATCTTGGGGAAAGTCTTCAGCTATTTATCAGACGGTCTAGGATGAAGGACAACGATGAATAGATTCTACTATTACATTTATCTACAATATATAGTATAATAAAACACATATACACAATATATATTAAATCCCACACTCATAAATAACGCCTGTATATATTGATCCATAACAAATGATAAATACACTGATAAATAGCATTGAATGCAGGCGTTATTTATGTGTGTATATGTTTTTTGATATATAATTGTGTATGTGTGTTTTATTATATCATATATTATACATTATAAGAATTTAAACAGCTGTATGATATTCTGACAAAATATTACGGGACTTGCATTATACGATTCATTTAAGATGTAACATTTTTATGCTTTTCGTAATTTTACTTTTTCATGTTTTACGCACGTCCGTATTCTGTGTCATTTTAGATTAATGAATCGATGATTACGAAAATAAATTTAACTATAAATAATTTATGTTTATCTTTCACGAGCATATATTTCCCTTTAGATGTAAAAAAATATACTTACTATTCTCTTAATGTTGAATTTACTGGAATTCTACAAAAAAGTAAAATAAATTAGTTTTTTTAGTCTAACTCAAAGGATAAATGTTATGATTATTGAAAAGCTAAAGAGAATGGTATCAATAGTTATATTTGTATATTTCCACTTGTTTTTATATTTCTTTGTTATGGTTTAAATAATTCTGATTGTGTCCGGAAAACAATCTCTTTAATCTTTTATGTAATTTTCTATGTCCTTATTGTGTTTTACGGAAATTAATATGTGTTGTAACGCTAAACTCTCCTTTATACCTTTTTTATTCAATATTTATACAATACTTATCTTACAAATATTACATTTTATCTGTTAAAAAATCTATTCATTAAACATTTTATGTACTATTTGATGTTCCTTTATGCAAATTTATAGGAAAAATATTAAATATAAATTCCGCTGTAGCATTTTCTTCAATATATGCTCTTTTGGAGGTTTTGATGAAAAGGGATCTTTATGAAATTCGAAATTCGTAAAGATGCATTAATACGTTCTACATCGATAATCCTTGACGTTATTATCTGTTTCATATTACTAAAGTAGATTTCAAATTATTTGATTTTAAAAATTAATTCCGAAAGCTATAAAAAAGCGTGTAAAAATATATTATCATAAACCTTTCTATTCATGGATAGATACCTCTATTAAATATAATAATAAAAAAAAACTAATAAATAAGTTTCTTACTTGATCTATCATAAATAGTCATGTCTTATCCAAAACTATAGCATTTTGTCTAGTACTATAAGCAAAATATGGTTTTTTAGATAAATGATAGCCATTCACAAAAATTTGGGAAGTACTTCGCTATAGCACTATTATTGAAGATCCAAGAAGTTCCTAAAAAATAAAGTTTTTTTTTATGCTTTGGGAAGTGCAAAAGGGGGCACTCTAACGCGGGGAGGTGGGCGAACTCCTTTTTTTTTTCAAATTCTCACTCGGCGTATCATTTATCCAGGAAAGAGAGCTGACCGATTACTACCATTAAATTTTAATAGTATTCTTTGCTTTATCAAATCTCAGAAACTCTGTTATTGAATAATGCGAGAAATACTATTAAAATTTACTGGTAGTAATCGATCATTTGGCTCGGAGCGCTCTCATCCCTGTTTATTATATATCATTTAATTATGAATCGAAAGACACCATCTGCTAGTTAATATGGTTATTTGTTACAAAGTTACGACAGATTTTATAAATACAAAATCGAAAATTATACTTTAGTTTTTTTTTTGTTTTTTTTTTTTTTTCAGAAACACTCTTGGCCATTCACGAACATTTGGGAAGAAGTTCCTTTTGGCTTTAGGAATAAAAAACCGATGATTCACGAAAAATAAAGTGGATTAACTGTGCTTTTAAAGCAAAAGGGGGGCATTTTTACTCAAAGGGGGGGGGGAACTTAACTACTTTTAAATAGATCAAGTGGGTTACAGTTTATTACATTTTTAAAAAAATTCTGAATCTAATCACATCGTCCGTAAGTCGATACAATTATTTTTTACAAAGTTAAGTCAAATATCCTACAGCAATACACTGAAGAAAAAAAGGCAAAGTTACGGTGCCAACAGAAGTTGATTTTGACAACTTAGATGACCTTCATGTCGACTCAGATGACTCAGATTTTGATTATTGTCATTTTCAGGAAATTCAGTAATTTTTATTATTATTTAATATGATATAAGGAACAAGAAACATGTTTTGAACGTAAAATAAATGTAACAAATCTTCGCTTGATAATAATGTGTAATTTTCGACTTGGTATTCATAAAACGTGTCGTAACTTCGTAAAAAATGGTCTTATCGACGTGCGGACGATGTCATTCGATTTAGAATTAAAACATACATAATAAACCTTCGGTGCCATTTGGATCGGGTGAAATCTGATTTTTTCGTTGCTCGCGGGATTCGAGTTATATTTCGGGTTCCGACTGGTTCCTTAAGTGTTTTAAATCTTGTTTTTTTTTTTTTTTTTTTTTTTTTTTTTTTTTTTTTTTTTTTTTTACTTTATTATAAGATACAAGGAGTGACTTCTATGCTCTACACCCTTTGTGTCCTCGTCTGACAACTTAAATAAGGAACGATTTTTTTATATTTTCACTTTCTACATAAATCACTATTCACATATTTATAAACAAGTTTAATGCAATACAAATATATATATATATTTTTTTTTTTGCCTTTTCAAATTGCATATAATATGACTCGCATAATATCAGCGGGTGTGTTGTACAAGCTAAAAAATTCACATAATATTTTTATATCAACTTGAGTGTAATTTTTATCTAAGTTGCTTGGTGGAATTTTTTTTTCAGAAAATTTTACAATAAAAACGAAGGGTTAAAATTTATAAAACAAAATCAGTTTAACGTTGTATCAGATTACATTAATAAAAATAATCTTCGCTTTAGAGTTCCAGCAGGTTTTTAATTTAACAGGTTTTTAATATTTTTAACTGTTTGTCACTTCTTTTGTCTACCTCATATGTCTTGTACAAAACGTACAATTTACAAACAATGGAAAGAAACGGTTAAGAAATGTTTTTTTTTTTTTTTTTTTTTTTTAATCTAATAACAATGCAAATGTTCGTTTCGGTTTTGGTTTCTTCCTACTTGAATAGTTCCTCAGCGTTCACTTAGAAAACAGCAATGTTGTGTATTCAGTTTCAGGATTTGCGAAAAAGTGTGAATTTTAGTGCACTGCAATGAATTTGCAATGTAAATGAAATTAATAAAATTTGTAAAAAAATATATCTTCTAGAAAAAAAAAAAAATAATATTCCTAGTAATATTTCTCTAACATGTACAACAATAAACATTTTAAATTCTTTAAATCTGATAAAAACACTGCTTAATATTTATATATTTTTATGTAATCTCATATGAATATATTCCCGAGATATTACAAATAAATAGTTAAAAGTTTCGTACTTTTATCTAACACTATTTATTAAAATATTTCTCAGTTCATCAATACATTTATATCAATTTCTTTTCTAGAGAAAATGTTATGGGAATTACATAAAGACGATATTTCAATCTTTGTGATAATATTCTAGAATTTTTTTACTTATTTTGAATTAGAAAATATTAATGTTCCGTTAAACCTGGGAAATGAATATATATAAGATTTTTTTTTATCCAAGAGACAAAATAAAGACAGTTTAAAACTACAGAACAATGATAAACGCGAAAATGAATATGGCTTCAACTTTCTTAATAAGTGTTTTTTTTAAATAGTAAATATTAATATTTTTTAAACAAAAGATATCGTTTCAACCGGGTAGGTTCTGCGAAAACTTTCATATTTCTCCTTTTCTGTTTTTTTCTCTTTTTTCTAACTTCAGAAGGAATAAGCTAATTGTTATTTCTAAATAAACAAAAAAGAGGAACTGTCTATCCTTCGTCTGCTTGAAAAACTGACGATTCACCAGGACATACTCAGAAGCGAGCGCCGGGACAATGAAAATTCAATTACAATATTAGACGAAAGTTTTTCATTACTATATCGACAATTTACAAAAAAAAAAAAAAAAAAAAAAAAAAAAAAAAAAAAAAAAAAAAGGAATCTCAGACTTAGGTGCATTCGGGCCTGTCTTCGTCCATCCTTGTCCAAATTTTGAGATCTCTGTGTGCAGATTTCCATAGCCATCTTTAACAGAGAAATATATTTTAGTTAATATAGGTTATTTCATTAGGTTTATGAATTAATTGTTTAAATACATAATATATACCAATTAAGCGATTTGCACTGAGTACAAAATTTATAATTATACAACATAAACATGGTATTGCTGAATTCGACACATAAATTCTGAATGTAATAGTAGGCGTCAAGAGGATGAAAAATTGCCATAGAGCATGCGGTCGCAAACACATAAATACAGGGTGTTAGTCACAAATACAAGGTGTTTCACCCCAAATGAAGTTGTCTTGAAGATAATAATAAAAAAAATGAAAATATTTTAATAAAGATGTAACGATTTGTACCTTGTTTTGTATGAAATGAGATAACATCACAAAACGTTTTGGAAAAAAGGGGGTTACGCAATGGATGATACTGTATAAACTGATAATCATAGTCTGGCGCGTATAGTGGAAACTTCTACCACTTTATTTTTTTCTTTTTTGTTGTTATCATATTTACAAAAAAGGGGAGCATATATATTAAAAGTTTCTTTATAATATTTTTCAATTTTCTGAAAGTTATTACTGTCAAACAATGTTGGGTTATGGTAAAACACCCTGAGTTTTTGATTAAACTGGTAGTTCGCTACCACAAGTTCTATGACTATTTTTCCTCCTCTTGATGCCTACTTTCACTCCTTTTAATTTGTCTGAACCATGTCTAGAAGATGGCCAGAACAGTATTCAGTGCCTTATGTAACGTGATAAAATTGCAAGAATAGAGCCTTTTGCTGTAGAATGATTAGATAAGACGGAAAAGAAGAATACCTTGAAAAAATAGATGCAAAAGCCAACGTTAACAGGTTATATGGCGCAGTTTTTTTTTTTTTTCGCGGAATCCTTTGACCACCTATTTGTTTAATCATCCAACATATTTTACCTCCATTTTTGCAATTAGGTCCTGCAACTGAACATGCTAAAAACTGTTCGTTTAATTAAATTGACCTTGTATTTTACGAATAAAATGTAACTGCTTACAATGATTACTTTGGAGAAATCTAAAACATGTGGGCTGCAATATAAAGAAATTATACAGTTGAAGGTAAATCAGAAATCATACAATTTCACATCAGTATGTCTGGCAAAAATATATTTTGGTGTTCGCATCGTTCCAAATAAATTTTAAAAAATTCATTTTGCAAATGGCACAAAATATGTCCCTTAAACAATGCCATATTTTATACTTTACGAGAGTGAAATAGGAAAATTTCTTCTGAAAGAATTCCAACGTATTTGAAATGTTTCTTTTTTCTGTGTCTACGAAAATATGACTTTTGATTTCTGACGACTGATATAGACATGTGATAAAATGAAACTGAAAGAAAAGGGAAATTCAGTAATCATAACTACATAACATTTTCTATTTTTCTTCTCATACATAGTTTATTAAAATATTGCATGAAATCAACTTACGTAATCTCATTTTTTTAAATGCATTTGTGTGCAACATTTTGAAATTTTGCACTTCATAAATTCAGTTCATCTGAAAAATTATTATTTTAGATTTTAGAGTATATCTTTTAAAGTATTTGTTAACTAGATTATTAAGCCTTTTTATTGCAAAAAAAATTGAGAGATTTAAATGTCTCAAATTTCGACCTGAGAAATTCTAAGTATGTAAACCTAGCTGTCAAATAAAAAAAAACTTTAATAATTATTATAAACTGAATATAAAAATACTTCATAAACTTTAAAGTATAAAAATGTAAAATAACTATAACAGAAAATACAATTTAGAAAGCACACCAATGTGAATGAAAAACAGTTTGAATGTTTCTTTTCATAACATATTTATTTAATTCTATGAACAAAGTGTCATTAAATTTATTTTCTAATAACTAAATCATAACAAAAATAATAAATAAATAATCAAAATAGTAACAATATTAGTAAATTTCTTAGAATTTTATAAATGGGCTGATTTGTAGATTCTGATATATAGAAATACATAACATGGTTGACTAGTTTTTAAAAGCTCTACCACTAAACATGAATAATTAATAAAAAGATTATTCCATTCAAATGAAACTAAATATATGCTTTGCATCATGAAAGGAAACATACATTTGTTCTCAGTATGCTCATTTTCATTCAATATTAATTTAAGTATTTGCATGAAATTTAACACATTTGTTCAGAAAAAAAAAATACACTGCTCAAAACAATTAAAGGATATTTGAAGTTTTATATAAAATAAAGATATAAACGAAATTTTTTTGCCAAAAATAGAAGAAGAGAATCACAAATGCAAATTTTTCTGGTTTTCAAACTGTGGAGTATGCAAATTTTGAGTTCGACGTCAAAAACGTCGCTTCAGCGGCAGCGAATGAAATTTGACTTTCAACTGGATAAAAGAGAATGAAGACAAGGATGATCGGCATTCAGTGATTGCTTTGTTTCGATGAGTACGATGTCTCAGCGAAGTCATTTGACAGATTCAGAAGCTTTGAGAATTGTTGGTAGGTTAGAAGGGGGCCAAACTCAAGCCGAAGTAGCGCAAGCCATTGGAGTATCACAAAGTGTCATTTCCAGGATCTGGAACCATTTTTTGGAGAGTGGATGTGCAGGCCGAAGACCAGGGCAAGGTCGTAGACGGGCAACAACGCCCAATGAAGATCGGTATTTAGCGTTAACAGCTCGGAGACACCGAACCATGAACACTGCTCTTCTCCAACAACACCTTCGCTCGGATACAGGCACCACGATTTCAACTCAGACTGTCCGAAACCGGCTCCATGCTGTAGGTCTGTATGCTCGCCGACCGATGGTATGTGTTAGATTAACATCAAGGCATCGTCGCGACCGCAGGGAGTGGGCAACCGAGCATGTCAACTGGAGGAGAAATGAATGGAGCAATATTCTGTTTTCTGACGAGTCCCGTTTTTCTGTGCATCCGGATAATAGTCGTATTTTCATCTGGAGGGACCGTGGCAGTAGGAATAATCCTGCGTTAGTGCACGAAAGTGTCAGATTTGGGGGTTGAGGAGTGTTGGTGTATGGTGGCATCTCCATTGACGGGCGCACTGACCTCTACATCATTCGAGATGGAGCTCTGACTGGTCGCCGATATAGGGATGAGATCCTCAGACCTATTGTAGTCCCTTACGCTGCAGCAATCGGAGATAACTTCATTTTAATGGACGATAACTGCAGGCCACATCGTGAAAACCTGGTGGAGGATTTCCTTTTCGAGGAAGGAATCGTTCGAATGGAATGGCCAGCCTGTTCTCCAAACATGAATCCGATCGAGCACGTTTGGGACGCTCTAGGAAGACGAGTTTCTGGCCGCCAACAACCCCCACAAACTCTCCAAGAACTGGAAAGAGCTCTTCTGGAAGAGTGGGGCAGAATACCCCAACTCGTCATTAATAGCCTCATTGAGTCCATGCCTCAAAGGTGTTCAACGTTGCTGGCCGCCCGTGGAAACCATACCCCCTACTGAAAATGATTTTCTTTGAAGAAAGCACCTTTTCTTATTCTTTTTTTCTCATATGCACAAATTGTGTTTTTTTCCTTTAGTACACAAATGCGCAATAAAATGCATTTTTTTCTGCCAAATATGTGTAATTTATTCTCATATAACCTACTATGTCTGTCGACCATGTATCAATCAGCTAAACAGTTTACCAGATACAAAATCCACCTAAAACTGCAATATCCTTTAATTGTTTTGAGCAGTGTAATACCTACACCAATTTTATTTTCCTAAATATTTAAAAACTGTACGCGAAAGAACTTTTACTATTAATCATCCCAATAAAAACAATAATGCACATAATATACTATTAATGCACATAATATACTATACAAAATGTCTTTTTAATCACAATCTTATATATGATGTAAAATTTTTGTATAAATATGAATATCCAGTATTTTTGATTAATTAATAGAATAAGCAATAAAGCAAATTACAACACATAGAGTTAAATCATGCAAAAAAAATAAGAAAAAAAATAGTAATCTAAAATTATTTTACATTCATAAAATTTCCGTGTCTTTCGGCATTACTTTGAACTGAATTATTTGATTAACACTTGAAGATTAAAATGCATGACACTTACACCAAAATTGCAATATGCAGTTTTTCAAATAACTTAAGTGTCATTTCTATAAATGATTGCTCATAATTATATAATGATTGCTTAACAGCATTTTTTAATCTTTGATCAATGTACTGTTTTACAATAACGAGCAATAACTTAACTGTTCAGCATTAATTTATTGGAAATTCTTTCTTCTAAAAGATACGATAACGTTGTTTATTATAGTATTCAAATGTTATCAAAGGAATGCCTGAAACTCAAAAGAAAATTTACTGCGATTTTCTGCGACTGTATAGGTGATGATTTTTCTCATAAAACAGGTTTACATACAGACTGCATTTGATGTGCAAACATGAACAATTTTAACATCTTTGTAAGAAGAAAAAATATTTTATGTAATAAAATTGAGGGTAATTTTCCCTATTGCAGTTTATTATATTATATTTAAAAATGAAATTTTTAAAATATTTTTTTTTTATTCTTTAATCAGGAAAGTCAATTAATCAAAATCAAATCAAATTAACTGAAATAAACACTAACTGCCAAACAATGTTTCGAAATTAGAAGTGATACCGTATAAATCCATATTTTGAAATTTTAACGCAGTGTAACTTCAAAAATCCGGCAACTTCAAAAACCGGTATCAAAACCATCTTTTCCCTTCCTTTTTCTATTACACTTTCAAGTTATGGGAGAAGAAAAATAGCAAATCTTTATTAATTAAAACTTCAAGATCGAAATTAAAAATGCAAAAAAATAATTTTGACTTTTTTTGTCATTTGTCAATTGCGATTATTCTCTGATTTTATTTATTTATTTATTTATTTATTTATTTATTTATTTAACTGCATCGATGATTGGCAACTTTGGGGACAGCTTTGGCGAATGCATTGCAAAACATGTGGCCGGAACAAATTTTCAGCAACGGAGATATCAGTGATGAGGAAGAATTTTTTTCACATTTCCCGCGTAAAGGCCGCAATTGATGAGATGATTAAATACGCAAATCTGAAAATGCATTAAGTGTCGAAAAAAGGGAGATAGATGATTGCCTAAGCATTGACGAAAATGCATCAACAACAAGCAATTTAACGGACAGCCAAATCACTGATGCTGCGCTAAATAGAACTGTCGATAATGCTAGTAGTAACTCAGAAGACGAGGATGAACAACTGGCTGAATAAAAGGTGTCACTATAAAAATGCATAAATATGGCTGCAGAATTAATATCTGCTTTAGAGAAGCAAGATTATATTTCTGATATAGACATTCTTCATTTGCACAAAATACGAAAAAAAAAATTTTTTTTAAAGAACGGCCAAAAAAATTTAAGCAAATAAAGTTGGAATCGATATTATCAAAATTGGAAGATAAGAAATAATTTCACTCGTTATTAGATATTATTCTGTAACATAGGAAATGTCAATTAAGTCAAAATAGGAAATATCAATTAATATCAGTTTTTTATATTTAATTTTCTCTTTTTTTCTTACATAATTATCACTTAATAATGAATTAAATTATGGCTAAAGGCACCATTAAAAACGAAGTACTACTTTTGCTATTCCGACAAGAATCTGGATTTTTCAAAAAATTCGGCATAGTCTTGGTCCCGATGATGTCGGATTTTTGAAGTTATACTGTATTTTCAGAATATTTTTTATATTATAATGTATCTTTAATTAAAATCTCAAATTTATCAAAATAAATAAAAAATTTCCTGCATTTTTTAGGAATGTTTTAGCATATTAATAATACGAAAAATGCCGTTTCTTATTAAACAGACAATTAACAAAATTCAGAAGTTTTTCAGGATTATTTTATGCATAATTAATTATGCAATATACAACTGCGTTTTACGGGATCTCAGAAAACTATTCAAATTTTTTCATGCACAAGAAAGATAATTTATTTTTTACCATTTTTTTAAATCACATTCACGGACAAATAAAAATAATTCGTTGGAATATAGAAGAGAACAATATTTTTGAAATAGTACATATTCCTTTCAAAATTACTTTTTATCTTACTTCAAAATGAAATATTTTAATAAATGTGCTGCAAAACGAAACAGAATAACGCATAAGGATTTTTACATAATATTGTTTTATACCAAATTTATACAGGGTGATTCATAAATATCGAAACAATAGGATATCTTCTTAAATATTGCCCCTAGTCACATACTTCCAATTGAAAAGTTTCATAAAAAAGGTGCGAAATTTGATGAGATAAGTTTCAACTCCATGGGGGGTCTATATGAGAAAATACAAAAATTAAATTTTTATACGGTCCCCGTAGAGTAAAATTCCCAATTAGGATTTTTTTCCTTATCTATTCCTGAATTAAACACAAAAAAAATGATCTCGATACATGTAAAATTTGCAGAGATATCAAAATCCAAAATTCGTGACTTACACCATTTATCCATGCTTCTGAACGACGAGTTTTTGACTCATTTTGAATGCAAGATAGGGATCAGCCACAAATTGTGCATTATTAAAAGTCGATATAAGACAGTGTTTCTCCTTTGGACATAAAATAGGCAGCGTATAGATTTTACGTTAAACTTGTTTTCAAAGTATGTTGGTGGTCTGCACTAGAGGTCTGCACCGGTCGAAATATCTAGGATCGGTCCCGAACCGACCCATAGAAAAAAAGCTCGGCCCTGCCTGGAAAAAAGTTCAAATCGTAGCCCGACCTGACTGAATTTCTACATAGTTTTTTACATCGATATGGTTAAACGTTGTTTCGTATGGAGGAATTCTGACCAAAATACTTATTATATCTTTTCTTTTTTCATGTTTATAATGATTATTTTTAAAGAATTGCCAAAAGCTGTGATTATTTGTTTTATTAATGAACCTCTATTTATATGTAAATGATTCATTTCTCCTTGAATAACGTTAATCCATATTCCATGTGTTAGAAACAATGAAAAATGCTATAAAGTAAAATCTTTTAAGATGGAATCACATAAGAAAGAGAAAAAAAAGCGTTATAGACAAGTTCCCTTCTTAGGAGTTGTAAATGTAGTCTATTTTTTCTCAGGTATTATTATATTCATTTTCCATGGATCAACAGATTTTTCCGTTTAAGAAAGGATTCCGTCATAGGCAGATTTTTTTCACTAGTTTTACTGTATTTTAAATTTTTTGCCTTAAAATCTACTATCCTATAAAAATATGAATTTTAAAATTTTATTGTAAAATAATGGCCATTTAAAAATATATGCATTTCTTGTAAAGATTTTTGGGCTGAGCCAAATTTTAGTTATTTTTGCACGGGTTAGGTCAGTCAGAGATAACGATTTTAATATGGGTTGTCTCGAGACCGGGACTGAAAATTTCGCCCAGGGGAGACCTAGGAATAAGGAAGCCACTCCCGGTTCGGTATAAACAGTGGCCGAGAGGTTCTGCTCTCTTGCTGGGTTCGAACCCAATCGTGTCCTTCGGCCCAATTGTGTCCTTCGGCCCAATCGTGTCCTTCGGCCCAATCGTTCGGAGTGTTCAGTGGTTTTCTTCGAACCTTGGATATCCTTGCGTAAATACGGATTAGGTTCCCTTAGAAAGACCTCCACGGAAGGCACCTCCCGTTTCGGGCCCACATACCTCGTATAGATAATTGGCCGTCATAAATCACACCAACACCCGCTTCGGTATGAAAAAATACGATTGGCCGGCCTGGCCGTGTCTTCAGAAAAAAGTCGCCAATCCCGGGTCTGGCCCGGCTCCAGTATACAGACTTTTTTATTGGCCTCGCCGGGGCGATAAAAAGCCTGAATTTGTAAGGGCTAAAATTATGTAAAACTCTTAATCGGCATGTTTGAAAAAGCATTGTTTCAAATTCTACATTAAACATTTATTTATGGACATTTAAGTAGTACAAAACGGTGGTGGAAACGGCAAAAGTTAAACTGAATCGGAAGTTTAAGCTACCGAAAGAAGTGACTTTTTCACGTGCAATTTCTTAAAATGCATTTAAATATTTTATTATGAACCAAACAAAGTTTAAAACTTTAAATACGTTTTTCTGCATGATGCTTTTTTAATCGTAAATTAAAAAGGTGGATCTTCGAACTCTTTTTTGATTATTTTACATTAATTTTGTTTCGGCAAATTGAAAAAAAATTTACTTTTGAAAGTATGATTTTTTAAAAAATAAGTTACATATTTTTTTAAGCAAATATTTTTAATATTTTTAAAATTTAAATTTAAAAGTTCCTGAAACAAAACTAAAATTATACTTTCCTCTTTAATTAAATGAAAAAAATTTTAAATCCGATGAATAATGTTTCAAGTTATAAAGATTTTAAATTAAATCCGCTTAAAACATACTAAACATTTAAATTTTTAAAAAAATTTATGCGAAATATTAGGATGTGATTTTGTTTGCAAATTATACGGTTAACCATCACAAAAGAAGAAAAATAAATCAAAATTCTAGCTCAACAAATATATTTTTTACATGTTTCCTAGAACTCTTAAACTAACATTGTTTCTTCGATTGCACGCATTTCAATTTTTGTCTAATTCCTTAAAACCTGATGAATTATTTAAACGGCCATACCTCTGCGAGTTTTTCAGATATGAAGATGCAATTTTTTGTGCTTAATTCAGGAATGGATAAGGAAGGTTCTCTTGATTGGAATTTTTACACTACGGGGGCCGTATAAAAATTTAATTTTCGTATTTTTTCAAATAGACCCCCTATGGTGTTGCAACTTATGTCATTAAATTTTGCACCTTTTTTATGAAACTTTGCAATTGGAAGTATGTGTCTAGGGGCAATATTTAAGGAAATAGCCTATTGTTTCGATATTTATGAATCACCCTGTATAAGGAGTGAATGTTTATCTTTATTTTGAAAAGTATTAATTAAAAAAATGGACAGTTTTATTAAATTATTTTACATAAATAAATTGTTTTCTGTTATCTTTTTTTTTCTTTTTTTTTTTGGACAATAGTTTGAAACTTAAAAAACATAAATATTGCCATTTGTGTTTATACGTATATTTTAACCATTTTAGTGTATTTCACAGTAATCTTTACAAAACTAACGAAAGAAACTTGACCTCAAGAAAAATATCTTATACAATTTGTAAACTTATTTAGAGCCGAACTAATTTACAGTAGCTAAAAATACGTCATATATACCAATAAAATTTTTCTGTAAAAAAACCATTTGAAAAGAATGCATATTTTGGTAAAAAAAATCTATTTTGAAAAACAAAATAAATCTCACGTTTTTTAGCAAATTATATTGAAACTGATATCCATATAAATACGTACCGAGAAAATCCATGTATATCCACCTTATCATGCATTATTGTTTGATGCTTAGCATGATAAATACACTTGAAGTGTCGTGAAAAAAAAAAATAAGCATCCTTACTATATCTCCAATAAAATATCGCAAAAGAATGTTACTGGAACCAAACGATTGACAATACAGAATAATTTTAAAGGACGTATGTAAAATGCGCTCAGGGGAACATCTGCATATTAAATTAAGCCCAGACATTATTTTTTGCAAGGGCAATTCAATCGTAACAAAATATTTCAAAGCTTCTTTTTGAACTGTTCGCAGACACCAAATTTCCAGTCATGGGGTTGATAACGTACTGAATTATAACTTTCAAAATTTAGTGCTTCTAATGATAAATTAAATTTTCATATTTTTAGTAATATCGCCTTAAATTATAATTCTAATGTGTTAATTTTTTATATGGTTATAATACTAAAAAATCCAAAATTAAATACATTAAATTTATAATTTTTATAATTTTATGTTATGAATTATGATCTGCATCTTACAATTTTTTTGATAGATTTTTATTTGTGTCTTGTTTTATGTGCATACAAAATTTCAAATTTTTCGTCCAAGTCGTTTTCAAGTTATGCTTTAAAAAATTCAAGATTTTGTTTTAAGGGACCATCTATGATGTGCAAAATAGCATAATTTAAAAAATATGTCGCTCATTTTATTGAAATATTTTCTCCGAGATTACGGGGTCTCGTTTAACATCAACTTTGAGCGTAAGTCTATATTACGATCTAAAGAAAGCGTAAAAAGTATTTCAGTGCCTCGTGATCTTATGCTGACAAGAAAGCTAGCTAATGCCAAATAAAATAGCAGAAAAGTTTAATCATAGAATTATTAACGCTATTTCAAAGGCGAATAACGAATGTAAGATTACGCTGATGTCTTTTTAACATCGATTTACTTTTAGTTCTTCAAATAAATCAGAATGTAAACCATGCGAACATATCTGAAACAATCTAAGAAGACACAGTCCTCCACCACTCTTCAACAGAGCAATGGCCAAACATATTTAAATATGATATTAGCAATCGACTTGGGATTTAATTACAGACAAAAAATTAATTTGTCTGGAATTTTTCTACATTGTTTCCTTCATACTATTTTTTTTATTTTGTATTTGTCGATAATCTTCACAATTCTGCTAATAAATGTAGTAAAAACGAGTTTAATAAATACACTATCTGGAAATCTGTTGATAGCCGCTAAATAAATTTTATATACACCATTTAAAAGTATACTTTATTTCCAATCACAAGAAGTGTTGAAAATAAACACTATTCGAGTTTATCAAATCTTAACATCACGTTCTATAATTGTGAATATATAAAACTATAGCTCACAATGTATAGCGTATCAGTTACGAAATAACAGTGTACTTATGCCTGCAATTCCGCTGATGTCAGCATATTTTGAAAAGAAATGCTTGTGGATATTTCACTAAATAAATGAATTCCATCATAAATCGCTTAACTCCTAACAAACTTCGTAATATATACTACGTATATGTTAAATGCACTATTATCGCTTTCATATGCATCGTTTTAAAGCTTCTCAAAATCAAACTCTTCATGTATACAAACGTTTTCATTAAAAAAGATGTATAAAGCATAAGTAAGTGTGCAAATGCAACAATCACGTTTAAAAGAAGATTTAATTTTGGTTTCTCGCATAATTTTGTTTTCTAAAATACACAATGCTCTCGCTCATTTCCTCGATTAATTCTGCAAATGTTTCAAACTTTCGTGAAATTACGCGTATCTGAAAAAATTTCGTAATTTTCCTGGCACTCGCTTAACTCTCCAATATATATATATATTATTTTTTGTTTAATAAGATTATTTAAAATATTTTATAACAACTGAAAATTTTTAAATAAAAATCAACAGTTTTACAGTTTTTGAATATAGATTTGAAACAAAATAAAGTTTCTTTTGAGATCTGTGCTGTAGGGGAGAGTAGCCATATTTGGAGCCACTTTTAATGGACCGCTGGAATTCTGTAGTTAATTACGGAAAGAGACGCCCTCTTTCGGTGAAATCCTACTGATCAGAACGATGCCATATATGATTAGAAGAAAAAACCGCCTTCCACGTGCTCTTTTCAGACATAAAAACTTAAAATAAGCTGTTTTGATCTGATATTTTCCTAGTAAACATAAGAGAGTACTTTAAAAAACTAAGGTAAGTTGTTATGTTTTCATGCACATATCTTAATCCATGTGTTTACTGCGCATACTTTTCACGCGTATTTGCTTTCGTTTTCGTTCTTAGTCTCGAGGTTATTTGTTTTAAAAAATGGCGCAGTCGCCTTAATTGGACCAATTTAATGCTTAAGATGGGCCAGATATACTATCATAAATTAAAAAAGTAACTAACGAATTCCGAATGCTGTACGTTTTTGGACACTGTTTTTTATATTCTAATATTTCATAATAAATTACTATCTCCATGGAAATTTTTGAATATTTTAATTTCATTTTTTTATTTTATTTCTGGATCAAATAATCATTAGAAATGTTATCTCCGTTGCGAAAATCAGTTAAGTAAAAGTACAGAGGAAGAAAAAAAAAAAAAAAAAAAAAAAAAAACTGCCATATAAAGTAAATCTTGAGAAATAAAAGCAAAAACAAAAGGGAAGCTCTTAAAGTACAGAAGTAATTGGAACATCAATTTTTAAAAAATAGTCGAAATTTAATTGGGAAAAAAATGATGGAAGGAAAGAACTACAGAAATTGCGTAAAAATAAAACTTCTGCTGCGAAAAGAAATGTCTAATGATTCAGGAACTAAAACAAAAAATAAAGTCAGTTAGAACTGTTTTGGCCTAATTTGTACAAAAAATAAAATAACAGAAATAATTCAGTGTTCAGATTGGCAAATATCGTTCCATGTTGTGTGCAGTGGATAAAAATGAACAAAGGAAATTCGTGTGTAAGCCTCGCCTAACTTCTTACAAGATATTCAAGTAACTGGCAATTAGTTCCATAATTTCAATCCTTAATTACTTATAATTTCGCTTTATATTTTGAATACATTTAGATTTAAAACAATTACTCTTAAATTCAGGCACATGATTTCATTATATTTCATTGCTGTTGTTTTGTTTGATTGTTTCATTAATTGCAAATTTTGATTTTAGTAAAATTATTTACATTCCCTACTCATTAAAACAGCATAACATTGTTTGGTCCAATTTAAAAGACTGAGGGTGGGGTGTCCAACTTAGGAGACCAGTCGCTTAATTTGGACCACTTTTGACATTTTTGTCAAATTAAAATAAGATTTTCTAACAGAAATTGATTTAAAGATATATTTAGTTAGTAGATGAATAGATTGACTACGTGTAGAGAAAGTTTTCAGAAATTCGAAAAATTAAATGAGTTACATCTGAAAAAAGGGAAAGTGGTCCAAATTCGGCTACTATCCCCTGAATATGATATGAACATACGCCCAGTTACATACAACGAGCCCCATCTTTAGTATAGCTGACGGATAAAGAAGCAAATATATTCCGCATAAACAGTGTTTTCAATCACATAAATTAAATATATATATATATAATTTTTTGTTAGGTTTATTTATTTATTTATTTATTTTTGAAAAAGTATATTTCACTTTTTAAATTGCATAGATATCTTGCTTTTCCGTATTTATATTTGTTTCATATAATTTGAATTTTGAATTTGTAAAAAAATATAAATTTGATTATTTAGCTCATTAGTTTAGTTTAAAAAATATTTAATAATGAGTGGGATTTTGTCATCGATTTCGTTTGGATGAATCATTTACCTTTAGTACCAGATAAATAAGTTTCTACTTCGATATTTTTTATGCTTTTTATAACGTTACAAAGGTTGAGGATAAAGAATTAAAGAATAAAACAGACCTTATACAACATTAGTGGTAACATTAAAACCTGAAAAATTAATAATTTTTTTAACTGGAGTTTGCTATTTCTTTAAGCATTAGCCAGTTTGACTTGATTGCTGATCAAATTATACCAAAGGCGTAATATATGGCAATTAAAGGTTGAATGCTATCCAAAATTGTCCAGAATGTTAATTCAGTGCATATTAGTTCGAACAGGTTTCCAATAATTAAGGAACAAAAGAGAGCTTATACAGCATTAGTTGAAATCAGGGTGGACATTTTGACATCCATTTTTATTCCGAATTTTCAAATAGATACAGGAAATTTCAAAAGAATTTTTTCTTTATATTATCACCAAATATGTACCATTAAATAAAGCATAACATAATATTGTTAATTTCTGGTATGAATTCGAAAATTCTGAATACAAATGGAGTATTTACGGTAAACATGGTCATAAATGCTATTCCGGATCGGTTTACAGATGTAATATAGTTATATATAATAAATTTCTTTCTTTATATTTATATAGATAAGATTGTACATGTTTTTATCACAATAGAAATGTAAAGATATAACTCAATGCTGATTGTCTATTGAATACATGTATAAACTTCTTCATTTCATGAGGTACACTTACATGATGACTTTTACAATTAAATACAAGTATTTTAAAATGTTCGATTACAATGCATTTAAAAACTGAAAAGAACATAATAGACCGAGTTTAAATTTTAAAACTGGAAAATTATTTTGCCTAAAATTTGGACCTATAGAAATATTCAGGAAATATTTGCAGTTATGTGTAACACTTACTGATATTTCAAGTATTTCCCATGAATTTTATTTCTCAAGTGGTTCCTTCAAACAATCCTAGTCATATTCAAGTCATAACTGCTTCTATTTATCTCAAATATTTGAGATCTATAAATTTTATTTTTGTTTGAAGTTGGAGATGCAATACGCAATTCAATTTCAGCTTTGTTTGATTTCCTTTTAAATTTTATAAAACTAAAAGTTTAATGGCATATATTCTTATGTACAATGTTCTAAGGATATATATATGTATATTTAAATTCATTTTTTATTTTCATATTCACATTTGTAAATGATAATTTTTTTGTTTTGTAATGGTTATATATATGCATATAGAAGCAGTGTACAAAAGTAAATTACATAGAATTTGGTACAAAAATAATTTTTTAGAAAGTTTAACGGCATATATTTTTATGTGCAATGTTCTAAAGATATATATATATGCATATTTAAATTCATTTTTTATTTTAATATTCATATTTGTAAATGATAAATTCTGTTGATTTCTAATGGCTATATATGTGCATATAGAAGCAGTGTGCAAAAGTAAAGCATATAGAATTTGGTACAAAAATAATTTTTAGAACTGTATGCGTTTTAAATGTAAAAGTTTCTTTTTGTATAAAAATCAGTTTTTACATTCTAAAACATGAACACAAATTACTTTCAACAATATACAAAGTGATTTCTTCAGTATGTTTCTTCCTTAATAATTTCTGAACGAACTACAACCATAATTCAGTGGTGCCTAGAATTAATTTAAATGGGTGCATACTACACACTATCAAACATAATTGTGAAAAAAATGTGGAAAATACAGCCAGTATATTGCCGGATAACCTATGTGATTAGAAGTGACTGTATCTCTTATATGAAGAAAATTCCATCTTTTGGCAGTGGAATTTCAAAAACTTCTGAGTTTAAGTCCGCGCATTTTTATGCTCTGAGGCATAAAAGAATACGGGTAAAAGTTATGTTTCTAAAAAGTAAAAGAGCACAATGCAGCACCATTGCCCGAATACTCCAGTGATTCCTGTGATTTGACGGAAATGCAACTCTAGATCGAAGGCAACTTTTTAGGTAACTTTTACGTTTGATTCGTGACTTTTCTGTACGTTTCAGGAAAATGGGAAAATGAAAGCAGGAAATTTCGTGTTTTAGCAAAAATAAAAGCAACAGATAAAACCTTCTGATCACGGATTATTTTAAGTGCACTACGGGGTACGTAGAAAAAGTTGCTACCGGTAAATTTCGGAATTAGAAATCATATCTCGAAATAGTAAGAAATATTCAATGACAGAATTGTAGAACATCATCTGATTTATTGATAAATTTAATGGTGAATATGACTAATACAAATATTTTCCAGTACATAAGAAAATATCCGAAACCGTTGAGAGGTGTTTGTTCGAGAAAAATAAATGAAAAAGAGCGATAAATGCATTTTGCAGTTATACACACTCGTTATCCTAGATAAAAACATTTCAGCTAAAAAAATATTTTCTTTTAATACAAATGTGACAAAAAAGTTTAGTTTTCTTCTTGATTATACCACGTCATGGTTTTAGCTACAAGTTATCCAAAGGTTGCATTCAGATCGTATAAAATTGCATTAGCATGCATTTCAAAAAATACATTTCACATTCGAAGAATATTGCATTTATTATAAACAAAATGTCTCATATCAGCGTAAAATATTTATATCTACATAGCCACCTATTTTGCGTCTTTCAGTGTCTTAATAAATTTCTTTTTCTTGTATTTAATTGATTATACTCTACTATTTTGTCATTGATATTTTGGTCGTGTCGTCTATAGTTTACGACATACAATCTTAAACCCTCAAAATTGCCGATGATGATACGATGCCGAAGGTGATACGATGTACTTCATCTAGTAGCGCTTATCATTTTACAATTCCTAGACATGTATTCATGCATGTATCTGACTCATTTTAATAGTTATTTTAGTCGAAACAGACTTAAGTAACCATTCTGTATATATTATATAAAATATATAATACCTTATTCTTTATGGAGAATTTTGTAATATACAAAATAACATTTTGAATTGTAAATTTTCAGACGTCCTTTTTTTCCGAAAACAAACTTTGTCAAAGCTTAATCCATATAAGGCACACTTGACAGGTAAACACAAATAAACAGTATTTAAAATTAAAAAAATATTTTATATTTTATAATCTCAAATGTCTATTGAATGTACAATAGGAAAGAAATTTCAACGATTATGAAAATAAAAGATATATTAAAATCTTTAATGAAATATGAAAATTTTAATAAAATTTTTACAATATCCAAATATTTGCAAAAATGAGTTTGTGCTTCACAGCTAAAACACTATACTTAGAATTACAAGCTAAAAACTGTGCATTGAGCATTTGCATTGCTACGCTCTATGTTTCTATGACACATTGTAGAATGTTTTTTGCTGAGAATGTTAAGCGTAACATATATGATTAACGATACACACAAATTTTATATATACAGGGTGTCCCAAAAGTCCCTGACACATTTTAAAATTCAATATAAATTCAAGTAATTGTCGTAGAGGAGTGCGGTTTGGACTAAAATGCTATGAAAATTTTTCTTCAAGGAAAAAAAATTCAACCTTCGATCATAGGTGTCATAGACATCCAAACTTCGATCATAGACTCCACTTTTCCATATGTTTGGTTTCAAACACGCATTTTTCTGATTTTCAGATCGTCGTCATTTCCGTGTCGCAGATTCAAAACTAACCTGAAAATCAGTAAAAAAACGCATGTTTCAAACCAAACATATGAAGAGGTGGCGTCATCTATGATCGGAGTTTAGAACTAATTATTTTCATTCGCTCAAAGGAAGCTTTTTCTCTTGAGAAGAATTTTAGTCCAAACCGCAGTCCTGTACAACAACTACTTGATTTTATATTGAATTTTAAATATGTCTGGGACTTCTGGGACATCCTGCACTCTGATCTAAGAAGTGGAGTTCAATGAATTATATTTTAATAATCTTACATAAATTTAAACATGAAAACCTGAAACAAATTTCGGATTTAATACAGCTCTGTCTGTACTGAGAAATGTGTCGATAACATTTTATGAAAAGGGAGATTAAATTTAAAAATAATTTGTGAACTAATGTTAAAAATTTCGAAAAAAAAATGATGTTTTATATATTCAAATCTTAGACAAATATTTATTAAATAAAATAGGAAATGTTAAAAACTGATCTAGTGCACTATGCTACATTTCTAATATGTGACCTAAAACTTCATATTTACTTTACATTTGTCAATTAAATGAATACTTTAAAGTTAACCCTTCACTGCATGACGTGCCACATCTGGCACATACCTAAAAACATTATTATTATGTGCCGTGAATTTGGCCAATGTGATCGCTATCTCTGATCCAGAAAAGTTCAAAGAATGGAATAACACTTATTTTGTCCATGTCAGATGGCTGCATTTGGCAAAAAATTAGAATTTATTTTTCGTAAACAAAATGAAATTCGATCAAGCTATTAAGGTAAAATTTACTTTCTCTATTTTTACTGAATAAATAAAAATATTAATATAAAAAAAAAGTTGTAGGGTATTAAGCAGATAAAATTAATTAATTTAAGCTCATTTAGTTATAATATGTATATATATATGGCAATACAATATTTTAAAACCCTAATTGTGTGCATAGGATACACGCCATAAAATATTAAATTTTAACTGAAAATTTGAAATTTAATTATTTTACTATTTTTCCCGTCATTAGACCGATATATAGATTTCAAATATTTTTTCCTTAACATAGAAAACATCTTGCAGTGAAGGGTTAAGTAATTTCAAACATTTCATAAAATATTAATTACAAATTTAAAATCTTTTATTTTGTATTATGCTACTGTCTAAGCCAAAATCAATATACTTTAAGAAAATTTTATACACATCAGTTAAGAATAAAAACCAATGAGACACATGAGGATATCAAAATTTATATATATAAAAAAAGAAAAAATATTTTCTTGTCATCAAGAATTATAGAATAAAATAAAACTACTTAAATTTTGACAGTATGATAGAGTGTTAAATCCTAGCGAAATTTAAATGTCTTTCCTCTTTTCAGATTTATAAATAATGACCTATCGAAAAGCAGAAGATTTCTTAAAACAAACCAGTAAGAATTTCTTGCGATCATTCATGTTCTATATTTTAAATATTCATTTCTGTCAGACATGCTTCCGTTAATTTTCAGTCTATTAAATATGAATACACTATAAAGACAGAAAATAATATTTATTTTAAGTATGAATACGCTATAAAGACAGACAAAATATTATTAACTTTAGTCTTAAATAAGCTAAATTGTTAATTAATCGTCGTAATTTAGTTAACCTACCGCATTAGTTAAATTTCAGAGACTTTTGATTTCTTTTGTTGTAAGAATATTAATATATTGGAAGGGAGGAAGGAAATGGATATATTTTTAACGGGAGTGTGAGAAATAATTTTGGTGGTTATTTAAATATTTTTTACAACAAAATCACAAACCGAGTACCAAAAAAATATATATATACTACACTTTCATTTTATTATTTTTTAATGCAAATCAATTTATTGGGTATAACAATTATGATTTGAATGGTTGAAAGTTTTATGTTTCAAAACATTTTAGGCTGTGTATATATATAAATTAAGTTCCTAAATCGTTTTATCCCCACCAGTGGCCGAGAGGTTCTGCTCTTGAAGCTGGTAGATGGGAGGTGTTGGGTTCGAACCCAATCGCGCCCGTCGGCCTAATCGTTCGGAGTTTTCGTGGTTTTCTTCGAACCTTGGATTTCCAAGCGTTATTACGGATTAGGTTCCTTTAGAAAGACCCCCACGAAGGGCACTCCTCCCCTTAGGGCCTATATCCCTCGTGTTGATAATTGGCCGTCATAAACACGACCAACCTAAATCGTTTTATATATCCATTAAACTTTTCTCTTCGAAAAGTCATTCGTTTGAAAGTTGTAAAAAAGAATGTACTTGCGGTAGCCTAATGGATAATGTGCAAACGAAATCTAATTAGTTGTGCCAGGTATCACCAAGATAAGTGAAATGTCGGAAAGATTCTCTTTACAGTAGGTAAATTTTGTTTCATGATTTTTTTAGCAGACGGCAGTATTAAAATTGTTGCATAACCAAACAAAAGTACCGCTATTCAGGTAATCATTATTAATTGAAAAGAGAAAAATACGATACGATATTCTGAATAAACATTTCGCATTTGGCGAAAAGAATCTATGATCATTTGACTAGTTTATAAAATATTATACAATAGCATGTATACTTTCCTGGAAAGTATATAATTAAAATTCATATTGTGTTTAGACCTTCGTACTCTTTTACTCCTACTAAAGATTAGTACATGTATCATGCGAAAACTTACTAGGTGTGTTCTTCATTACTTTACTTTTTCGTAAAATTTCTAATTACTATATTTATTTATTTATTTTCAAATACTTTTTTTAAATTTACTTATCACAACTGGACTTGACAAATAGTCTTGATTTAAGTAAATGCAGCTCACATGGGTTCGAAAATGTTTCTTCCTTTTTTCTTATGTTAAGAAATGTTGTGATACCGAACTTTTTTTACATAAAGGGATTTTTTACTACTTTTACTTTAACCCCTTGTCTGTAACACACGAGCTCAGTTCGGTAACGCAAATGTGTCAATTTTGGAATGACCGATCTGAGTTCTGTCAAGAGAAAAATCGGTGTTTCAATTCCGTGAAGGCGAACTCAGTTCGTTGAATGCATGATGTGTACTTTATCATTTTCCCAATAGATGGCAATACCTTTCCGCTAAAAGTTCTTCAGTTTCGAGTCATTTGTCGGATTTTTGTACTTTTACAGTTCTTCCCGAATTTCATTCAAACCACATTACCATACTATAAACCACCTGTGAAATTCAAAGGAATCTGAGGGACATGGAATTCATGACAGTTGATATAAATAATAATATTGAATTAGTTTATTATATTTATCGTGAAAATTGGCATTTGATTTATTTTGTTATAATATGAGCGAAAATTGCTGTAATCCATTAACATTCCATATATATGTGAAAATATTGAATATAGTACTTATTTCGTTTAATTTTTTAAAGCCTATTTTTAATAAAATTTTCATGATAATAACAAACAAAATTAAAAAGAATTTTTTTTTGTCCATTTTTAGCACGTTTAATAGCAGAAAAATTCAATTCCAATTATAGGAGTGTTCCGACAACTTTCTACCTATACTTCTTAAGTTTTTTCAAGAAATATTTTTGAGAGCGCAACACACACTGTAAAAAAAGCAGAAACGTTTCTTCACCCGGCAGAGGTCGCTTGTCGGTCTTTTTGCTGCTCCTATAAATTATCTTCGCCTAACTCATACCCTCTACAAAAACAATGGAGAACTACCATGTAGCTGACTTTATATGTTTATCCAACACTATAGTAGAGTAACAAGACACCTCTGTTTTTCCTTCAAGTACATTTTTACAATCAAAGTTGAAATTGGTTGAAAATCCTGCGCAACTATCACTAATGCTAGTTCATTTTTACTTTTTCCCATTATTCCAGATCTCATGAATGAAATGTATAATTTAAGTGTACTGCAAATTTATCACTTCGTTGAAACGTAATATTCAAAAATTAAGTGAAAAATGTTTCTTATTTTACATTTTCTGTATGCGGGGGCCTGTGTCAAGAAGATCAAGCGCGTCTAATAACGTATTGAAGACGCGACTACTATGGGGTTAATCTAGGAAAATATAAACACGAATTAAAAAAAGCAATAGCCTTTTGTGAATAACGTACGATTCTGAAAAGCGTTCTTTATCTTTAGAAACCTCAGAAACTAATATATCTTCGAAATATAAACAAGCATTTATAAAACATTTCATTACTACTACTGTTTTTCCCAAACTTTTCCAATTAGTTCTTATTATAGTGTATTAATCAGTTTTTCTCAAGTCAGAATGTATGTTTTTCAGATACTACAGATTCGCAAGTAAATATTTGCATGTTCAACAAACATGTTTTACAGATAAACATGATAAATTAACAGCATCAACATTAACGTAAAAATTAATATTATTTTGTTAATCCAGCATGCATAACTTCAATTACACAGATGAAAATGGTTAATTGAGGACTGATAGCGTCCTCAAAATACCCATATCAGTTTCAGAAAACTGATTAATATACTATACAATATATTTAGAAACACTGAAGGGAGTCAGTGGCATCAAAGGTACAGTCATGGGAAAAAAAAAGTAAACACCCCTACTAACTCCTCAATAAATTATCGTAGAAGAAAGTTACTGGTACCAAACGATTGAAAATAAAGTCTTCTTTTAAATGATATATATAAAATTTGCTTAGGGGGCCATCTACATATTAAAACGAACCATAACTTTGTTTTTTTTTCAATAGCAGTACCCAATTCTGACAGCATAAATGAACTCTACACCCTTCAATTAGCCTAAAAACGAATTTTTATGCAATTCGTACCATAAGTTTCCGAGAAATTAATTTTTTTAAAACGAGCGTATTTTAAGGGCTGTATCCAAATTGAAGTTCCGTACTGGATTGTTAACCGAGAGAGCCCCTTCCTTGATCAAGGGACCTTAAGAGGCCACACTAGTCACGGCTTGAAGTTCGAACGCTAATGCTAAGTCTATGGGAGCAATGTTTTCAAATATCTTGCTTGACTTTTAATATTTTTAAATGATTTTTTTTGCACAGGATAGCTGAGGACTATCTGTTTACGGGCTATTTTCTACTTTTCCAATTTTTGTTGTAGTTTAATTCTCAGGATCCTGTCAATTTAGGATCCAGTGAAATTCGAGGTGTTGTGTCCTTTTTAGTCTTATAACATTCATATCAGCAAAATTCAGGAAAATTTTTTTAATAACAACGAAAATATAGAGTTTAAGCTTTCCAATAACATGCTTTCAATAGTTCTACTACAATTAGGCTGAGCAAAATTTGCAAAGATTTTGATGAATAATGTGTCAAAAACGGCCTCGTAATGTTATGCTCTCCGCCTCTACCAAGACGATGAAAACCACGCCTATTAAAAATATGATTGGCTAGTATCCAAACACTTTAGCAAATGGAAACGATTTAATTGTGATTGGATTATTGTATCGTGTTAAAATAGATCACTCCTATTTCAAACCTTGCATTTATTTTTTTCTACGATTATTGTTTAATTTCAACAAAATACTCTTGAAAGAATGAAATATTTCAAATTCTATATTTCTATGAATAACGAAGGAAAATATGCATTTCGTTTGTATATATACAATTTCTGAACGGTACAGTGGGAGGTACAACTTTTACCAAGTTACCAGGGGATACAGATAGTTTATTAAGTAAAACGGTAAAAAAAAATAGACGCGTTCTTTTTAAAGTATTTTTTAAGTTAAAATAGTTAACAAATAATAAAATTACGAAGTCATAATTTGCTAGAACATGTTTGTGGCCTGGCCAGGAGACACGGTTTCAAGTCTCCCATTCTTGTATATGTATAAAATATTCGTCAATTTAACATTTTAAGTTCGAAAAAGTTTTTTTTTTTTATTAAAAATCAGTAGGATTTAAAGTTAGAAAGTTTTAAAGATTGTTAACTTTAAAATTATAGATCAACTTGTTCAAAACTTTGAAGAAATATTTTTAATATTCATTACTTTAATATTTATTATTTTTAAGGGAACAGTACACCTTTAACAATCGCAGAACGAAATTTGTCCTGTGTAACACATCTTTTTTTAAGAGCCCACTTCAGAAACGGGAAGAAAGTAAAACGTTAATGTTAAGTCTATGGGGGCGTTATTTTAAAATTTCTCGCTTTGATTTTAAAATTATTGAATGAAGTTTTTTGCATAGGATAGCTGATGACGCTCTACAACCAGGCAAGCTTTTGCAGGGTTCGTACACATTTCTTTAAATAAAAATCAAGTATTTTTAAGGACTTTCAAGGACCAAAACCAAAAAAAATTAAGGACCTTCAAATTAAATAAACTAATAAATTATAACATGCATTTCTTAATAAAGGGTTTCTTTCATTTTTGTAAAAGTTTTAAATATTCAAATGGATGGGAAGGGGGGGGGGGAATTTCACCATGTGGCAGTAGAAATTTGGAAAATTTTATAATAACATACAGCAGAAGAAAAAACTAGTCAGATGTGCCAATCCCAAAACTTTCTTCTATCTAATACATGTTAATACTACAAATTCATTATCAGAGTGCCAAAATTAAATGGTCTACGCCCCTCATAAACATTCTAAAGATATTAAATTACGTGCATTAGTTCTTGAGATACAACTATTGTTAAAACCGTGCAAATCCTGCAAAATATAGCATAGCAGCGACACCTGTAGGGTGATTTACACCAAAACCTAATCAGCAACAACTTTGTAAACATCTAACTGAATCTGAAGTTTGATGAAAATCCGTGCATTAGTTCTTGCGATATAGCTATTACAGAAATCGTGAAAAATGCAGCATAGCAGCGCCATCTGTTAGGGGATTAACACCAAACCATAATCAGCACCTATAATTAGCAAGGTATACCTGAATCTGAAGTTTGATGAAAATTCGTGCTTTAGTTCTTGAGATATAGCTATGGCGTAAATCATGAAAAATGCAGCATAGCAGCACCACCTGTTGGGCGATTTACATCAAAAACTAATCAACACTAATTTATATCGAGGGTTAACTGAATATAAATTTTTATTAAGTTTTGTGCATTAGTTCTTGAGATACACCACCCACAAAATTTGTGTCACATACAGACAAACAGAGTCACAGACTCATTTTGTAAAAACATGTTTTTCAGGATATCTAACCCCTAAAACGTGTAAATCGGTCGAAAATTTTCCCGAATCAAATACTTTCTTATTGTAAAGATAAACAAAGAGGAGAAACATAATTTTCTTTAATTATTGGGGGGGGGGGGTAGTTTAACAGACTTATAATTAACTTAAAGACTTGGAGGGGGGGGGGGGGGAATAAAACTGTATGATCGATTATTTATTGTTACAATAAATTAACTAATGGAGCAGAAAAAGTTTTTAAAAAAGCAATGATTTTTAAGATTTTAAACTTTATAAGTTGAGGGGGCAAAGGGACAAGCACATTTTTTTTTAATTTTTTAGGGAGGGAGTTTATTAGATGACTTATTTATTTACCTTACGAAAAATTTACAAGAAAAGTTTTTTTTCGCTATGACAAAATTCGCGTGTTTCTCGCGATCTTTTGACGAAATTTGCGTATTTTTGGAGATCTTTTGACGAAACTTGCGTATTTTTGGCAATCTTTTCACGAAATATGCGTATTTTTCGCGATCTTTTGACAAAATTCGCGTATTTTTCGCGATCTTTTAACGAAATTCGCGTTTTTTCACAATCTTTTGACCCCGTTTTGTTCGTTTATTGACGAAGTCAGCTATCCTTTGACAAAATGCACATTTTTTTCGTGATCCTTTGACGAAATTGACGTGTTATTCGCGCTATTTTGACGAAATTCTTGTGTTTTTCGCGATATTTTAACGAAATTCGTGTGTTTTTTGCGACCTTTTGATGAAATTTACGGGGGTTTTCCGCCATTTTTTAACAAAATTATCCTTTTTACGATCTTTTGACCGTGTTTTGTTCGTTTTTGACGAAATTAGCGATCCTTTGACAAAATTCACGTTTTTCCGTGATCATTTGACAAACACAGAGATGAAAGTACACTAAAGCCGTTGTAGCAGCAAAAATCGAATTTTGGAGCAGTAAAATCTATTTTTGTAGCAGCAAAAATCTGATTTTGTAGCAGTAAAATCCTTTTTTTGTAGCAGCAAAAATTAATTTTGTAGCAATAAAAACTGTTTTTGGCGCAAATTGAAATTCTAATGCTAATAAAAAGAAAATTGCGTATTTTCGCGATCTTTTGATGAAATTTGCATATTTCTTGCGATCTTTTATCGAAATTAGCGTATTTCTCGCGATCTTTTGGCGAAATTAGCGTATTTTTCGCGATCGTTTGACAAAATTCGCGTATATTTCGCGATGTTTTGACAAAATTCGCGTATTTTTTGCGATCCTTTGTTGAAATCAGCGTGCTGTTCGCTATTTTTTGACGAAATTAGCGTGGTTGTTTTTAATCTTTTGATAAAATTTAAGATTTTATGTGACCTTTTGATGAAATTTGTGAAGTTTTTCGAATTTTTTAACGAAATTTGCGTTTTTTCACAATCTTTTGACCCCGTTTAATTCGTTTTTAGAAGTAACTGGTAATCCTTTGACAAAATTAACGGGGTTTTTTTCGCTATAACAAAATTCGCATGTTTTTCGCGATCGTTTGACGAAATTAGCGTGTTTCTCGCGATCTTTTGACGAATTTGCGTATTTTTCGCGATCTTTTGGCGAAATTCGCGTATTTTTCGCGATCTTATAGCAAAATTCGTGTATTTTTCGCGATCTTTTGACGAAATTAGCGTGGTTTTTTTTTTAATCTTTTGACAAAATTTGCGGTTTTTTGTGACCTTTTGATGAAATTTGTGGGTTTTTTCAAGATCTTTTAACGAAATTTGCTTTTTTTCACAATCTTTTGACCCCGTTTTGTTCATTTTTAGAAGTAATTGGTAATCCTTTGATAAAATTAACGTATTTTTTTTTTTTTTTTTTTTTTTTTTTTTTTTTTT
Organism: Maratus speciosus; assembly: GCA_963932465.1. Lineage (NCBI taxonomy): Eukaryota > Metazoa > Arthropoda > Arachnida > Araneae > Salticidae > Maratus > Maratus speciosus. The sequence goes on along the minus strand of OZ010788.1, from coordinate 364,286,987 downwards.
TTTTTTTGCTATGACAAAATCCGCATGGTTTTCGCGATCGTTTGACAAAATTCGCGTGTTTCTCGCGATCTTTTGACGAAATTTGCGTATTTTGGCAATTTTTTGACGAAATTTGCGTATTTTTGGCAATCTTTTGACGAAATTTGCGTATTTTTCGCGATCTTTTGACAAAATTCACGTATTTTTCGCGATCTTTTAACGAAATTCGCGTTTTTTCGCGATCTTTTGACCCCGTTTTGTTCGTTTTTTTACGAAGTCAGCTATCCTTTGACAAAATGCACGTTTTTTTCGCGATCATTTGACGAAATTCGCGTGTTATTCGCGATATTTTGACGAAATTCTTGTGTTTTTCGCGATTTTTTGACGAAATTTGCGTGTTTTTCGCGATCATTTGACGAAATTTATGGGTTTTTGCGACCTTTTGATCTAATTTGCGCGTTTTTTTCGCCATCTTTTAACAAAATTATCGTTTTTACGATCTTTTGACCGCGTTTTGTTCGTTTTTGACGAAATTAGCGATCCTTTGACAAAATTCACGTTTTTTTTTGTGATCATTTGACAAACATCGCGTGTTTTTCGAGATCTTTTGACCGCGGTTTTTTGCTTTTTTTTGACGCAATTGGCGGCATAGAAAAAATTGATTTTTTTTGTTTGTTTGTTTCTCGGATCGACGAAATCCTGCTAAATTTCATCTTGGCACTAAGTACGTTTTGGTGTAGATTTGGCGCAAAATGGAAAAAAATAGCTCTTTTGTAGCAGCTTTGCGCAAATTTTGACTTCGTCTGGCGCAGGTCTTACATCCCTGAGAGTAGAAAAAGGTTAAAAAAATGAAGTTTTTAAATTTGATATTACAAAGGGGAAAGTAAAATTTCAGAAGGGGAGGCAAGGCGGGATTAAGATTTTTTTTTTTTTTAAATCAGAAATTAAAAGGAATGCAGAAGAGTTTCACCTTTGATTAAGAATTAATATGAGAGTAAAATTAAGCACTTTTTTCCGATTTTGCATGAAAATAAGTACTTTTAAGCACCAAAAATTTCCTTTGAAAAATGTAAGCACTTTTAAGGACTTTCAAGGACCGTACGAACCCTGTTTTACTTTTTAGATTTTGGTTATAGTATTTTTAATATATATATATATTAGGTTAGTTTCAATTTCAGAACAGATTCACCTCGGTTCCGAAAGTAAAGGTAATTTTTTTTTAATATCTGAAACCAAAATCGAAAGGGTAAAAACTAGCCCGGTTGTAGATCATCCTCAGCCATCCTATGCAAAAAAAATCATTTAAAAATATTAAAAAGGAAGTTAAATATTTGAAAATAACTCTCCTATATACTTAACGTTAGAGATTACATTTTGTTCTCGTAACAAGTGCGAATTCTCAAAGGTAACATAAAGATATTCTTTGTAACTTCAAGGAAACGCTAAAATTTATCATTAACTTTAATAATGTAAAACTAAAAATAATGAGATGTAAGGTCAAATATAGCATTTTATAAAAGTCTGCTAGCTAGAAAATTTATTTTGTAATACTTATTATTTTATAATAATTTATACTTCACTTATATGGACATTCAAAAGTTTTCTTTTATATTATGGCCTATGTGGGAAAAATCATTTGCGACGTATTTTAATGATGTAAAACAATTTTAAACATAAAATTTATGCACCTTATTGAAGTGCACAGGTACGTGTACAGGGGAATTCAAAAGTGGATTTCGTTATATTATGGACTATGAAGAAAAAAACGTTTGCGGCGTATTTTAATAACGTTTCTCTGTTGCAACATAATGAAATTGATATGAATTTATAAGGTGAAAAAAAATGCTTTCTGAAGGGGTTGCAAAGCATCTATCACTCATTTACAGGGTCACAGAAAAGAGTTCATCTTTATTACAGAAAAAAGTGCTTGCAGCATGTGTTGTAGCTATGTTTCACGATTTTAAACAAGATGGAACTAATATACCTTACTGAGGTTTACTACAAGATGCTTACATTAAAATATGATGTGCATCACATTTTATTTCATTTACAGGGGCACATAAAAGATATTGGATACAATGATGTATATGAGTATTGTCTATTAGTGATGCTTGCTGAAAGTGAGTTTTAACCTATGATATACATTTTTAACTAAATTTCTGCATACTTGATTAATCTATAGACTATATATAGGGCTAAACAAAAGAACTAGGAAGAATTGTTGAGAATGAGAGTGAATTGATTAATTTTATTTTCAAGTTCAACTATATTTAGAAAGATATGTTTGGAAAATTCAAATATAATAATATACAAGTCTGTTCAAAGAATTGGATGCATGCACGCCTATTTGAGACACGGGAAGAAATGAAAACGCTAATTTTAAGCCCTTGGGGGCGACATTTTCAAATTTCTCGCTTTGATTTTAATATATTTGAATGATTATTTTTTTGCATAGGATTGCTGAGGATGATCGACAACCGGCGTAGGTTTTACTTTTTCGATTTTGGTTATAGTTTTTTTTATGTTAGGATAGTTTAAATTTCAGAACGGATTCCAACCGGTTATGAAAGAAAAGTAATTTAAAAAAAAATATCTGAAACCAAAATTGAAAAAATAAAAACTAGCCCGGTTATCGAGCGTTCTCAGCTATCTTATGCAAAAAATTCATTTTAAAATATTAAAAAGGAAGCGAGATATTTGAAAGTAACTCTCCCATAGACTTAACATTAGCGCTTTCATTTTTTCCTAGTTACTAGTGTGGGTTCTCAAATGTAACGTAAAGGAACTGTTTGTAACGTTTAGGAAACGCGAAAATTTATCATTAACTATAAGAATGTAAATCTAAAAATAATGAGACTGTAAGGTAAACTATAGCAATTTATAAAAGTCTGTCAGCTGGCAAATTTATTTTGCAATGCGTAACTGTAACAGAATCCTGGTTTAAACGGAATATCTTCGTGATTCCCCTAAAAATATCTTACAATTGTATCTGTAAAGACGGAAACAACACACCTAAAACGGTATTTCGTACACATTGTTTATGTTTCCGTCTTAGCAGGTTTTATAGTGTCATGTTTTTAGCATGAGGGGGTCGAATTTTAATTACAACTAGGACAATTTTTCATGAACTCCGCCTTTTCTTTTTTGGAGGGAAAATAAAATTTGATGTCGATACGAGTGTGTTTCGAAAGGTTATCAGCCCGACAAAGAAAATAGAAATATTTTGACAATGTTTCATTTTTTTAACGTAGTTCCTTACAACTTATAAAATTTAAACCAACGAGTTTCCGACTTTTTATTATCTTTAGTATAATAAGCCTTATCTATCTTTGGAAATGAAGTGGTGGTGTCTGCTTTAACCCCATATTTTGAAGTGAATTTCCGACTACCGAGCCATTTCTCCAGGCTTGGGAAGAGGAAATAATCGCTGGGAGCAAAATCCGGTGCATGTGGAAGTACTACAGAGCGTAGGTGATTGACTTTCGTAGCGAAAACTACAGGCATGTGTGCAAGAACAATGCTGTGGTGAACGAACACCTTCTTTTTGCTCAGGTATGGAAATTTTGTCGGAATAAGCACTCTTCAATTGGTCCTGTAGAGAAGAATAACACTGTCCGGTGACGATTCTGCCTTTTTCTCGGTGGTCTATGATCACCACATCTTGTGAATTCCTGAAACTTTTTCCAGCAGGTGGAACCGTTTTCACTTTCTTTGGTGCAATTTCAGCTGCTCTTTCACATTGTTTAGATTGCTCTTTCATAACTGAAGAATAATGGCGAATTCATGTTTCATCCACCGTTATAAAACATTGACGAAAATCAGCCGATTGTTTAAGTTTTCTAACTTAACACGAAATCACCATAGTCCACATTACTGAAGGCCATCTGCACTACCTTCATTAAAAAAAAAAAACCCAGTGAAGATGGAGAAACTCAAAAAATACTAAAGAAAGGAGGGGTGGTGAATAAGGAGACCAAACTCACGAGGTTTAATTTGATTATGTTAATAAATGAAATGTTTTCACGAAGGAATTTTCTGCAGAAAGTCCACCCAAATCAGCATTTCATTGCAAATTATATATCTCATAAAATCATAATAGAACCTCCACTTTTGAGCTTGCCAAATTCGATCTATAAGCAATATTCTAACGGAGGCAAATCAAGCAAATTTCTACCACTTATTTTAAAATGTTATTATTGTCTTAATTAACTGAAGTTATTAAATAGGATAAAAAAATGTAACAATTTTTAATAGAAGTATGCCTACTTCATCCTCGTGAAGTCGGAACCTACGGTTCGATCCAGCAGCTTTCGGCCTGAAATTTTTTCTATAAGCGAGGCTCTATGATTGAATACGAGTCATAATTGATTGTATCCGTTTCTAAGCCTTTGTTGTCTAAAAATTTGAATGTACAGGTCTCCTCGGACGGAAATTTCTTGTTCAAGGAGCCGGACAGTACAATTAGCAGTACAAACAAATTACGTATTATGAAGCTAAAATTTTGGCCCGACTCAATTTCTACAGAATATGTCGATATTTTTAAAACAACATTATTCTACATTGTTCAAAAACCAGATTTACGCATAGTTTTTATTTTCAGATTATATTCGTAATTCATGGAATATAAGGAATAATAACAATATTAATATTTATTTAGACTACATTGATGACTACTTCGAAGAGGCCTTTTAATCAAAGCAAAAGTCAGTTTCTTACCCACAGAAGATTTTTCTTCGCATTCAGTGAGACAAGAAAATTGTTTATTAATAGATGTTACTTGGAAACTACAGCATTAGTTTGCAGAAATACTGTTTATAATTAAGTGAATTAAATCAAGCAATCCGCTAGAAGCAGCTTCAAATAATCAACAATTAGGCATTGTTTTCCAACAAGACCACACGTATCTTTGCCCACTGTAGACACAAAATATTATAATTGAGATGAAATGTTTCAATCCAAGTACCATTCTCCAAAACTTACTTCGTCGAATGACCGTTTATTTAAATCACTTATAAATATTTTGAGGATAAGGTATTTTATTTTTTGGAAGATTTGAGAAAATACATCGATTCTTTAGCCAGATGAGCTCTAATTATGTAACTGCTTGGAATTGAAATTTTCACGAAATACATTTTCTTTAATTTCCATCAACAATATGCAACCAACTTTTACATCAGTCCCAAAAATCTGAATTTGATTACGGATTCTTCTCTGGTCTTTATCTATGAATTTTAATAGCACTCCATCTTTACTTTCAATTTACATTGGTATCCTGGTTAAAGATTGCCTTGGTTAACGTTTTTATTTCATGATGTATTTGTAATGGCACACACTTTCGTTTACTAAAATTCATTATTCAATGACAGAGTTTTATCAAATGAGTAGAGAAGAAATTAAGGCTCACAAAGCAACAGTTAGTAAATTTGTCATTAGCTTTTCAAGAATTATACGAGAAGGATAATACCGTCATCAACCAGTCTGTCACTTTGAAAGACTGCGTTATTTACATAGAAAATGTCAGTAGGACATTTTTAACAAACTGATAAAAACATTATATGGGAACAAATGAATGATAGCTTAACATTGTCTTGATCGGCAAGTTCAAGTAGAGGCTGCAAATTAAAACCACTGCTAATTTACCAAATTAATTTATAAACTAATAAAAACAGTTTCTGAGCGACAACGAATGATAGCTTAACACAATCTTGATCGGCAAGTTCAAGTAGAGACTATAAACTAAAAGCACTGCTAATTTACCAAATTCCGATATAGGATTGGTAAATTAGTGGTAATATAAATACATAATAAGTAATAATATAATAATGCATCCTTTACAATATAAATAAAAAATAGATTGGTAAAGGATATTACGGCAACTCTTCCTGATTATTAACTTGGAAATAGAGGAAGAAGATGGAGAATTTCTGGAGATATCTGACAGTGAGCTTGCAACTGACAAGGTAAAAAAAAATTCTATCAGCAATGTGGGGAAAATAAAATTATAACTAATCTAAAGGTAAAGATGGAGAGAAAAATAAATTTATTTCCTCTGACTTCTGATAAAGAAAAAGAATGCTTTGGTAAAATTGGAAGAAGTTCGAAATTTTGCTTTGAAATGGAATTCTAAGAAATTCATTATCAGAATTACACATCAATGTAATGAAAAATCCATGCAGTTTTCAGAGAAAATAAAAACAGTCTTTCTCAAACAATTATATAAAAAAAAATTACAGCTGTATTTGTTACAAAAAACTCCAAATTGAGACTAATGAATTAAAAAATGTTTTTATACACTATCTAGGTATAAAAACACAGAATGTTTTTGTGCCTGTCCACAGATTCCTAAAAAATGATACAAGATTTCACAGGAAGGGATTTGTTCGACGGGTGGCAATTGCACAGACTATCAGCTCATCAAGTTCAAGGCTGAAATTTTAGGATTATATAGAACTTAATAAGCATATTAAAATGCAAATGGTCTGCCAAGTCATATCTTGATAGAAAACACCTGCACACCGGAGTTTACTATTTGATCGATTGGTTTATCATTGTATTTTCCTGCCCCCAAATGTAAGAAAACATTGAAGGTGGGTGCATGAAAACACAATGATAAACCTGCAGATCAACCACTAAATTGAGGTTCTGCAGATGGTTTCCACCAAGATACGACTTAGCAGACCAATGCATATAACTTTTATATAAAATAAACAGTCAAGTATGAGTATTACTCGCGCTCAGGGGGTTCCGTACAATAAATATATGAATTATTAACTGCATTATTTAAAAGAGTAATTAAACTTTGTAAAAACTTATACAACGTAGAGTTGGATATAGCTGAATATATTAAAAAAGTAAGAATGAGTATACCACAAAAGTTCAAAGAGATATGAAGCCCAAATAAAATTAAATATTGCTATTTTGTATAACTCTTTTTTTTTAATCTTATCTTAATCTACATATGATGAACTTAATTCGGTACTGACAATAAAAGTACTGCATATTTAAATTTCATTTGGCATTTCATAAAACTAAATTCAACATAGTAATATTTTTCTTTTTACAGTGTAGCTGAAACAAAACCCTTGTTCAAAGTTTAAACTTGGCGTTGTACTAAGCGCGCTTCGAAAGGAGGTCGCAAAGATGCAACTCGACTTTGTCCGTGCCGCGTTTTTCCAGATAGGTTTTTAATTAACTTTTAAAGACACGGGAGGTGTATTGAGAGATCCACTCAACGCAAATTAGTCGCGAATCCCATAGTATTTATGTGATTAATTCTAATTAAATTGGTCTGTTTTTAACAATTTGACCTTTACTGCTTTTATACTGCTACTGGGTATTGCATTACACAAATATATCATTAAAAGTTGTTATCTAGTATTTAAAAACCGATAGCATATAGAGTACGCCACCTATGCCATTATGTATGTCCAAACTACCCGTGTCTTTATGTATTAAGGCTCCTGCCCCTGCCGGCGAAGGCACTCATGTTAATCGTATGGGGAAGGATTTTTCTAATATCTCTTTTGCATTTCGACATTTTTAAATATTTTTTTAGGCATTGGATAGCCGAGATCCGTCTATACATCGCACCTTTCTTTATTTTTTCGATTTTGGTTGCAGATATTTTTTTAAATGACACTTTTATTTTAAGAACCGGTTTTGAAAGTGAAAGTAACTTTATAAAAAATATCTGCGACCAAAATCGAAAAAGTAAATAAGGTGCGATTTAGAGACAGACTTCGGCTGTCCAATGCAAAAAAAAAAAAAAAAAAAAAAAAAAAAAAAAAAAAAAAAAAATGTCGAAATGCAAATGAGATATTAGAAAAATCCCTTTCCATAGGATTAGCATTAGCTCGTGAGTGTCTTCGCCGGCAGGGACAGGAGTCTTAATATCTCGGCGAATTACCGACGATTTTTTTTTCGAAAATGATTATAAACAATGCTTTTATACTTTTGATACGTTAGGTACCTTTAGTGCTCCTCGATACCTTTGCTGAATGTCCGCATATAGAAATCTGTGTGTAACAGAAAAATGCGCTTTTATGAAAAACTATGCGACCTAGGATAATCGCTATAATTTTCCTGCAAGGCTTAAATTAACCACTACTACCTCCAATTTTTTTTTCATAATTTTAGTTTCAGTAGATTTGGAAATAGATGGGGGGGGGGGACATATTTTTGCGCTACATTTCCGACGATATCTCTGAAAATATAATACCTAAAATTAAAAGGAATATTTTTGAGTTCGGCGTTACGTAATCTTTTAACGGATATCCCGCACGATATACAAAGGAAATATTTTTTTTTTCAAATAACCTAATTAGCCCCTCTACGTTTTTTCCCACATATATTTGTGAATGTTTAATAATCTGTAAATATGTGGGTTAACAGTCTTTATTACATCCCCAATTTGAACTTTCCACGTTCCATAGTTTACGAGTAAAATGGCTGTGACAGACGGACACAGGAGTGATCTTATGTTTCCGTTTTTAATTCCGATTTTACTCAATTCCGTTTTTACTTTTTAAGTACGGAACCCTAAAAATCATGATTATTGCAACTGAGAAATAAAAGAAAACATAAGATGAATTATTGACGATAAATAAAACAAGAAAGGAAAACCATGTGCCTAGTATGGATTATGAACCTTTTCCTACATTTTTAGTTTAGTTAGAAAAACATACCTAACAATAGACGGAAACGTACTTCAATTGTTTTGTGAAGCCCTGTACGTTCCTTATAAATTTTTATACACGCCACATACTGAGCTGAAATTTAATTCAAAAATAAATACGCTGAAAATTACTGAAATCACACTTCTAAGGCTAATGTCAGACGGACGTCTTTTTGCACTCTTTTTTCCTTCCGTTTTATCCTTACACAATGCCGCTAGCATTGTGTAGGGATAATACGTAAGGAAAAAAGCGTGCAAAAAGACGTCCGTCTGACATTAGCCTCAGAATTGCTATCCATGGACGGCCATGTACCTAGTTTTTTGCCATAGCCCTATATACTTATATTATACAATGTCATTTAGCAGACAAGACATTTAGCAGACAGCAATTAGGCGACAGGATATTTAGCCGACATGACAGTTAGTCGACAGCGACAGTTAGCCGACTAGACAGTTAGCCAACAGAGGACAATTATTCGACATGGACATTCATCCGACAGGACATTTAGCCAACGAGCAAATACCAGATAAGGGAATTATCCGACATGAAATTTAGCTGACACGTACATTTTGCCAAAAGAATTTAGAAGACTCGGTCTTACATCAACAATGTAAACCTCAGTAACTCGTCATCATCATAAATCAGCTTTTATATTGTTTCAGCGTTTTTGTTTATGATATACACTTAAACATCGAAATTTCGTCACCCTCATAAAGTAATTTTTTTTCTTCAATCACTGTTATTCTATAAAGCTTTTCAATTAAACATCAATAACTAACATTCGTAATATTCTTTTGTTCATTCGAACTAAATTATATACAAAAATAACTTTTTCTACAAAAAATATTGTTTGAAATGCGGTTTTTAGATGGATCCTTCCGATAAATATTGTTTACTTATGTTTAAGTCTTAGACTCTCGATAACTCATTATACTCATTAATTAAGGAATTTATAAAATAAAACGGAAATAATTCATTTTAATTATTCATTATACCTCAATAACTCGTCATTCTCTTAAACTGCCATTATATTTTACAAATACAGTTATATTTATAACATACACAAAAAATTCGATAACTCGGGGAGGAGCCAATAATTTTTTAATGACGTTTTCTACAATAAATATCGTTTAAAATGCGGTTTTTTGACGGATCCCTTCCATAAATATTGTTTAATAAACATAGGAATTTAAAAGAAAGGGGTGTGTGAATTCCGGGAACAAAAGACAGGACCCACGGTGTGGCAATTTTTAAACTTGTTTCGTATCTGTCACGTGATATATCATCGGAAAGTCCTCGGACCACTCTTTCATATTGTGACCCTTTCTTCTCACCTCCCCCTATTCGCCACCCCTCCAAGAGGGCATTTTTCATTTTTTTCGAGATCGTAGAATTTTCATAATTTTAGATCCGATTTTTTTACGAAGACCTACAAAAATACTTTTATAATACTATATACAAATTTCAAAGAGGTGGGGCACTTTTATATCTTTTGCCGCCACCCCTCATGTGATATATAGTTGGAAAGGCAGTGTGACACCCAATTTTCATAATATATACCTTCCGCGCCGCTCCCTCCCAGTTTGCTCCCCTGAGTCACTTTTCTAACTTTTACCGACACCCCTTACGTGATATATCTTTGGAAAGCCCTGTGACCTCTTATACATATTATGCATCTTCCGTGCGTCTTCTGCACTTTTCCCCGGGCGGCACTTTCTAAATTTTGTTGACATCCCTCTTATGATATATCATTTGTCTAATACTGGTTCCCCTCTCTGATATGAGATGTATACTCCTAGATCATAGATCACTAGTCCTTTTTAACACAAAACTAAGTTTATTTATAAAAATGCAGAAGGACAGTACAGATATTCGGCGAGGACAAGACGATAATACTCACACGAAGTATATGAATTATATCCAGTGGAACACACTACAATATTCCACAATTATACACTTTGTGCTATTACACCATTTGGCTTCACCTACAATACAAACTTTTGACATACCAGTGCCCGTAGCACCTGTGTAATTTTATATCTAACTTTTGGTTTTTCAAAAACTCCGCCGGTACACATGCACGACTTAAAAACCTCCACCCTTTAAAAAGGAAATCTCCTTCCCTTCACTCCTACGCTCGCACGTCACGTGAGTCACATAACCAAAGGGGGCGCCAGCACTGGCAAAAGAAATGCTATCCAGACATCATAGTTTGGAAGACCTGTGACCACTTATTCATTTATGCGCCTCCCGCACCCCAGACACAATTTCCCACCCAATGGGAAGCACTTTTCTAAATTTAGCCAACACGCCTCATGAGACTTATCGTTGCAAAGCCCTGTGACCATTTATATTATGCATATCTCGTGCCCCTCCTCCACTTTGCCGCCGGTGGATACTTTTCTAAATTTTTCCGACAGCCCTCGTATGACATATCATTGGAAAGGCCTGTGATCACTTATTCATGTTATGCACCTCCCGCACCCCCCCCCCTTTGCCCTCACAGTGGGAGGCAGTTTTCTAGATTATACCGACACCCGTCATGGGCCATATCGTTTAGAAAGCCCTGTGACCACTATTTCATATTATGCAGTTTCCGCGTCTCTCCCACCTCTTTGGCTCCCGGGCGGGACAATTTTCAAAATTTTGCCGTTACTCCTTATATGTATAGCGGGCGCGCGCGCTGCAAAGTAAGTAACAGTGATAGTAATTATAACGTAACCGTAACCTAACTGTTCCATAAACGTAACCTAAACGTATCCAAGCCGTAACCTAACTGTTACTTAATAACCTAACAGTAACCTAACCGTAACATAACTGTAATCAAATTATCACCTAACCGTAACCTAACTGTAACGTAACTGTAACCTATTTGTAGCCTAATTGTAACGTAACAGTAACCTAACTGCAACATAACCGTAACCTAAGGTAGGCCGCGCACTGACGCAACACGAGCAACATGAAATACGATTTAGGAGAAAAAAAATATTGAAACAAAGAAGAAAGCTGTTTCAAACATGTTTTAAAGCTGTTTTTCTCCGAAGTCAACCAAAATGTTCCATGGGTCGCCTCAGTGTGCTACCGGCTTAATTGTAACCTAAACGTTTCCTAATTGCGACATAACCGAAATCTAAATGTCACGTAACCTTGACCTAACTCTAAACTTATTGTAAACTAACGTTAACCAAATTATAACCAAACCTAACTGTAACTTAACTGTAGCATAGCCGTAACGTTACCATGACCTATCTGTAACCTAACCGTAATCTAAATATCCCCTAACCGTTACCTAACTGTAACATAATCATAACGTAACTGTAGCCTATCCTTAACTTAACCGTGACTTAACTCTAACTTAACTCTAACCTAACCTTAACCTAATTATAACCTAAGAGTAACCTAACTCTAGCGTAACTGTAACCTATCCGGAACATAATCGTAACCTAAGCATAACCTAACAGTAACGTAACTGTAACTTAACGTAACCTATCTGTAATCTAAATGTAACTTAAGTGTAACGTAACCGTAACCTAAGTGTAGCCTAATTATAAAGTAACTGTAACGTAACTGAAACCTAAAAGTAACCTAATTGTAGCCTAAATGTAACCTAACTGGGACGTAGCCGTAATTTAACTGTAACTAACGTTTACCTAATTATAAGCTAATCGTATGCTAACTGTAATGTAACTGTAACATAACTTTACCATGACCAAGCTGTAAGCTAAGCGTAATCTAATTATCACCTAAACGTAACCTAATTATAACCTATCAGGTACCTAACCATAATCCAAGAGTAACTAATCGCAACTGTATCCTAACTGTAACCAAACTGCAAATTAACTGTAACATAACGGGAGGTGCCTAATATGAAAAAGTGATCAAAGGGCTGCCCAGTCTAATGATATATCACTTGAGGGATGTCGGAAACGTCAGAAAAATACATCCAGTGATACAATTTGAGGGAGAGGGAACGGGAGGTTCATAATATGAAAGGGTGATCAAAGGGCTCCAATGCGATATATCTCATGAGGGGTGTCGAAAAATGTTAGAAAAGTGCGGCTAAATATCCTATCGGCTAAATGTCCCGTCGGCTAATCGTCTTGTCTTTTAAATGTCCTGTCGGCTAATCGTCTTTTTGGCTAAATGTCCTCCCGGCTAATTGCCACGTTCGGCCCGTTGCCTGTCGGCCAATTGTCTGTATTGCTAAAATTATTACTATATGTCCGTTTCGGTCAATTGTCCTGTATGCTGTATGTAAATTTCAGCTATTATGTTGTCGGCTATATGTACGTATCGGCTTAATGCACGTGTCAGCTAACTGCTATCTGCTAAATGTCTTCACGGCTATTTGGTTGCCGGCTGAATGTCTGCGGCCGGCTACGGGTTAAACATCTCTTAGTATACTAAATGTAGTTGAGCTTGAAAATGCATAACTCAAATTAAAAAAACACTTTTAAGTAATTCATGATTATTCTCGGTAATACTCACGAAATCTTTTTTGTAGCGTCTATGCAATTCATATACACCACCTATGTGCCAGTGCAAGAAAATTAGTTTAACTTAACTTATACCATAACTTATCATAAATAAAACATATCATAATTTAAAACTCACTTTCAGCAATCATCCCTAATGTTTCCCTGTAAATGAACGATAAATGCGATGTACACCATATTCTTATCCAAACATCTTGCAGTAAAACCATCAGAAATTTCATTATGTTTGAAGTAGTGTAGCATAATTCAAATACGTTGCGAACAGCTTTTCTACGAAGAACTTTAAAAAACCGAACTCTTTTGTATGACTCTTTTGTGTAGTAACCTTCTTCCAGTGCACCTTAATTATGTAAATGAATTTCATTATGTATAAATTTGTTTAACGCTATTAAAACACACCACCAAATGGTTTTTCCACATAGACCATATGTAACAAAATACTTTTCAGTGACCCTGCAATGGGTTCCTGTTAGTCCTTAAAGATGTTTAAATTTTTCAAAAGTAATTTTTGGTTCATAAAAGTCATTTTTTTTATGCAAAATCTGCAAAAAGTGCCTTAAAAGTTCTTAATTTTGCTCTTGTATTGTTTTGTAATCAAGGGTAAAACTCTTCCCAATTTCTTTGAAATTCTGATTTAAAAAAATAATAATGTAAATCACCCTTTGCCTCCCCTTCTTCCGAAATTTTGCTTCCTCTTTTGCCCCCCTTAAAGTATCAAGGTTTAAAATCTTTAAAACTCCTTAAATTTTTCTTTAATTTTCTGTTTTATTTGTTACTTCAAAGTAACAATAAATAATCAGTCATAAATTTCATTATCAATTTATTTCACCGCATTCATTTCATTAAAAGTTCTTGTAAATTGCTCCTTCTGAAAATGTCATTTCTCCCTTTTGTTTCTTCCCCCACAGTACCCATATTTTAAAATAGAAACCCTTTAAAACTCTTTCATTTTTTAAAAATCTTTTCTGCTCAATATGCCACTTTATTTTAACAATAAGCAAACGATAATAAAAATTTCTCTCCGCCCCCCCCCCACAACTGGAATTGGTATTTCCCCCTCGCCTCTCCCTCTTACTAAGCATCTGAAATTTAAAGTTCTTAAAACTTTTTCGTTTATTACTTTTTTTTAACCTATTTGTAAATATTTTCTAAGGTAAATAAATAATAAGTCATCCAATAAACTTCCGCCACCCAGCAAAAAAGAATAATTCTGCTTATTCCTCTTTTTTCTTACAGGTCACAAAATTTAAGCCTTAAAAATCATTGATTTTTCTAAAACATTTTGTACTCTATCTGTTAATTTATTGATATCATAAATAATCAGTCATATAACTATACTCCTCCCCAATCAAAATTGACGTATGCTCTGTCGCTCTCCTTACCAAGCACACGAAATTTAGTCTTTTTTTGTCCGATTTGTTATTCTTTAGTAAGGTAAATAAATAAGTCATCTAATAAAATGCCCCCTCCCTTGTTTCCTTCTTTCGCTTATCTAAGTTTAAAATCTTTGAAAATCTTATTTTAATACATTTTCAGCTTTATCTGTTTCATATTGAACAATAAATAATCGATTATATAATTTCTTCCACCCCCATATAAAATCGACATTTTCTTTCCTCCACCATTATTTCCATGCACACAAAATTTAAAGTCTCTAAAACTCTTAATTTCAATGTTTTTGTCCTGTTTGTAAATCTTTAATAAGTTACATAATCAGTCAGCTATTAAACACACACCCCCTCCCCCCCCCCAAAAAAAAAAAATCTGTTTCTTTCCTTGTCTTACCCTCAACTCATGAAGTTAAAAAAATCTAATTTAAAGTCTTTAAAACTTTTTAATTTATACTTTTTTGGTCCTAATTATAAATCTTTGCTATCTATAGTAGTAACTAAATCTTTTCAACTATGTACGAAAGTGTTAACAATAAAGCGATAGGTAGACATTTAATTGTGCATAAAAAACATTTTAACTGTATTTTTCAAAGCAAAATGTCTTTGGAGAGATATTTCTAAGGAAAATATTATGGTTTCTCGTCAACTTGCAAGTAAATTCTCAAAACCTTCCGAAATCATTTCATTCCGACTAGCTCAGAAAGAACCACCAAACTTAGATACCAAAGGTGCCTGAGTTATCGACTGAACCGAGTATATCCATAAACAAAAAAGAAAAATCATGTGTCAACGTCGACACTTTCCAACACTTCCAGAACATTGTAACAAAACTTCGCCGTTTAATAAAGTAAAGAAGATATCGAACTAAACAGTTATAAAACGTATGATACATTTCATAACCAGATTTCAACAATTGCGTCCATAACCCGGAAGGTACTCCAATTCTTTTGTGCAGCTCTGTATATATTTTTTTCTGCATATATTTGTACAGATTCTACATAATTTGTTGAAATTTAGTTTTGTAAGAAAATACATAAAAAGTTGAAAATTCACCTTCGGCAATTTCTACCAATAGGCGGAAACATGCTTGATTTCTTTTGTGTTGCCCTGTATATAGCATACAGATTTTTATACACGTCAAATACTAAGCTGAAATCTAATTCAAGCAAAAACATGCCTAAAATTACTGAAATCACACTTCCAGGAATTATTTTCCATAGGCGCCCATGTATCCAGTTTTTTGAATATCCCTGTATAGGATTTTATTTGTATGATACAAACATCTCTTAGCATACTAAATGTAGTTGAGCTTGTGCATTTGTAACTAAAAAACCAAACACCTTTAAGCAATTCATACTTATTCTCAGTAATGGTTAGGAATTCTTTTGTGTAGTCCTGTATAGGGTCTGTAAAATTTATGCACACCATGTAGTACGCAAAATTTAGTTAATCTTAAAAGCGCATTCTATAATTGAAAAATGCACTTTCAGCATTAAATTTTAATAGCTAACACGTCGGATACAGTATTGTATCAAAATATTTTATGTGTACCTGTAAATGAACGCTAAATGAAATGCAGACCATATTTGAATGCAAGCATCTTGTAGTAAATCGAAATAATGTGTATCTATTTCGTCATGTTTGAAATAATGTAACGTAATCGAAATATGCTACAGTTTTTCCTCCATATACAAGCAAGCTCTTTTGTCTGACCCCGTAAATAATTGTTAAATGCTCATGTTGTACAGAAAGTAGGCTTAGGACACCTCAGAAATTCATATCAATTTCATTGTCTTTGTGACAGAGTAATATCAATCAAATACGCCGCAAACGATATTTCTTCATGGGTATAACATAACGGATTACTTTTGAGTCCCCTATACTCATACTTTAAGCGTTACACATAACATAGTCTATAGTAACCGTTTTAAAGTGTATCTCAATGTACATAAATTTAACTATGTTTAAGAATGTGTAACACTATTAAAATACACCCTAAAGGATTCCCCCCCCCCCATAGACCATAATTTAACGGAATACTTTTGAGTGCATTTGTAAATGAACCATGTATGATACATACTTCATTTTGAATACCGAACATACCATGATGATTTTGAATATCGTATATCAATTACATGGCAATCCGACTACATTTACGCTAGTTAGAGCACGGACAGACAGACGGACGGACAAACTCAATCCATAAACACTTTTCAACTTTCTTGGGAAGTGTTAAAAATGGAAAAATGTAATGAAAATAAAAGTATTTTAGTGTTATTTAGATTACGAACCGCTACAAAAAACATTCTTATTTGACCGCATCATTTAAAAAATATTTAGTGCTCAGAAATCCCCCCCCCCCCACACACACACCTGAATTTACTCCTGTGCACTTAAAATTTCAAATTGTTAAAACTCCTTTATGTTTTATAACATTCTTGTAAAAATAATCCATAATCTAAATTTTCTTCTGCCTGAAAATTTCACTAAAATTTTTGCCATCCTTCTTTCTGCTAACATCACACAAAGTTTTTAATATTTGGAAATCTTTATTTTTTCTGTCGCATATTTTAGTGCTAACAACAATAAATTGTGTACTATATCTATAAATGACTACGCTGGGATTTAAATTTATACCCCCTCTACAGATGTACAGTACAAAATATACAGTTTATTTGTATAACTTTTCCTCTCCTAATTTTATGAACATCTTATTTTTAACCTTCAATGTTATTTAGCTTTTATAAATCTCATAAATTTTATGTTCTAAAAAGAATTCGCACAAAAGATAGTTATTTTAGAATATTTGTACCTGATATATTTCCCCCCTCATTCAATATCTCCCCCTTGATTTTAAATGTAATTGCCTTATGTGAAATAAAATAGTTTTTATACTGCACTAATTTCAATTTTATGTTTGTAAAAGCTGTAAAATAAACCTAAAAAAAAAAAAAATTGAAAGTCAAATCGTTTTAATTTTTGCACATTTATCATAAACAGATTAAAATTCTTTTTACGGCTTTTACCGTTATCGAGTCTCCACAAAACAGCGGGCTTTGATCTACGCTTGTAAAGCGAAGACAATTGAAAAAAAAAATCCTTTACACCTAAAACCTACTGGAAATTATCACATGTAGCGCTCAGCCGAAGTGGGGTGGGGGTTGGAATCGTGCCAGATAATTGGCCATTTGCTGATTGGAAGAGATTGCTTGTCAATCATTTGAATCTGGACCATCCTTTCAATTCAGTTCAAATGCCAGCGGCCATCTTGTTTTATTCTCAGCCGTGACTAGGGTGGCCTCTTAAGCGCCACTCAAGGAGTCATTGAAGCGTGTTAGATTACAGTACAGCCGAATAAATTTCAAAATGTCTACTCACTTCCATCATAGACGGCCCCTTAAACCATCATTCTGCCGTTTTTTAAGCATAATTTGAAAACTACTTGGACGAATAATGTGAAATTTTTGAATTTCCATAAAGCAGGACTTAATAAATCTAAATCCATCAAAAAAATTGTAGGTTCCAATTCATAATTTTTTTGAATATTAATTTCATAATTCATAATTCATATCATAAAATTATAAAAATTGCAGATTCAGCTTATTTATGTTTGGGTATATTAGTATTATTACTACAAAAAAAATTAGCACATTAGGAGCATAATTTCGGGAGATATAAATAAAAATATGAAAATGTAATTTAACATTAGAAGCACTAAATTTTGAATGTTTATAATTCAAAAAATTATCATTCAAATGACTTGGAATTTGGTGTCTAGGCATAGTTTAAACCGAAGATTTGAAATAGCTCGTTAAAATTGGGTATTGCCATTGAAAAAAATGAAGTTTGGATTCGTTTTAATATGTAGATGACCTCCTAAGCAAATTTTATATACATCATTTAAAAGTAGACTTTATTTCCAATCGTTCGGTACCAGTAACTTTCTTCTACGATGATTTGTTGAGGAGTTAGTAGGGGTGTTTACTTTTTTTTTTCCACGACTGTACATGTATATGTTTTGTATTCTTCCTTAATTCTACAGAATATATTAGTTTCTAACGATTAGGAAAATAATGAACGATTATCATAACCATGGATAACTCGAAAGACGTTATTCTATATTTTTATATTATGTTTTCATATATTAAGAAACATTTGACTTTTTTTACAGCGTGACATACTTTATTTTTCACTTTATTGCTATATTTTAGATCCATAAAAAGTTATATCAAAATGAATTTAGCCGTTGGTTTGCATAACAAAAGTGTCTGCCAACTGTTATTTAATAGAACATGGAAAATATATTTTTAAAAAAACTGTTGTGTATTTTACCCAAAAGTTTCATAAAGAAAGAAAAAATGAATGTTTCGTTAATCCTGTATAAATTTGAAATGATAAATACTGTTTGTCTTAAAAAAACATTGTGAAAGATTCTGTGGAAAATTTGATTAACATGTAAGAAATAATATAAATATTTAGTATTTGCAAAGGACATTCTTATTGTTTACTTATTGTATTTTCAATTTAAATGTCTACATTCTTGTATTACCTATCCTTGATATTATCATTCATAAAATATAATTTATCTGTGAATTTGAAAATAAAGAAATTGCCCTTGGCTATAACTGTCTCATGCATTTCATGAAATTAGATTTTACAGTAAATATTCTATTATATGAAACATGTTACGTTTGACATAAATAAAATGCAAAAGTGCATTTCAAAAATACAACTAGGTTAGCGTGGCATGTATGAAGCTTTACAAAAGAAAGAATGTTCGCAATCAAACTAAGGTAAATATTACATATCTCAATGAGACATTTTGGATAAAATAACAACTATAACAAAATGAAGACAACATTTTCATATTTTCGAATACATTTTACCAGATAAAATTATTTGTATAAAAGACTTGTTTACCTATTTATGCATTTCAAGGATTACATTTAGCGTGTCAAGACGCAAAATTTTCAGTTATTTGCTATATATTTAATGGCATATTTGAAGTATGAACATTGTACACCACTTCTTTAGACATGGCTGCAAAGTATTTGATCTATTACAAATCAATTAATCGTTTAGGTATTTATAGTAGTGCTTATTCTTCTACATTCCCAAGAAATATGAACTCGTATGTAAGAAAATTTAGGATTACTACTATTTAATATTCATGGCATTCCTTGAACTAAGAAGTGATTCAAACAGTCTATACATGTTTTATCAAAATTTAGTGATCAAACATTTACATATTTATTTATTAATATTTTCTTATCATAATTAAGTATTTTATAAAATCAGAAATTGTTACGAAGATAAGAAGCAATCTTAATGTACCATATCTATATTATGAAGGGCAAACACATCTGTATGTAACGCATGCGTCATTTTTCCGAATGGCAACAGGAAACGATCAAATTTCGCTTTTGCTGAAATTGTTTTATTTTTTTTTAATTCAAAGCATAGCACATTTTCAATTTTTACACCGTCGAAAAAGTAAAAAATGTACTTTCAAATGCAATTTTTTTAAAACTGTATCGCCATTTACTGAATTTTTATCGCTTTTTTTTTTTTTTTTTTTTGTCAATCATGAATTATTTTCAAATTAATCTCTATCGTGTGTGGACGTGAAATATAAATCCGTCTGCACTTAATTTAATATATATACGCATTATTTGTTTCCAGATTATATTCTATAACGAAATTAACAATGCATCCATTAAACATTACGTAAAACAATAAAATACAAATAAACACAAATTTAAGACATGCCATGTACTTTCGCGCTTAAACCACTGAAATGAATCGAAACAAAAGGCGGAAATGATTTTTAATATTGGGCATTCTAAAAACATATTAAATGTAAAAAAATCTATTAGACTTTCTCACTGCAATCATTGAGATTATTTGCTGATATGTATTTTCCTTAACTGCAATTTTGTAATCAAATAACGCGTTTTATGATATATAATTATACTACATCAAAAGACTCTTGTAATAAGTTTTGAAAAATAGCTCATTCATCGCTGTGTTTTTAGTATGTTTTAGTATTATTTTTAGAATAACATTTTGGAAGCATATTTTAACGAATATTTCCCAGAATATTTGACAACAGAACTTTTCTTTTATCATAAATTCCTTTTTCTTTGGAGTTCTCTGTAATCACCATAGAAGTGGGAAGAAAAAAGAACTTATTCTGGTACACCATGATGGGATATTTGAGAGCATTTTAAAAAAAACATGATTTAACGGAGTTTTTTTGCTGAGGTAATTAATAGCCGACGATTATTATGAAAGCTGTAAAATTTAATTAATAAAATTAAGAAATATTGAATTGCACATTAGAAAGCTACGCCAGTCAACACTTCATATCAGTAAAACTGATTTTGTGCAAGTCAGTAAATACGGCGATCCGCCAGTTATTCATAGAAAGACTTGCCAATAAGTCATGAATTGTTGCAGTTCCCAATTCTGCATTGTTTAATCTGATTTTCCTCATTGTTACTGTAGTTCAGGCAATAGGGGATTTTACCAGGCAAAAAATAATGGTAGTTCTGGAAATCGGCTTACTTTATGTTTTTTTAGTCGCTGAATCCGAATTTGTAACTTCCCACCAAAATTTTCCCCTATAAACCCCCCCCCCCCCCCAAAGTTTGGCAAAATGCTCCCCAAAAAAATTTTTATCAATTTTTTTATTGTTTTAGGGAAAAAGTATATAGAAATTCAGAAAGTAGACAAAATTTGCAACAAATTAGATATATGACATTATGATTTAGGATGAAGGGGAAGGGGGGATCTGCCTCGGAACATGCGCCGCGGTGCTGCGTGGACTAAGTTGCGCAATTCCACTTAACAACTCACACGTTTACATTCGCCCTCCCATCTCCCCTCCGAAATTTCTCTATAAGGTTTACTTTAAGTTTTTTGCGTCGCTGAATCCGAATTTTTAACTTACACCCAAAATCCCCCCCTCCCGAAACCCCACAAAAATAGTTGTTTTTAAATTAAATTTTTTATTGTTTTAGGGAAAAACTATGTACAAATTCAGAAATTAGACAAAATTTGCAACAAATAGGATGCATGACATTATGACGTAGGATAAACGGGGAGAGAGGGGGCTGCCTCGGAACATTCCCCGCGCGCTGTTCTCAAAAACCATTTTTTTTCAAAAAATCAATTTTTTCGAGGTTTGCCGGGGGAAATGTTGATAGGAAGTTACAAATTCGGATTCACCGACCCAAAAAACATAAAGTGAGCCAAAATTCAGAACTAGCATTAATTTTGACAGGTAAAATACCCTATTACCTGGACTTGCATAACTTAGTGCACATAGAACCGCAGTGTATGTTCCGAGGCAGCCCTCTCCCTTCCCGTTCATCCTACGTCGTAATGTCATGTATCCTATTTGTTGCAAATTTTGTCTACTTTCTGAATTTCTACATAGTTTTCCCCTAAAACAATAAAAAATTGATTTTTTTAATAAAAACCTTTTTGGGGGGCTTTTTACAAAAATTGGGGGGGGTGGTTGCCGGGGGATATTTTGGTGGAAAGTTAAAAATTCGGATTCAGCGACCCAAAAAACTTATACTAAGCCTTTTTCCAGAACTACCATGAATTTTGCTAAGTGGGGTCCCTATACGGTCTCTATTGCCTGGACTACTATACAATTAGGATTTTATTACATCTATGAATTTCTGACAATATTACTAATGAGTCAAACATAGGTAAAATTAACAAATGCTGAATCAGATGTTAGGAAACTACGCCGGCCGCCAACGCTTCATATCAGTAAAATTTAGTCTATGCAAATTAGCAAATATATTTGTCAGTAAATTACACATACAAATAAAAGTAGTTAGAAAATATACCTTTAAAAAACAAGGCTCATTTCATTTACTACATTAACAAAATAATTTTATTGGGACAAAAAATTATTCACCCACTGGAAGGATCTATTAGATATAACTCTGCTTCTTGCCTTGACAACTGACTGTATTTAGCCAGGTATATAGTCTTCAACGTTCTGCAGGTGCGCTATATCCAGTTCATACCATTCGCTGATAAGTAGATGACTTATAGTTACTGAGTTTCGGAAATGCTGCAGTCAGTATTTAGAAAATCTGTTGCGTTATTTTTAATAGCTACAAAATTTGACATGTGGTTAAGATGAAGTGATTTAGCAGCCAAATCGAATCACGATAAGATATTTAAATGTTGAACCAATCGCGTATGCATGCAGCCATATGCAAAAGATGATTATCGTAATGGTAAGTGGAAATGCCTTTTTGCGTGCGCATATTTAACATATTGAATATATGGCAACTTATAATGTTAAAATAAACAGCCTGGTTTACGCAATCAGTAGCACGTTATACAAGTAGAATATTTACAAACGTTAACTGGTCTTGAGAGATCTGTTTCTAGTCTGTACTATATTTTCCACAGACTGTGGTTGAATGGTCGCCGTTGCACTGTGCAACTTAAGTCATCCTATTACACTTCAAATCAACAACAAGTTTCGTGTTTTTTGGTCCATTGTGGACATTAAATTTTATATGCTGCTATAAGCAACACTCTTTTTACTGGTACATGGCTCCAAATGATTATTGAAGGCTAATTCCCTCGTAATGTTCACTACGAAACTGGTTGAAATGAGTCCTGTTGTGGTTGAAAGCGATTTTCATTGATATTTCGTGAGAGTTATGTCAGGTCCGTTTTTACGACTGCAGTTCGGATGAAGAGCACATAATTTCTTGTACAAAATTTAGACAGTCCGCTTCTGTACACTAACAAATCAGGCTTTTTTTCTCAAATTGTAGATGGTGTGGCATAATCAAACGTCATTTTCTCATGTTGTCAATCCCTCGCACGCTTATATTTGTCTGTATATGTACAATATACGGATTCTTTAGAACAAATTACTCACTCCGCGATACTTCTATGATAACACAGGGACAGTCCATGCTCAGTTCACTTCGTTACTCCTCTGCAATGCCCTCTGTGTCAATATAACTAAATCATTGTGCTTTTGTACAAGGTCTAATATCTTTTTATCTGCTGAGCTTACGTTCCTTTATTTAAATAAAGGGGAAAAAAAGAAGAACAGTTATCAATCTTTATTTTAATAAATTTTATATAGAACTTTAGACCCAAAATGTACGTTGGTTTTTAGTTATGCATTTTACATTTTGAAATATTAATGTTTAAAGTGTTTTAAGCACTTAAAATAAAGGATTCATGGTTATCAAACAATAAATGCATTGTATATTTACTTTGTAATAATAACACAAATTTATAATTTAAAAGATAAAATTTATTTTATAGTGTGTCTGTGCGAAATCGGAAATCACAATTTTTTTATTCTTCTTCCACATTATATTTTGTAATGTGGTTGATATATATGAAAACATATTGCCATAAATCTGTAACATTCAATGTATATTTTCTTCATATTTGAAAACATTAAAATGATGATGATATAAGAATACTTAAAATGCACATTTTGAAACCGGAATCTATGTTTTATTCATACAAAATTTCGAGAATCGATTTCATATTTAGGACATGCAAGTTTAGGTTTCCGAATAACAATTTTCACTTGAATAAATATTTCTCGATAAATATTGCATTATGAAAAAAAGATCGGCTTTTATCTTTTTCTTTACAGATTTTTTAACTCAAAGCGCAATAAATGGTAAAATAAAAGGCTTTATGATCTAAATAAAAGAATGCAGGTTTACATACTGTTTTATTTGGATTTTCATTTGCATTTTATTCCACACTTTTTATTTAATGAATAAACTTGTAAGTAAATTCACAGTGAAATTTTATTTACAGCTATACAGCTAATAAAAAGATGAACTGAATAACTTTTAATCTGACAAAAGAAATGCATGCTAAGCCTCAACTGTCAAAATTTTCACTCATTCTGTTCGCAACAAAGAAATGGAAATACATATTTCAATAACTTGCAAAATATGTGTGAGATGTTATTTGTGAAACAATCTGCATTGTGAAAAGCAAATTGTAGATGTATGAAACAGGAATGAACATTGGAGGTTACATTTATTGATTGCTCAGCTTATAAAAAATATAAAACAATTTTATTTTTTATTCAGAAAATCGACAAATTGTTTTTACGCCATTGAGTGTCAATAAAAAATACGAATAATTTTAGCATTATTTTAGAAAATGGGAAATTTAAATTTTATAATTTAACAGAAATAGTTTAGGAGCTGTGTGAATCAGTCCAATTTTTATAATGAAATGTAGCGGTCTTTTATAATTTTTTTTTTTAATGTAGCAATTTATTGAGTAGACGCCTTATGATAAATATTACAGAAATCCGTAAAATATAAATATGAATTTCAGTGCTTATTTGTTTTAAGAAGATACAAATAAACCGATAAAATATAATTCGTTTGCATATCACGCTGTTTTCAAAACACAATTTTTTCAAGGGGCTAAGGATTTTTTTTTCTTACTTTCTATTAACGTACAAAAAAGTGTGATAGCTTCAACGGTTTCAAATTAATGACTTTGTATTACTTCAGTCTATATCCAAATGCACGATATTTCTAGGAATGCATGTCTGGACAGTGCGCAGGGTATGTCAAAATGACCCAGATCTTCTCGAAAAAAAATCTAGGAATTTTAAGGTCCTTTCATTCTAAGAGTCTGGATACAAAATATATCCGTTTTCTAGCCAGAGAATCCGGCAATGGCCCACTCCAATTGATTTCCGATAACTGGAGTTTTTGTTTAAAGTCTTAGATCTTGTTACCATAGGCCCAGTTAACCGTTTCGCGTAGAAGATTTTCAGAATAAGAGAAAGAGCACCTCGTTTACTATAAAAAACCTTCTATACAATTTTTCATTTATACAAAACATAATCTTTCTGGGTATCCCATAGTCCACCCAGAGGTTTTATCAAAGTATACTTTAGTTGAAAATCGAAATTTCTAGTGAATTAAATCTTAAAAGGGTAAAATCCTTTAGTCTCAATCAACAAAACTCTTAAATATTGGAACGATAATTTTTCTCAAAACGTGTTCATACCAACAAGAATTGCTTAAATCTGAAAATAGTGTTGCTGTATAGAATATAATTTCGATATTTTCAGATTTAAGCAGTTCTTGTTTGTTTGCGCACGATTTGAGAAGCTTTATCTTTCCAATATACTGCCTGACTGCCGAACAACAGGGTAAAATTGTACTATTGTTTCCTCGGTAATTTTTTTAAATTGCTAAAATTAGGTTTTTTTTTTTTTTTTTTTTTTTTTTTTTTTTTAACATGACATAAAAACTTAGGTACAGATACGAATATAAGCCTTGATATTATAAATTATTACTCAATGTTTTAAAACTTCATTATATATCTAGAATTATATTAATTTTATGCTTCTACCGCAGTGAAACCTGTAGCTTAGTGAACGGATATATCAGTTCACGGCAGTGAAAAGTTTGAATTTTATTGAATGGGATTAAAGGATTTTACCCTTTCAAGATTTGATTCACCAGAAGGAACACATTTGACATAAAAGTGTGTTAGATGACTGTTGAACTAAGAGCTAAGTGTCTATCAATAGCAAATTGTTTAAGAGAACAAGTTGCCATACAGGGGTGTTATATCTCCCGTAAGTCACTGTGGAGAGCTAATAATTTTATTTGTAAAACCATATTATCCTCCTAGTGACTTCTAGAATGTTTTCACAGGGTTAGATGTGCTAGCATTTGATACATTTTACCTATAATATCAGTAAATACATATAGCGGTGTTTTTCAAAGCGAATTATGATCAAAAACAGTTTCATCGTAAAAAATATAGACCCACTAATGAGGTATATATATTAACAGTCCTTCGTGGATTCAGATTCCTCCACTAACTCCATATGATTGAATTTTTTATATATTTTTGATAAGTGACGAACAGAGTAATTAGAAGTTGGAGACGCTATCAAATATTTTCCAAACTTCGTACAGTTTATTTTGAAGTAATTTAAGATTATTTTGAGAATGTACCGTTCTTTATAGGCATGCTCCCCAAATATTTACCGTCGGAAGTTCGATAATGAATCTTTTTTAAATGATTTTTACAAAACATTTCTTAAGTGGAACCTATTTTTTTTAGAACGTCATTAAATTATCAAGGACTGGAACATTTATAAATCGTTTTTAAACCGTTGTAATAGTTTTCCTGTAATCTTGTCAAGTTTTCCCAAAATTATAGTAGTAAATAAAGTGTCAGAAAGATTATTTCTTTAAAATGCTAAGTTGTTTAAGATTTCGAATTTTCTCTTTGTAGCGTCTCCTAACTGCCTTAATTCTTTAGATGACCCATAAAAAAGTCTTTCGAATTCTAATTTAGCCTTTAAGTGAATATGTAATATAATTCTCTTTTTTTCAAATATATTTTCTACAGCTTAAACAGCGAATTAAATGTGTTCTGACAGTTATTTCTGACAATTTCTGTTAAATTTTAACAGTGTATCATCATTCTTTAATGTGAACTCGAACTAGTGTAATTTCGGAACATCCGATATTTAATCATTATCTTTGATTTAAATTAATTTTTTAACTTGTTCCATTTGTCAAACTTTCCGCTAAATTGAGGTAGTCACTTTCAATTTTATCTTGCAACTATTTAATTTTAATTGAGTACTTCTAGCTTCATTGACATCAGAATCTAATAATTGATTGAGACTTACTTCTAGTTGTTCTGTGCGAGCTTCTAATTCGAGCAATAAGTTTTCAATTTCATATCTAGATCTTCTGGAATTACTGCGTAATAATCTGCGCGAAACAAATCATCATTACTAGATATCTTCTAGGGGGTCTTTACTTTAGATTTGATTTTCATTTTAGTCCGTTGTATTATCTTTTACTATATTTTCTAATCGCGTTAGATCAGATCTTTTTGAACCGTCATGTGATTTAAGAAAAATATTGTAAATATTTCAATTGATAATATAATAACAAAATAAACTACAACATAAACACTAACGAATTAAAACAAACGAGAAAACTAAATATAAAATGATGGACGATGGTTCAATACTGAGTAATGACGTGATGACGTGAGCTCGAAAAAAGTTTTATATTCCTAAAATATTATGCACAGATTCATATTTTACCTCATTGGAAAATAGTTGGAGATTGCACTCCGTATGTCTGCGCAAATCGTCTAAAAAACAAATGAGAACTGTTGTTGAACGACAAAACCGAAAATACTCTAGAATGCGCCAAGCTACAGCCAATGTCAAGTCAAGTCGTACCGATTTATGAGAATAGGTATTCTTAATTACAAATTTCATTTTCTTTTAATCTCCAGAGAACTTTGGTTGTAAAAATAATAAAACTTTTTTATTAGTGTTTTAATTTATTTAATAGAGCTGTGCTTCCAAAGCTTAAATTTAAAAATATTTTATCAAATTAATATATATTTACAGAAAAAGAAATATTCAGTTTCATTGCACATTTAATATTTGTTTTAATCTATAAAATCAGTTTTTTTAATCAAAAATATGGAATTTAAATTTTTCATTTTTGAAAAAAGAAAAGGTTGAAAAGGTATTTTTGAATATTTTGAAGACTGTACTTTGATGTCACAAGCATTTCAATTACAAAGGTAAGTAAATAAATCAGGAAATTGTTTTCATTTTTATTAATGTTCGTTTTAGAAAACAACATATAACTAAATAAGAGTTTTCTAGTACAATATATTTTTTAATATGTCATTAATGTTGATTAAAAACTTTGTTTCGTTTAATTATCTTAACTACCATACAGCCTTTAATACAAATATTTTTTTAACTTAGTAATGACATGCTAGCATTCGAAAAAGACGCATTTAACTTTTAGATGCGCACTTTGCAGCTTAATATTTTTCACACTCATGGAATTTAAGCACTCACACAATATATTATATAAGTATAATGTTCATAGAAATCCACCAACAATTAAATTTAGCATTCTCTGAAACTTTTATAAGTATAATGTTCATAGAAATCCACCAATAATTAAATTTAGCATTCTCTGAAACTTTTTATGCTTGCCTTTCTACAGAATACAGTGATAAGTTTTCATAATTATTTATAGTAACTCAAACAATGACAACAAACGAATATTTTAAGATATTTCCATGCGCTTCAGTTTCTGTAGTTATTCTTTCTTGCATATACTTTTAATATCGATGTGCAATTTTCTTTCTAAAGCCAACATATTTTATCATCTGGAATTCCTCTAAAATAGTAAACTCAAACAAATAAAGCACTTGATTCCAATTATAACATCAATGTTGAGTTGACTAGTTAATAAATCAAATAACATTTTTTATGAAATGATTGAAAATTTTGTTTTTGTTTTTTTATCTCCGCTAGCAAGCGGCATGAATTCTGATTACTTGATGATGGAGAGCTTGTCTCTGAGTAACTGACAGAATATTTTACCGACGCAAGAGGATGTACCTCTAAAGTTGTGAGCGATGACGCAACACATGATTTTTGATATTGTCAATTGAATTTAATTTCTATATCAATATTGTATCTACGGAAGATGTTTTGAAATATGGAAACCCTGAGAGGTAATTAAAAAAAAGAACGAGTGTAATATTACTCATCAAAATTTTGTAACATGCATGTAATTTAAAGTGACCAAGAAACATTCAATTTTATAATTAACATTACACAAATAAACGTCCGTCATCCGTGAAAAAAAAACCGTAATCTGATAAGCTATGAGTGAATTTTACTTACTGAGGAAATGTCAAACTTTTACCATCCAACAAGATCTGACACTCTTCCAGAGACATTTTCATAATTTATTTTTTCACTGCAGTTTTAACATAGACATCTGATTAGTCATATTTGAACCCTTTATGTCCTGACGGTTCTTTAAGGTATCTTTAAAATAATTTGTTATAAAATTCATTTAATGCATTGATTAGTAGTAATACAGTTTAAAATGAGTTATAGATACTTTACTTTCCAAAAGAATTATTGATTGTACAAAACAAAAATAATTTTAAGAGAATGATTTCACTTGCCTTTGCATCTATTCAGCTTTCTTGACATTGAAAGATTGGCGGGAGAGGAGTTTGATTTTGGAAATATCTCTCTATTTTTATTGTAAGGACATTATATTTGTACATTTCCTAATTCTACAAAATATTAAACAAAATATTTTAAATAAAAGATTTGAGTGGAATTATAAATATTGCACAAAATTTCTATAAATGAAAATTAATTAATTAATGTTAAATTGGAAAATCCTTCTAAAATTTATTAATCTGTAATCTTCTAATGTAGTTTCAAAAATTCACGAAAAATGCTTTACAAAATGAAATTTTCATTTGGGACATAAAGGGTTAAATCTTATAATTCGTATATGTATTGTTATGAAATACGTTCAAATTGACGAGAAAATATATGAAGTTCAAGAACAACGTCTAGATAATGCAAAAGTCTACTTTTAAACAGTTTTTTTAATCTTCAGAAAACTGAATGAGATGCATAATAATTTCATAAATGTAAAATAATTAATTTTTCCTATTTTTTAATTCCAAATTACTGCTATATTAACAATTCTTAAATGAACAACATCATTTAGTCAACGCTTCCGAAACAAAACTCCACTGATGTGTTAACGCACAATAAATTTATAAATGATCACTGTAATGAAACTACATACATGAATATACATAATTGGCATAACCTTATTTGACTAATGAATCAAACTCTTATTACGATTTCGAGTTAATCACGTCATTCTATAGGTACTTTATGGTAATGCAATTCATCAATTAAATTCCAACTGTTTTATTTAGAAAGAAATTAATTTATCAGGATATCGTACACTCGTTTATAGAAAGTTAATGGGATTCCTGATGCTTAAAGTAAGAAGTTAATAAATATCAACTAAATAAGAAAGTAAATTTCTATTGTATACCATAAAATGAATAAATAGCTATTTGCATAAAATTTTTGCGCCTCATGTGACTTATTTGTGTTCCTTCTTATATTTTTGTATAAACAATACATACGATTTAAAATTTTCAATGGTGCAAAAGTTTGAGAAAATCTGAATTAACATTGCACATTTTTATTTTTCCAACTAAAATAGAAATATTCCATTTCTACATCTTTGAAGCTTCTAGAAATCGATTTCTGTTTAAAAGATCCATATGATACAATTCATATACCGGGTGAACCAAAAATTCGTTAAAACTTTAAAAACTCATAAAAAAAGAAGAAATTATGATAAACGAGTGCGGTTTGCAAGAAAGGGCTCACAGGATAGTCGGATGTTTTTAGCAGAATAAAAACTAACGAATTAAAACAAACGAATGAACTAAATATAAAATGATGGACGATGGCTTAATACTGACTAATGACGTGATGAAGTGAGACCAAAAATGTTTTATATTCCTGAAATATTATATACAGATTCATATTTTACATTAGTGGAAAATAGTTGGAGGTTGCACTCCGTATGTCTGCGCAAATCGTCTAAAAAAACAAATAAGAACAAATAACTGTTGTTGAACGACAAAACCGAAACTACTCTAGGATGCGCCAAGCTACAACCAATGTCAAGTCATGTCGTATCGATTAATGAGAAAAGGTATTCTTAATTACATATTTAATTTTCTTTTAATCTCCACGGTACTTGGCTGTAAAAATAATAAAACTTTTTTTATTAATGCTTTAATCTATTTAATAGATATGTGCTTCCAAAACTTAAATTTAAAAGTATTTTATGAAATTAATATATATTTACAGAAAAAGAAATATTCAGATCCATTGCACATTTAATATTTTTTTAATCTATAAAATCAGTTTTTTTAAAACAAAAATGTGGAATTAAAATTTTTCATTTAAAAAAAAAGAAAATATTGAAAAGGTATTTTTGAATATTTTGAAAACTGTACTTAGATGTCACAAGTATTTCAGTTACAAAGGTAAGTAAATAAATCAGGAAATTGTTTTTATTTTTATTAATGTTTGTTTTCGAAAAGAACATGTAACTAAATAAGAGATTTCAAGCACAATATTTTTAAAAATATGACATTGACGTTGATTGAAACTTTGTTTCGTTTAATTATCTTAACTAGCGTACAGCCTTTCATACAAATATTTTTTGACTTAGTAATGGCATAATAGAATTCGAAAAAGACGCATTTGACTTTTAGATGCATAATTTGCAACTTAATATTTTTCACACTCATGGAATTTAACCACTCACACAATATATTATATAAGTATAATGTTCATAAAAATCCACCAGTAATTAAATTTAGCATTCTCTAAAACTATTTATGCTTAACTTTGGACAGAATGCAGTGATACGTTTTCATGTTTATTAATAGTAACTCAAACAATGACAACAAACTAATAATTTAACATATTTTTATGCGATTGAGTTTCTGTAGTTATTCTTTCTTGCATATACTTTTAATATCGATGTGCAATTTTCTTTCTAAAGCCAACATATTGTATCATCTGGAATTCCTCTACATACAAAAAATACATACAATGTGATAAAAATGTGAAAATTTAAAATGCATGTAGATATTTCTGCCTGCACCGGGCAACCAACCATTGTTTTCTTCTCTTCAGAGAATAGTCAACAAAGAAAGGCAATTAAAAATGTGATTATGTTTTTCACTGTAAAAAATAAATTTGAAAATTAGTCACTTTTACATAAGTATATGCGTAAATTTGTAAAAGTATTCTTTTGTCATAAAATTTACATTCTTGTCGTGAATATTTGCCTGTATTTATAAGTGTTTATCGGCTTAATGGAAGTGTGTAAATTATTATCGCTTTAAAAACTCAAACAATTGTGAAATGTTGAAAATTGTACGGATTTGCTAGAATTTGTGTGTTAATGCAAATTTACAAATTTTGCATATTACACAAATATCTGTGTATTTGGCATATTACACTGAAATATGTGTATGGATATTTAAACAAGTATATGCGTAAGAACAGAGCATTACAGAGAAATATACGTACGCATTTTACACAGCTATATGTGCAATAACAGAATATTACACATAAATATGTGTACTTATGGGCACTCAATAAATATAGACTTAACAACATGGCTTGTGTAATAGTAGCTGAAAGCTCGAGATAGTGCTTTGAAAAGTTGCAGTTCCTTAGTTCGTATCCCGTTTTTGTAATTATTCTTTGTTTACCGTAGATTGAATTAATTAGAGATTTTTTTCTCCTTGATGTAGATGTATCTTTGGAAAGTTATGACTAAAACGAATAGAAAGAAATCCGACAAAACATGGAAATAGAACTGGAGCCACAACTTCCGTACTTTAACGAAGTTTCATTTTACAGTGCGTTTATTTAGATTATGCAAGTTCTGTGCATAATTTGTGTATACGATTTCAGGACTTCAAAACAAACTTATCAGACACATAGCATTTTGTAAATATGATTTCAGACGATCCTGTTTCTTGTACAATTAAAAGAACAATATTTTAGGTTCTTAAAACAAATCTCCTGGAAAGAAAACAAGCATACCAAGGGCATGAATTTGTTTTTTCTGCAAATATATTTTGTGACCATAAAAATGTTTTGTTCAAAATTTCCTTCCTAAACTATACGATTATGTACTGGGTGAGACAAAAGTCAGTTAAATATTTAAAAACTCATATAAAAGGAAAAATTTAAGATAAACGATTGCGGTTTGCGAAATAGGGCTCATTAGGGAGTCAGAGTTCTTTTAGCAGCAAAAAAAATAATAGCTAAAAATCACATGTAGAGGGCTCTGACGACCCGAAACGCAATGAACAAGTAGTACGACACAACCTGGTTATGTCATACAACGTTCTGGGGGTCGTGTTGAACATTTGTTATTGGAAAAACAAATGAATGGAGCGTATTATTGTCCTGTTCATTGTGTTTCGGGTCGTCAGCGACCTCTACATGTGATTTTTAAACTTTTTTTTCTGCTAAAAAAATCCGACTACCTTGTGAGCCCTTTCTTGCAAACCACACTACTTTATCATAATTTGTTCTTTTTTAATGAGTTTTTAAAGTTTTAACGAACTTTTGGTTCACCCGTAACTATGTACACAAAATCCATCGTTTTCGTCTATTAAAGAGATATATGCGTACTCATTTGTATTTTACATCTTAAACTATGTATTTCAGTGTTATCTGAAATATTTTTTTTCACAATTAAACAGCTTAATGTGTTATCATCAAAGTACACAGAGCAATCTGTATTTTGATGTTGACACACCAGGCATATATCTGATGATTTACACGCCGCTTTACACAAAGATACAAATCATATTTATTTCATCGGTGTACCTGTTTTAATGTGTACATTTACGCATTTATTTTTTAGAGTGTGGATCCTTTTTGAAATGCATCTACATCGAATCAGTTTTTTATGTAATCTTTTTAAAACAAAATGAATATTATGTTTTTTTATTGTACAATTTTTAACGCAATTCTGTTGCACAGATATAATGTACTATTGCTGATATAGTCTGGCATAACCGATAATCCGATAACCCCATTTTATTGAAACCTAACGCGACGATAAATACTGAAGGTCTTGTTTTAAGCTGACCACTTGATATGGACATATGCTCCATAGCATTTCGGCGCCTAGGGTCATGAAAACAGGGTTGGAAACTACGGCCTGATCATAGATGGATCTTATAGCCACAGGTAATATTTTGTTTAGTGTGAAAAAACAATAGGGGAAGTGTGGATGCCCTAACACAATCTATGGGTTGGATTTAATTTATTAAATACACCAAATAATACATTTTTTATTGAATATATTTACTGAATATAAAAAAAAAACATTAAAAAAATTATTTTCATTAAAAAAAGAATTACTTTTCCTACCCCATAAAAGTGATACTCGGATATGAAATAAATTTCTGAGAAACAACAAATAACCATGTCCAATACTCGACCATTCATTCTTTCATACCCGTCCATTTGTAATCACTTTAATTCAGTATTTTAAGTGTCACATTATATTTTTACAAATAGTCTATGCTTTTTAATTTGCTCGAATTTTCAAAATTAATTGCGAACGATCAACTTTACTATCATAAAATATAATTTTAGAGAGATCTATAAAATATCGCTACATATTTACTATTTATCAAAATAGCTTCATAAGTGTTGTATGTGATTGTCTGTTTTGCAATAACAAATTACTTTTTATATTTTGTTTTTCAAATGCGACGAAAATATACACTGCAATTAAAATACAGAGCAATGTAAACTGTTTGGTAGACATATTGTTCGAATTTTTTATGTAAATATTTTCATGATTACAACAATTTGGTGTAAATTTTTGTCAAGGAAAATGAATTTAAAAATTGGTTAGAATTCTTAGTGAAAAAAAAAAAACTATTGGCGCTCATATTTATAACATATTCTTCTAGGATTTTGCACTTTCTTTTAAACTGTGGGTATTTTTAAAAACAATAAATTATAATTAAATATATATATTTTTTTGCATTTTCGGTTATACCAATTAATAGGGGAGATAGGGGAGGTATGATACACTTTTTTTACTAATGTTTTACAACCCTTAGAAAGCTATTTTGAAACAAATTTCTCGTGTTTTCTTATAAAGTGACCTTTTATTCATCTATTAAAAACATTGTGAATTTAAAAAATAGCCATTCAAAAAATATATCCAATTATTTTGAAGGTTACTTCTGCATCAAATCTCCCAATTACTGGGGAGGATTGATACACTAGCAAGGGGGGTTTGATACATTGTTATGTAAATTGAAAAAAAAATGCAGACAATTCAATTCATGCGTCATACAATTTTTTATGATAAATCTTGAAATATTTAAATAAAACTTGAAACGAAATGACATTGACATATTTTTATTTCAGAAATGTTTTTCACAAAAATATTTAAACTATTGCTATTATTTAAACAATCCTATTAACACACTTTTTAGAAAATAAATAATAATAAAAATAAACCTAGAGAGCAAGGAATAGCTGCTCGGAAAAATGAAGTGAACATTGCTGATTTGCAGACAATTTAACATAAATTTAGCACATTTAAGATTCCTTTAACCCTTTCAGGGGCAAAGCATTTTCAATGCTAAAGTGTTGAATAAATTAATGGCATCGGAATTTACCAACAAATTTAATCAGAAATAAGAAAAGGGATATATTTCACTTTTATGATAAATGGAAAATATTTCACCAAAATGCTGATGCTAATGTGGCGTTTGGGAATAAAAATTATGTGTTTTCATAAACATACCACTACCCCTGAAATGGTTAAAAGAAAACCTAATAACACTATCATTTTGATAAGTAAAATCTGGTAGATTTAACGTTTTCTTTAATATGCCCTTCGTAAATTATAGAAACATTTTCCCTTTCAGGCCATTTAAACTTCTTTTTCTGCTACATGACGAGCAAAGCAAACTAACCATCTATCATCGCACTGTTTTTCTATGTAACCTACATAATGTCTATGTCTCTTTGTTCTTCTTTAACAATTTCAGTAGCTCTTGCTTTAAAACAATAATGAATATTATAGTCCTATATTAATTTTCAAACTTAAAAAAAACTATCAACTTTCAAATATACAAGCGTATCTGTTCTCCCCAGTACTAATATATCATTTATCCCTATTATGTCTTAATGGATTTTCAGTCACTTTGTACAAATGCAGTTGCAAAATGGTAATCTACGTTCTAGTAAAACTAATCATAACAAAGTGCTTTATAAATAAAAAAAAATATTACAAGATATTATCTTCACAATAGTAAGAGTTATGAAAGAAAATCAGTCAATGAAAAAATTTACATTGACATTGCAAAAACCTTCAAAATTAAAAGAAAAGAAAAGTTGTCAGTTCTTCACTGATTAGTCCAGCTAATGATGGCTTCAGCAAAAAAAAAGAAGCCTTCACATGTCTTAGAATGGCTGTTAATGCCATTTGTTGAGAAAAATTGTCAATGTACCAACACTCCCTATGTATCAAACCTCCCCTACATAAAAAACTTTAAAAAAATAAGCATAAAGGAAACTATGTTATATAAACATTATGTAATAAAAAAAAAATCGGAACTTACATTACTGATTACTGCAAAATAATTAATTTTTCCTATGTTTTAATTCCAAATTATTACTATATTAACAATTCTTAAATGAACAACATACTTTAGTCAACGCTTGCGAAACAAAACTCCACTGATGTGTTAACGCACAATAAATTTATAAATGATCACTGTAATAAAAGTACATACATGAATATACATAATTGGTATAACCTTATTTGAGTAATGAATCAAACTCTTATTACGATTTCGCAGTAATCACGTCATTCTATAGGCATTTTAGGGTAATGCAATTCATCAATTAAATTTGAACTGTTTTATTTAGAAAGAAATTAATTTATCAGGATATCGTATACTCGTTTATAGAAAGCTAATGGGATTCCTAATGCTTAACGAATATAATATCAACTCAACGAATTAAATATCAACTAAATAAGAAAGTAAATTTTTATTGTATACCATAATATGAATAAACAGATATTTGCGTAAAATCTTTGCGTCTAATTTGACTTATTTGTTTTCCTTCTTACATTTTTGTATGAACAATACATACGATTTAAAATTTCCAATGGTGCAAAAGTTTGAGGCAATCTGAATTAACATTGCACATTTTTATTTTTCCAATTAAAATAGAAATATTCCATTTCTCCATCTTTGAAGTTTCTAGATATCGATTTCTGTTTAAAAGATCCATATCATACGATTCATATACCGGGTGAACCAAAAATTCGTTAAAACTTTAAAAACTCATAAAAAAAAGAAGAAATTATTATAAAAGAGTGCGGTTTGCAAGAAAAGGCTCACAAGGGAGTCGGATTTTTTTAGCAGGAAAAAAATAGTTAAAAAATCACATGTAGCGGGCGCTGACGACCCAAAACATAATGAACAGGTAGTACAACACAATCTGGTTGTGTCGTAGAATATTCTGGAGATCATGGTGAACCTTTGTTATTTGAAGAACAAATGACTGGAGCGTATTGTTTTCCTCTTCATTGTGTTTCGGGTCGTCCCTCTACATAAGATTTTTTAACTGAATTTTTTTTTTCTGCTAAAAAAAATCTGACTGCCTTGTGAGCCCTTTCTTGCAAACCGCACTCTTTTATCATAATTTCTTCCCTTTTTCTGAGTTTTTAAAATTTTAACGAACTTCTTGCTGGTATAAAGTATTTGGAAATAAACATTTTTTTTTTTTTTTTTTTTTTTTTTTTTTTTTGTAATTTTAACATTTTTATACGACTATTTGCGGAAGAGTTTGCGCAGGGTGTTCTCTAGTTTTTTATTTATGATTGTATTTTATTGATTACTTTACTTACTAATTCATATACAGGGTGTCCGGTGTCAACGGTGTCCAATGGTTAATTCCTAAACCGTTAGCCATAGCCATATAGATTCAATTTCAAAAATGTTTTAAATCAGGTAAAGAAATATTTTAAAAGCGATTTGGCTCAATAAAAACCTTTCTTAAAAAATTACGAAATTTAAATTTTTATACGGTCCCCCGGTCCTATAATTTATATTTAGTAAAATTTTGCTTTTACACTGACAAGTAATACAAAGAAAGTCCCGTTATTCTACGATTAAATTTGATCGAGTATTAACCGGGGGGGTCATTCACAAATTTAGTCGAAATATAATTTCGTCAGATATATTAAAAAATGGTTGAGAGTAAAATTAACATTGCAATATAAATTTGAAATCTTTAATCAATCTGACATATTAATGCAGAAAATACAATTAGTAATAAACATTTAAGAAGAAAGAAAAAAACAGAATTTTTGTTAAATAAAATGATGCTAAATTAACTGCCTCAATTCTTTACAAAATAATACATATTTTAAAATATTATTAGATTACACTAACCTGCAAAAGTTGGGTTATGTCATATTTTTTTAGCTTTT
This sequence comes from Maratus speciosus, assembly GCA_963932465.1. Lineage (NCBI taxonomy): Eukaryota > Metazoa > Arthropoda > Arachnida > Araneae > Salticidae > Maratus > Maratus speciosus. Next base: position 364,248,468 of record OZ010788.1, on the reverse strand, counting down.
TATAATTCATTCTTATGTATTCTGTACCGCTGAATCCGAAATTGACATTCATTATTAACCATTACATCAGGATTTTTCGCAAATTTTAAAGTTAAAAAGTTCAAAGTTAAAATTGAATCTCCTCCCTCACCTCATCGGACCACTCAGCTCTTTAGATGTAAGAATCCAAGAATAAGCAAAAATATCGAATAAATTATTGAATAAAATAATATAGAAAAAGTTTTACATATGTTTTATAGTATGAGATTTCCGTTATATTTTAACTTACACATTTATGATTTGCAAAAAAAAAATTCTAATGTGATGGTTAAAAATGAAGGTCACTTTCAGATTAAGTGCTAAAAAGTACGTAAAAATCAGTTATCAAAAGTTAAAAAACACAACCATATCCTCTACTTTATTTTACTATTATTTTTGTTATTCTTTAAATTTTACAATTTATGATTTGCGAAATATCCTGAGATGATGGTTAAAAATTAAGGTAATTTTCGGACTCAGTGCTAAAAAATACATAAAAGTTAAAAAACTCAACAATCGCAGTCTTGTATTATCTAATCTAAAACTTTTCCTTAAACTTCTTGGCGATAATCTATCCGAAATTTTTTGCGTTATCCTGTAAAATAAGTATACATGGTAACCACCTAAAATCATAATAATACTGGATTGTTATCGGATTTGCGCCAGTATGTAAAATGTTATCTCAATTGGATATTTGAAAGCGAGTTAAACTTTCAAGTACAAATTTTGAACTGGAAAAACATACATACGATCGTTGAAGTAACATAAAAACTTATAAAAATAACATAATTTTTATTAAAAGTAATCATAAAAGAAACAGTCTCAAATACTGACAAAATAAAACATATGTTATTTTAGCCAATCTGAAACTTAATAAATGTTAACTTAATCGTAATACTTGTACGATTTTTTTTGCAAAGCGCAGATACATATGAAATAAGATCTTCGAATACTTTAAGCAGTTGGTATGTGACCCCTCAAAGGCAAGCCGAACTCATTTGTTTTCAGAGCAGAAAAGTGGCATAAGTCATCCATTTTTAAAGTTTCATAACTCGCTCAATTTTAGTGTTATATGAATGGGACTTCTTTTGTCTTACTTGTCAGTTAAATTTCGTAATTTTTTAAGAAATGTTTTTATTGACCCAAATCGCTTTTAAAATAATTTTTTACCTGATTTAAAACATTTTTGTAATAGGAAATATATGTCTATGACTAATGATTTAGGAATTAGCCATTGGACACCGCTGAGACCAGACACCCTATATAAACAATATTCGTTAATTTTATTAAACAAAATAAGCAATAAAATATAAAATACATTGTAAAATTAATTAAATTACTGAAATATAACAAACAGAATATCCAGTGAAGTAGAACAATTTTTTCTACATTTGCGAAGTATTATATATTAGTTTTGCTTCCTTTCTGCTTAATAATTTATATACACTTGTGGGTTTCAGTTTACGTGATTGCAAACTTATCTATGTGGCAACATGTGCCACGCTTCACAAATAGCAGACTTGAATTCTACTGTCGTATTATACTGGATAATTGGACCCTTTTCACAGTAGATATTACTAAGTATAATATCCCAAATGTTCTGGATGTGGTTTAATTCTGGGATCTTGACTTTTAAATCCGTGTGGGAATATTATCTTCAAAACCCTTTTCTTTCAGAGGGAACTGACAAATTTCCAGATTGAACAAATATTTAACCGGGGAATTTTCTTATCCTAGTTCAGCAAATGGCATTATAACAATAAATAAACATATATATCAATTTTGTTGTCATTTTAGAAGGTACTTCTCAGCTTACTTCGTTAGGAAATAGCAGTTATAAAAGATGTGAGAACCAAATCTTGTTGATTCGTTGAAAATGCGTCATTTTGTTTTTGAGAATGCTTTTCCAAAATAAATAAATACCATCCGAAAAATAAATAAAAATTTTTTTTCATCATTGAACATAATTTCAGACCCTTTTTTTTATTGTTATGTATATACATATATATGTATTATTTAGTTGTTGTGTTTTTGCTTTAGATGTTTTTTATTAAGCCGGATGTAGTTTTTATGGGTAGATTTTAAACTCTGGTGCTGACGTGATTTTACACATTTATAAATATTTTTCGACCTTTCAATTGCTTATATTTTTCCCGAATAGCAATAGCAGAAAACGTATTATGTGGTAAATTACAAGTGAACGTCTTTGAATGTTCAAATTTGTCAGACATTATTTAAAGATGCCATACAATTTTATTATAAAACAAGCATTTCCTCTCTTTCAACGTCATAAATCATTTTTTATTTCTTCCATCTCAAAAATGATGTTCAAGATCAACGAATACGAACAGTACATCTTTTAAATTTTTCTTAAATTGTATGTAAAAATATCCCCAAATCGCAAGTTTTCAAATATTTTCTGTGTTGTTATCGTATTTCTTACGCATAAATTAAACTCATTTTTTAAAAATAGATATTAAAAAATTTATAAAATTTTTGTAACCTATTGTTTTAACATTATCTGAAATGTATTTAATTTTTATCAAAAAAATTTGAGCACTTGCGTATCAAGCGATATCAAATTTTAATTGTTTATGTGTCTGTAATTCCTGTAATTTTCCAACTTTTTGGAAACTACTTTTACTTCTCAAATAAGCCTTTCATCATTTTAAAGTTAGTCTTTATTGCATTATTTTTGTTGTTCGTTATCTGTTCCATTCTTTTGACTATCCTGAGACTTGTTTTACAAATGTTTAAATTTTCAATCATACACACTAATATTGTTTGAAAAAACTAAGAGCATATAATCTTTTACTCATTCTAAATGATAAACTAAGTCTCATTAAATTTCAATTATTTTGTATTCATACCTTGTTTCTGTTAGTGTTCATATATTTAACTTTAATTTGTTACTATTGATTTTTCACAGTAAAACTGTTGATTAAGCTATATGTTTACAAAAATTTGCCATACAGTGTAACTTCAGCTGAATACATGTACATATATTCAGCATGATGTTTTAAAATATCACTCTTTGTCCACTCCCTGTTAAGTACCACATCAATTCTGAGTAGATTCTGTTCTGCATTAAAAATTTGGTGATCCATTGAGTACGATCCTGTTTTGATACATACTAATACTTAAATAAGGGGCGATACCTCTGTGTGTTGTACAAGCTAAAACATGCACGTAATATTATTATTCTAATGAACGTAATTTTTATCTAAGTTGTTTGGATATTTTTTACAAACAGTTATTATAGTTAAAACCAGAAAGTTAAAATTTATAACACAAAATAAGTTTTACTTTGTATTAGATTGTATTAATTAAAAGATTCTTCCCTTTTAGAGGTTTTTTTTTTTAAATAAATTATCTGTCACTTCTTTTGTATCCGCCATTAGTTGTAGCAAACTTAACATTTGCAAAAAAATACGAAAGAGACGTTTATGAAATGTTCTTTCTATCTAATACCAAGCAATTTCTTTACATATATTTAATAGTTTCTCAGCGTTATAAACACTTTATAAAACAGCAATATTTCGTTTTCAATTTTAGGATTTCATTCGCGTAAGGAATTTGCGAGGTAAATGAAATTAATAATATTTGAATAAAATTTTTATCTTACAGAAAGTAAAAAAAGGAAATATTCCTGTAAAATTTAAGTGAATAAACATTTTACAGTCTTTAAATATGCTACAAATACCGCTTAATATTTATACATATATTTACATAACCTCATATGAATACATGACTATGCCATTGCAAATAAGTTGTAAAAATTTCAGTACATTTTTTCTAAAACTATATACTGAAACATTTCTCAGTGCTTTAATATATTTATTTCAATTTATTTTCTTGATAAAATGTTATATGCATTACGTAAAGACGACAATATTTCAACAGATCTATTTTAAAACATTTATTCAATAAATTAACTTTCAATTCGAGTCTTATTTCTTTATTTTATCTTCTCTTTCGTATTAGACATAAATTCTTTTTTGATCTACATTCCTATCTTTTTCCATATTTCTGTTCAAAGTCTTCTTTATCTTTAGGTAATATATATTCTTTCAAAGAATATCGTACGTCAATTTTATTGCTATAATAAAGAAAATTGTATTTATTATAGAGATTTTAGAAAAACGAACACGCTTTGATTTTCAAAGATAAATAAATTATTTTTTACATCAGTGACAGAACCATTCAATTTTACTACATAAATCTTATTACTTAGAGCTGCAATAAGCTATCTCTCAAGTTTATAAAAAAATAAAAAAAATTAAAGGCAGCCAATATTGTTACCTTACAAGAAAATATTTAAAGCAAAAAGTATTAGCAAATTTTAAAATTTGTTCACAGCATTTTCATTTAAACAGTTAAAGAAGATTTTAGAAAATACGAGATGCTTTATACATTACCTAGTCAAACAATAAACTGATGCTGTAAAGGGGATATATTCTAAATATGTACATGTGTATAGTTTCACCATTAAATAACTTATTTTATGTACTCCGTAAAGTAAAACGGAATATTTCTTCTAGATAGTGCCATACCAGTAACTGGCACTACATACTTCATTTTTTCTTGGAATTATAATATTCAATTAAACTTTAATAGTTCGTTTGTATTTTGTATTATAACCCTTTAAGACCAGACACGCACAGTCGTGCGGGTTAGGCAATAACTGAAACTCTATCTTCCTGAGTCATCTATTCCATAAATGCCGGAATCGAGTGATTGTGCTGTATGAATTTTATCAACAGATAGTGAATTATCAGTTACAAATTTCAGTTACATCACAGTTTAAAAAAAAAAAAAAAAACTCAAAAATCTGCCCGGTCTTAAAGGTTATATAAAATAACAAAATAAAATGTATGCTAAATTCATATTCAGATCCAAAATCTTTTTGTTTTTATTCTTTAAACGATATTTTTTCCCGTGAAACCAGACGAAACATACAAAATTAGCCAATTTTAACAAATGTCAAAGATGATTACCTAATTTTTCCTGAGACTGGCTAACTACAAAAGGCAGCTTTGTCACGACATAGCACCTAGTAAGAACTTATATGTTTCGGGCATAAAATAATTATTTCTATTTTGAACCTTCTTCTAAATATTAAACTCTAAACAATTTGGTAAATTTCACACAAAATCTGTACCAAACTAGTCACGCATCGGCAAGATTTCAATCATCTGAAAAAATGCGTATACAAAAAGCTTGAGCGAATGCTTAACCGTACTATCTCAAAACGATTAGAAAATTGATTTGGTAAGTAAAAGATAATCTTTCGGCAAGAAAATGCAAACGAGGTAAATTGTCTCCTACATAAAATCTTGTTATTGATATTGCCCTTTATCATATAGTGTAATCTCATGCAAATAAAGTCGGCATTGTGTTTTATACTGTTATCAATGTAGTACGTAAGATTCTGCAATACTACCAATTCTGCTGCGACTTCAACTAGATGATGAGAATCTTAGATAAAATTTTCAATATTTTTTATGACACATACGCCTCTAATGCTTTTCAGCTCTTGAATGTTTTTTCAGAGCTATGGATAGAATTTTTATTTAACTGAATAATTTAATATGGGGAGAAACCCCCAGTAACAGAACCGTACGGGTACTTTCTTATTTAAATCACTAATACAATGTTTTGAATCAAATTTATTGCCTTCTTTATTTTTGAAAGGATAGTAGATATAAATTTAAAAATTACTGTTCACAGAATTTTGAAAACAATACTATTTCGTATTACTAAAAATTACTTTTTGTTTCATAAATATATTCACTAATACAAAGTTTATTTCATACAATTATTTTTCCTAATAATTAGTATCGTACGTGTAGATTTTAAGATACAGACATTCACACACTACAGTCAATTTAATTTTAACACTTTAAGTTCACTAAAATCTGACACTTACCTGAGATTCAGAAATATATAATATAAATACAAGATAAAATTAATAACGAGAAATCCTGTATTGTCGCTAAAAGAAATAAAAGAGGATTTATTATTACTTTATATTACTGATTGTGAACAAATGAGGTTTTTTATAGTCTGTATTAATGGACATAGTGTTAGTTTTAATTTCGCCTTTAATTAAAATTCAAATCTATAAAGCCATTTCGTATTTTATAAAAAATGTGAAGTTTTGATTTATATTTTAGGAATAAACATATTTCGTAGCACTAAAGGCATTCAATTTAACATTTAAACTCATTTTGTATTCCAATTTGAAAACTCATGGAATAAACATGGCAAAATTTGTAAAAAAAAAAAAAAAAAAAAAAAAAAAAAAAAAAAAAAAAACTGCAAAGTATAAGCTACTTTGAATACATAAACAAATTGCCACTTACAGGACACAGAATGTTTTTATTTGTTTGTTTGTGTAACTGTTCTTTAAATTTCTTGAAGATATTTAAATTTGCGAAAAAATATTCCTTCATATTTATAACCAAAGAAGAACATGAAAAATCTTTTATTCTCTCAGGAGCTCAATTTGTCACACAATTTCTTTGCTCGCTAAGATAAAACTTAAAATAATACAAAACATTGCAAGCATCTTTTCAGAAATCGAAGAATGTAATCTTACTCAATTTAAGAATTCAATGCTGTTAATAGGGTTTACATGTTTAGAAAAAAATAAAGAAAACTATTTCAGTGAAAATTGTCAAACCGTTTTATACATAATACGGTTTACATAATACATAATACACAAATACATAAACTTTTATCTTAACTAAGAAACCATTTTGTCAGATTGCAGGTTTTAACATTCTTGAGAGAAATTTTAATAAATGAAAAGATGGGTTTAATAATTAAGAGGATATAGAATTTATGGAGATGTAAAGTAGCTTAAATTTATTGAATGACATACTTCTGTTATTATATATTTATTGTTACTGCTAAATAATTTAAGATTTTTATTTTCAATATTATTACTTTTTTTGTACGATTAAGAATATTTAAAACGCTTTTCAACATAGAATAAAATATATAAACTTATATAAACATAACATTTATAAAACTATGCTCTTAATTCTTCTCTTGTAAATTCATTATTTGCGTTTTCTTATGCACCTTAAATACAGATGTTTCGTTTATTTTAAGCGAAATATTTTACGTATATTTAAAAAGTGCAAGGCTTCAGTGCAAACTGAGACATGTTTTTTAACTTTTTATGCAGAGAAAAGAGTAAAAAACTATAAGGACAAATTAACCTAAACTTTGAATGCATATGTACAGTATTTTATTGAATATATGTTAGTAACATTTATTCGATTTGGAAACGGCGTAATCTTTTACTACTTTTATTATTTGATTAAATACTATTTATTAATAATAGGTAAATTCTTCCATTCCTTTAAAACGGGTGAAATTTCTAAAAGATTGTTAGAGTATGATGACTTTACACTATATAAAATGACAAAAAAAAAGTAATCAATTTTAATAATGGATGAATACAAAATGATAAAACTTAAGCTGTGAATTATTTTCATGAGTTTTTATCAATTAATGTTATTGGTCACTTTTACTTGATAAATATGAACATAACTTAAATATTTCAGATATTCGTAACATCTCCTGAAAAGAAAAATAAGCATGATAATCAATATAAAGTATATGTTTATTACATTAATGTCGTCTACAGCATGTTTGCCACAAACAGAAAAATTGGGATTGAATAATTCCAACGTTTGTTTGATTGAAATCCAATAGTCTTTAAAGATTTCTATAATCAGAACAAATTCTTTTCAATAGAAAAAATATTATAATTTTATTGCCAACATCGATATTAATTTCCTAGAATTTAAAAAATCAAAAGTTGCATAAAGGACAATAGTTTATAATCTAAAATATACCGTATTACAATACAGAAGAACATACGTGAAAAAAAAGTGGTATTGTGAGTTTCGAATGCTGTAATTGCATAGAAGAAACATTTCTATTCATACCAAGTGAGAATTCTGAAACAAACATTGCAAACGTTAATTTCCAACGGTATAGGTTTTTTAATGGATTCTAATACTATAATTGTTAAAAATTACTTTGCAAAGTATGACTTAATTTTTTGTATCCTATGCCTTTTTATTTACAAAACATATTTCAAAATAATATTCAAAATTTGCAAATTGTGTTACAAATAAAAAGCTCAGTAGGTTAATAAACCTTTATTTCATCACAATTTTTTTGTAAATTTTGCACGAAAATATTTTTTATGTTTCCGCTTTGAAAAATATTCGTAACTGTCGAAAGGACATCTAGAGCTTTCTAGAGCTAAATCTTGTACACGCATTTCCTTCTTTTAATGAAATTTTGAATTAAAAATAACATTTCGTGATCATACACTATATGGCCATTAATGACCGGCAACTTTCAATTTTAGACATTTTGTCGAATATTTACAATTATTCTTCACAGATTCTACTCGAATTTCAGGATTAAAAAGAACAGGTATGACCTGATATTTAGCAATGTCGATTTCATAAGGGGGACAATTAGAGGGCCAAAGAAAAAAATAATACTTGGGATCACCCAGTAAAATAAATGCACGAAATGATCTATAGCTACAGAATATAAATAAGCAGACGTTGTGCAATATGCGTATTCATTTCTGTTAGAATAGCACGTATATTAATAGACATATAACGATTAATTAAAAAAATTAAAAAATCCTTGCAAGTTTTTTGCTTATAAAATGCTGGGTTTTCAACCAAATTTAACGCCTGTTTCAGAAAAATTGACAAAATATAGTAGAAACAATATAGTGCAATTGGAATATAAATATATTAAATATTTTAGGTAATATGAGCAGTGGTATGAAATAATTTTTATCTCCTCATGCGCGAACGATAACGAGGATCGTTTTATATAATTTCATAGTCAACTCTACACTGTAAAAAAAAATCCAACTAGCTTTCCTGTAGGAATCGGAAAAATAGTTGCCCTTATCGTACAGGAAAATTTTCCTACCCAGCTCGGAATAAAATCCAAAAAATACCGTTTTGGGAAATCCAAAAAATGTTTCCTTTTTTTACGGATTTTATTCCAATCTGGGTCGGAAAATTTTCCGGTACGATAAGGGCAACTATTTTTCCGATTCCTACAGGAAAAATCCTCGGATTTTTTTACAGTGTATGGAGCAACTTATTAAAAAAATCAGTCAAATATCGTAAAAATTGAGAGAGATATCAGCGTTAGAGTGAGGTGTTTTTTAGTTTCTCACAAAAACTCGCTGAATGGTAAGGGATTCTCCACAAATTGTCATTTTTTATTAACTGACTTTACACTGTAAAAAAAAAAAGGACCAGATTTCCTGTAGAAACCCTTATCGTACCGGGAAAATTTCCGACACGGTTCGGAATAAAATTAGTAAAATCGGAATAAAATCCGTAACATTGGAATAAAATCCGTAAAGTACCATTTTAATGAATGTTTCCTTTTTTTAACGGATTTTATTCCGAACTGGGTCGGAAAATTTTCCGGTACGATAAGGGCAAATATTTTTCAGATTCCTACAGGAATACTGTTCGGATTTTTTTACAGTGTAGTTAAAAAGTTAGTATTTAGTGACTATCAACGAGTAGATTTGGGAAAAAAGGCTTCTATTTTGATACCTTTTTTTATTATGGTATAGGCTCGTTCTGGCGGTTATCAAAGAAAAACAAAATCATGAATAAAAAATGAAAAAAAAAATTAAAATTAAAATTGTCAACTTGTGGACTACCCCTTATCATTCAGCTAGTTTTATCGATCAACTAAAAATTAGCTCACTTTAACGCCGATATCTTTCTGAATTTCTACGATATTTGACTGGATTCTTTTTAATAATTTCCTTTATAGAATTGACTCTTAAATTATGTAAAAAGATCCTTGTTATCGTTCGCGCATGCGCAGATAAAAATTATTTCATACAACTGCTCATACTGCCTATAATATTGAATATATTTAAAGTCCAGTTGCACTATATTGTGTCTACTACATTTTATCAATTTTTCTGAAACTGGCGTTAAATTTGGGTGAAAACCCTGCATGTTATAAGCAAAAAACGTGCAAGATTTTTTTTTTTTTTTGAAACAAATCGCTATATCTCAATTAATATACGTGCTATTCTTACACAAACGAATAAACATACTGCACAATGTCTGTTTTTTATATTCTGTAACGATACATCATTTCGTGTATTTTATTTTACAGGGTAGTCTCAAGTATTATTTTTTTCCTTGATTTTTTGTTGGCCCCATAATTGTCCCTCTTGTCAAATCCACATTGATAAATATGAGATAATACCTGTTCTTTTTAATACGGAAATTCCAGAAGAATCTGACAAGTATATTCCTAAATATTCGACAAAATGTCTAAAATTGAAAGTTGCCGCTCATTAATGGCGGTATAGTGTATAAGTAACATTATAGAAAATGACGATTACGCTATAATGATTAATGAATATTAAGATTTTCAAAATCCCGATTTTCAAAGACTATTTGTCAAGAAAGATAATCTAAAATTTACATCATTTTTCAATGTTAAATAAAAATAACATTAAAATAATTTTCTCATTTCTATTAAAAGAGTATGATAGTCGGGATAAATAATTTTCCAAGATGAGTACATTTTTATTTCAAAATTAAATCTAAATATTTACATCAATGTAATAAAAATACATTAAAATAATCTAAATATATACATTACAACGTAGATACATAAATTAATATAATACAAATACATACATTGGTATAATCAAAATATAAAAATTTCTCATTAAAATGCGTCATATTTTTTAATCTTTTACGAGAGATTTCTTATAAAAAAAATCCCTACCGACTCGGCCTACAGGCGCAGGTACATTTCGAAGTTAAGTGCTAATTTCAACAACAAAAACTAAATCATGATTAGAGATAAACCAATTTTAACAATTTTATCTGGTCGCTTTCAACGAGTTTTTATTTCATTTTTATATAAGAGCTGATTTTATCAGAATCATGTTAAAGCGGTATTAAAAAAAATAATTTTCCATGCTGAACAACTCGAAATTTTCTGGCACATTTTCAGATTCATTTTTAAAAGGAAAAATATGAAATTTGCTGACGTGATTTTTGAGGAGATTTATAAGTGATCTGTGTTTTAATTTTTCGTTCAATTAATTAAAACTTGATTTATAAACAATTATTTTCTCAGTAGGACAATATTTTTCCTTTCCAACATAATCGCTTCGGGAAATTCGGTACAAAATTACCACTTTGACATCATTTTTTGAAATATATTCTGCCTCTATCAAATAATCGATGATTACTGTACATTATATTGTTTGTGATTAAGAGAATCTACCAATTGGATGCGTTTGAGAGCAAAAATGATTTTAAAAATGAATCAGAAGGTAAGCAGTTTGGATTTCAATACACCTTTAATACGATGATTTTTTTCTTAAACAGGTGTGTAATTTTAATTTGTTTTTGCTATAAGAATTGGTACTATCAAAATCTTGTCAGCTTAAATATTGTAGATAATATTAAGAAGATTTATAATAAATTAAAGCGGATTTTATATCTTGTGAATTGATGAAGTTATGGATTTTTTTCTTCTTCAACTCCCCCTTTTTCTTTTCGTTTTTAATTTTCCTTTTTGCTATACAAATTTGTCGAATCATAAATTTGTTAGCATAAAAGTTGTAAGTAATATTAAGAATATTTATAATAAATGTAATTGGATTTGATATCAGAATTGACGAATTTATGAATTTTTTCTGCGTAAAACCCTATTTTTGGGGCCCCTTGAGCCCATTTTTAATTTTGTCAAAAATCTGTGATACATTAAATTTTTGGCCCTATTTTTTGAAGTAATAAAAACTTAAAATTGATTTGATATGTATAAAAATTAAGAAGTTATGAGCATTTTTTCGGTTTTCACAAAACCCTCACTATTTCCATGCCCTTGGTCCGATTTTACCCATTAACGACCTTGACCGAGATTTTATGCCCCTTGATTTTATGTATCAGTTTGGAAGAGATTTGAGCAGAATTACTTAAGTTATCGTGTGCATAAAAAAGTGATATATATATCTATATATAGATAGATAGATCTATAGCGTTTTTCACTGAGGGTGGTTTTGGGTTTTAGGGGTCATGATTGGTATAGATCTGTAAAAATATTTGAGAAATTCCAACATAAGGGTGAATGTAATAGGTAGTATTTCATACGAAATCTACCTAAAAAAATTGTATTTTATGTTTTCGTATTTATATAGAATCTAATTTAATGTAAGTCATAATTTCATTTACTGTTCATTTCTTATAAGAAACAATTTTATAGGTATTAAAATTCCGCAGTTTTTTCTTCTAGAATGTATTAAATTAAAATTTAAACACTTTACTTCAATACAGTTTTGAGATGAAAATAATTAAATCAAAGGACTCCACGGAAATGTAAACGAAAATCGTCGAAGCGTTCATTTTAAAAATAATTAAAGTTAAATAATTAAAAAATTGTTTTCAATTCAAAAAGGGAATTGTATTATGTTTTAAAATTTGAAACAAATATTACAAATCAGATTAAGATAAATTTATAAGATAAATTTATCTGTATCAAATAAGATAAATTTTGTAATTAAAATTTTAAAAAATAATAATATGTAACGCTATTTCAATTATGATTGCATTGTCTGATGTGTGAGGAAATAGCCCATTCTTTATCGACATTTTATGCATTGTAAAGCAATGGCATATGTATATTTATATTTAAGGAGTCAGATCATTTTCCGGTGAAAAATAATGTAATATAAAGAGGAAAACTCAATTAGCAGATATAATTTTTTGAAAACTTTATGGGAATAACTTAGCTGGTTTGCATTTTTTTCACTTCTGGAAAAGAAAAAAAGTTTAACCTTAAAAGTCGTAACATCGATTTGTTTATGTTTGTGTTTGCCTTAAGAGGATTTTAAGCAGATTGAAAATATTATATCTTGGTATCTCATTAATTTGTTCAATTCTCATTAGAAAATATCTTAATGGGTGATTCGACGCAAATAGGTCATAATGATGAAACTGGAGCATATTTAAATTTTTTCTACGGAAAAAACCTAATGAATTTTTTCACATGTATTCTAGACATGGTTTTATTATATTAATTCATAAAATTGAAGTATTGATTAAAACATATATTTAAAATAAATTTTTAAACCTACAAAATATCCTTCCCTCACATACAACTTCTACCAATCAAAAATATAAAAAAATATTTTTTCTTACTGAAATATTTATATTTTTTTCTCACTTCTGCCTTTTATTATAAACTCATAAAATAACCTTTATATGTATTATATTATTTCTTTTATCTAATCATGCAATTTTTATTTGGTGAAAATAAAAAACAAGAAAAGTGAAAAAAGGTAAAAAGTATATGGGGGATTCTACGCAATTAGGACAAAATTATGACACTAGAGGATATTTCAATTTTTTCAACAGAAAAACCTAATGCTTTTTTAACATGTAATTTAGAGATGGTTTTATTATATTAGCTCATAAAATTGGAGCATTAATTAAAACCTAAGTTAAATATAAGTTTTTAAATCTATAAAATATCCTTCCCTCACATGCAACTACTACCACACAAAATTATAAAATATATCATTTCTTTTCAAATGAAAATCAAATTTCAAAGTGATTGCTTAAAAGGCGCAAAGGCCAACATAGTGAAAAAGATTTGCACCTTTTAAGCAATCACTTTGAAATTTGATTTTCATTTGAAATATTGTATGCAAGGCGAATGTTTCTCTCTGGAATAATTTCCATGTATTAAAATAGTTTCTATCGATGCTGGATTTAATTATGTTTCGTGCTCGCCCCAGGTTGGTGGCTCACGATAAATATTCCATCTTGTGCTACGTTTGTAGCCTTACCAACATATAATAGTGAGAAATTTTCCGAGCTAGGTATCGTTCCAAGTGGTTTAGTCGGTAGAACGTCAGTGCGCTATACTGATGGCCCGGGTTCGAGTCCCGGCTTGGAATCTTTTTCACTATGTTGGCCTTTGCGCCTTTTAAGCAATCACTTTGAAATTTGATTTTCATTTGAAATATTGTATGCAAGGCGAATGTTTCTCTCTGGAATAATTTCCATGTATTAAAATAGTTTCTATCGATGCTGGATTTAATTATGTTTCGTGCTCGCCCCAGGTTGGTGGCTCACGATAAATATTCCATCTTGTGCTATGTTTGTAGCCTTACCAACATATAATAGTGAGAAATTTTCCGAGCTAGGTATCGTTCCAAGTGGTTTAGTCGGTAGAACGTCAGTGCGCTATACTGATGGCCCGGGTTCGAGTCCCGGCTTGGAATCTTTTTCACTATGTTGGCCTTTGCGCCTTTTAAGCAATCACTTTGAAATTTGATTTTCATTTGAAATATTGTATGCAAGGCGAATGTTTCTCTCTGGAATAATTTCCATGTATTAAAATAGTTTCTATCGATGCTGGATTTAATTATGTTTCGTGCTCGCCCCAGGTTGGTGGCTCACGATAAATATTCCATCTTGTGCTACGTTCGTAGCCTTACCAACATATAATAGTGAGAAATTTTCCGAGCTAGGTATCGTTCCAAGTGGTTTAGTCGGTAGAACGTCAGTGCGCTATACTGATGGCCCGGGTTCGAGTCCCGGCTTGGAATCTTTTTCACTATGTTGGCCTTTGCGCCTTTTAAGCAATCACTTTGAAATTTGATTTTCATTTGAAATATTGTATGCAAGGCGAATGTTTCTCTCTGGAATAATTTCCATGTATTAAAATAGTTTCTATCGATGCTGGATTTAATTATGTTTCGTGCTCGCCCCAGGTTGGTGGCTCACGATAAATATTCCATCTTGTGCTACGTTTGTAGCCTTACCAACATATAATAGTGAGAAATTTTCCGAGCTAGGTATCGTTCCAAGTGGTTTAGTCGGTAGAACGTCAGTGCGCTATACTGATGGCCCGGGTTCGAGTCCCGGCTTGGAATCTTTTTCACTATGTTGGCCTTTGCGCCTTTTAAGCAATCACTTTGAAATTTGATTTTCATTTGAAATATTGTATGCAAGGCGAATGTTTCTCTCTGGAATAATTTCCATGTATTAAAATATATCATTTCTTACTGAAATATTTTTTTTTGTCTGACGTCTGTTTTTTAATATGAACACATAAAGTATTATTTCTATGTATTATATTACTTTTCTTTGGTCTGCACATGCAATTTTTATTTGGCGAAAAATTTGCAATTCATATTTCAGATCATTCCCTCACTCATTAATAATTCTGGATATTTCAGATAGATGGTTCCACTGTTGAATGAAACATTGCACATGTGCTGCGCACATGGGCCTTACCTGTCTGTAAAATAATTTTCAGCCGTCTTGGAGAAATACTTCCGTTTGTAAGGATTAATTTAATAGACAAATTGGGAAAATGTTAATATGATGTTATCATTCCCTCATTTAAATTTATAAAAATAATTTATTTTCTAAAAATGTATTAATAGGTGGTTTGGTTTTTCTTGAAGGCATAATTTGAGAACCTGTATTGAATTTTAATTAACTTTATGAGTACAAATTTTAATAGCTAATAATGTATATTTTATCATTTCCTCACTGGTCATTCCCTCTTTATGAGTGAATGACTATGTGAGAGAACTGTTCTATTATTTTTAAAAAGATTTAGAAAAGATATTTTTGTTGAAATGTTAATGCTTTTGATTAAATAAGCGTAATAAAAGCGTATTTTATGCGAATCAGTGTATAAAATGTTATTTATTATATAAAAGGCAAAGAAAAGTCAGCAAGAAAACCAAAAGAAAGTTCATGGAGAAATTCCATCAAAAGACCTTGTGAAGGAATTTAGCATTCATTTGAAAATTTTCCTGGTACACAGCAGAAATGTAGCTTATCAATATGAAGCAATTAAGAAAATAAAGTCATTTTAAACACATAACTATATCTTATTGCACATAGATTTCAAGGAAAAGTTTATTTGTAAATTCACTGAAGAAATTCAGGCTGTACATTTGAAAGAGATCGGCAACAAAGAATTCTTCATTCGGGTAGTATGCCAACAAACAATGGGAACTCACTAAATTTTATTTCACAGGAGCTTTAAATCATTTGGGCTGAATATTTTTGGAGTATGAAATTGAAATGTATCTTGCGAACAATTGGAAATTGATGACAAATCAGTCAAAGTAAATACTGTTGAACCTACAAATGGCAAAGAAAAGTCTAAGTGGCATCCGAAAGAGGATATATGTGACATTTTTAAACTAAAATTTAACCTCTGGATCTTTCTTATAGCAGATGATATAGATGTAATATTTCTGGACAAAGGTTTTCTTTAAAATATAATAATAATTATTATTATTATTTTGCAAAATTGTCATTTTCTCACATTGTAATCATCCCCTCATTCTAATAAAAATCTAATAATTATAGAATTTCTTATAGAATTTCTATTATTCAGCCTGATAGCTATTTTTTCCCAATAAGTATCTTTTCTAATGTCTTGTTACACAAATTTGAAAACTTCTGACGTGATTTATTTTTTCGTCATCACTATGGTGAAAATAGCCTAATATATTTTCTATCTCCATCTTTAAAATTTCACATAAGTATTCCTTCTTACTGCAAAAATAATTGAATTCGTAAATATTCTTCATTGCATACAATATGCACTTTTTTTTACCTTCAGTAAATATAGAATTGCAGTCTTAAGTTAAAGAAATATATATTCGTTTTATAATAAATTATGCTTCATAAGCGTCATAGAATTCTAAAGTGATAACACTTTAGAACGCCCGGATGGAGTCGATTCGACTCCGACCAAATGGTTAAATGTCCATTGGAGCCAGAAATGTTTTAATAAAATAAAGTAAATTTCATCCACTCAGAAATGCTTTAAATAAATCAGTTAGATAATTTTAAATAAAAATTTTGGTATTAAATATTTTAAGGAAACTTGAGTAAAATTTCTGGGCGTTCTAGTGTTAAATAAACATTCAATATGTAATCTGAGTACAGTATATGCTACAATGATTGGAAACAGCCAACCTGTTAGATTTATTTATTGATAATTAAAGGTAAAGCAGCAAAGATTTGTGCAAGCGAAGAATTTAAAATAAAAATGTTGTGGATATTTTTATACATTCAACTAAAAATTAACTGGTCGAGACTCCTCTGAGTTATGCTTAAATTTTCTTTGTTATGTGGAATGGTTATAACTGTGCTTGATCCCTTCCTTTTGGTAAATTTTGTGAGTATTTATGTGTCAAACTAGACACATTTTGGTATTTGAAACCTTTGTCAGTTATAAATAAAAATAGACATAGAAAATACTAATCATGAATAGCATTGTTTGTATATTTTACTTAGTCTATCTATGATTATTAACCTGTCTTCTATACACACTTTTATAAGCGTTCTTGACACTCTTCAGTCACTTGCATAAGGCCTGTTCGGAACACAAGATATCATATTGGAGAATACAATTGAATATTCTGAAAACTTTCGTAATAGAATCGTTTTTCTGTTGTATTATGACATTTCGAAACTTGGCAGATAAATTAATGCAAGCATATTTGGAATTTGTTTAAGATTTGTTAAAACGCGAATTTTCAAAAACCGAAAGAACGAACAATGAATTTTTGTGTTTGTGAAAGGGAAACAGCATTCACTGCTAATTTTGAAAAGATATCTTTGATTAAAATTTTTTTGCACTTTATAAGACCTTTTCTTAGTTAGTAATTCTTATTTTTCTTAAATAAAAATTTACAAAAAAGTTAAAACATTTATAATTTCCCAAAATGGAATATTTAAATGTCCAAAATCAGACGTATTATTTTTCATCCAGTGAAATTTCAATGCTGATATTAAATTTCTTAAATGATTAGGTCACCCTAAAATAATCTTAAAATGCTTCAAAGATATCAAACACATATCAGATTTGTTTATTTTATAAACATAAATATGATTTATAGATTAGGTAATAACATTATGCAATTTATAGAATACAATATTTAACAGCGTTTGTGAATTGATTATATTTGATAAATTGATCACTCTCCATCGTTCCAGTTTTTCTTACGCTGATGCTTTCATAAATTATTTATGTTAAAAATATTTCCTCAAAGTATATTTTAAAATGTAAATCCTTCAGTTGTACTTACATTTGGAAGTGATATATTTTTAGCAAAAAGGAAATTTAAAAAGTGTGTCTCATTTGTCTCATGAATCTGAATTTTCAGTACATATTGCCTTTGTAAAAAAAAAATGATAAAAGAATACCAAGAAAGAATAATAAGAGAAAGAAAAAGTGAAAAAAGTTGCTTTCTTTAAATACATTTACTAAATTTTAGGATTGTAAATACTTTAGCCGCATCTCTCCCGCAATGCATGTAACTTGGCTAGATACAACATCGTTGTTCTCTCATCATCCTGAGTTTTTACTGTCTTAACCCGAAGACATAAAGACGTTTCTAGCGAGCGAGCCACAAATACTTCATCCATTTTTAAGGCTGGAAATTTAAAGAAAACATCTCGATCTATATCCTACCCTACACTGTAAAAAATGACACGTTTCTTAATCTAAGAAAATGCACAATAATCGCGAACATAAATATATAATAACCTGTTCCGAGTCACCTAAGATTCTGAAAAGTGTTCCTTTATCTTTAGAAACCCCAGTAAACAATTTATTTACAAAATTTAAAGAAGAATTTGCTAAAATAATTATATATTAGCTGCCCGTAATTTCCGGAAACATTTTTCAGTAGCTTTTACAATGCACTAATCAGTTCTCTGTACCTGTAAATCGGTATTTAGGATTCTAAAAATTCTCAAGTACACATTTTCAGCTGCATAACTAAATTTGTGCATCCAGTTGCAAAAAATAACGTTAACTTTATATTAATGTTAATGCTGTTAATATTGTACGTTTGTCTGTTCAACAAGTTTTCTAAATATCAAAATACATGGTCATCGAAAAATAATGCCTAGATTTAAAAAAAAATCATAACATCGAAACATTTTATGTTATTGAATAATTCTTTCACGACACGACAACTGATGAACGCAAGTTTGGTTTTAGTTCACCAGATTCGTTTGCATGTTTGTGTTATGCGCGGATTAGTTGCGCAGTCGTCAAGTTCAGCCAACGCGCCAGACTTCAGCTGCTCAGTACGATGTTGACCGTGCAACAAAAAGCACAGTGCGTGATTTGGTATGTGGAGTCAAAGTCAATAGTCAGTGTACAGCGGCTTTTTCGGAGAACTTATCCAGGTCAAACTGCTCCTGATAACAAAGCGTCGGCTGACCTTGACGTCTGCGCAACTAATCCTCGCATAACACAGACACGCAAACGAATTCTGGTGAACTAAATCCAAACTTGCACTCACCAGTTATCGTGTAGTGAAAGAATTACTCATTTAACATAAAAGGTTTCGATCTTATGATTTTTTTTTAATCTAGGCATTATTTTTCGATTACCCTATATTTACCTGAGAATTAACAGCATTGGAAAAAGTGATATTCCGATTTCAGAAATCTGATTATTGCACAGTAAAAGCTACTCAGAAACGTTTCCAAATATAACGGACAGCTAATAAAAATGTATTTTTGTAAATTCCTCTGTAAATTTGGAAAATAAATAGTTTTCTGAGGTGTAAAAAGGTAAATAAACACTTTTGGGAATCTTGAGTGACTTGAAAGAGGTTAATGCATATTTTTGTTCTTGATGATAGTAGATTTTTGTAGAGCAAGAAACATCTGCCATTTTTTTACGGTGTAGTGCCTCATTCCATTGAACATTCAAAGGCAGAGACCTTATTTGTAAGATAATAATTTCTGAAAACATGTTTTATAATAAGTTTTCAATACATTACAGATTTTTTAATACAATTACCAAATTATTAAGCAGATTTACTTGCATTATATCTCAATAGTCGACATATAATTCATCGATTAAAGCCGAAGAGTCGAAAATAGAACGAATCTATATGAATTTATGAGAATAAGAGTAAAGTTACAAAGAAGCAAACTACAACAACTTCCTTCAGCTACCGATTGTAAGAAGTTGGATAATAGAACAATTAACTTTGTTTCTCCAATTTTGACAGTTGTAATATTTTAGAAAACAATCGATTCAAATCGAACAATCTTGCAAGTGATTTCTAGCACTATATAGAAACTATCCCAATTTGAATTGAGAGTTTGTATTACATGACATAATTTATTGAAAGTGCTTATATCTTAGTAGAAAAAAAATAATTTAATCAAGCATTTTAATGTATTTAAGTGTTTCTAAGGGGACTCGGAACAAAAGAAATTTATTCTTAAAGTAACATCTATATCAATTTTTTTGGATCATGTTTTGATAAAGCAGGATTATGAAAGATAATAAAAGGTCTTAAATTCTTAATAAATTATTTTTTTATTTAACAAATTTAAAATTCCTTATTCTCTTCCTGTTTTGGTGCTTTAAGTTGTAATTTTTTAATATTTTTTACTACTAGAACTGTTTTCTACAAGCCAAGAAATCGGATTTTTTAATTAAAGATTACGTAAGAAAAAAATTATACTAGTATATATATGAATGAAACCTATGAAACGTATATAATCATGTGCAGATTTTGTTTAGACAAAAAATTTAAATATGTAAAAAAAAAATTGATACTTAGTTATCACTTATAGAATCTAAAGACATATTAGAAATATATACGCAAAATATTCGAGAGATGTTAAGGTTCGTTTTAGGATAACAATTTGAAATTAGACATTTTTGTCACTTGTTGCCAAAATAAGAGGTACTACAACCTCTTAAAACGGGAAATACGTTAAAGTTGTAGATAATAAAAATTACAAAAGCGTTCTTTTTTAGCCTTTTACGAAATAATCACACGATAATATTAGAAAAAATATTTTAACATTATTCGTTCATTTATTCCAACAGATGTCGTTAAAATACCGGCTAATACGTTACAGAAATGAGATAATAATTCAATTTGTTTAAAATAAAGACAATACTGACACAA
This sequence comes from Maratus speciosus, assembly GCA_963932465.1. Classification (NCBI taxonomy): domain Eukaryota; kingdom Metazoa; phylum Arthropoda; class Arachnida; order Araneae; family Salticidae; genus Maratus; species Maratus speciosus. Next base: position 364,227,404 of record OZ010788.1, on the reverse strand, counting down.
TCGAATGTTTAAAAAATTTCCATTTCTTTTCAATTGAAGTAAACTGATAGACCCTGAATTCTTACTAATTGGCATAGGTTTAAATTTGTTTTATTTTTTTATAAAGCAAGAAAAAAAATGAAGCTTTAGAATTTTTAAAACATTAAAGAATTAAAATTATTTTGTATTCAATGATGATATTCAGATGAATAAATGTATTGAAAATAGTTGAATATTCAAAATTTAGCAATCCTCTTGATACTGTAAAGGAAAACAATCTCCTTTTATGTCTAAATAAATCACTTTCGGAATGTATTAAAGTGCCTCTTTTCCGCCGTAACGCATTCATCAGAAATCTCTGTATAGCTGTCAGCCATTCAACTCTTTGAATAGAGAAAAATACCCGTCAGCATTTCCGGAAATATGTTTCAAGATTTTATGGAGTGATTATTTTTGAAATAAGCTTAGGCCTGCATTTTAAGTTTCCAATTTATAGCTAACATAATTCATTCAACATTTAATTCTTCCCATTCAAATTTTTACCTATGTATAGTATAGGGAAAATTGCAGCACAGAAAACATTAAACTCGAAGGAAATGAACCATTTTAAAATGTATAACAGTAGTCGGAAGTTGCTTGCTACAAGTAACAAAACTGCAGTAATCGCTACTTTTTCAAAAGGTTTGTTGTATAACTTATAACATTTTGAAAAATGTAATATTGCGAGTAGCACGATATAAAAAAATCAAGATTTTAAACAAAGCACTTTAGCTGCTACTAAAAATATGCCCCAAATCACGTGATCATAACTTCACTCTTTTGAGCAAAATTGGTTTTCGCAAGAATTTTCCAATCTCAACGACAAATCTCAGCTGCAATATTTTATAACAGCTCGTAGGCAGTTATCACTTTTCCATTGACGTATTCTGAAAAATCCAAGTGGTGATCCACCATAGGCAACTGAATTTTTGGCTAGCGACACTTGTCTTGTCGTTATCTGGTATTCATGTTTTTTAAGGGCTGTCTTCTTTTGGAATTGTTTATTTATGGACGTACTAGAGGCAGGAAGAACACGCAATTGCGAGGAAAAGAACCCCCCCCCCCCCCACCTTCATTAGATGAGATATTTGGAGACTTTGTAAACGTGAATTTTAAATATTTAAGACTGGACTTTACACTGTGTGATAACTATATGAAAAAATACTTATACAATTGCTAAACAGTGTACTATTGGAACTATACATCACATTTAAAATCTACATAACATTTAAAATATGCATGACGTTTAAACATTAAAATGATGTTAAACTCTTCTTCCCAATGGTTTCATCCAAAACAATTGGCCTTTTTCAAGGATACTAAAGATGCACTGGCGAAGGCTCACTTTACATCGGGAAGGAGGTAAAATATGAAAGGGAAATAGTGACAAAAGATAGAAATCTAGTGGGATAAAAGTTACTAGTGGCACCATGCGCGAACACAAATCGAGGAAAAATACTGAAAAGGGGAGAGATGGGGAATTAGGTATGCTTCAAAGATTTGAACCAAATAATTGGGATGTTAAATGACAGGTTATCGTTTCAAACTTCCTTTTGACGCGTGAAAATCTCAATTGACTCTCTAATTAAAGCAAGGTAGGGGTTAAATTGACGGGAAATAATATTACCGCTATCAAAATGAATGCTTTTAACTTTATTTTCAATGTAAAGCCTAGCAAGAGCAGTAGTCAACTTATTAAATCTAATATCCCTTTTGTGCTCTTTTATTTTATCTTTTATTGTGCTTTAAATTTTAAAAAATTCTTAATCGGAAGAATGGCATTGTAACGTGGTAAATCAATAGGTATTAATAATTATGTCAATTTTATGATTTAATGTTAGAGCACGAAGGAATTTTTTCTAACGATAACTTATAGAACCCAGGTACTGTATGGATATTTAACTTTTTCAACATCGTATAAAAATAATTAGGTTTACGTAAATGGGCTTTCATGTTATGAATAATTCTAAAACTAACGCTTTAAGAATTAACTTGTAGTATCTGATTGTAAAATAGAATTTTCAAAATCGAATTAGTTTGAATCCTTTTTTTTTCTTTGGAGTTATTTACTTAAATATTTGTACTTTTTTTACAGAAAGAAACATTTCGAAAAATGTATGTACTAGAAGTTTTATTTTTTGTTCTTTACCAGCTAAACTCTTATAAACTATAAATCCTTAGAAAAATGAAAACTCTATCATTCTTTTTTCCTCTTCAAAAGAACGCAATGTTTTAGCTTTGAGTATGCACTTTTTTCAGATGTAGAAAAAACGTGTTTCTTTTTATCCTCATTTACATTGCAAAATAGAATTTTTTTATCTTTTCGAGAAGTTTTCTTTTTTACATCCATGCTACTGAAATTGATTTTGAGCCAAAAAGTCTAGATATACGAAAGTTTTCAAATAGTTAGCATAAATATTTTCTTTGTTAAAAGCTACATAACTTCACAGACTTAAGAGATTAAATAATATTCACCTTTTATTTTCATAGAAACGGAAGTTAGAAAATATAATGTAGTGCTGAAATGACTTTTATTATAAGCATTATTATAGAAAATTTTTTTATTTACTAGCAGCCACGAGCTGCATTGCTCGGGTCACGAATAATAACCCTAAATATACGCGTACTTAAAATGTCAGTACCGTTTCCCGGTATTAATTTAAGTACATCTCGCTAGCTGCTTTTTTCTTTCTTTCTTTTTACGACACTCTAAATAATTCAAATTAATAAAAAGGGCGAAATTGAAGGAAGTTCCAGATTGTGAGACCTTGTATGGTACCTTGTCATGGCGACAGTTTTTGGTGATAAATGGTTTATTTGAGAAACTAGCACTTTATTTTTTTCCTCATTCGATATTTAGAGCCTTTCGCTCACTTCAGCAATTAAAATCGACAGCCTTACATACTTTTACAATCCATTTAAAAAAAATATTTCACGCACATATATATATTAATGTGTAATTAATATGTATATATATGTATATGTGCGTGTATATATAATTAATGTGTAGTTGATATTAATTGTGAAATTGATTGATGTGTACTTATATGTCCCAAAAACAGCCGTAAGATGTGGCGAGAGCGGTGGATAAGGCCGAGGGATAACAGAAGATAGTTGTCGTTTATGATAACATCATTCAATTTTCCATTATTTTGTAATCTTTTTAATAGAGATCGGCCGAAAATTCGCCTTCGTTTACGTTTCCGGTCCAAAATATCAGTTTCGCCAAAAATGCCGTTGAAAATTCGGCCGGGCCGAAACTATCGGTATTGCAAAAATCTCGTTTCTCCCTTCGGAAATTTTCAACATTACTCATCGATTTGAGCTTTATCATCTCAAACGAGACTATTTATTGCTAAGAAATTCATTTTTTATTATTATCAGTCATGACTGATTCAAGACGTGAATGCAAATTATAAAGCAAGCAATACATGCATAACTAAACTTTTTTGCGTGCTCATTAAAATCTGCAGACATAAGAGTAATAAAAAATTTTCAGAATACTCTTTCAGAAAGTTCTAGTATAACAGATGATCATTTACAGAAATCATTCTAAAAGATAAATCGAGGTCTGTATACACAAATCTAAAATATTATTTTAATTAAATGAGATTCGTATAATTAGAAAATCTTTCCGTGTGGTTTATCAATTAATTACATTTTATTTTATATGAAAATAAAAAGCTTTGGGTCTAAGGCACAGAGAGCCAATTTGCGCCACTTGTATAATTAATTAATAATTATGCGTATTTAATAAATACGTATAAATAATTAATAATTATGTATATTTATGTGTGTATTAATTATTTAATACGTACTATTTAATTATTTAAAAAGAGTTTTGGACGTTTTAGTTGTTGTTTTCGGCCAAAAATGGGAAGATCACCGAAATTCGGTTTCGGTTTCGGCCTTAAAAACCTGTTGCGGTCGATACTTACTTTTTAAAACAGGATACATTACCATGTATTTAGAGGCTACGAAGTCTGAAAGGGTGTTGTCTAGCGTACCTTGCAGGGGACATGGCTCGTTAGATTTTTTTTTTTTTTTTAACAATCGCTATAAAGTCGAAATTTGCGATACGAATTTCAAATAGACGTTATTAAAAGGAAGATAAAATTTACTGCATTGGGCCAAAATGTGGAATTACGAGTGGTTTTTATGTGTGTAAAAATCGCAAGCGAATTGTTCCGTTCAATATAAAATAACAAAAAATCTAATTAAAAAAAAATCAACCTTTGGTATATTTAAATTTACAGACCTAGTTTTGCTTAGTCGTTACTAACAAACAGGCAGACACACACATCAACACGGACACGAAAATTATTTTACGAATATAAATATTAAATCCGAGGGAAAATCAATAAGTATGTCACAAACCAATATGGTAGGTCGGAAATTAGTAATAAATTGTTCCCAAATATGCCAATAGGTGGCAACACTACCCAACTGTACGATGTCAATTTGGAATTTATGAGACAACAGTTGTACAAGATGAGCAGAGGCGTTCAAAAGCTGTTGACGACGAACGAAGTGGTCATCCTGTTGAGATTGCGACAGAAGAAACAGTGCGTTAGGTTGAGGAAATGGATAGATCTAACAGGCGAACAACAATAGACAGCATTAGAAACTGCGACAGGTTGTTCACATGGTTTAGCTTACAGCCGACTAATGCAGACGTTGAATGTGAGCTGAGAGTGCAGTCCAAAGACTTTTATGCAGCAGGTATTAGAAACCTCATTAAAAGATGGGACAATTGTATCAATGTAAATGATGATTATATATTGAAACAGACATACATTTTGAGTATGTATCTTGTTTTCCCTTTGTTATTGGCTTTCGTAACCTACTTACTGACTTGTCCTCGTATATGTGCTATTCCAACGCATAATATTTTTGATAACAAAAAATGCCGACTACAAAAGTTTTACTTAGTAAAATATAGACTTGGTGCAACTTGAAATATATACAGTATTTTTAAAATAAGAAAGTAGCTTACATATAAAAAAGGTAAGAGTTTCATTCAAATATGCAATAAATTATATCCTAAAATCTAAATTCTAAATAATGAAAGTGTATGAAAAATTCACTTATTCTCCTCTTACGACAAGAAAATTCTTTAATTAGTTTTTTTTTTTTTTTTTTTTTTTTTTTTAATGCGTTTATAAAATTATAAACCAAATTTCTTTTAACGTCATACTTTTTTTAACCAATTAATTCATTAATAAAATTAAAAATATATATATCAGCCTAGAGACCAATGTTATATGTTTGTCTCAAAATGTTAATTTAAACGCATATTAAAATTCCCAAATGAAAATTAATAATATATAGACTACACAATTTTTCACTGTCTTCATATGAAGCAAAAAGAAATGCTCGTATGCACATTTTATAACAGCTTTACCTTTCTTTTCGGATAGCATGGAATAAGTTCGAATGAGAAGTATGATATCCTAATGAGGATATAACCGGACACGATATAAGAAAGGACAAGTGTACTTATACAATGATAAAAAATATCCTGTAGAAGTGTTTTTATGCTGCATAAATATTTATATATTTTTTTACAAAGTTGCAGCAAAGGCATAAAAATTTTACAAATATGATGGATGAAAAAACCCCAGACTTACTCAAATACATACATAAAAGTTTATCAAATTTTCAAAAGATTCAAATGAAACATTCCAGGGGTTTAAATGTAAGAAAAAAAATAAGTAAAAATAGTCAGTCAGCAGTTTTGTAAAGTTCCTATTGATACTTGTAAAATTTGCATTTTATAGAATTTAATTTCTTGCAAAAAGTGTAATCTTCTTTTATCTTCACAGCTTTAGGTCATATGCAACCTTAAATAATAACGTTCCTTTATGAAATGTGTTCATTTTACACTGTTTTAATAGCGGCAAAAAAAAAAAAAAAAAAAAAAAACAAGAAATGACAAAATTAGCAAATTTGACTATTTAACGCATAATGTATTGCACACGAGCGAACTGGTTTCAGAATCATGTTTAGTGTTCACTTTTTGTGTTAAATAGAATATTATTCCATGACATTTCTTTATCATCTACAAACACTTTATCTACGAAATTTAAAGGCAATAGTTTTTAACTATATTGGGAATGATAGTATGCCAGCAGTATATTCGAATTAGGTTTTTTTAACTTATGAAAATAAACTTTGCTGAAGTCGATATTTATCTAAATATTTGGTCGTATTCGAAACAGTAGATACATGAATCTTGTTTTACGTAAATTGTATTCCATTGGAAGGCCTAATGCAGTGTCCAAAGTATATTAAACTTAATCACATTTTGCATATTAATTTATTTAATGGTACTGATTTCCCTTAAATGATACCAAATTTTAATAAAATGTAAAAATTCTTTGAGAAATGAAATTAATTAACACAATACTGATCTGTTCCCTCGTTTGTTTTTATCATATTAAGAAACAAAATAAGAAAAATATATCTCTTTTGTTACATATATAGAGAGAGGCTGGTTGGTTCATTTTTGACGGCCAATTATCTGCTCGAGGGATATAGGCCGAGGGGGAGTGCCCTTCGTGGGGGTCTTTCTAAGAGAACCTAACCCGTATTTACGCTTAGAAATCCAAGGCTCGAAGAAAACCACAAAAACTCCGAACGATTAGGCCGACGGGCGCGATTGGGATCGAACCCAGCACCTCCCGTCTACCAGCTTCGAGAGCAGAACCTGTCGGCCACTGGTGGGGCTATATAGAGAGAGATATACAGATAAATATCTTATTTAAATTATCAATAAAAAAATATGAAATATTGAATTATTTTTCATTCCAAAATTAATTTCGGTTTGCTAAAATGCATTTATGTCGAATATCATTTCAGATACAGGTGTTATATATATATATATATATATATATATGGGGAAATTCGCAAGTAACACTTGCATCAGACTGAATGTCCCCGACGCTGTATTCCGTTCGAGATTAATAAGGTAACGAAGCTGCGTGAAGTGGAAATGCATAAAAAATAAATAGAACGAGAAAGAATTCGACAACGGCGGTTTTGTTAAAAGGAACAGAGTATTTTTGACGATATAAAATAGAAGATTTCAATGACGTATGAAAATCTTAGAAATATTCGACGATGTGAAGTAAATGAAGCCAAAGTTTGTTGCTTTTAAGCTAAATATAGATTGTGAAGAGTACTACTAATTGTAATTTTGTTTTGTCTTCGTCTTAATAAATGTCAGTGTTCGTCTTAGAAATGAGTTAAGATTTTTAAATTGAGTCTCATCCCACATATATATTTATGTTCATGTATATGTTATTTTCGATCTCATGCCTAAAATTTCATTTTACAAGCAAGTCTATGCAATCTAATCACATTGTTTCTATTTATTAGTTTCTACCACAATTATATGCAAATTTAAATTTCATCTGAAGGAAGAAACTATGCTTAGATAATGTATTTCTTAAATACGGAAAGCTTAAATTCCCTGCACGTATGAAATGAATTTCAATGTGCTCAACGTTGAACATTTGGCTAATGTAAGCTTTACGGCTTGTTATGATGTTTTGAATTTTAAAGCGTTTGCTTATTTATCTGTTACGTTATCGGAGATAGAGTACGTGGATTCAATTTTTTCTTTATGTGTTCATAGGATATACTAGGCATTAGATTTAATTTTGAAAAGAATGAGAGAAAAACTGCTTAAAAAAGTAAAATATGTAAAAAACATTTAGAAAGGGGGATGCAAATCATATTTATTAGATAAATTCATCCTTTTGAATAAAACCAACTTAATTAAAAACAACAATTAATTAAGCATATAAAAGACGTTTATATTTTTATTTATAAGGGAATCTAAATATGTTACAGAAATCTGACGTATACATTTAAATTTTGTAAATGAAAAATATAATACGGATGTTCGAGTTTTCTGAAGATTACGCTACACTTTTAAGCGATTATGATCGAAATTATTTCGAAAACATCAACAACATTTTATGTTCAACATTTTAAGTGTACCATTAATCTTACATAGTCTTCAAAACTGACAAAAGCTGCGTATTTATCAAATCCGTAATAAAGAAAAATACTACTATTAAAATATCCATGCTATTTATCCATGTTCCTGTGTTGAAAGTTGAGTTATGCAAAGAAATCAAAACAACAAAAATCTCACGTCTAGAATATGCTGTAAAGTCAATGAAAAATGCAGTGTTGTGGCAAATATCGGTTTATCATTTATGCTTGTGCATCTAAAAGTGCTCTATCTTACTTGCTTAAAAGTCTATTTAGCACCATGATGAAAAATCGTTGAAGATATTGAGAAATCTATACAAATCTTCATAAAAAAACGCAAGGAAAAGGTCTGTTTAATGAATCCTTCCTGAGAAGATATTCATATTTGAAAGGTTACAAAACTAAAGTGATTTCGCAATTTATCCGTAAGATTATTGAATTAACCTATTTAATCTAAATAAATCATTAACACACAAGTTAGAATTAAAAATCTACACGCGAATTTATTTCCTAATTGTTCCTAAAGTTGATGTATTTTAAAACACTTTAAAATGTTTATATGAAAAATGTACACAGTGAATTAATCTTTAGCTTCAAAACCGTCGAACGGACTTTATAACTAATCAAAACTATATATATATATATATATATAATCAATTATATGTACTTACTACAAATAATGATAATACACATTGTATAAAAAATAGCTATCAACTTGTTAATATTTTAAAAAATCTTCATTGTGTTTATAATATAACGACATATGACTTCAAAGATCTTTTTAATAATATAGACCTATTAGATTTACATAAAATTATAAATGCATTATTTAAAAAATATTATAAAAAACTGGAATTACCATCTAATATAGATTTTGGATATTTTAAATCTTTAACTAACTTCATTATCTATAATAATTATATATTGCAAGATAATACTTTATATTTACAGCATGTCGGTATACCACAAGGCGGTTGTACTTCCAGTTTACTCTCAGACTTATACTTATATCATTATGAACGTAATTTTACTAATAATAATCTACATTTATATCGTTATATTGATGACATCATTTTAATTGATACTGATCAATCTGCAATTACACGATTTCCAGTTGATTATCCCACTAATTTGGAATTAACGGAAAACCTTTTATCTAACAATACAATTAACTTCTTAGATCTTAAAATTACAATCAAAGACAATAAAACAATCACAGATTTATATGACAAACGTAAAGAATTTAAATTCAAAGTTAATACATTTACAAATTTTAAATCTTGTCTACATCATTCTGTATTTCAGAATATAATACTTAATCATTTATATAGAATAAAATGTTTATGTTCTTCTCCTCTAATTAACAATAATATTAAAAAACTAATTTATGATGCATTAAATCATGGTTTTCCAAAAAAATTCATATATTCATTAATATACAATTAGTACTTTTCTTACATGATCTATTAAAACAAATTAACACATGCGTAAACAAAATTAGAAAAAAATTATATAAAAAAAAAATATCTATAAAAAATTAAAAATTGTAAAATAATAAAAAAAAATTATAGGTTGGTTGGGTGGGTAGATGTTAGAGTACGGAGGAGGGTGGTGTTGTCTGGATAATACGCAATGGTTAATTATATATATATATATATAAAAAGAAAAAAAATGGGGGCTCTTGTATTATTACTATATTTTTGTTACGTATTTTATATGGATGTTGATTTGATATTTTATATGTAATTGGAGAATTTCATTAATATTATAATTAGCCTAATTATTGATTAATCTAATTTACAATTATTTGTTATTAAATTTTAAATTTACTAAGGACAATATCATATTAATTACTAATAGTATGCCATTCTTATAGTGAATAATATACATATAAGTATGTATAATATAAATATAGTTATACTGTATGCATTAAAATTGGGTAATTATTTTTATTATTATTACTCTATTCTTTTTAATATTTATTATCGGTTTAATGTTTTTGAATGTCCCACATTCATACTTTATGGTTTTTTATGGATGTCTGAAGATAATCCACACTCTATATTTGTGCTTTTTAAGTAATGGATATTTAAGTATCATTTAACCTTCTATTTACTTCCACATGTTTTTTATTTCCTGTTCATTTTATAAATATCTGATATATAATTCATAAAAAATAATTTTTATATTTAATAATTATTTATATTAATTATTACTGAATTTTATTTTGTTATATAGCATATAGCTATAGGCTATATATTATCAATGTTCTAGAATTATTTATTTCTTAGTTTAGTTTAAATAAGTTAGCTAATAGAATATATTGTATGCTTTTAAATTTTATTTACAATAGTTTTTAAATACATTGTGTGGTTTATATTCAGTTTACAATTCTCTATATATAAGGATATGTTTGGTTTTGCTGTTTATACAGTTATTTACATTCAAATGCTTACAATTATTTATACAGTTATTTACATTCAAATGCTTACAAATATTTATCTTGCGTTAGTTGTTTAATAGAAGTAATACTAGATGGCAGCACTAAATTTGTCTCTTTAAGATAGCTCTAATTGTTAATTTTTCTAGCTCCATTTCAGTTATAATTTAATACACCAGGGGGTATTTTTAGCTAAATTTTGACGATATTGTTAAACTGTTATTAATTAATTTAATAGTGCATTTTAAATAATGTAATTAATATCTATTTATTTTATATTAGATTAAATGTGTTTAACAAGGTATTTCAAATTTTATTTCAAAATGTATTAACTGCATCCTTTGGTATCATTTACTGTGATTTCTTAACTGTTTTATTCACCTTAATCTTTTTGATATACTGGCAGCCATGTGCGCGTGGATTTTTGTAAAATACTGAAATATTAATCGGTATGGTGTTTATAATTTATATTTTATATCCTATAAATATTTAAATACGTTTTATTGATTCTTCCATTTCATATTATTTGTTTCTATTCTGCTTTCATTTTTAATCAATTCACTTGATTTTATGGTTGTTAGGGCACAGGGGAAAATAACTTTTAGCTTTAGCTTATTTTTCCCACAGAAAACAACCATTTTGCTTATATCATTGAATTCTGTGCCCTTGATAACGTAATTCAATGTATAAGCTTTTCAATTTTTGTTGGTGTCCACTTTTTTCTTTTTCTTCCATAATAATTCTTATATTAATTTTTTTTTAATACTTACAGCCTTAATTCATAATAATTGACGGTGGAAGGTTATGTTTAATTAATGGTTATATATATATATATATATATATATATATATTAAATCTATACTGAAGTTTCAGTTCTTTAATTTTATTATATATTGTATGTATATTGTATGTATAGTATGCATTGTATGTATCATATGAATAGGTATAGTTCATAATGTATATGTGCATGCAAAATTGTGTCATGTTCTCATACTATTCATTGCTTTTTAAAAAATGTGAAAATATAACAAAAGAGAATTTACACAACTCAGAATCTTTTTTAAAATTTTATTACTAGTAGAAATTTCAATAAACCTTAAATACCAATAAAAGATATATTAAAAGACCAATAAAAGAAAAATATTATTGATCTATCGATTATATCATAACATGGAACAGATTAGAATGAAAGCAATGTTTACATCAAAATATAAATTGATAAGCTTAAAAAATAAATATTTTTTTCTTATGTTTATGTAATAAACTTACATAAATCAATCATTGTTAGCAAATTTATCTTATGTGGTGCTTACATCATTCTTTATTAGAATGTACAAAAAAAATAATAATTTATTAAATATTACTCCTAATCAGGACTTTAGAAATTTAATAATATCTGGTAGCCGCAAAAGAAATTCTAGCCTTCATTAAAAAAAAAAAAAAAAATAGCCACCCCCTCCCTACCCCCCCCCCCCCCGTAATTGATTTCCAATATGCAAAAAAAGATTTTTATGAATAATTTGAGAAAAAATAATAACAAGAACAGTTTATAATTATTAGTTAAATAGTTGAGAATTGTACGTGATTTAGAAGATAATATAAATTAAGTTTTCTAATGAAACTTATCAAATACACCTGGAAAAAAGAGAAATATTGCAAAAGCGGACTTAACAGGAATGTTCGAGAAATGCTGATTACCGAATGCTTCAAATGTCTGGATATTTGAGCGCTACAAACTGATAAGCGGAGGGGGGGGGGGGGGACGATGTCATATTGAAGCAAGAAAACGTGTTTTTGCCTTTTTTCCTGCCAAAGTCGGTGAAATTCCTGCCAAAGTCGGTGAAATAATTTTGATTTTAATGTTAAGATTTACTTTGGATGAACTTATTTTTGAAAAATTAAAAATAAATGTAAAAAATATTTTCATTGGAATCTAATCTCTACATTTATTTCTGAATATTTTGTAACTTAGCTACAAATATTTTATGAGATCTTCAGAGTATTCTAATTTAACATTGTGACTAAGATGAGTAACTGATTCTGAGTAAATAATTCTTTACCTTATTTAAACAATTTTTGTAATTGGAATTATGCATCTAGGACCAACGGTTGCGAAAATATAGGTCGGTCAGGTTATACGTGGACACCCAGTATATATACTTCTTTTTTTCAACAATTCATATGTTTCCAGTAATTACATGCCTACAATTTCTATCAAGAGATAGAAATTGTACGCATGTAATTGCTGGAAACGATAGAAATTGTAGGCATGTAATTACTGGAAACATGTGAATTGTTGAAAAAAATCTTATTTATACTGGGTGTCCATCTATAACCTGACCGACCTATATTTTCGCAACCGTTGGTCCTAGATGCATAATTGCAATTGTGCATAGTAACAAAAATTGTTTAAATAAGGTAAAGAACTATTTTTAAAGCGACTTTGGTAAAGACAAACATTTCTTTAAAAATTACGAAATTTAAATTTTATACGGTCACGCAGTCATATATGTTATATCTAGTAAAATTTCCCTGTTACACTGACAAGTAAGACAAAAACTAATACCGTTATTCTAGGTTTAAAATTGACCGAGTAACATCTGTTTAAAGTTGGAGCATATTTTTGCTGCAAATTAAGGGTTATTCACAAATTTAGTAGAAATATAATTTCGTCAGATATATTAAAAAATGGTTCAGAGTAAAATTAACATTGAAACATAAATTTGAAATTTTTAATCATTCTGACATATTAATGCAAATATATACAGTTTGTAATAAACATATAAGAAAAAAAATTGTTAAATAAAATGATGAACATTAACAGCCTCAATTCTTTACAAAATGATACACATTTTAAAATGTTATTAGATTACACTAGCCTGCAAAAGTAGGGTTATACCATGTTTTTTAGCTTTTGATAATTGATTCTTATGTATTCTATACCATTGAATCCGAAATTGACCTTTATTTTTTACCATAACGTAAAGATTTTTTGAAATCGTAAATTAGAAAAAAGAAAAAGAAAAATAGCGAAAATTTGATACTATAAAATAGGTGTGATGGTTGTGTTTTTAGCTTTTGAAAATTGATTCTTATGTATTTTTTAGCGTTGAATCCAAAAATGACATTCGTTTTGAACCAGGAGTTTTCTCAAATCGCAAATCTCAAAGTTAAAATTGATCCCCCCTCCCCTCCCAACCTCATCGAAACCCTGAGCTGTTTAGCTGTAATAAACCCAGTATAAGCCAAAAAATTGAATAAATTATTGAATTAAATAAAATTAAACTGAATAAAAATATCTTACATCTATTTTATAGTATCAGATTTTTCACTATTTTTTAACCTTGAAATTTACGATTTGCGGAAACTCCTGACATAATGGTTAAAAGAGAAGGTAATTTTTTTATTCAGCGTTAAAAAATACATAAAACGTAATTATAAAAGTTAAAAAACATAATCATCGCAGGTTTATGTTATCTAATCTAAAACTCTTTCTTAAACTTGTTGACGGCAATCTATCCGAATTTTTTCGTGTTATCCTCTAATATAAGTATGTATAAGATGGTAAGAGTCGAAAATCATAATATTACATTGTCATCCTATTTAAGTCAGTATGTAATATTTAACTTCCATCGGACAATTGAAAATTAGTTAAAGTTCGAGTCTAAATTTTAAACTGGAAAGACTATCGTTGCAAGTTAAATAAAACCTTATGAAAACAACATAATTTTTGTTAAAAGAAATCATAGCCTTAAATAATACAAAATTAAACATAGGTTAAAACATAATTATCTTAACTAATAAATGTTATCTCAATCGTAATAGTTGTACGATTTCTTTCAAAGCGCAGATACCTTGAAATAAGTTTAAGTACTTTATATACGACCCTTGAAAGCATGGACAAAATCATCTGTGTTGAGATCCAAAAAAGTGGTATAAGTCATGAATTTCAAAGTTTCGTGACTCGGTCAATTTTAATGTAAGTGAATGGGACTTTTTTTGTCTTACTTGTTAGTGTCACAATATGTTTTTACTAAATATCACTTATAGGACCGTATAAAAATTTAAATTTCTTAATTTTTAGTAAATGTTCTTCTTGACCCAAATAGCCTTAAAAATAATTCTTTACCTTATTTAAACCATTTTTGTAATTGGAAGGATGCATCTAGGGCCAACGGTTGCGAAAGTAAAGTTCGGTCGGTTTATACGTGGACACATTGTATACATGGACCGGTTCGAATAATAAAAATCTCCACATGCTTATAAATTAAATCCCAATATAATAATTACAAAATTAAGTACGTTTGTAAAATAATTGAAGAGTTATTGTGTATTACGCATTGCTAAAATAAACCACTCTTCCGCGCTGTCATTCCGTAATCTGCATCATCAGCCGGTTTCGGGAAAAAGCTTTATTTTGATTCAATAATGTATGATAAGAGGATAAATAAAATTTGAGGATTAATAACATTTTTAAAACACCTACCCTTCAGAAGTACAATGAATGGTCTTTAATTTCCATTTACTGCAAATTATAATACAAACACATAGAATTATAAAATATTTTTAAGTAAATGATTGGGTCATGGAAGTGAAAATTCTATCTCACACATTCATCCAACTTAAATTCTTAGAAAAACTAGACTCCCACTAAAAACATTCGTAAACAACCCAGTACTAGACACTTCTCTCCAAACCAGGTTGATGCCGACCTATTGTGCATTGTGTGCAGTGAACTTACACTCCAAGCTATAAGCGATTAAGAAATATTTAAATAAATGCATATTATTGATTAATTTATTAAAATGAATTATTGTTGAAAATTAATAGAGTTTTGTAGATTTCCTTCGAAGGATTTACTCACAACCACGTTCTTAATCTTTAAAATTAATGTTATAGATTTATCAATCTCAAAATCATCATCAGTTCTATTAATCAGGTTATTCTAAACACAAAAATCTTGTTTGAAACTTATAAAAAAAAATGAGCCTTTTTTACCATTTTATCCTATTTTATATGCTGCAGAGGCAGGAATGTGACTATTTCTCACTATTTAATATAAACCTCCCCTTTCCCTCTACATTCTAATCGTGTGCCATGCTAACTAGTTAGATCTGAAAAGAATGGCGTTTTATGTGCATGAGATAGAAAATCTTAAAATACGAGAAAAAAGGACCATTTGTCGCGAACGAGTAGGGATGTGGGAGAAAAAAAATGTCGTTTGTGCTCATATCTAAAGTACTTTTTTGTACAAAAAACCCTACAAGATTAAATAGCTTGGTCACCAGATGCAGAAAGTTGGTCTCACTTTAATTCCTATATGCAATAACCAGAATATCGTTTTATAATTATCATTCTTTTCTTGGTTGGGTTACAGTACTTATCAAAATATCCAGTAACCTACAAAATCTGCGATGTTTTAAAATATGTGTAACTATGTGGCACAACAAAAAATGCATATGTATCACTTTTTTCATCATATTCTCAATAATATATTTCTACGTAATAAAATTATCTGATAATTCGGAAAAGAAATATTAAAGTTTCTTTTGAACTTTTCCATCGCTTACTACACAATGAGTTATTATGAGAAATCAGGCTCTTTTCAAAGAGCCTAAGCTGTTTGCAAAGAGCCGGGCTAATTGGTGAATCATCTCCCCTTTTCCAATTAGCCTGATATTTTTCAGGTTTATTGCAAAGAGGCATTAAACATACTGCATTAGGTTAATTGAAAACTGATCACTTGTTTCTCCGCCAGCCTGACATTTTTATTGAAAAGATCTTAAATAGCGTTAGACTAATTTAAAAATGACCATTTATTTCTCAGTCAGCTTGATTTTTTTTGGCTTATTAACCAGAAACCCAACCCGAACCCGAAAATAAATTACAAAAAACCGTAACTCGATCCGAACAATATAAAATAATTTTCGTTGACACCCAACCCGACCAGAACAAGGAGTTCCGTTTGAAGACAACCCGAATCGAATCTAGCAAAAAATTTCCATCAAGCCGTAACCCGATTCAAGCAAATCAAAATAATTTCCATCAACACGTAACCCAACCCGGACCTAAAAGTTCCTTTGACGTCAACACGGAACCAGAAACGAACCCGTCAAAAAATGTCCATCGAACCGTAACCCGATCTAAGAAAGACAAAATAATTTCCGTCGGTACGAAAACGGACTCGAAGCAGAAAATTCTATGTGAAGTCACCCGAATTACGAACCCGATCCGAGCCGACAAAAAAAATTCCATCGAACCGTAACACGATTCAAGGAAGACAAAATAATTTCCGTCGATACATAACTCGAGCCGAACCTAAAAGTTCGGTTTGAAGTCAACCCGTAACCCAAAATAAAACGACAAAAAAATCCATCGAATTGTAACCCGATCCAAGCTTAACAAAATAATTTCCGTCGACAAACAACCCTATACGAACCTGAAAATTAAATTTGAAGTTAACATGAATCGCGACCTAAAACCTGAACTGAACCCGACCACAAAGTTTCATCGAACCATAACTCGATCCAGCAAAGACTAGATAATTTCCATCGACACGCAAGCCGACCCGAACATCAAAATTCCACGTGAAGTCAACCCAAAACCAGGTCCGAACAGATCCTGACAAAAAAGTCCCATCGAACCGTATCCCGATCCAAGCAAGACAAAATAATTTCCTTCGACTTGCTATCCTATCCGAACCTGAAAACTCCATTCAAAGTTAACCTAAAACCAGAACCAAAGCCGACTAAAGTAGTCCATCAAACCGTATTGTGATCCAGGCAAAACAAAATAATTTCCATCGATACGCAAAACGACTCGAACCTGACAAAAAAATTCAATCGAATCGTAACCCGATCCAAGCAAGACAAAATAATTTCCGTCGATGCGTAGCCCGATCCAAGTTAAAATACTCCGTTTGAACCGGAAACCTGATTTGTATGAGAAGCTAAGATATGCATTTAATATTCATCTTGTAGATAAAACAACAAGAAAACTCAAAGACTCTAAGATAGCAAGATTGACCCTATTCCAAATGATGAAATCGCAGGTATTTACATAATTCCATTGGTAACTGAAATACAAGAAGAAAAGGTATATATTGGAATGACCTGGCGGAAATTTAAGGACAGATTGAAAGAAAACATATGCGATATTAAATTTAAGACAAACCACAGCGTTAGGAAGACTTAACCTACAGCAAGATATAAATATTCGTTTTGATGAAGCAAGAATCATTATTCCTACCTCCCATTATCAGATTTCGTTAATAAAAGAATGCATAGAAATTTTAATAAAAGATAATAAGTCTAATAATGATAATATGTCATATAAATATCGGGTATATGGTTAATTTTTTAAAAATAGAAGATATGAAGATGTATTGTTAAGCTTGGATTTAAATGTTCAGTGTACTGCCTCCCCTCCCCCGTCCCCCCTCAACTGTAAAGAAGACTCACCTGGTTGTCCAGCTGTGGTCGGAGTACGATTAGGAATTTTCAGTACGCAATCAAAGCTAGCCTGATGATGATCAAGGTCTGATCGAAAGCGCTTGGCGCGAAATTCTGAAAGTCGTTATTTTTTTTTTAAACTATATTGTTATGTGACAGCTTCTTATATATTTGTGACACATTTTACATTTCTGACATTTTAACAAATCAAATAGCACTAATAAAGTTCTTTAATTTTATTTCGAGCATCAAAGTTTTTGAATTAATACGAATTTATATAAATGAAAAATATTTTCATAAAAAGAGCTGAATGTAAAAATGTTGTTTTTTTAGCATATCTCGAACAGGGTCACGCTACAGACCATGAACTGGACTTATTAGGGAGGTGGGAGTAGGGTATATAAACAGTTTATTTAAAAATAACATAACAACACTTCAAAATTTTCTGTAAGAGTTTGCTGATATGTCATGTTGAGCATACGATCAATTCACCGTTAGGTTTGAAAAAAAGTCACTTAAAATTTTATTTTTACTTTGCTCCCTATAAATATTCTCTAATTTAAGAATCAACTAACTAGTACCTTGCTATAACTAATATTTGGCCAATTAATATCTAGATAACCTAGCTAAAAGCTTGCATTTAAAGATTCTATTACATATTTCTCATCTATAATTTATTTAAAATGAAAAATCAGATCTATGCTGTTATTTGTCACAATAAAGCAAAAACCATAGCGAAACATATTAGATGTATACTTGATTCTCATGAAATAATTATTTTTATATTTTTCAAAACTTTAATTTTAATTTCTAATTTTTAATTTTATATTTTATGTTTTTAACTTCTTCTATTTTATCTTTTATTATTTTTTAAACCTTGTATGTTAGCGGCATTTTTATAGGAAGCGAAAAATAATGTATGAGATAAAAAAAAAGAAACAAAAACTAATTTCTAAAAATAATTCATATTCCTTATCTGGAACAATCTTATAAGATTCAAACAGTTACATTAATGATTTAAAAAAATCTGGTAAGGAAATAAAATCTTATATTATTAGATTAAGAATCTTTTTACGCAGAACATTTCCGAGTCATTCCTGAAAGTAATTTAGCGACATCTTAGATGTTTTTTCTTCTTTATTCTTCTAATTGTCGTACTTTTGTACATCATAAGAGTTAGAAAAGTTTAATTGTCCAACTTTGCTAATGGCATAAAATTGAATTCTTTTCATAATTAATGGACTGAATTTAAACTTCACGGTTAATAATAATAATCCAGTAATGAAGAAAATTAACCTTGATTTACTTTTTAGATAAATGAAGTTAGCTTACAAATTGCATGGTTATATTATCAATTAATTTCAACAGAAGAATATTAAATATTTTCAGAAGTAAGTTTTCTTTTCGAAAACTACAAAGAAACTGTAAACTTTAAACAAACATACTTTTGAAAAATCTCACAAAATCATGCAAAAGAACGTGAAAAAATATAGCTATTATGAACTGAAGAAATAATACTAAAGCATGTAGTAGAAATTTTAAGTACAAAACATACAAGATATAATATTTAAATATAAAAGAGTTAAAAATTTAAATAGATGTATATGTTGCTACCATTTTGATTCATAGCACATTTCATATAGGGGTGTGGAGACGTTTTATTAATCAAGGACCTATTCAACATTGTAGTCAATTTTGTTTGATGATTTTATTTCATTTTTTAAGGGTCACATCACTTTTGTAAATAATATTTTGTAATTTTATTAAACATTAAATATTAAGTAGCTTTTGGGTTGCTGTTTACTTAGCATGTTTCATGTACAGTCGTGGAAAAAAAAAAGTAAACACCCCCTACTAACTCCTCAACAAATTATCGTAGAAGAAAGTTACTGGTACCGAACGATTGGAAATAAAGTCTACTTTTAAATGATGCATATAAAATTTACTTAGGAGGCCATCTACATATTAAAACAAATACAAACTTTTTTTTATGACATTACACAATTTTAACGAGATATTTCAAATCTTCGGTTCAAACTATGCCTAGACGCCGAATTTCAAGTCATTTGAACGATAAGTTTTTGAATTATAAACATTCAAAATTTAGTGCTTCTAATGTTAAATTACATTTTCATATTTTTATTAATATGACCTTAAATTATAATCTCCAAAAATTATGCTCCTAATGTGCTATTTTTTTGTGTAGCAATAATACTAATATACCCAAACATAAATACGCTGAAATTGCAATTTTTATAACTTTATGATATAAATTATGATTTATGAAATCAATACTCGAAAACATTATGAATTGCAACCTACAATTTTTTTTATGGAATTAGATTTATTAAGTCCTGCTTTATGGAAATAAAAATTTTCACATTTTTTTCCCAAGTAGTTTTCAAATTATGCTTAAAAAACGGCAAAATGATGGTTTAAGGGGCTGGATATAATAGGAGTGACTAGATATTTTGAAATTTCTTTTGCTGTCAAGTAATCTAGCAGGCTTCATTGACTTCTTAAGGTGCCTTGATCAAGGTGAAGGCTCTCTCGGTTAACAATAGAGTTCGAACTTCAATTTGGATACAGCCCTTAAAATACGCTCGTTTTAAAATAATTAATTTCTCGGAAACGTATGGTATGAATTGCATGAAAATTTGCTTTTAGGCTAATTGAAGGGTGTAGAGTTTATTTATGCTGTCAGAATTGTGTACTGCTATTGAAAAAAAAAAGTTACGGTTCGTTTTAATATGTAGATGGCCCCCTAAGCAAATTTTATCTATATAATTTAAAAGCAGACTTTATTTCCAATCGTTCGGTACCAGTACCTATTTTCTACGATAATTTGTTGAGGAGTTAGTAGGGGGTGTTTACTTTTTTTTCCCACGACTGTACTTAGCGAGGTACATTATTTTCATTGCTGTGTTTTATTTGTAGCTGGAATGTGAATGAAATTAAAAGCATTTAACAGACACGTACGATTACATTAAGGTCATCTACAAAAGCATATAAAATTTATAACAGTAGCGTTTTTGCGAAGTTTTCTGTATACGCAATTATTGAAAGTTCCGAATTTTAATAATTGTGTAATTTCCTGCAGTTTTTTATTTCCTTTTATTTTTCGGATTAAAATAAATATTTGTTTTGATTTTAAACAGTTTGAAAAATCACTCCATTAACGGGGGGGATTATTAGTCAGACATTTTTACTTTCTTCTATTTTTACAAGAAGAAAGTATTGGATTCGTGAAAATTTTTGAATTCCGGTTCCGACGGATTAACATATTTTAGGGGTCAGAGAATCCGAAAAAGATGTTTTTACAAAATGTCTGTCTGTGAGTCTGTGATTCTGTGTGACTGCCTGTCTGTCTGTCCGTCTGTCTGTATGTATCTGACACAAATTTTGTGGACGCTCTATCTTAAGAACTAATGCACAGAATTTAATAAAAATTTATATTCAGTTAGTCCCTGATATAGATTGATGCTAATTAGTTTTTGGCGTAAATCGCTCAAAAGGCGGTGCTGTTATGCAGCATTTTTTTGCAATTTCCTCAGTAGCTCAGTATCCAGAACTAATGAACGGCTTTGCATCAAACTTCAGATTCAATTATTGCTTGACATGAATTGACGTTTTATGCATTTTGGTGTAAATCGCTCAACAGGTTGCGCTGCTATGCTGCATTTTTTGCGATTTCCGCAATAGCTCTATCTCCAGAACTAATGCACAGATTTCCATAAAACGTCAGATTCAATTAGTCCATGACATGAAGTGACGTTTTATGCATTTTGGTGTAAATAGCTCAATAGGTAGCGCTGCTATGCTGTATTTTTTGCAATTTCTGCAATGGCTCTGTCTCATGGAATAATGCTTGGATTTTCAACGAATTTCAGATTCAGATATACCTGGATATGAATTAGTGCTGTTTACTTTTTGGTGCAAATTGTTCAACAGGTGGCGTTGCTATGAAGCATTTTTCACGATTTCCACAATAGCTCAATCTCCAGAACTAATGCACGGTTTTCATCAAACTTCAGATTCAGATTGTCCTTGACATGAATTGACGTTTTATACATTTTGGTGTAAATCGCTCAACTGGCGGTACTGTTATGCTGCATTTTTGCGATTTCCGCAATAGCTCTGTCTCAAGAACTAATGCTTGGATTTTCAACAAACTTCAGATTGAGGTATACCTTGATATGAATTACAGCTGTTTATGTTTTGGTGTAAATAGCTCAACAGGTAGCGCTGCAATGCTACATTTTTCAGAATTTACGCTATAGCTCTATCTCAATAACTATCACTCGAATTTTCATCAAACATCAAATTCAGATATATTTTAATATGAATTGGTGATAAATTGATGTAATTTCTTGTACTATTTAAATGATTTTATTGACATGATTTATATAGAATAAAGTTTTGTGATGGCCACAACATACTAATTTATTTTATTAATATTATATCTATGAAATCAGTTCATTAACGGAGTGATTATTAGTCAGACATTTTTAATTTTATTAATATTATACACATTTTTTAAACAATAAAATAATGAAGATTCTTAGGGTTTAGATTATATCTCTGTGGGTATAAAAATGTTGTTTCACTTCAATGTAGATAATGAGTTATATGGAAATTTAAGAAAAGTGACAAATAATCACCTCACTCTGACCTATTTGGCAAAATTCTAAGTACTGGCGCATTTCAGAAATCATAATTATAATTTTAAATGCCAGACCTATGTAGTTCAGATATTTGTATTGCAGGTGGGAGTTATTTTTCGCCGATAATTGATATGTCATTAAATATTTAATGATATTTAGTTGTAACTATTTATTTTAATTTGATTATTTATCGATATTTATTCTAAGGGATCATTGGTTTTGTTAATATGTACTTTTTTATTACTGAATGTAGAATAATAAAACTACATTGACAAAAATGTATCTATGGTCCATTGCCTAATATAGAAAATTTAAATTTTATTTAATTAAATTTTCGAATGATTATTCTTCAAATACTTTGTACTTTACATATGGAATCCATAATTAAACACCTTAATTTTTTTTAATAACAAAAAAACAGAACCTTTTAAGTTAATCTAACTAAATATTAACTTGTAATGTATAATAGTTCACAAAATGCAAGTATTTTTCATGCTAATAACTAAATGTATGCAACTCGTCTACTTTTTTTCTCCATATTTATGCTCCGAATAAATATTTTAATTTTTGTAGTTAAGCGTGTTAATAATAAACTTTAAGGATAAATGTGGATTGTAAAACGTGAATTATGACTTCAGTCACTTTTGCCTAATTTTCCATGCAAGATGTTTTTTCTTCTTCATTCACTACTGTTAAAAGCAGTCATCCTTTTCTAGTGAAGGTATTTTCACAAAAGTGCCTTAGACAGAAAGACAATTTTATTTAAAAAAAAAGATGATTGAAAGCTCTATAAATTCTAAGGACAAATGTAAATTACATTTTTTTTTTCGAATTCTTTTGAAAAGTATGCATAAGACAATTTTTTAGATTTAATTTTTGCAAAAGAACTGTACTGAATTTTAAACAGGCATATGTTGCCCATTTAATGATAAAATTCTTTGAAATAAAAATAATTTGATGATGGTGAATTCAATTTAACTATGAAAGGTCTTTTTACTTATTTTTAGCTTTGTGTTAAGTTACATGTTTCATAATTTATGTGTGGGATATAAATTGTCTTAGTGAAATTCCGTAACAATTTTATGTGAATAATAATCACAATCGATCAGTAATATTTGAAGAGTTACACATATTCTTTCATAGTTAACCGTTTAACTCATTATACTCATTATTAAATGCATAACATAATTTATTTAAAAATCATTAATTATTTTATACATCAAACGTTTTATTCCAACCCATAGATTTATGTGAATCAGCGAAAAATTAACTCAAAATTAAATATTTTATTTATGTACAAAATATTAAATGTACAAATGTGCCATGTTAAAAATCTGGCTGTCTTCGGAGAGCTATGGAAAAGAATTTGGTTCGATATATTTGATATGTTTTTAAATATACAAAATTAGTTGTAATTTTCACCTTATTTTGTGGTTCTTTTGTTCAATTTGTTCAATTTGTTGTTGTGGTTCTTTTGTTAGAATTTTCTTTCATATCATACTGCTTTTTGTGATTTTCCGTCAGCTTTATGAAAGTGAAAACAATAGTAAAATTATATCATTCTCTAACAATTGCAAAAAGGCAGAAAATTCATTTAAATGTTGAATTATAGATAGCTTTTAATCTTTTACTCCGAAGCCAAAAAAAAAAAAAAAATTAGAAACAAAGTTTCTTTCAAAAATTAATTTACTTATTTTGAATAATTTTTTAATCACATTTTAATATCTTTCAATAAAGCAAAAAAGCCAAATTGCCGGACTGGAACCTGACATTTTGTTTTCTCGATTGATATGTGTAATAGAAACAAACCTCGCATTGCGTAATAACTAAATTACAAATTCGAGAATTAAATTTCATAGAACAACAGAGTCACGCATTTTTAAAATCACGATTTTTTGTACAAATGAACATAACAAAAAACCATAAAGCATTTAATTCATGTATGTGAAACGCTTAAAATTTATATGATTTATACCTAATAAGTGTTAACATTTTGTTAAGAAATACAATTTATCTTTAATTATTTAATTGCTGAAATTTAAAATATTAAGAAACAAATGTAAAAATATAAAATGTGGTTTAAAACTTCAAATAATAAACAAAACGAATTGACTTTTAATTATATCATCAGAAGAAATTGCTGTATGTTCTGAGAATCCATGAGAATTTTCCCCTTCGGAAATGAATCCCGACTGTCGGTATCAGTATTTTTCTCAGATTCTGAGGCGAGTTTATACGGCGTCGATTAGACTCCTTCACTCATGCATCCAGTAGCCGAAATAATACTTTCAGCACAACATACAACTCAGTAAAACAGTCTTTAGAAAGACTTTCTTTACTATTTGTTTTTATTTCATCTATGCTTAACCAGTGAAAATGTGGATAACTTGAATGTCACAATGGATTACTTAGTAAGTGACAGGATGCAGCATTGTGATATGCACTATGGCATCGTTATGGAATAATGTTTTTTTCCGGTTCCACATTACTGATTTCAAGATATTGTCATACTCAAATTATAGCCCAGAATCTTGGTCAATTCGCGCTTTCTGTAATAGTAAGATGGCTTCATTTTTTCCCATTTTCTGAGATAAGGTGGCAGGTTAATGCAATATATCCGAGAATATTAATAAATTACTGACCCTTTCATTTAAATGAGCGTTTGTTCAAGGTGACCCAGAACACTTCAAACACCCTTTTATTTAAACAATGGAAAAGAAAATGAATTCAAAGGTTTTTGACTCACGGTGTACGTTTTTCTTAGTACACTTATAAATATTCAATATATATGCAAGGTAATTTCTCAAAAAAAAAAGCGAAATTATTTTGAGATCTTATACAATACTTTTAAAAGTCTGCGTAAATTGTCTTACACGGTTATTAAACAATGTGATAACATTTAGCCATTGTTGCTGAAAATCAATGACAAGCACTACCTTCAGAAGTGCATCCTGGCTGCCGGTATCAGTATATTGGCCGAGATTCTGAGCCAGTTTATACGACGTCGATTAAACGCTTCAGTCGTGCATTCAAGAGGATGATAATACATTCAATAAAGCATATAACTCAATAAAACATTATTTACAAAGGTTGTTTAACAAACTTTTTCCTTTATTTCTCCGTAACCATTGTAATTATAGAAAATTTGAATGGCGTAATGTATTTCTTAGTAAATGACAGAGTGCAGAAATCTGAATAATATGCCGTATGACACCCTGATAAAAAAAAAAAAAGTTTTCTCCCAATTCGCATTGCGGATTTCAACACGCTATCGTAAACAAATTATCGCCTAAAAAATAGGTCACCCAAACTGCTCTGCACTGCGGAAGTTAGATGTTTTCATCTTTTTCCATTTTCTCATAAAATATGTCTAAAGTCATTAAAATAATACTGTATGTTTCCCTTAGTACACTTATAAATATTCTATATACAGGGTGCAATATGTTATCTATCGCCGACCTTTAATTTCTCAACCGTTGGTCGTAGCCATATATATCCAATTACAAAAACGTTTCAAAGGAAGTAAATATTCATGCTGTGGCATTATTTAAAATAAAAAATCAATTTTATAAAAATTATGATCTAATTTTTTATACGGCCCCGCAGTCCTCCTATTTAGTAAAAGTTTATATTTAGTAAAAGGTTACACATATCATAACACATATAACACAAAAAGTTTGACATCTGTACTACAAAAATTGACACAGTTATTAAATTTCAAAATTTGAGATTTTTGCACATGATTTTGTCTTTCATTGAGGGATCAGTTGAAAGATGAGTTAAAATAATTCGAGATCAAAATCAGGGTGCTTTTCCTTTCTACGTCGAAACCACCTTTAGCCGGTATCACAAAATAGGATTATTTCATCTAAAAATTTGAGCTGAGTTTTAGGGGTCGTATTCAAAGCGAAAAGCAAAATATTGAAATTAAACAGAAAAATAAATATCAATTTATTATAATATCAGAAAACTGTCTACTATAGAAAATGAATGCATAAAATGCCGGAATCTACTAGAGATACTGCTCAAGGTGTTCTCCATTGGTGGCAATGCACAATTGAATGCATGACAGTACTGAGTCCTGGGCACGTTAGAGCATAGCAGGTGTGCAAACTGTGCGACTATCAAGGATGATGCGCTGCTTCAGATAAACCATAGAAGTGGTCTCAGTCACATAGTTTTATGCCTTGATGCAATCCCAGAAGTAGAAGCCATGGAAGTCAAGTCCGGTGAACGCGGTGGCCACTCTATCGGACCACCATATCCAAGGATCTGTTGGCCGACTTCGGCGGCCAGATACGCCCGGACGTTTGATGTTTTATATGCGGAGAGGGCCCCATCATGTTGAAACCACACCATGCATGCATGTTGGAGAGGAAGGTCTTCATACCAGTCATGTATCGTGTTTTGTAGCAGATGCAGGCAACAATCGCCCGTTAACGTCCCATCGTAGAAGATGGGTCCAGCAATCTAGGTTCCCCATATACGACACCACACGTGTCGTAGTGTCCGGGCGATGTAGAGGTTTCCAGGTCGCATCATCCTTTAAATTTTCGCATAGTTTGCACACCTGCTATGCTCTAACGTGTCCAGGACGCAGTATTGTCACGCATTCAATATTGTGCATTGTCATCAATGGAGAAAACTTTGAGCAGTATCTCTAGTAGATTCCGGCGCTTTATGTATTCATTTTTTATACTAGGCCGTTTTCTGATATTATAATAAATTGATATTTATTTTTCTGTTTAATTTCAATATTTCCTTCTTCGCTTTCTATATGACCCTTAAAAGCCATCTCAAATAACCCTCTTTGGTGATATCCCGATTTTGCGATGCCGGATAAAGGTGGTTTTGTCGTAAAAAGGACATAGCACCCTGATTTTGATCTCGAATTACTTTAATTCATCCTTTAAATGATCCCCTAATGAAAGACAAATTCATGTGGAAAAATCATGTACTTTGAAATTTAATAACTGTGTGAATTTTTGTAGTACAGATGTCAAACTTTTTGTGTTGTATGTGTTATGACATGTGTAAACTTTTACCAAAAATAACTATACGTACTGGGGGACCGTATAAAAAGTTAGATTTCGTAATTTTTATAAAATTGATTTTCTTTACTTTAAATAATGCCACAACATGAATATTTACCTCATTTGAAACGTTTTTGTAACTAGAACTATATGTCTACGGCCAACGGTTGAGAAATTAAAGGTTGGCGAAAGATAACATATTGAACCCTGTATATATGCATGGTAATTACTGAAACTAAAAAAATATATATATTTTTATTGAAATCTGAACAACATTTATCCAGGGATCTGAGTAATAAGGCTTAGATAGAGAGTTATTAAAACATTCAATAGCATTACAATATTGAAACTTATTCCATAAATGTTCAGAACATGGTTTTGATACTAGGTTATTAACAAAGTTATATTTTCTGGATTTGTCTAAGTTACACTAGATACTTCGTAGAACGCCGAATACTTCTTTTCTGAAGCCCCATTTCGGTGAACCTTTTACGTAATCCATTATATGAAAAAATTCTCACTGTATGTGCGGAAGATACGAAACATGGAGTATGGACAAATGTAAAAAAAAAAGGACACTTTTAGTGTTGCTCTTTGTTGTTTCTTTAGCAATTTCAATGTACTATTGTGCAGAATTGATTTTTATAAGTACCTATAAAACAATAAAAGTAATAAATGCGCTATCCAATAATAAATTTTAGCCTTAGAACACTTCTGCTCTGATATTTAGCACATCATTTGTGTAAATGAAAAAAAATCGTTAAAAAAAACAGAGAACCAATTCAAACTGATGTTTTGTATAATTACTAAAAATACAGTTTATAAAATACGGACTGGAAAATTTAAAACATAAAATCGACAGAAAAGCAAAGGAGGTGAAAAGAAAAACAGTTTTAGACGGGGTTCCGTTTTTGCATGTATAATTGTACTGTATCTTTTATGCTTGGTCCGTGGAATTTTCACGTTAAAGACAGCATTTCGTTATACACAGGTTCCATTTTCAAGATGCTTTTTTTCTGCATAAATAAATTTAATTAGTTTTAATTTAGAAATATCATAAAGGAAAATTAATTATAGAAAATAATTAATTAAAGAAAATAAGTCGGCTTTCATTACCCTTTTTTTTTTTTTTCCTTTGTTGGTGAATGGAAAGTTTTTCTGCCTTTTTTTAATATTATAAGAAATGAAACTAATATAAAAAATGTTAAAAAAAAAAAAAAAAAAACAGAAAACGTAAGTAAACAAAAAGTATCGATGAATTAAGTTTGAGATAACTGACATTTTAAGGATTTTCAATATAGTTAATAAGAGAAACTAGATTCTGAACTGTAAAACACAAATAAAAAAAGTATTAATACATTATATCCTTTAAATTATAACCATTTTTACTATACAAGTGCTTTTTTGTAAAATATCTCAAAAATATTATAAATCTGAAAATTCTGTACCACAATTTTTAATAAAAAAATTTTCAGAAGAGATATAACTTAAAACGATTAATTAAATTTAAAAAATGACTCAAACAAACTGCAACCATGAAAGAAAAATTAATTATATTACCTTTGAAATGTAATTACATATATAAATACGATCCGATACGTATAACTAATTAATTTGAAAACATTTTTAACCGAATTTTTTTTATTTTAAATTTAACAGAATTTCATAATCTTTCTAATGTATGAAATTAATTTTATTATTAAAAAGGAGATATTTCATACATTCGTGTGTTTTTAATCAAATAAAACTTATTAAACTTAAAAATTACTCAAACAAATTTCATCGGTATATCTATGTACCGGGTGGCTCAAAAATAACTGATGGATTTTAAAATTCCATAACTGGCAAACGGTGACAGATATTTAAAAAATTCTTGGAGGAAAGTTATGTAATGTGTCATGTATGCTGCGATTCTGAGTTTTAGTTACAAATAGCATCGACAGATGGCGCTGCAAGCGATAACCGCTAAATACAGGCTCGATTTTCTTGCCTCTCCCTTCTTCCATAAAAAAAAAAGAAGATTAAAATGTATTGAATGGATCCCGAAGTACCAAAAATCGGGTATGGACTGAGCACCTACTGCTCTCAGCGCCATCTATTGTTTGAAATTCGAACTAAAATCCAGAATCACAGTACAAAAACTCATGATATCATATGTAACCCTCCTGCAAGAATTCTTTTAGTATCTGTTACCGTTTGGAAGTTATTGAATTTTAAAATCCATCAGTCATTTTTGGGACACCCGGTATATGTATATGAAA
This sequence comes from Maratus speciosus, assembly GCA_963932465.1. Taxonomy (NCBI): domain Eukaryota; kingdom Metazoa; phylum Arthropoda; class Arachnida; order Araneae; family Salticidae; genus Maratus; species Maratus speciosus. The sequence continues at coordinate 364,197,533 of OZ010788.1, read as the reverse complement.
AAAAAATTGAAAATATTAATAACAAACTTATTCTATTTTATATTTTAATAGAATTGCAGTATACTTTTATTTTAATTGAATAGAGCGTAGTGTGAATTCATAGAATAAAACAATCAGTTTATTTTGAAAATTTAAAGAAAAGAAAATACTTCTTCATTTTTTTTTAAATTTTGATTTATTTTAATCGTTCAACCTTTAAAAATTTTGAAACATTAGGAAAATGTCTGGTGCCATTAAGGTTTACTTAAAAATTAAAAAAAATGTTGTTGTTTTTTCCAACTCATTAATTAAAAAAAATATATCGAAATTCAGAAATACAATTTAATCTATTTCTGCGTATTCAAAATATCTAAAACATATTCGTCCAAGTATCTAAAGCAAGGAATTAGTTTTATTTTTATAGCAGAAACATTAAAAAATAAACATAAAATATATTCTCTTTAATCTTATCAATAACTTGAAAATTTTTATCTCCTAAATAATTCGTACAAACGTTTCATATTAACTACTAGAAAAACCACCTGGCTTTGCTCAAGTAAACCATGAGAGACTTACTGTTAAAATAAATAAAAATACAATAATATGGAAATCACACTAACGAAGCTTTATATTCTCGCACATAATTCGTTAAAATACGACGAAGAAAAGATAAAGTTAGTTTGACACAATCAAAAAAATAAATAATAATAATAATACCCGGGCTTTATAAATAATAATGTGCATTTTCTTAACTGCATGTAACAGAAAATATACGATCTCCCTGAAAATAAAAAGAAAATGGTTAAATTATAAATTAATACATTAAAAAACAGGAATTCTGCATTTTTCAAAATTTAGTGTCGCCCCCGATGAAAAAGAAATATATATTTATATATATAAATATAGATAGTACAAAACATATTTCACTTTTAAGACTTAAAACACACGATTTTATTTTGTATAACATGACGTCATTCGTATCCGCTGGAGAAGTCCACATTTACGATCCAGTCTTAAACAACATCTACAGAAAATTAAGCGTAGGACGTCACGATCGCAGAATAATACTCAAATCCAGGTAAAAGCGATGTCGTCATCCAAGAAACTCGACCAAAAAAAATCGGCTATCTAATGATTCACGTGCCTTCATTAGTTTGTAACATTAATACAGATACTTAAAATTATATATAGTTTATAATAGCTCCATGTTTTATCAGAAATAATTTATTTATATTTTTTCACAATAGCACGTGTTTTTTTTTTTTTTTTGTTTTTTTTCAGTTGTTATGCGAAAATGGCAACAAAAAGATATAATAATCTACTATTTTGCAACTGCTTGTTTTTTACTTTCTAGAAAAATGGAATACTTCAGTTGCCAACATTAAAGAAATGGCGTGAAAAACTATAAAAAATTCAATATCTCAAAAATAAACTGAGGTGTAATTTCCAAACACATTGCATTTAAAAGTATTTTTTTTTTCCTATACGACGGTATAAAAATCGAAAATGGGCGATGCTTAAAAGTTTGTAAACTTAGTTTAACTGGACAGTTAAGGCTCCTGTCCCTGCCGGCGAAAGCATTCACGAGCTAATCCTATGGGAAGGGATTTTTCTAATATCTCGTTTGCATTTCAACATTTCTAAATACTTTTTTTTTTTTTTTTTTTTTTTTTTTGCATTGGATTGCCGAGATCCGTCTCTAGATCGCACCTTTTTTAGTTTTTCGATTTTGGTTGCAGATATTTCTTAGAATGACACTTTCATTTTCAAAATCGGTTTTGAAAGTGAAAGTAACTTTATAAAAAATATCTGCGACCAAAATCGAAAAAGTAAAAAAAAGTGCGATGTAGAGACGTACCTAGGCTATCCAATGCAAAAAAAAAAAAAAAAAAAATATATATATATATAATAATAATAATAATAATTTCAAAATGTCGATATGCAAACGAGATATTAGATAAATCCCACACCATTTGATTAGCATTATCTCGTGAGCGTCTTCGCCGGCAAGGACAGGAGCCTTAAGGGGTCTTGTACCTTTTAAACGTGACTGAAATCAGCAAAAACTTTCAAAGTTTCTATTGATGTATCTTCAAAACATTTTTTAATTTTAAACATGAAATTTTGACAATTAATTCAACAGATTAGATTTTTAAATACACTGCAATTAGAAACTGATTAGATTTTTACCGAAATAATGGATTATTGAATTTAAAATACCTCCTTTTATTACTCTGTAAATCAATGCGTGCATGGTATCTTGAAAACGTATGTATGTTTTTTGTTTAATTTGAAATAGATAAGAACATTTGTGCGTTTAAAACGACTTACTTTTAAGTACGTGCAACCTCGATTATCCGAGCTGATCGGGACTGCTGAACCTCGGATATCGGAAATCTAAGTTAATAGAAATTTTGTATAAAAACTCGTCGTGCTCGCCAATTTAACATCTCTTAGAATAACGTTTTTTAAATGATAAAATAAACATATATAAAGTTATGTTTCAATTTTGGTTATTTTATGTCGATCGTTTTTCTAAGGCCTATGAGGAATCCATCCTTGAAATAAAAGCTACAATTTGAGCTTTGTTACGACTCCAATCACATATTGCGGTTTCACCAACTCCAAATAACAGTCAATATTTTTTTAATTTTCACCTTTATTTTAATAGCCTCACGCTTTTTACCCATCGAAACTTTTTTTTTTTTTTTTTTTGGTTTTGCATTTTAAAAATAAACGACACGCATTTAGCGCAATGGTCAGACATGAAATGTTTAAAAGAAAAGGTTCACAACTGAACAGGGGATTTGCGAAAGAAAGGGCAAACTGAAGAATGCCATGAAACCCAAATGTCTTTTGTGAGAGTCAAGTGTCAGGTGTATGTCAGGATAGTCAAGTGTGATTGCGCCTGGTGTTCAATAGAGCCGCACTGTCACTGGGAACAAAGTATTGTTCGCTATTGACTTCTCGGGGTGCAATGTTTCTAGGAAGTTGTGTGCTTTTGTGGGCAGAAGAACTTATACTACACTGTTAAAAATTTGCAGCATTCTGGCAGGTCATTTGACCGTTTTGTCCGAAAACGGTTACACAACCGTAATTTAACACTTTTCTGACCATATTATTGGCCATTTTATGGTCAGAATATAGTTAAATTATGGTTATGAAACCGTTTTTTCAAAAAACGGTCGAATGACCTGCCAGAATGCTGCAAAATTTTTAACAGTGTACGGACATTGAACTTAAAAGTGTGATCTTTTTCAAGGCTCATTTATAAAAAAATAAGACTTCGATATTGGCTCGGTTAACAGAAATCCCGATTAATCCAAGCTCGGTTAATCGAGGTTGTATAAATTTACAATGGTAAGATTCTTAGTTGCGACTATTTTTTATTCAATAAAAATAAAAAGTTTTGATTTTTTTTATGAAAAAAATTTTTTGCATGTTTCATAAAATAATTTTGACATAAGAGTATAATAAAAGCATACGTATTTTTAAAATTATAATTTTAGCAAATTTCGTAACAATCCATACGTTCTGAAGATATCATGCGCGCAATAACTTACGGAGTAAACAAGTAATATAAAAAAATTAAATGTCAATTCCTACTTAGGTCATCAAAGAAAAATTTAATATAATCCCTTGTAGTCCAGGCAATAGAGACCGTATTGGGACTCTACCTAGCAAAATTAATGGAAGTTCTGGAAATAGGCTTACTTTGTTTTTTGGGTCGCTAAATCCGAATTTGTAACTTCCCACAAAAATTTTCCCCGGCAACCCCCCCAAATTTTGGTAAAATGCCCCCAAAAAAGGTTTTTATTAAAAAATCAAATTAAATTTTTTTTTTATTATTATTGCTTTAGGGAAAAAGTATCTAGAAATTCAGAAAGTAGATAAAATTTGCAACAAATTAGATGTATGACGTTATGACTTAGGATGAAGGGGAAGGGGGGATCTGCCTCGGAACATGCGCCGCGGTGCTGCGTGGACTAAGTTGTGCAATTCCACTTAACCACCCGCACGTTTACATTCGCCCTCCCATCTCCCCTCCGAACTTTCTCTATAAGGTTTACTTTAAGTTTTTTCGGTCGCTGAATCCGAATTTTAAACTTACCCCCAAAATTTCCTCCCCGAACCCTCCCCCCCCCCCCAAATTGTTGTTTTTAACTTAAATTTCTTATTGTTTTAGGGGAAAAGCATTACGAAATTAAGAAACTAGACAAAATTTGCAACAAATAGGATATGACATTATGACGTAGGATAAACAGGGAGAGAGGGGGCCGCTGAGGGGGCCCAAATTGTTTTCAAAAAATCAATTTTTTGGGGGGTTGCCGGGTGAAATTTTGGTGGGAAGTTAGAAATTCGGATTTAGCGACCCAAAAAAACATAAAGTGAATCGAAATCCAGAACTAGTATTAAGTTTTCCAGGTAAAAAATCCCTATTGCCTGGACTTCATAACTTGGTGCACGTAGCGCCGCAGTGCATGTTCAGAGGCAGCCCTCTCCCTCCCCGTTCGTCCTACGTCATAATGTCATGTATCTTATTTGTTGCAAATTTTGTCTAGTTTCTGAATTTCGTAATGCTTTTCCCCTAAAACAATCAGAAATTTAAGTTAAAAACATTTTTTTTTTTTTTGGGGGGGGGGGGGGTTCGGAGGGGGGGAATTTTGGGGGTAAGTTAAAAATTCGGATTCAGCGACCCAAAAAACTTAAAGTAAACCTTATAGAGAAAGTTCGGAGGGGAGATGGGAAGGTGAATGTAAACGTGTGAGTGGTTAAGTGAAATTGCGCAACTTAGTCCACGCAGCACCGCAACGCATGTTCCGAGGCAGATCCCCCTTCCCCTTCATCCTAAGTCATAATGTCATATATCTAAGTTGTTGCACATTTTGTCTACTTTCTGAATTTCTAGATACTTTTCCCTTAAACTAATAAAAAAATTGATTTTTTTAATAAAAACCTTTTTTTGGGGGGGTGCATTTTACCAAAATTTGGGAGGGTGCCGGGGGAAATTTTGGTGGGAAGTTACACATTCGGATTCAGCGACCCAAAAAACATAAAGTAAGCCTATTTCCAGAGCTTCCATTAATTTTTCCAGGTAAAATCCCCTATTGCCTGGACTATTAAGCTAATATTAGTTTTTGTTGCATTAAAATATCTCAATTTGTTGATTTTCTATAAGCAAGTAAACCCTATTGGTTTACAATGGAAGTCAATGGGAATTTGGAGAAATATTAGAGATATCGCCAAGTTGGCGATACACTTGGTGGTATTTGGTGGCAGCAGAGTTTCCCCGTATGGTAACCTCTCTTATAATATAGGTATGAAGATGCATTAAATGCTGTTCAATAACCAATGGCCGCCATTTTTTCTCCCATATAAAACTAAAATTAATTAATTTAATTTAATTAATGAATTAATATTTGAAAAACTTTATTGACATCAAGTGTCATCCACTCCAAGTTTAAAAGATATGTATTTGAACTTGAGTGGATGAATAGTAAGTATTTTATTAACGCTTAAAAATTTGAACAATATATATATAGGGAGAGTGTGAACTAATTGTAGGAATTGAAAATGAGCTATTTTAATTTGAACAATACATAAATTCTGTGAAAGACTGATCAGTCTCTAATTGTAGTATATTAAAAAGCCGAATCTGTTTAATAGTCAAAATTTCATGTTTATATATAAAAAGGCTTTGATGATACGCTATTCAAACTTTGGATGTTTTTCTTGATTTTCAGCCAGTTTAAAAGGTACAACACCCCTTAACCAAACGATACTTTGGAGAAAGTGAAAGAACGTCTTGATTCAATAATACCTAGGGCAATCATGTTTTAGTACTCGTATGTGGCTACTCTAGCAATTCAAATTAGTACTTTGAATTCTCTTATTAATGACATGCAACGCTACTGATGAACGCCGTTCATAGATTTTGAGTGGTATGCATGATCTGCAAAAGCTGTTAATTTTTGACAATTTCAGTCAAACAGGTAACCAGGTAATGAAATAGGTTCTCATACGCTATTGGTGCAAATCTTTGAAATGTAGAGAAGAAGCAATGTTATACAATATTACAAAACTCTCGTCATTACTAATGTTTGTAATTTATTTATATCAAAATATTTTAATTTTGTTGGATAAATATACGAAATCTTATTGTATCAGTTTTGAGTTATATTTCATATAAATTTCTATCAAATGTATTTTTTTGGGTTTGTGTTATTTTTTTTTATTATATATATATATATATATATATATATATATGACAGTTTTTCTTATCAGACATTCGACTGAGTATTTTGTCTGCAAATTTATTTTTACCTGTGACTTTTGCCTTTTGTAACACGTAAAGTGTAAATAAAGTATCGTTATCATGACAAAGCTATAAATATATCAGTGTATACTAATTTTAATTGCTAAGAGGTGTACATTTAAAACAATAAAACTAGTTTTATTCGACTGGCTACATATTTCATCTCTATCCGGATCATTTTCAAAACAAGTGAATAAAAAAAATTCTAAAATTGAATTCTCTATGAAACGCCATCCTTCAATTTTTTACGTACTCTATTTTTTATTGTATTTGTATGTTTATTTCTATTTTTCTTAATCATTGAGTAACACGAGTCATATTTTTTTGTAAGTTAAAAGATGGTTGCATCGTAATATGAATGAGTATGTGAATAAATATATAAGTGTGTGTGTGTGTGTGTGTGTGTGTGTGTGTGTATCTACATTATATGAATAGATATATATACATGTATATACCGGGTGTCCCAAAAATGACTGGTGGATTTTAAAATTCAATAACTTCTAAACGGTGACAGATATTAAAATAATTCTTGCAGGAGGGTTATGTATGATGTCAGGAGATTTTGTACTGTGATACTGGATTTTAGTTCGAATTTCAAACAATAGATGATGCTGAGAGCATTGGGTGCTCGGTCCATACCCGATTTTTGGTACTTCGGGATCCATTCAATACATTTTAATCTCCTTTTTTTGCATGGAAGAAGAGAGAGGCCAGAAAATCGAGCCTGGATTTAGCGGTTATCGCTTGCAGCGCCATCTATCGATGCTATTTGTAACTAAAACTCAGAATCGCGGCATAAAAACTCCGGACACATTACATAACACTCCTGCAAGAATTTTTTTTTTAATATCTGTCACCGTTTGCCAGTTATGGAATTTTAAAATCTATCAGTCATTTTTGGGACACCTGGTATACACCTGGTATACAGCATGATTAAATAAATTTAATTTCGGTTTATTATTATTATTATTATTATTATTATTATTATTAACAGTTCTTAATGTTAATACGGATGGAATGAAAATTCATTGAAAATTACGCAATAATTTTAGAAAAGGTTGATCTTTATGAAAGAAAATGACATTTTCTTTGTAATATGAGGTAATTTTCATAAATCGAAACATTTCAACTTTTTAAAATTAGTATCTAAGTTTTCATTTATTTTATATTACTATCTAGTTAAGCGCATAGCCGCCAGTACTATTTTTTTTATATCGTAAGAATATTTATCGTAATAATAATAATATCGTTAGAATACGAATTTAGGTTTTAAAGTGCCTATTTCGATTTTTCCTAATACCGTATACTTTGAGACACCCGGTCTAGTTTTCGTATATTTCCCGAAGTTGTAACACGAAATATGCAAACTAGATCAGTTGTTACAGAGTAACCCTATCAGTCACAAAGTATACGGTATTAGGAAAATTCGAAATACATACCTTAAAACCTAAATTCGTATTCATTTTTATGGCATATTATTAATAAATATTTAAGCGAAACTATATTTTAATGAGGTATACTAATTAAATAGAATAACTTATAATGGTTTATTGTGTTTCAAAGATAATATTAGAATATTCTCATAAAGTAATTTCATATGCTTTTTATTATTTTTTTATAGATAATTACAACTTTTCCAGTTCTCGCAAATAAATATTCGCTTTCAGCGAATATTTGATTATAAATTGAATTAAATTAGTAGGTAAATCTTAGGTGATTTAAAGATATTAAGGATTATTATTATTTTCTCTCAACTAAAACATTATAAGCGGAATTTAAAATGTTAATGTAATCTTCAATTAACTTTGTGGAAATATATACTGTGTGTAATCATTTTGATAACACTTCCTGACAAATTTGTTATTATTAGCGAGGTATAATTTTTTTCTTTTTAAAATTTATTTCTTTAATTGTAATCATTAATTTGAACCTCTGAATTATTTTCTGAAAGATTCATATAATTATAAAAGATACATATAAAATTTAAAAATAGTCTAATTTTCATTTCTGTTGTGTTGGAACTGAATGACTAAAATAGGTAGAAATTTATACACTTAGTAATAAACAATCTTAGCACTTAGTAATAAGATTTCGATAGTTAAGAATACAGTGTTTTTTTTTCGATACACTGCATTAAAGAAAATATTACATATTCAATATTTATCAATTATTTCAGGACAGTTTTTTTTCTTTTAATGTTTTGCAAGGAAATATTATTTATGTCTAATATTTTATATAGCAAAATCAATATTATACCGAAAGTCTTTGATATCGTTTAATGAAAAAAAAATAAGTGCACAAATGTTATTTATTATGATTTTTAATGTTAGTTGACATTATACTAACCAAAGTTTTATTTACTATTTATTATTGGATTCGAAGTATTGAAGCGGAAATTTTTTTTTACTAAATAATGTAAATTATCATACCAAATATTTAAAGAAATAGAAAAAAATTCTAACAATAGCAAAAATTAAAATCGTTTATAAAACCTTTGCATTTTATAGAAATTTATGCATGTGTCATTAGCATATTTTCGAAAACTATGGTGTTACTCGTCACACGCACGATTTGTTGACGTCTTGCTAATTTCCTCTTTAATAATAAACGAATATTTTCTTTTGCAACCATCTTACGTTGGAGGAAAATGCAATTTCTTTGAAATTACATGCAACAATGGATTTCATTTTAGAATAGAATATCAATTGATATTTTTTATTTTGTTTAATAAAACTGGAAACTCTGTAATGTAATATAAAATGATATATCTTTATTATGTGCGTTTCAATCAAATTTTTTAAAGAAGATATTAATATTTTAAGATGCTAATAATGAGAATTTCAATCATAAAAAATGTGTACATAGTTTTCCCTCACAAAATATTTTCCATAAATTATTTCACAAGTATATTACAATGGAAATATACGTGGATTACAACACAAAAATATAAACATGTCCCATAGGTACAATTTATACAAAAATGTTTTTTTTTTTTTTCTTTAGAAACAAAACTCAATTTCTTATTCTACAATTATGTATTATTTTATTTTTTAAACTTATTAGTTATTGTATTAGTAAATAACTTTGCTTAGTTGGAATACATGTGAGAGGAATAAGCGAAGATTTTGTATAATATAATAAGATTACTAATTATGAAATGTTCATTTCTAATTTAAATTTTTGATTTATGAAACAAAGTTTTATAAAATAATGTTTAGCAAATTACATAGACTGTTAAAAAAATTGGATTTAAATGTTTTCCTTTATTTCAATTTAGATATCTTGACTGCTTATTACGAGGTTTTATTCTCCTAAAATAATACAAATAACAGTAATATGTTCGAAGTCAGTACATTCTGTAAAACTCTTTCAAATGCTAAGAATTATTTATCAAAATTGTATTATTTTTGCATGCGTTTGCTTATATTTACTAAAATAAAATAAACAATATATATATATATGTACTAATTTTTTATCACTATCAACCTAAAATAAATTTGAATCTCAAAATTGGTTCAATACAAAATGCAACTCAAGAGGCATTATAAAGTAAGCAAACAAAAAAAATTATGTCATTGACTAAATTTTATTTACTTCACCACATATCACATGTCTTTTCACGCCTGTAATACAATTCCATAAAGCAATAATAAATATCTCATGATGAATTTATTACGATCATACTAATATTATGGTAATTTAAAACATGATATTTTTGTAAAAAAGGTCATTTACGCAAGTTTCATTTACCTAGCTTCGTCAAATATATTATTGCATTTTGTGTTCTACTGCATTTAGAATTTGGTTTTTTACTGCTTTAAAAAATAAAAAAACCCGACTGCGTAAAAAGCGAACTAATTAATTATTTCTCTTCAATGTGAAACCATTTTTTATATTACTTTCCTATTTTTTTTTTATTTACTTGTACTGAGACTTTTAAGTTGTGTTTAATTGTTAGTACCTATTTATAAAAATTGTTTTGATGAGGCCTATAGATGTCTATGAAGGCTAGAGTTGCAGTAAAGCTAGAGATCTTACCTACACAACTTCCAGGTTGTGTAATATTTAAACGGAGCTTCTGACTGTAAAATAGTCAATGAAACATCATCTTCATTTTGAAAGCCCTATCCAATGATATATCGCTCAACATGGTGCGTAAACAATTTTTTTCGTCTCTACCGCCATTTTGAATTTATAAAAACAAAACCTAGCCTATAACCATTGGACGTCTAAGACAAATCGATAGCGACCTCATTCATTAAAATCAATCCAACCTTTGGGATGTTTCGAGGGTATAAAGAAACCCACATACCCAGATACACGTGAAGCACATAACCCTTCTTGGGAGTCGGGTAAAAAGAACGTATGATTAGTTCAATAGTAAATGTATATTTTCATTTTCATTGTGGAAAATTCAATTCCTTTTCAATTAGATACTAAAAAGTATTTCATCCTATCATTCAATAAGAGAACAGAAATTTCAATTTCTTCTTATATTTCCTGAAGTTGAAAAGTATTTCCTGGATACAATTATATCTTCATTTCATAAGAATTTATGTAGAATACATTAAAATTTTATCATGTTCATAAAGAGATTTTTGTATTATTAAAAAAAAAAATGTTTTATTTCCTCTGTTATAAAATTATTTTGCTACCTGTTGGTTGTTATTTGTCAAATGAAAAATAAATAATATGTGGATGTAGATAAAAATTAAAAAATGTCAAATACAAAAAGCTTAAACACAAATGTTATATTTTAGAAATTTCAATTTTTTAATTGGTTTTTTAGTTAATAAATAGATTTTACTTTAGTTTAGAAATGAAAGACTGATTGAACGATTAATAATATAGCATTACGAATTATAGAATAATCTTAGGATATATATATAGTATATATATATATATATATTATTTGAATTCTTATTTTCTAAATAAATTTATTCAAAATAATTATGCTTCAGTACCAAAACCCTACATGTTTTAAATTTTTATAATTGTTTATTATGTTGTTATATTTTTTATTATGATAGAGTAGTTTAAAAACGTAATCCTAATTTAAATCCTAGCAGAGTAGAAATTCAGTACTGCCACGTTTGTGTCAAGTAAAAAAAAAAATACGACTTTTGTAAACGACTGCTACTTAAGAACTCTCATTTGCAGTTGCTAACTGCAAACAGCAGACACATGAGAAATACCCAAAACAACAGTATTTTATTACTTTAATTTGGAGATTTTAGCTTGGTTTACTGCTTCTATATGACGTTTTTTAAATCCCTCGAGTGTACAGAAGATATTGCAGTTTGAAAGAGCAGTATATGAAATTGTTACATCTACACAGCTGATACTGCGAGTGCACCAATCTGTTATATCTTTACATAGGTATGAGGAACCCACTCTACCTCACAAGTAAACGTTATATATTGTGTTTAAAGCAATTTATAATATACTTTAAAATGCTGATAATGATCTTTCTAAATTTGAAATAAGTCCTCTTGATATGTATATTTTTATTTGTTTGATGCAAATAGAATAACGGAGTATATATATACATGTTTAAATTTAACATGACATTATGTGTAATAATGTTTCAGAAAAAATAAAACATATTTTACTGAAACTTAAAAAAATACAATAAACTATGGGATAATGTAAATAAGTAAAATTTATAACATAAAATTATTCAGAAATGTGTAATTCTTGGTTTGAAGTTTTTAGAATACACGATAGCGATCAGAATAAAGCAGGTTTCTTTGTTTAATATCTTCTTTCATTTTGTACTACTTCTTGTTTAATTTAATCTTTAAATATTCAAATTAAATTGATAAAATGTCTAGTGTAACTAAAATATTTTTAAATTAACAATCTACAGGCTTTTTTGTAAAAAAAAAAAAAAAAAAGACTTTTTCGTTCACGGGGCATCGTTAGTAAACATTTTCTTTTAATATGTGTAGTGAAAGCATGCATGTTTGTTATTTACTACATGATTACCATATTTAGCTTTCCCAATATCTAGCTGTGAAATTAAAAGGAGAAAAAAAACTTAGGTTTTATTCAACGTAACCATCCGGGCAACCAGTTTCATCTTTACTCTTTTGAAATAATGTAAGTAAAACGCGCCATAATTTGAAGTTCAGCATCTACTTAAATATGTCATTGTCTTTTGCTTTAGCTCTTAGATAATTTAAATGTGGATTTATCTGGGATCACTAATGAATTTTATAATCTGCATCATAGCAATTTATTCTTCGTGTTGTTTGTCCCCATCAACGGCTGAGAGATTCTACTCAACGATGTTGGAAAAGGGGAGAAAATGGTTTTGAAACCCGTGTCGTGCTCGTCGGTCGTTTCAGGTCGAATCGTTGTAAAATTTCGTGGTTTTATTTTGAACCTGTGTAAAACATTGCGTAAATTAGTGGTTTGGTTACCTTAGAAAGACAGCTACAGAGGGCTTTGTACCTCTTTCGCAGATCATGAACCGTAAAAACATCATCAACAACTTCAATATAGTTTTTTTTTTATTTGTATGTTTGTTCTATCCTTCTTCAATTAAAAGTCTTCTTATTCATGTTTTAAGCTATCGCCTACATAAAAAAATATCAATTTCAGTCTTTTAGTGGCAAGCATCAAAGTAAAATTTCTGTAACTAAAATAAGTAATTCTATCTCGATGCATTAAATTGTACATTTTTTTTAGAAAATTTAAAAATAAAATCATTACAAATATTTTAAATATAAATCTCACGTAAATTAAATTAAACTCCGAAGTTTCCTTTACATATATGCATACATATATGCACGAAATACTACAAAAATCAACTTAAACATAAAGATAATTAAAATATGATTTTTGAGTGAAGAAAAAAGAATTATTATGATTGTTTTTGTATTTAGAAACAAGCAAATAGTTTCAATTATGTCTATTAAAAATATTGCTAATAAAAGCTTTCCGTTTTCTAAAAAACTTCTAAAATTAAATTAATCTAGTTTGTATTATTTATATAAATAACTGGAAATTTTTGTTTTCATAATTGTTAAAGACATTACACAAACACGTCCGAATTACTTTCGCAAGCCTTTGAAGTATAATATTTAATTATCGCGTCATGAACTTTAAGCATTCAGAAGTTGAATTGCAAATGTTAAATTTAATGGTAGATTTTAAAGTTACATCAAAAGTGTTTCAGAGCGTTCATTTTAGTAATGGGTTTTATGACATCATATTGCTTGGAATAGTGTTATAATTTATAGCACTCTATTAACATTGTTATTTAAAAAACGACTATAGCATATTTTGCACTCTTGTTTGCTTTAACAAAATTGCAAGCATTTTGACTATTTTACTTATCACCCAATCCATATTTGACAAAAACCTTTATTAATTCAAGGTTTTTTTGTAAATTGAAATTTATTTATTCTTTTTTTAATTAATGGGTTTTCATTAATCTTTATTTTCTCCCCACTTTCCTTGTTTTCTTAATTATTTAAGGAGTCGGTGCATTTTTTTATATTACTTATGTGGGGAACCTAGAGGACCCTGCGATGTGTTTTTAAGGACGTTATGTCTAATTGAAATTTTATTTCATAATATCAAAAATTAAAACATTTCAATATAATCTATCTTAGCCCAAAATATTCTCAACTTGTTAGGGCAGCTGCAGAAATGTGTTCCTTACTACCTTAATGCTGCTTGAAAGAAGACATCACAACTATTCATGATTTGTTGCTTAAATTGTTCGATGAAATTGGGTAGAGAATTGTGAATTATCACATTCAATGCACACTCATCACAAAAAATGTCATTAGGCAACGGATCTGGAGAATGGAGAGACCAATATAAAATTTACCTCCGCCTAACAATCCTTCGATTAAGATAAGTCTGATCTAGATAATATCTGACAAAATAATTTATTTAACCGGAGAGGCAGCAGACGTGTTAAAAGATGATCGTTATTTTGAAAAACAAACTTGATCGTCACGAAAATCGATGAAATTCTCTTTAACGTGTGTGCTAATTGAATAGATTGAGTGTTATAGCATTGTGAGATAAAGAATGCTGCTAGCTTTTCCATCGGAAAAAGGATATGATATAATTTTCTAAAATTCTTCACCATGTATAATTTCCTGTGGTTTCGTGAAAAATGTGGCATTTTATAATACTTGTCAGTTAAATTTTACACCAAGAGTCAAACAGTCTGTGTCTTTCCCGTTTTACAGAGCTAGCGCCTAGATAGTTTTTTCTGTGGAAGCATTTGAATGAGATAGTTAATTCGACTCCGTGCAATTTCGTAAAATACTTAAAACAGCGATTTTGATAAACTAATGAAATTCTTATAGCAGCAATTAAGACACCAAGAAAGGATTTTTAGAGAGGTTTTATAAGTGCCAAGAAGTAGAGGCCAGATAATTCGAGAATCTTTTAAATTAAGTTGTTTTAGGTTATGTTATTTTTTACTTTTTTCATGAAATTAAATTAAAAAATTATAAATACTCATAACTTAAGAAGCATCGCAGGACAATTTTTTATTGAATTGTTTTTCATTGAGTGACATTTTAGAGTGATATGCCTCGACACCTTCCGTCTCATTAGAAACTTCAAAGTTGAATTTCTCGGTACTTTTTCTTTCACAAATTCCAGTCGCAGTAATTTTTAACCTGACAAGTTTTCCCGTCTCCCAATTTTTAACCCTCTGTAATTGTTTGAGCTCATGTTTCACTATTTTATAAAATTCCAAAGTATTTCTGAAATAAGAGAAGACTTTGGGACATTTAGCTGAAGTTATACGAGATAATAAATGGATAATCAGTTTTTAACTTTCATGATTTTGAATCCCAAACTCGAGCTTTTTAATTATTTTCTTTATTGTTGTGTATTTAAGAATTGTGCAATAATTTATTTTAAAGATTATAATTTCCGTCGTTATAATCCACGGATAGAACAAACAAGGATAGAGTTAGAAATTTTTATTAAAAATTGCACTCTATGTAATATGAGCCGCAATAAAGAAAAATACATTTTATGAAATAAAATCATTTCTATTTAAATAAATTTATTTTGTAGGCGGATTGTACAAAGAAAATTGCAGTATGTGCAGAGTTGTCGCCTGTTTCCATGTGAAATCAAGATTTTAAACAATTACAAATTACAAAAGCAATTAATTATATAAAAAGACAAGTAATTCAGTAACTAAGCTTGCGGCTGCAGCAACTGTACCTTTCAAAAATGCTCTGTTTGCCAAACTAGGTAATTCTCATTTTAAGATAGCTCAGTCAAAACATCCAGCATCTATCTTCAAATAATATCTAATAAATCTGAACAGCTTTGCATTTCAACCACAAACATATTAGAGTAAATTAACGCATTTAAGTTTATCAACGCAGATACTCCAATACCTTTCGCCAATGCCGTTTCTAGTCTAACAATAATCGCATGTTCCACCAACGAGAGAAATAACATGTTTATGAAGATACTCGTACGGAAAAATATCCCCAATACAAAATATTTACTAAAAATACCAGTGGATTACACAGCTAAAACACGCTCGACACAACTACAACTGCACAGTTTAGAGCAAAGAATCATGTATAGAACTTAATAAACATAATTTCGTAAAGAACAAAATGAAACTCGAATCGTTCCGATCTTCTCTATACTTTATGTAATTTAAATTGAGAAAGAAAAGAAACATGTAGGCACAAGCGTTATTTTACAAGTAATCACATATCTATGCACAATAATATTATCATGGTCAGAGTAGATAAATCGCCACACAGAAGCGTCGTAAAAAACTATTTTATTAAATTGTTTGTCTTGAAGAGACTTTTTGCAGCAATATTTCCCTAGACCCGCCTTCACATTTAAAATTTCAAAGTTGAACCAAGAGAGCCCCTACCCCTTTCATGCACTATAGCCCCAATTTCATTTATATCAGGTGGTTGCTTTAGAATAGATTGAAAACATATTTGACAGAATTCTGGAATTACAATTCATTTCAAAGATAAAAGTAGTAGTGTGAGATATATAATGGACCTCATATATTTTTTTTATTTGCTTCATTATATATTCAATTTTGCTTTCGTAAAATCGTATTTCTGTTTGATGTCATTAACGATTTTGTAATATAATGGATTATTAAATTGTATGAACATTATTATCAAAACGGTGAAATTTCGTATTGAGGACGATGCAGAATATTTCACTCTACTGAAACATAAAAAATGTATCAAAAATTTACAAAAAAGATGCGTTTAAGCATAAAAGTATGAGCTATAATCTGACGTAATTAAAATTTTACTTAACATTATTGGATGCAAAATAATAACTCTCTGAAATTTAAATAGTTGCTTCAGCAATCAACATTTTTTTTTTAATTCACATAACTATTCACATATTTTATTATATTTTACTCTTTTTTACTCCATCTTCATTAATAACACTTTAACCATTATTAACATTTTCGCATCTAAGATTTTTTTCTTACAGACGTTCTTTAATAGCAATATATTGAAATCTGATCAATTAACAATCATCATTGAATTGAAACAATCATCACTAAAAAGAGCTCTGTTAATGTAGTATATACATTAAGCTATCAAAAGACAACGTAAACTCAAAATATACTATATAATAAGTCATTTGTTTGATAAGATAATTTGTTATACTTAATCCATGTTAAACTTTTTTTTATTAAATATTTAAAAGAAAAAAAGAAAAGAAAATTTTCAAAAAAGTAATATATAAAGATATAGATTCAACATTAAAAAAATATGTCTTTCACAATTTCAAAAGAAAATCTAAGGGATAAGAAAAAGAGGAATTAATCTTTACAAGTTTCAAAATTAGAAAAATCTTGTAAATTTTCTTTCAAGATTAAGATTATAATTTATTAATATTAAAACTATTATTTGGCATTTATCAGGGATATTTTTTTATTTCATATTCATCACTGTCTAGTTACAAAGTATTAACATTTTCATAGAGCAGAATTTAAAAAAAATCGTTATTAAACTAAATAATACCGCCATTTAAATAATGTTTAAAAATACAATGATTTTTTTTTATTGCATCTAGTTTTTTTTATCTTGAAATATTATATATACATATTATACATAAATGTGATGATTTGTCAATACATTAACAAAAATTATCAGAGAACTCACAAAATCATGATTATCGCTGTAGAATTCATCTCAAAAGAGGAATCTGGTGGTAACAGAGAAATATAGTTAAATTCTGGCTTAGATCAAGGCAATGAATTGAAATTCATGAGAAATTTTTCATCAATAAAACCAGGAGAATGATTATTAACTTTATTATTAAGTGATTTTTATTAACACAATTTCAAATGATTGTAACAGGGACTGATATTCCTAAATGAAAATGTATGACTAATAAGGTATTGATATAGGGGAGGTAGGGGAGGTATGATACTTTTTTTTTTTACTGACTTTTTACAACACTTAGAATCCTATTTTTAAACAAATTTTTCGTGTTTTCTTATAAAGTGACCTTTTATTAATTTATTAAAAATATTGTGAATTTAAAAAATAATCATTCAAAAAATATATCCCAATTATTGTGAATAGTTACTACTGTATCAAATCTCCACATTGCTGGGGAGGATTGATACACTAGCAAGGGAGATTTGATACATTTTTATGCAAATTGAAGAAAAAAATGCAGACAATTCAATTTATGTGTCACACAATTTTTTGTCATAAATCTTGAAATATTTAACTCAAATTTAAAAAGAAATGACATTGATATATTTTTGTTTCAGAAATGTTTTTTACAAAATATTTAAACAATTGCTATTATTTAAACAATTCTATTAACACACTTTTTAGAAAATAAATAATGAAAAAAAAAACACTAGAGATCTTGCTGCAAGGAAAGATGAAGTGAACATTGCTGATTTGCAAACAATTTTACATAAATGCAGCACATTTAAGATTTCTTCAACCCTTTCAAGGGAAAGCATTTTTAACGCTAAAGTGTTGAATAAATGAATGGAACCGGAATTTTCCAACAAATTTAATTGGAAATAAGAAAAGGGCTATATTTCACTTTCATATTAAATGGCAAATATTTTATCAAAATGCTGGGGCCAATGTGGCGTCTGGGAATTAAAATTAAGTGGTTTCATAAACATACCACCACCCCTGAAATGGTTAAGAGAAAACCTAATAACTCTATCATTTTGGTAAGTAAAATCGGGTGGATTTAATGTTTTTTTTTAATTTTATCTTCGTCAATTATAGAAACATCTTCCCTTACAGGCCATTGAAACTTTTTTCCTTCTACATGACCAGCAAAGCGAACTAACCATCTGTCATCGCACTGCTTTTCTATGTAACCTACATAATGTCTATGAATAGTCTCTTTGATCTTCCTTACCAATTTCAGTCGCTCTTGCTGTAAAGCAATAATGAATATTACAGTCCTATATTAGTTTACAACTTAAAAAAATATTAAATTTCAAATATACAAGTGTATCATTTCTCCCCAGCACTAATGTATCATTTCTCCCTACTATACCTTATTGGATTTTCAATCACTTTGTATAAATGCAGTTGCAAAATGCCAATCTATTTTCTGGTAAAACTCACCCTAAGAATGTGCTTTACAAATAAAAAAAGTGCAAGATATTATCTGCACAATAATAAGAGTTATGAAAGAAAATCAGCATTTAAAAAAAATTACACTGACATTCCAAAAGTCTTCAAAATTAAAAGAAAAAAATCGTTGTCAGTTCTTCACTGCTAAGTACAGCTAATGATGGCCTCTGCTAATAAAAGAAGACAAAACATCTGTTACAATAGCTGTTAATTCCATTTGTTGAGAAAAATACCAATGTATCAACCATCCCTATGTATCAAACTTCCCCTACCTCCCCTACCCGATATACGATACTAATAGATGACAATCTAAGTCTTTTAATTCATTTACTGATGCAGAACTTAAATATAACTTTCCAGTTTTCGAAGAAATCCTCATAATGATTGCAATTTTTCTTTCAAGCAATTTGGAATCCGAAATTCTCTTTTTATCATCGAAGTTGCAAAATATTTTAAGCGAATGAGCTCATAAATACAAAGAAAACCATTCAGCAAAGTAGTGAGTTTTGATTAAAAACAATCCCCATTGCAACCTGTTTTGCAATGATTAACAATCAATTTAAAATTAGTTGTTTTAAACTTTATACTTGCATAATTGCTATACTACTTGATCAAAAAACTTTATGTTTAATTCTCGAAGGTAAAATTTATAAAAAAAATAAAAAATAAATATGATGTCAAAAATATGTGTTAGTATTAAAAAGGTTCAAGTTTGATACAATTTATACCCTCTAAGAAAAATTTATGAATATCATTAATTTGTAGAATTTTTTACTAATACATTGCTAAAAGTCACATTTGTATACTATTATTCGCAGCAGTGGGTGATGCGGGGTTTCAATTAATATATTGCCATTCACAAAATTTTATTCAGGGTGTCCACTCTTAAAGGTGTCCAATGGCTAGTTTCTAAACATTTAGTCATAGACATATGGTTCCCGGTACAAAAATGTTTTAAATGGACAAACGAATATTTATTTCAAAAGTCGTTTTAATCAATAAAAACCTTTATTAAAAAGTTACGAAATTTAAAGTTTTATAATATTCCCCGGTACTATGGGATATTTAATAAAACTTAAAAAATATATAAAAATTTAATAGTCCAATGGCTAGCTTCTAAACAGTTAGTCATAGACATATGGTTCCAGGTACAAAAATGTTTTAAATGGGATAAACAAATATTTATTTTAAAAGTCGTTTTAATGAATAAAAACCTTTATTATAAAGTTACGAAATTTAAAGTTTTATGACATCCCCCAGTACTATATGGGATATTTAATAAAACATAAAAAATATATAAAAATTTAAGTTTTTTTTTTTTTTTTTTTTTTTTTTTTTTTTTTTTTTACGTAAATCGCTTTTAATCTCGAAAATCTCTTTTAATTGTAGCCAAAATCTCTATCACACTTTTCCTTTCAGAAAAGTGATTTGAAACAACATAATATTAAATGACGTTAGCTGTCGTTACTAATTGTGATTGATATCTTTAAAATGGGTTTTAGGTTTGCTCAAACTGTGAAAAAAAAAAAGTATATTTTTAGAAACATTCATACAGAATTATTGTATTATAAATTTATAACTAAGCGCTATTTTTAGACGACAAAAAAGAAACTTGCATTTTTGGTCGTTATACAGGTGTGTTTGTATGTATGTATGTCTCTATGCATCTCTTGAGTTTTCTCAACAACAATTGAACGAATTTTAATGTATCTTTTATATTACAATTGTAGTACACATGGAAGGATTTAGGCTAAAAAAACACATGGTGTTGTACATTGTTTTTAACAGGAACACATAAAATATTTTAATATATAACTGTCTTCTCTGTTACAAACCTGAGCGATGAGCAATAGATTGTCTTTAAAAATGTGAGATATGTGGCATAAAGGAGATAAAACATTATTTTTCGAAAGACTATTGGCTAAAACCTTGACAGAAAAGAAACCATGATGCATCTATAAATATAAAACTGGCTACATATGAGCAATGCAATTTGAGAGATTGAAAGAAATTTTAGAGAAATCGTAAGCGATGTGAACCTAGAGTGTGTTTAGATAGAACATAATGGCGACTTATGAGCAATTAAAGTTTTTTGGTTAAGATAATTTTAGATATAAATATTACGAGCCTGTCATTATTACCAAAATATTGTTTGTTAACATATCTCGTCTCCCCCCGGGATTGCACTTATACTCTAAAGCGAAAGCTGGGTTCCCGGGGCGGTCATCCCTCTCATCCCCCTGTTAACATATCTCATTCGTGTAATAGAGCTTTCCAGGGAAATAATGCTGAGATATAGGTTGTAATAGTTTGGAAAAAAAACTTTTCTGCTGAGCATGCGCCATGTATGTATGGTACCATTTTTCTTATGAAGACACTCGAATGGCAACAACATAGATTAAATTGATTGTTGTGGCTATCAAAAAATAATCTCTTTTGTGAAACCACTCTCGTTAACATATGCTAACAAACGCTTAATATGCAAATGAAAATTAGGCAAAGTAAAAATTTGGCAGTTAAAAGGAAGTCGTTTTCGAGAAGCAGTCATTTTAAGTCGACTTAATTTTTTGTTTTCAAAACTATTTATTCTGAATATCCGTACCGCGTTTAAGAATTTTTAATTTTCTACACTGCTGGCCATTAAAATTGCAACACCAGGAAGGAATGATCTGACGGACGTCAAAATCACGTGACAGAAAGAAGAGATTGGAATATGTAAATGATTAGTGTTTCCGGGCATTTAGACGATGAAGGCGAGAGAAACGGCATTTGAAGCACTGCATAAAATAAAAGTTTCTTGGTGGATTTCTAATTCTAAAAGCGCTTTGTAAGGTCGGCATTTGCTCAGAATATCGTGCTATGCCTCGAATAATAAGAAGAAAGGCTTACCATGAAGTTTCGAAATTCGATAATAGAAGGATCATTGCCTATTGCGAGTGTGGATTATCGTTTCGTGATATCGTCCGTCGCAGTGGTCGAAATCCAATCACTGTCATGCGAATATGGAATCAATCGGTTGCTGAGGGATATACTAAACGGCAAGCAGGATCTCAACGCCCTCCCATGACTAACGCCCGAGATGACAGACATATAGTAAGGTCGGACCTGCAAAACCGTACAACCACATCACGGACCATTAATCAGGAAATGGGCATGTTTGCAGAACGCCATTATCCACTCGTGCAGTTGAACGACATTTACAGCATCGTGGTCTGTCAGCACGGTGACCATTACTACGACTTCCCTTGACAATGCAGCATAGAGACAGAAGGCGACTCTGGTGCACCAAATGACAAAGCTTGATACAACAGTGGCACAATGTCGTCTTTTCAGATGAGTCCCGGTTCTGCGTGCAGTATTCTGATGGCCGTATACATGTCTGGAGGCTCCGAGAAGAACGCTTATCGCCTGCTTGCATTCAATATCGGCATAGGGACCCTGCATCTGGTGTGATGGTTTAGGCAGCCATTAGGTACACGGCACGCACATCTCTAGTTCGCATCGACTGTAATTTGAACGCAGATCTGTACTTTTCTGACATCTTACGACCAGGGTTTGTACCCTTTCTTCGAGGCCTGCCAAACGATTCCAACAAGATAACGCAATACCACATTCTGTACGTCGTGTTCTAACCTTCCTCGATATGCAGGAAGCTATTGCTGCCCTGGCCATCACGGTCTCCAGATCAACCACCCATTGAAAACATCTGATCATGGATTGCTGAGAGACTGGCCCGCTACCCCTCACAAGCTAATATGATTGATGAAGTGTGGCATAAACTGGAAACAGCATGCAATGGGTTCCCAATTTCTGTCATCCAAATCCAGTTCGATTCAATGCCTAACCCGGTAAGGGCCGTTTTAGCTGAAAGAGGGGGCAGCTGTTTCTACTAATCTCACACCCCTGCAAACCTCTAAACTGCTAACAAGTTTAATCATTTTGTTTTCATGTCATGCTGTTTTCGTACAATAAATATATTTTTTGTATTTTCTTTCTTTCATGCTGTTGCAATTTTAAGGGCCAGTAGTGTATATCTACCAAAGTATAGTAGAAGTTGAACGATTTAATAAAAGCTAATAATAACTGATATATAATAGTTATTACAATAGTTTGATTTTTAGTTTTATATTTTGTAATAAACTCTTAACAGTCGTTTTCTAGGAAAATACGTTTCCAGAATGTTAAAATAAGCAGCATATTCAAACTAAATAAATTTTGACATTCTACATTTCGTACAATGCATTTTTAATAGGTTTTCAGTCGTTTACATTGAATATAAATATTTTTCTTCGCTCTGTATTTTTACGAAGTTATCTTGAATTCGTGCAGTTTTCTTTTGAAGTGAATAACATTTCAATTTTCATTCTCAGAATAGCAATAAACGTTTCTTAGGCAATAAAGGAATTTATTTGCTTACAAATATTGACCTGCTGAATACTAACATTATTTCAGTATAAACGTGCAAATCTTTATTTCCAGTGAAATAGATATTTTCGTGCTTTGGTTAAGGAAGTATATAACTGTCAGTAGAAGAAAATCAACTTTAAAATGAATATGTTTGCCGGAAAATTATATTACAAATTATAGTAAAATTAGTTTTTATTTTGTGTTGATTTTATTGTTCAATACGTTTATTTAAAAATAGCGTTACTATCACAATTCCCCGACTTTTCGATTAATTAGTTGCTTTGCATGTTGAAGCTCTAAATTTATTTCATCTAAAGACCAGATTTAAAATATTTTTTTATATTATAAGCTGTAGGGAATCTTTTTATTTCCATGCAATTCTGCTCATATTCTTTATACTTTTAAAGATTGTTTAACAGTATTTAACAATCAATAAAATAACGGCTGAAGAATTTTGTTGCTTAACTCACTTTTTATAAATTATTTTAAATGAAAATGGAAGACAATCTCGTCTATATATTATAGACGGATTTCAAAGATTGAAATATTTCAAAAAATGCTGTTATATCTAAACATGAGTAATAAAATATTTTGGAACTTGACTCAGAATTTAATTCTTTAAAACAGAAATATAATTATATTCTGAAGTTACATTTATCGGATCAGACAACATTACTCTAAGCTCTTTAACATTTTAAAATGTACAACTATATTTATAATCAACTTTTCTGGCTCATTCTAAAGAGTAGATTGATCTTTTGGTACATACATCACATTTAATAAAATTTAAATAATATTAAATAAAACGAATTACAGTTTTCCAACTGAGCGAAAAAATGCTCAAGCCGGGATTCGAACCCAGAAGCTTTGACTTACATTGTCTCTACCGTTTCAGCTAACTGGGTTTACAGAAACAGAAACAACCCACTCGTGGACAGCCAACATTGCAGTATAGGAGATAAATATCACGAAGGGAAAAACCCATATCCACCTTCCCACGAAACCCCCAGACACCAGACGGGTCCGGAGGCCTCAGCAGGTAGGAAGACACCCCCCCCCCCCCCCCAATTGAAATTTCAATTAAAATTGTACAATCATATCACAAGTGCTACCCAATGTTGCTTAAGCTGGGCGAGCGCAAATAAAACAATATTTTGGATTTTTAAGATTTTACAGATATTACAGATCATCAATCAGTTATTAAAATAGGAATACTTGAAAGTAGCCAATTTAAAATTTTAATGAAAAATTAAAATAGTATTGTTAATGTTAATTAAATTTAATTAAATTAGCTAAAAGATTTCTTAAAAATTTATACTAATCCATATTAGGGCCTAATATGACTTAATGAAACAAAGTTAGTTGAGACAAAATTGATTGAAATCTGAAAAATAAGTAAATCTGAGCGAAACTTTGAATGATATTTAAATGAAATAATAGTCTTGTTAAATTTAATTATGATTCTGAGTGATGACCTGTTAAGCAAGTTTGAGATATTAATTATAATTAATTTTAAAGTTCTAGATAGCTTAATATGTTGAATATTCTATGTATTTCACAGTTCAGTAAAGTATATGTCACATCTTTGAGTCATTATATTTTGCAGTTCAAAATCATTATATTTCATAGTTCATAGTATGATTTTTACAGTTCTAAACATTGTAGATTTTAGTTTGAAGATAAAATTCACAGTTTGGAGATTTAGTCCAAAGTTCAGGAATATAAACTTTTACAAATCAAGGTGTTATTTAATTAGACGATGTTTAATACTTTTATGAATGATCTTGATAGTTAATGGGTGACACTGTTTATAGAATCTTTTTTATGAAGGAGTAGTGTTTATTAAGAATATTGTAATTTTCATTTAGCGCTGAAAAGTTTGCTGGATCCAGTAGAATCTTCTGGAAGTTTTTCCTTAAGGTTTTGTTTTTATTAAATTTGAAATGATTAGGTAGGAGAGAGCAATTCCCAAAAATATAGTGTTGTACTGTTCCTCGGCCTTCAGTGCAGGAGCATATGTCCGAATTTAATTTGCCTATTTTGTAGAGAAATGCAGGAAAACTGCCATGGCCACTAATGTAATAAACTGATCATCTTGAAGTACAGATAAATTCTTTGTTAACTTGGTTAAGAATTTTATATGTATCTCGTCCTTTTACTGAATGTTTCCAGATATCCTGCCAGTCTTGGATAATTTTTTCGCGTATATAATTTTTAATTACTGAATCCGGGAATGGTATATGTTGAATTTCATCATAGTGGTCGTGTTCAATTGCATTTTTTGCCAAAGTGTCTGCGCGCTCATTCCCAACTGTTTCCATGCTATATTTATAGATTTCTGCGGGATTTTTTGTAGTTCTGTATAAATCTGTCTTATTATTTTGTTTCTTGGGAAGATAATTTTGAGGGCATCTAGTGAGGATCTACTGTCTGTTAGGATTAAAACTGATGTAAATCTAGAGGTCGAAAACCATTCTATTGAATTTAGTATTGCTTTAAGTTCTCCCTGATAGATTGAATTGAGAGGGTTAAAGGTTGGTTGATTCATGACGGCCGATTATCTACACTTGGGATATAGGCCCTAGGGGGGAGTGCCCTTCGTGGGGGTCTTTCTAAGGGAACCTAACCCGTATTTAGGCATGGAAATCCAAGATTTCGAAGAAATCGACGAAAACTCCGAAATGGTTAGGCCGACGGGCGCGATTGGGTTTGAACCCAGCACCTCCCATCTACCAGCTTCGAGAGCAGAACCTCTCAGCCACTGAGAGGTTCTAGGCACTGTCGTAGATAAAAGTATCTTCTAACATGACTGTAAAGGGGCATGAAGTTCCCTGTTTCATTAAAGAGCCATCAGTATATATCTTTAATTTATTGCTGCGAATTTCTGTTTCCGTTATTTCTTCTAGTATATTCAGGTTATTAATTTTGTAATAGTCCGGAAAATCGAACGTACTTTCCTTCAACATTAAATTATCTTTATTTATTTTCGTTGATTGGATTATTGAATTTCTTTTTCCCATTTTTGTCTGATATGCCATGAATTTGTTCTGGATTTTTGAGATGATTGGTGGTACTCCTGTTAAAACATTTAGTGCTTCGTGTGAAATACTTCTGTAAGTTTGATAACATTCATTAAACTCATTCTTTGTATTGTTTTCAGAGATCTGATTCCAAGACTGTTTAAATTAGGGAACCATATTTCATGTGCATACAAGATTTGTCTTTCAACAACCGTTGTGTACCACATCTTTTTTGTTTTGGGATTTATTCCTTTTTGGTAATTTCCCAGGAATTTGAAACTAGTAACAAACTGAGATATTCTTGCTTTTATATTTTCCAGATGAATTTGAAATTTTAATTTTTGATCAAAGATTATTCCTAAGTATGGTAATGATAGCTCTAGTTTGATTGTTTTATTTTTTAATTTAAAAATTGGATGTCTGTTATTTAAGAGGTTTCTTCCAAAGAGTATTGCTTTTGTTTTCTCTTGTGAAATGTTGAGATTTAATCTGTTATATATTTCTTCAAAACTACGGATTTTTTCATTAGCATCCTTTTCTAAGTCGGTTCTTGAATTTCCTTTTATTAATACCACAAATTCATCTACATAAACCACTAGTTCTGGGAACTTTTTAAGTAGTTCCTTAATGATGAAGTCTGCTACTATTAACCATAATAACGGGCCTAAACATGAACCCTGCGGGCATCCCTTGAAACTACGAAGCCATTGAATGAAACTAAAGTTGTTTGCTCCGATGAATCTATCACTTATATAGTTAATAAGTAAGTTTTTTAGGTATCTAGGTAGTTCTGATTCTTCGATTAGTCCCGAGATCATATTCCAGCCTATTGAATCAAAAGCTCATTGTATGTCAAAAGATATTAATCCTACATATTTATTGCACTGGAGAAGTTCCATTATTAGGTCTTTTACATATTGCAGTGCCGTTAGTGAGCTTCTCTTCTCTCTGAAGCCATGTTGTTGGTTTGCTAAGAGATTTCTATTTTCTAAATATGTTTGTGTACGTATTTTTATT
Organism: Maratus speciosus; assembly: GCA_963932465.1. NCBI lineage: Eukaryota > Metazoa > Arthropoda > Arachnida > Araneae > Salticidae > Maratus > Maratus speciosus. The sequence goes on along the minus strand of OZ010788.1, from coordinate 364,170,180 downwards.
ATTCTCTCTAACACCTTACCCATCATTGGGAGTAAGGCTATTGGTCTGTAGGAATTTGGATTTCTTGGGTCTTTATTTTTCTTCCTGAAAAATATCACCACTCCTTTCTTCCACGCCATTGGAAAATGGCCTATTTGAAGACATTTATTATAAAGGAGTAGCATCAATTTTGGAAATCTTTTAGTTAGATTCTTTATGATTTTAATGTCGATTCTATCATATCCTGGAGCTTTTTTAGGATTTTGCTGACTGATGACATATTTAAGTTCCCTAATATGTTGATTTTAATTTTATCAAATTCTTTATTTGGAATTAGATCCCGATTAATTCTCGAGTTTATTTGCTCTGTATCTGGGTTTCCAAAATGATGATAAATTAGATTTTGTTGAATGTCAATAAATGAGTCATCCATTGCTGAAGTTTCTAGTATGGTATGTATTAAATCCGTATTTTTTAGGTATTTACCTTTCATTATTTTAAAGGCAGTGCCATATACACTTGTAGTTTGTTGGCAGAATGAATACCATGAGTCCTGTTTAGCTTTTTTGATGTTTAATTTGTATTCGGCTAGTGCCTTTTTATATTCCTTCCTGTATTGCTGATTGTCTGTGTCTCTTCGAAATCTTTTGTATAGTGCATTTAGTCTACTTCGTTCAATTTTGAGTTTGTCCGTGTATCAGTTGATATTTAGGTCTCTTTTTTGATTTTTCTTTTTTAATGTTGAGTGCATTATACTAGCCATATGTTCCTGGAAATTATTGACCCATGTATCTAGATCTTCTGGAGATGATGTATCTTGAAGTGTTGTCCTTAATTCTTCTTCCTTTTTATCAAATTCTTTGTTAAATTTTTTAAAAGTTTCATATTTGGTTTTAAATCTGTATAGGTTTCGTAGGAGAGGTTCCAACTGCAATATGAAGTTTATATATCTGTGGTCACTGAGTGATGGAAAATTCACTTCTACTGACCAAGAATCAAGAAGGTCCTTCGTACTTAATCCACATAACGTTAGGTCTGGATTACCTTTCTTCTTACCTAAGATGAAGGTGTTTTCTGTTTGTGGGTCGTTGAATATTGTTATATCTCGATTTGCAAGATAATCTAGTAGGATTTCACCTCTTGCGTTGTTTCTGCTATAGCCCCATGCTCTCAGGTTGGCGTTAAAATCGCCTCCCAATACTAAGTTGTACAATTATGAATGGTTCTTGACCAGTCGTCGAAATCTTTAGCTAGATTTCCCTTTGGCTTGGAGTATTGCGAGGCAAATTTAAAATTTTCTAACTTCGTTGTTAAATTTATAAATACACTGTTATCTGTTTGTAGGATTTTGTTATGTACAAATAAAGGGTTGGCGATAGTTATTCCCGGTGCATTTAATTTTGATTGATATAAAGCCCGAGAAATCGGGAGACCCGTAAGAGAATTTTTGCTTCTGTGGTAATCCTGGATTAGTGCTATGTCGATATTGTTCTGGTTCATGTATTTAATTAGTTGAAAGTTTGCTGCACGGCAATTATTTAAGTTTATTTGAGTTACTTTTATGTTTTGTTGTTGTAAAGGTGCACCACCAAAGAAGTAAGTTGATTGCATTGATGGAGTTTGATTTTGATTGTGGGTGCCTCTAGCTATATTAATCTGTGTGCTTGAATCAATCTTTTTGCCTCTATCAGCGGTGGGGAGGCTGTGCCTCCCTTTTTCTGAATGATGAGTTGATATAAACATCTCTATATTTGACTGTTCTTTTATCTGTTGTTTTGTAGTTCTTACTATACTCTCTTCTTCCGGTATTTTCTTCTACTTGTCTACTTCTTTCATTATCCCTTTCCCTTGGGTCTTCAGTTGATGGTCTTTGATATCTGTTATCAATAAAGTATTTACGACAATTTTTTGAAAGAAAATTTTGGGTTTGTGGTTTTGACTTATAATAGCCTTGTAGGCGTCTTCATTTTTCATATTGAAAAATTGGGCATTGGGGTGATTAAAGTCTTCCTTGTTATATCTTAAGCAATTTATGCATTTCTTTATATTTTCTCCACACTCGCTTGTTGGATGTTTCCCTGAGCAATTCGTACACCGTGATCTGAATTCACATTGTGATTTGGTGTGGTTGCTTAATTCTTTGCAGTTTGTGCATCTCAGCCCTCCTATGTAGAATTCATCCTTGATTAGTTCATAAAATAATTTTATTTTTCCTATTTTGACAATTTCCCTGCATTCACCCACCGGTGCTTCTATTATCCAGTTATTGAATGTTGAATTGGGGATTTCTAAAGATTTAAAGATTGTGAATGAATTTAAGTACTTCCTTTTAGATAGTTCTTCTTCCAGTTCCTCCTTTGTGAATTCTTTGTTTATTCTCAGTAGAATTATTTTCATCTTCCGTTCTTCTGGGTTGATTATTTCAAAGTCTTTTGAATTGTTCTTAAGTAACTCTGAAATCGTTTCTACTTCTTTTTCTGAGGTTTTTAGTTCTATGTTGTTGTTTATTGTACGTCTTATATTTTTAATTTCCAGTTGCTTGTCTTTCTTTTTGGCTTCTTCTGTGATTATTTTTGTGACTTGTGATACTTCGATAGATTTATTCGGAACTATAATTAATTTTTTATGTTTTTGTACTACTGGCTTGACTTCTTGAGTCGTCTTTATTTTTTTGGATGCATAATGTCTTCAACATTTCGTTGAGTTTTTGGTTCTGTTCTTGAAATTGTTTGTTTAAATTTCCTATTAACTGTTTTCAGAGTAGGTCTATATGATTGTCTTGAATTTCATAATTAAATGCTTGTATTTGATCTATTTGTGATTCACAATAGTGATGTAATCTTTTCAGTTTACCGAGCATTTCTGTTTGATATTGTTCTTGATATGTTTGGAATGTTGTGTATTTAATTTTTGAGTTTCTAACTGTTTCTAGTTCATTTGTAATTTTGTTATGATAAGTTGTCAAGGTTTCTGTTAAGTCTTGCGTAATTCCATATATTGTCTTTATTGTTGGTGTTATTTCGGTCGTTAATTTTTGAGGTATCTATTTGTGTAGAGGGTTGTATCTTGGCAGTAGAAGTATTTTGTTTTTTGAAGAGTCTTAAGAAATTTATAAAATCTTTATCAGACCAGGTTTTCCGCCCATGTCTGATGAAATCCTGTTCAAAGAGCTTCAGACCTCTTGTTGGAGAAGTCTCTTCTTTTGATTCTAATTCTTCTTCATCGTCCCCACTATCTGTAGAGAGTAGCGAATATTCTTCCATGTCTTCCGTCTGTCTGAATTCATTTTCTGTTTTCTTTCTGCTTTCTTGTTCCTTTAATTCTTTCAAATATTCTTCTATTTGATCTTTTTAAAGAGATAATTCTTGTTCTTTGGTTTCTAGTTCTTCCCTTTTTTCTTTCAGCTGCTGGTCTAACTCTTCTAATTTACGATTTTTGGTTTTTAAATCTTTTTCCAATTTTTTATATTTTTCTTCCTGTTGACTCATTTTTTTTGCGGAATAGCTTCCTGTTCTTAAAGTATGGATAATGTTTGGAGTAGATTCAATTACTATATTTTCCTTTTCTTCAATGAGTTAGATGTATTCCTCTCTATATCAAGATTAGTTGGTTGAGCCAGTTTTGCTTTTTCTATTTCTCTACTTAATTGTTCATATTCATGTGTTATGAATCTGTTTCTAAGTTCTTCTTGAAATTCGTTCTTTAGTTTCTGAAAAGCTTCTTTTTTATCCGTCTGACGTTTCTTGTAATGGTCAGCAATTTGAGAAACGCACAGGAGCAGCGGGTCCTCTTCCGTTGATTGGTCGTCTTGTTCTAATTGATCTGCATCTTTTTCATCTATTATTAGCTTGTCTTTTTGACATGACAATGATTTTATTTTTTGCTCCTGGGCACTTTGGTAGTTCTTTGCTTCGTCGTCACTTCCACTTGCCTTTCTGAGGTAGAACCTCTCCATTAAATCGTAAAGTTGGAAGATGCTGATTTCGTATTTTTGCACTTCTTCATATTTGTATAGAGACCTCCCTCTTGATGGTGGAAGGGGGCGTCCGTAATTTTTTCTCTACATTTTAAACTTTTACCTACTTTTTCTCAGCGGGTAACTTTGATTCTATTAAACTTTTTATCACAAAGTATTAATTCTTAGAATTTGTAAGACTTTACAATAGAAAATGAAAATTAAGTATAAAATGAAAATAACTATTTATATTAGGATGAGGATTCACCAGCCGTCCACCATATAACATTGAAAGAAAGATAGTAAGGAAAGAAAAAGCAAAAACCAATGGTCTAGACCATTGAAAATGGCTAAGAAAAATCAATTTGGAATAATGGACAAATTGAAATATAAAAATAAATTAAATGAAAAAAAAATAAATGATAGGAAAAAAAATTATGCCAATGAAAAATAAAATTAAAAATAATATGGGGGATATGTCGCCACGACTTCCCATGCTCACTGTTACTGCTCAGCCCAGAAGCTGGCTAATAAGATGACTTAAGATACTTAAGAATTTAAAGAATGAAATTTTTATGAATTAGTACAGAATAATAATAAATTGTTGTTAATAAAAGTAATGATAATATATAAAATATGCAATATATATACATTATATACAAGAAATAGTGATTAATACTGTGAGTTAATATTATTATTTACAATATACAATTTATTTCTTAACATGCCACAATTAGCACCTTACTAAAATGTATTTAGTTCTCAGCAAACTTCAAGAAGATCACAATTTTATGCTCACTAGTTGTAGTGAATTAGACCCCTATATCACAGATTTATAAATATACTTGTTCAATAAATAAATAATTATATAATAATTATATATATTAACCCATAGCGTTAGAGAAGGTAAGAGGTTGGTGGTCGAGTACTGTTTATGCAAAACTATGAAATGTCCAGTTTGAAGTTCAGAATTCTAGTAAATTATGATTTAAATAACTTACCTCTTTAAACGTGACAAATCCATGCTGCACTTGTTGAAGATCTCCATTGTAGCCATTCACGTAGTCTTTTTATTGAAGTGAGTTTGTATCCTGATTTCCCAATGAAAGATCTTTTAATTTTTTAGAAATTCGGAGAAATTACACGATAATTAATAAAATTGAGGGGAGGAGGTGGTGGAAAATAGGAGGAACAGTAGGCATATTTCGCTCAGATAAACCTATTGGCAATAAGATCTCATCTTCCCTGTAGACAGCTCAACAGAATAAATCGCAGCCACGGAGCTATGAAAGGAGAGGGGTAGGCAAATTAATTTTCCCTATGGAGAGCCTTGAATACGAAAAACAAAATATTTCTACCTCTCCTTCGTGCGCCACATTTGACTTTGACCAATAGCAGTCCTATCAGCAGTCTGCAGTGCAAGACGCGGCAAAATATGGCGGATGCATAAGGCGGGGGAATGGATTAGGAACAGCTTCAAAAGACATCACTTATGTCTACTCCTCTCTTTTCATAGCTCCGTGGTCGCGGCTTATGCGGAAATATGATAGATAACTGTCAGTCCAGGTAGCTCAAGCGGTAAAGCATTCACAATCTAAGTGAAAGGTTCTGCGTTCGAATCCCGGAGTACGCATTTTTTTTCGCTCAGTTGAAAAATTTGAATTCGTATGATAACTTTATCAATCAGTATGGTTGAGTTACAATAAATAGAAAATTATATTCTGTTTCAAAATGTAATTTGGCGGGGAAAAAGTAATCTATGCTAAAAAAAGAAAAGTTCTCTCTATCTGCGTGTGTCTGTATGGGTGCGATGGCTAGGAAAATCTACCGCATGTAAAGGCTAAGAATTTGTGCGAGGTTAGACCAAGGTCTCTCCTGGTGCACCTCAATATCAAAATTTAAGAAATAATTAGCTGAGTTATTAATTAAAACTGACAAAGAACTCTCATTAAAAATTCCCCTTTGTCTTTTGAGAGCGAAAAATTGCACGCGCATGATCAGATTACCTATTTACGTATCGGAAGGAAATGAAGATCGAAAATAAAGAATTTTGAGGGTAATTTGTCGTTATTTATTAACTTCCATCGGCAAAACCGCTTAGTAAAGTTAAAAACGGAAGACGTTTTCTGAAAGACTGTATTCTTATTTCTCAAATGCTGCAATCAATTAAAACATATATCACAGTTAATCATTTGAGAAAACAATTTCAAAAATGGTCGTTTTACAAGAAATGTTTTTCCGCCGTATGACAACGCCCCTCCAGGGCGTAATTTTAGAGGTACTGAGACAAACCAAAAATATGTTCTTAAAGCTGAAATATTCTTCAAATTGATGGATTAATCGGTTTAAAAAAATGTATTTTAACACTTCCAAAAACACCATTTAACTTAGGTCTCTTCGCGCCTCACAGAGGCGATATTTATTCTACGCTAAAAGTAACTATACGTCCGTCTTTTAACACAGTCTTTTTAACCCATTAAACGCCAACGCTCCCGTTGCGGGAACAACAATTTGTTATTTTTCCCCTCAACATATTTTTGAATTATTTAAAAAATACATTTTGTGCCGAAAAGTTAATAGTATGGCGTGTAGTATACATATTTTTTCAGAATGATATATATATATTTACTATTTTTTGCAGATTTTTTTAAAAAAAGAGAAATTTTGGTTTTTAGACTTCCTCAAGTAAAATTAGTAAACAGAAAAAAGTAAATTCTTTAGTTTTTACAAGTGCAGTGAATATTTAAAGCCAACAGATCATCTAATAATAAATTCCTAATACGAAGTAAATATATTAATTTAAAGCAATATTAGAAAGGTTTCTTTCGTATGTTCCCACAACGGGAGCGTTGGCGGCTGGTGGTTACATTCCCATCCCTTTGTCTGCAAGCGCGCTTCCATAAAGAGAGGAACATTTTATATTGATTTTCATGAAAAGCAGTGCCGCATCAGTGCTGAGAGGTTCTGCTCTCAAAACTGGTAGACGGGAAGTGCTGGGTTCGATCCCAATCGCGCCCGTCGGCCTAATCGTTCGGAGTTTTCGTGGTTTTCTTCGAGCCATGGATTTCCATGCGTTAATACGGGTTAGGTTCCCTCAGAAAGACCCCCATAAAGGGCACTCCCCCTCGGGCCTATATCCCTAGTGTAAATAATCGGCCGTCACAAATCAACCAACCAACCAACCATGAAAAGCAGTGTATGTCAGTTCGCTTGAATGTGGATTCGTAATATTATACGGAAAAACAGAACCATTGTGAACAAAAAACCCCTTAAAATTTACCTTTATGATGTTCATCCGCAGAAAAAAACAATCTTTAAATTACAATTAAAATGCAAGATGCAAAAATAAAAGATTGAGTTTTGCATGGAAGTAAGTTATTACTGAAACATTAAAAAAGAATTTTGGTAATTTCTTGTAACAGTAAATTTGACCATAAATTAAGATATAATACAGTAGTAGTTGGCAGCTACTTTTGAAACTTAAATCCATAGGTAGATTCATATACAATATAAAAAAAGAAAAAGAAGGATTACGAAAATTTTAAATTGTTTCATGTTATATTAATTGTACTAACGGTGATACTGTTGTAGATCGATTTTTAAATATATGCAGGCATCTTATTAAAGAGATAATATATATATTTTTTAAAATAATTTAAAAATCGATGTTTGGTAATAGTAACGTGAAAAGCATTTATTATATTGAAATAAGAGATGTCTCAATTTTCATTTGTAAAACAGCTACTTTATTTGAAACAGGTAATAGAGAAAATTCAAAACATCATTTAGGAATATATAGAGTTATATATATCAGTTACGTGTCGATGAAAACAACTATATTCTAATATAAGTATATGCCAGAATTCTAGGTGTAAAAAAAATTTATACATATGTGCGTGTAGTGTTTATTACAACATAATGTTATATCTGAGTTATTTCTTTCAAGTTGCATAGACAATGTGTAAGGAAATAATAAAAAAGAAAGAGTGACGTTATATTTCAAATACTTTGAATATTCGTTAAAAAATTTGAATGAAAGTGATTTATGAATATTAATATTAAATTTTTAATCCATATATTTTTAGTAATTGTTTATATATTTGTTTATTTGTTTGCATCATGCCTAAAAATGAAGTTTTATTAAATTTTCTAATCGCAATTGCATTATGGCAGGAGAAAATAACGCGCGTTTCTTTGCAGTTCAGAGGAAGGTTCAATCCCCATTAGACGCCAACGCTCCCGCTACGGGAACATGTTATACATTCTAAACGGTTACCGTTATTAAAAAATTTTCAACTGCTTTATTATAGGGGCATCTTATATATATATAATATATAAATAAACTTTATTTATTTAACGTGCTTAATATAGCGGCGCTTAATGGGTTAAATCATCTCACGAAACCAGATTTACATCAACTACAGAAATTTTTAAACGTTCGGACAGGTAAAAATATTTTGTACCAAATAAATTGTATAAAAATATCGACGAAATCAGCAAAAACCTGAGTGTTTCGTTGTCGTTTCAGTCGCTTTTGGTATGCATTGACTGCAGAAATCAAATTACGCAGAAAAAGAAGATACCAAATAACATACACTTTCAATTCAATATTTTTTCGCGATTTTTTTTCATTTAAAAATAAAAATCCAGACAAAGTGGAGTTAACCCTTTCAGGAACTGAAGAATTCTGAATGATGAAATAATTGATTCACACCAGAATTTTAGAATGAATTTTTTAGAAAATATAACCCTGCTATTTTGCACTTTCATTACAAAAGCAAAATTTTATTAAAATATGCTTGGAGCCATTTGTCAGTTTTGGAATTAAAATTAGGTGTGGTTAGACCGTGTGGCCACCGCCCTTGAAAGGGTTAAAGACATAACATCATACAAATTTCAGGTTCATTTAAGCTTATTATCACGGAACCAGACAAAGCTGGCCGAATCAACTAGTTTTACTATGAAATAATTAGAAATAATTACTGTTTCATAAATTGATTATTTGATATTGAAGAAGTAAAACATATCTTGTTACATGAATTTCTGTTCAAAATTGAAAAGAACAGTATTTTGTCAAGAAAAAACGCATAATGTATTATTCGTTTAAAAACATAAGGCTATTTTCAACACTCAAACTACAGTAGCACAAAATGTCGGCTAAATTACGGATGATGACCACAATATCTGCAATAAGATCAGAATGTAATAGTTAATTACTTCGTTTTGTTTCTTGAAAATGAGCTTCGTACCCAAACCATTCACTGAATACCAGCGCAATTATTTTTATATTCATGACTACCAAAATAAAAAAGAAACTCTTAAAAAACTGATTGAAATCAAACAATTACCGTGCAGTGATAACGAATGATAAAAGTAGCCCCCATTGACTGTAATATAACTAAAAGTTTTAAAGGGCTTTATTTATTGACCGTATTTTTATAACGCAATCATTAATGACACTAGTGCGATCGATGGAATGTCAATTTTTTTTTCGAACCGATTCAGTTATACAGATATTTAAATAGATCGATTGCTATAGAAATCATCATATAACATACCTTATACGAAAAAAGGCAAATTGATGACAAATCGATTGCATTTAATTGAATAATTCCATTTTTACAGCATGACCGCTTCTTTCAAAATCACAAAATAAAACATTGCTTGTTTCATTGCATTGTTTAATAAAGAAAAACGTTCTTTATTGTAGCAAAAATAAGCAATTTGTTAGGAACTTTTAAATTGGGCTTACAAAATGAAACTTAATGAATATAATGAAGTAATGAATTATTTTAAAGAAATTAAAGGGAATATAATTATATATAAAATGTTAAAAATCTATTGCAATCATAATTTAAAAGTCTCACAGACAGTATTTTGCATTTCGGACACCCAAATGAGGTTCAAACATAAACCATTCAATGAATACCTAAGAAATTGTTTTAGTATATATCGCACACCAAAGAAAATAAATCCTAAATTTATCGAAATTGTAGAAATTTAACATGCGTTAATAATCAACTGCAAGTATAACACAATCATATTCAGATTTTTTAAGGAGGCTGTTATGTTCGAACGAATTACAAAACCTTACTGAAAAAAAACTTTCAAAAATTCAAAATCAAATCGCGGTAAATTTTAAAAATCGCTCCACGAATTCCGAATAAATTTTATAGAAATGGGAAAAAAAATTACTGGCTTATGTTACAAGGTTAAAACCGGATATTTTTTTTCTAATTTGCAAAAAGATGCGAAAAAAACGTTAAAAAGTGCATACAGAAATTCGCAAAAAATTCAAAAATCGCTATACAAATTCAGAATGAACTTTATTGGAAAGAGTACAAAATTTAGTATAATGTTCTAAAAGAGTAGAAACAGATTACTTTCCCCAATGTGGAAAAATCGTCACGAAAAGCCCAAAAACCCGCTAAACATCGCTAAAAGTCGCAGAGGACAAAATTTACAACATTGGGCAAAAACACTGTAACCGTAAATCTTTCACGAATTTGAACAATTTGTCACGAAACGCGAAAAACGCTAAAAATCACGTTGAAAATCGCGGAGGACAAAATTAACTGTATTAGACTAAAAGTTTGAAACCGACTAATTTTTACAAATGTCAAAATTTGACGTAAAAGGCTAGATAAGCTAAAAAACGATTAAGTAATTAGTAAAAAGTCAAAAATAGTAGAGGACAAATCTTTCTACATTAGGCTGAAAGTTTTAATCCAAATTCCTTTTACGAATGTCATAAAGAAAAGAAAAGCTAAAAATTACTATAAATTCAAAAATCTCAATTAACTAAATTTACTGTTGCGGATTAATAAGCTGTAACCGAAAATTATTTCATGTATGTCAAAAATTTGCCGCGGAAAATGAAAATATCCGAAAAGCCTATAAAAATTCAAAAATCAGACTGAAGAAAATTTAGTATAGGGGAGAGTAGCCATATTTGGACCGCCGCTTTAATTGGACCGTTGCCATTCTGCCGTTAATTACAGGAAGAGACTCCATTTATCGCTAAAGTCCTACTCATCAGAATGACGTCACTCATGATTAGAAGAAGCAGCCGCCTACCACGTGCTGTTTTCAGACAATTTAAAAAACCCTAGAGTTAGCTGTTTTGATTTAATTTTTTCCTACTAAACGTAAGTGACTATTTTAAAACTAAGGTAAGTTGTTATGTTTTCATATACATATATGAATTCATCTGTTTATTGCGCATATTTTTCATGCGGATATGTTTGATTTCGTTTTTGTTCTTAGTCTTGAAATTAACTGTTTTAAAAAGTTGCGCAGTTGCCATAATTGGGCCAATTTAAGTTGCTTAAATTGGGCCAGATATGCGATCATAAATTTGAAAAGTAAGTAATGAATTTCGAGGACGGTACGCTTTGTACACTATTTTTTTGTATTTTATAATGGATTACTATCTCCATACAAGATTTTTGTATATCTGGGATAATTTTTTATACAGTTTATGCCGATATAAACATAAAAATATTTTTACATGTCTATGCAATAAATTTTGTTTGAAATGTCTTTTATCTTGTATGTAATTGTATTTATTTTCTTTGAATTCTTTATTCCTACGGCATATTTGATTTACAGATTTGAATTCAAACATTTTCCTCCTGCAGGATATTTGTGATGGAAGACTTTTTACAGTTCTGGAGGGTGGAATTATACTTTTTTTGCCATTAAAACGCATAAAATCTCAAACCTTGATGAAAATGTTGAAAAATACAAACTGTCTGGAAGAATAGATCCCGTGATAGCAAAATCTGTTAAAGATATGGGAAACAAAAAGCAGACAGTAAGTTGTGAAGAAAGTGAGTGCAACTACGAATCCTCCCCCAAAGCAAAAAAAGGATTAGAAATGTTATTTCCCTTGCTAAATTAAGTTAAAGCAAAGTACAGATGGAGCCAAAAACAGTTGTTTTAACATTATTGCACTATAAACTAAACCTTAAAATGAAAAAAAAGAAAAGACAAAATGGAAGCTTTCACAGCACAAAAGCAATTGGAACATCGAGTTTTAAAAAATAGGCGTAATTTGTGTGTGTGCAATCAGCAAAAACTGATGGAAGAGAAGAACTACAAACATAATGTAAAGAAAAGTTCTGTTGCAAAAAAAAAAAAAGGTCTGATAATTCAGAATTTAAAAAGAAAATCTAGACAGTGATGATTGGTTTTGCCTAATTTGTAAGAAAAATAAAATAGCAGGAATGATTCAGTGTTCAGATTGCTATGTACGGTTCCATGTTGTGTGCGCTGGAAAACAAAAACAATAAACAAAATTCATGTATAAGCTTTGCATCACTCCTTACATGATATCCAAGTAACTGACAATTAGTTCCATAATTTCTATTCTTAATTACTGATAACTTTGATTTATATTTTGAATACATTTTGATTTAAAACAAATTCTCTTATTTTCAGATATTTCATTTCATTATATTTCATTTGTGTTATTTTGTTTGATTGCTTCATTAATCGCAAACTTTGCTTTTAATAAAATTAGTTGTATTCCCTAGACATTAAAACAACCTGATATTATTTGGTCCAATTTAGGAAACTGGGGGTCCAACTTAGGCGTCCAGTTGCTGAATTTGGACCACTTTTGCATATTTTTAAAATTAAAATAAAATTTAAGATTTTCAAAAAGAAATTGATCTAAATATTTATTTAGTTAGTAGATGAATAGATTGACCCTGTGTAATGATCTTTTGCAGATATTCCAAAAATTAAGTGAGTTACACCTGAAAATAAGTGAAGTGGTCCAAATTCGGCTACTCTCCCCTATTAGGCAAAATATTTGAAATAGAAATGCTTTTCCGAATACCAAAAAAAATCGTCTAGGAATACGAAAAAAATGAAATTGCCATTAAAAATTAACAAAAATTCAAATATTGCGGAGGTTAAAATTTACTACTTTAAGCTAAATGTTTGGAAAAGAATTCCATGCACGAGTGTCAATAATAACAATGTGAAACGCTAAAAACGCTAAAAATTGCATTAAAAATCGTAGAAAAATTTATTATAGTAGACTAAATAAATGTTTCCCGAATGTCAAAAAATGGCGCGAAACGCAAAAAAATCGATAACAATTGCATTAAAAATTTGAGGACAAAGTTTACTATATGAGTCTAAATATCTCAAATCAAACTCTGTTCACCAATATAAAAAAAATCGCCGCGGAATGCGAAAAAGCTCTTAAACGTGCAACGAAAAATTAAAAAATCAAATTTTGTTGATCAAATTTCGATGCACGAAATCTGAATAAACTTTATTGATATCAAAGAAATTAGTGTATTGAAGTAAACAAATTAAATTTCATTAATTTGACTAATTCGCAAAGAATGTCGCTAAACGTGAAAAAATGCTAAAAATTGCAAAAAAAACTATTCTAATTAAAAAATCCGAAATCGGGCTTCGATTTCAAATCCAGCTTTTACCTTCCTGACAAATATTGTAGCTCTGCGCATCTATATATCTTCCAAACAGAAACTCCTACCTTCGTTCTTATTAATACATTACAGATCATAGACTGTCAAAGTTTCTTTAGAAATGATTTAGTATTATGTACATTATCGAGGATGAAAGTTTTGTTTCATACATAGAAATAGGGTGCGCCAGAAATCCGTTAAAAAAAAAGAAAAAAAAAAAAGGAACAAATGATGCTAAAAAATTACAGTTTGCACGAAATGGATTAGAGGAAGATCGGTTTTGTTTGTTTCCAATAACAAAAAATGTTGTGGTTCAAAAGATTACTGATAAGATGCCTCTGACATGCATAATATGAAGCATATGTATGCAAATTAGGCTTATAGTAAAAGACCCATTTCTTCGAAGCGTCTCAAAAGCTTCAGTATCCCATTAAATAAAACGGGCCCTTTTCTGGTCTTTGTCCTTTTGCTGTGAGGAATTTGCGCATGTGGCGGTTTCTGATTCTCCATTCTTGTAAACGATCTTACCTGACAACGCTAAATCCTTTAATGATAATATACTTCTGGCATCGAATAAAGAATTTATGTGCATCATGTTGATTTACTGATAGTCTGATTTGCATAAATCTGCTTCATATTTTCTATACCAGCGACATCTATCGGTTATTTTTGAACTACAACTGTTTTTGTTATTAAAAAATCCAAATTTTCTCTAACCCTATTAGAGCGAACCGTAACTTTTTAGCATCATTTGTTCCTCTTTAATAGATTTTCAAATTTTAGCGAATTTATGGAGCACCCGGTATAGGAAGAAAAGGATTTAATAGGCGATTTCTTAACGGTATATATTGAGGTAGAAATTTGACCCTCAGGAGTGACAAATTCACAAGCCCTCGGAGTAACTGCCACTACTGTTTCTAAATAGTAATCTTCCCATTATTTAATGATAGAAATTCTAGTATTAAGTATCTTAAAGACTACTATTTAGAAAGGGTAATAGCAATTAGCCAGTTGATATTCGGCTTCACCACTCGTAATTATGTACTCTTCGATAGAACACCTTACAATGTTATAGCTTTAAAATTATTAGAGTGAGCTGTTCAAAGTACTGTAATTTAACATTTTATTGTACAGTAATTGAATTTTCTACACTGGGTGTCCTTTCTCATTTTTGACTAATAGCTAATTTCTATATCATTAATTTTAAAAGTGTAGTTCCAACTGCATAAAATGTTGCAAATATTATTCTTCATCATATCAAAATCCATTTACGGCAAAATACCTATTTTATTAAGGTTATGAAATTAAACTTTTTATACAGTCCCCGGGTTGTTAAAGTTATAAAGTTATACCTTTAAAACATTAAGATTAACTCTTAAAACAATAAAAAGGTAATTTTTTCTACGACAGAGTAAATATATTTTGAATTTTATGAATGTTCACAGTTTTTGGCAAATAAAAGGTCTTTTTCCTGCTTTTAATGCAAATAAATGCCCAGAATCATAAAATGTACATTAACACACCTGTGCACGTTTCTTTTATAAAATAATAGAATTTTACTGTTTTGCTTCTTAAAGCATGGAAAAAAAATATGCTAACTTATATGAACCGGAATAATATAAAAATTTAAATTTCGCAACTTTTTATAAACAAATACCTTATTTAACGTAAATGACATTCATATGATAAAGAACCACATTTGAAACATTTTTGCAACTCGAACTTCACTTCTAAAACTAACAATTTTTCAATACTAAGAAGGGACATTGTACATAAGAAGTTAAAGGTGAGAGCAATTTAAACAGGAATTTCTTATTCATATTTTATCTTAGAATTTGAGAGCTAACTTATATAAAACTGGACAATATAAAAATTTAAATTTCGCAACTTTTTATAAAAAATACCTTGTTTAACGTAAATGACATTCATATGATAAAGAACCACATTCGAAACATTTTTGGAACTCCAACTTCACCTTTAAAATTAACTATTTTTTAACAATAAGAAGGGACACTGTACATAAGAAGTTATAGTCGAGAGCAATTTAAACATGAATTTCTTATTCAATCTTAAAATCTAAATGAAATAAATACAGTAAGTTTAACTACCTGCGTTTATTAAGTACATTTTGTGGAGTTAAAGACAAAAAACTCTGCATGAAACAAATACATTATAAACAATATAAGCACGAGTACGAGATATGCATGTAAAATATATTTCCATAAAATTAAAAGTAAACTCCGTTTATAGTTTTTAATTAAATTGTTCATCTTTTTTATTCTTTAAGGAAATCTTTAGAGATAGTTTAAGATGTCCATTTTAAAATCTTAATTTAAAAGTAATTTCTTTTCACGAGGTGCTTGGAATTTTCAATTAAGGTTTTGAATTCATAAAGCAAACATTCATTTCATTTGGTTTTATTTTCTTATCCATGAAAGTAAAAAATAAAAAAAAATAAAATAAAGGAACACAATGAAAGAGAAAATTGATAAAATGTTTTATTGTTATCTTGATAAATAAATAAAAAAATGTTCGAATACTTAGTAAATGATAATAACTTTTTTTTTCTAAAATTCAATTACACGATTTTTATGTTCTTCATTAACATAAGAGTTTGAAATCGCTATGCATTTGTTTCCAATTATATGCCTCTTATAATTATAGAAAATAAAAAAGTGAACTCTTAATGATAAAAAGTTTTGAAAAAATAATTATTTCATTAAAATAGTCTTTGCAGATCAAAAAATAAATTTTTCTAAGGAAATGAATTTAAGCTCTTTTAGATTTGCGATTTTTTTTTTCAGAACTTTACTGGAAAACTTCAAGCTTACGCAACACATTTTTTTTACATATAGAATTTTGATGTCCAAACACTTATTAAAAAAATTGCTACGAAAAAATGCGACAATGAATTGGTTCAAGGCTGATACTTCTGTTAAAGAAATATATATATACAGTGCGTTAAGAAATTATAAGACCATAAACGAATTGGTGCATTTCTGAAGAAGAAGATGCAGTATGCAAATTTTTAGCATGTGCATTTATAAATAATGGATACACGTTTCCTGTTATAATTTATACACTAAAATTTAAGTTACATTTTATTAAAATCTTCTAATTTTTTTAAAACGTAAATAAGGGGGCTTTTTTAATCCCGAGTTGGGACAACACTATTATAAAAAAGAGTCAACGACAAATATTTCATTAAGTTTAACAATAATTAATCGAAAACCGTATTCACAGTTTTAAATATTTAAGTACTGTAAGCTTATATTGAAATAATATATTTTTTAAGTAATTCAAAACATGTGGGAAGTATTTTGATAGATAGTAATATCTTGTATTAGTTTTTTGGCGAGAAATCCTTTTTGTCAAGAAAACAATTATACATTACTTATGTATATATTTTTAGTTAATCAGTTATTTTTAAATCGTAAAATTTAGCACTGTTTATTGAGCAGCATAATCTGTACAATATATATATTTTTTATATTCTACTTTTTTGCCAAAATTCCAATTTATGCGACTGTATATATAGATATATATAATCTAATAAACCCAGAATTATAACCGCACTATGTGTATTACAAATTGAGCTAAATAAAAAGTAAAAGTGCAATGTTTAGCAATCTCAGAATAAAAATTTATAAATAATCATAATATTTGATTAAATAATCTGCAAATAAATGAAGCTTATTTATAAACTATTTAAAAAATTCCAAAAGGTTCCTTAAATAGATTGTTATAAACAGTTATTTGGGTTATTTTAAAAAAATATTTCTTTAAACATTTATTCGCACTGAAAATATGCTAATATACACTAAAACATTTTCAAAATCTCTTTTCTCATTTCTCATCTTGTTTTGCATAAAAGCCTCCTCCTATAAATATTTCCAAAATAATTTCGAATAAGCCAAAATGTTTCTTTTATAAGCTGAAATACTCTGACATCGAGAAAAATCCAACACATTTAAATATTTAAATCTTAGATTTCAGCTCTTTTTTTTTAAGCAATATTAAAAACAGTCTTTGCGCGTACCTATAAAGGCTTCGGTATTGCACCACTGAGTCTGAAGGATTTTATGATGTTTGGAAATATTCTTTTTTTATTGGGATTTTCTTAGAGGTATGTGGTTTGCTGACGCATCTTTCTTTTTTTTTTACTACTACGGATAAGCATAGAATTATTTTTATTTTTATGTTATGCAATGTTTCGTTTTTTTCAAACAGATATTTAACAGAAAATAAGTGCATTTATTCTTGTTTACACGTCAGGTGGGTTGGTTATAGTGAGGGCTTAATTTATTCTGATTGACGTTTAAATGATTTATGGGGAAAAAAAGCAGGGAATAAGCTATATCATATACTTGGGAGCTATATCATATACTACTGTAACATGTTTCGTAATAAAACTGAGTTTTCGGCACCAGTGCAGTATGTTGCAAAATATATATTACAGAAATTTAGAAGGAGTAATAAATGGAAAAAGATATACAATGAAATAGAGAAAGTAGTATTAAAGAAGAGAAAAAAATAACATTATAGCGGAGTTACAAAACAATAGACTTTAAAGAAAAGTATTTTTTACAGAGTATTAGATAAATATTAAAAATTAAATAAAACTTTTAGTAATATATGATATGTTTTTTTATGTAGAAAATATATTTAATCTGGAATAAATAACATATAATACGGCGCGTTAAGAAATGATAAGATCACTAACGAATTGTTGCACTTCTGAGGAAGAAGACACAATATACAAATTTTTAACGCGTGTATTTATAACTAATCGTAGAATATTTTCTTTTACAATCACTAAATTAAAATTTAAGTTGCATTTTATTAAAATCTTCTAATTTTATTAAAACGTAAATAAAGTGACTCTTAAGAAAATATAAGACCACCTGAGAAAATTAGCATATTACATGTTACATCTGAATCATTATAAAACGTACGCGTTTGCACATCTCGAAAGTATTTCTGAGAAATAAAGATCCAGGTTTAGATAGTGTTATTTAAGATACATTTGACGATGCCGCGGGATAAAGAGTTGTCTGCGACCGAAGTAAGAAAAACTTAATTTTATAAGGGTACTGGTAAATCTGAACGAGAAATAGCTCGGTTAATGAAACAGTCTAAAACTGCCATTCACAACGAAATAAATTGAAAAAAGGATTCAAATAAAATTAAGCTATCTGGAGTAAAAAGGATTTTTGACATCATCGGATGATCGACAAATATTTCGATTATCAACTCAAAAAGGTCTTTCAACTCGGAAAATTTTGAACCGTTTCAGCAAAAGAACCTCACACGTAACAGTTTGGAAGAGTCTGAAATCAAATAGTAATGCAAAATGTATGAAACTGTTGAAAAAACCGAGATTAATGAAACATCATAAAGAAGAAAGTCTGAAATGGGTTTAAAATGTCATGTCATGAGACTAGAAGTGGAAACAAGTGATATTTTCAGAGAAAAAAATTTAATCTTGACGGTCTGATTGGTTATAAACACTATTGGCCTGATTTGAGGTAGAAATCGAAACAATGCTTCAGTCGACAAATGGGAGAAGGATCAGTAATTGTTTGGGGAGATTTTAGTCATGATGGATTATGCGACTTAAACCAAATTTCGGGACGTATGAATTCTGCGCAATATCAGACTATGTTATATGATGATTTGATACCGTTTGGACATTTTTTATGTGGTGCTAACTGGATTTTTCAGAGGCTTCTTGCAATGTGTCTAAATCCTCCCAGCAATGGTTTAAAAAAGAAAAAAAAGTTGTGTTATATCATGGCCAAGTCGAAATCCAGACTTAAAACTTATTGAAAATCTTTGGGGCATATTAAGTCGCAGGTTTATGCTAATGATAAAATTTTTTTATCTACTAATAAATTAGAAGTAGCCATTGTAAAAGAATGGCACAATATTTTTGAATCTGTACTTAATCGCCTGTTCACTTCTGTGAAAAGCAGAGATTTTAAGGTTATAAGGAAAAATGGAGGCTTAATATCGTATTACTTTACAAAATATAAGTGGTCTTATAATTTGTTAAAAGTGTATTTTTCAATCATTGCTTATATTTTTGTTACATGATATTTATTGCATTATTCAAAATTATTGCAAACTAATTTTACTAAATATGTTACATCTTGATATCTCATGTGTTTAAAGTATAATTAGAAACTTTATTCACTGTAAAATTTTCAAAATCAAAGTGGTCTTACAATTTTTTAACACACTGTAATAGCTGTTGAGATGTAAATTTAAACATGGAAAATACATTCAAGCAAAAAGCTAAATATAAAACTATAAATGCTGTTTTAGAATTTACAGAAAAAAATTGAATTAAAAAATAAATATAAAATAAAAACAAGAAACCAATTATTGAAATGCTTTTTAAATTGCTTTAAATGAAAAGTGTTTTAAAAATACTCAGTGTAAAAGAAGAAAAACATAAACGTAGTTATCGAGAAATGTGCATCTGATTGAAAGTGAATCTATAGCAAATTTCAAATCAATCTTTTAAAAAAATCGTATTTACTGTACAGATTTAATTTAAAATTTAGATTTTGTGACATTTTCTTTAACTTTAATATATTCAATACAATAATCCATACAGTGTAGATAATACTACATTAGAAAATGCAGAAACTTTTGCCTTTGTTTAAAGTGTCTCTATTTCTAAAAAGAGTTATAGGATTTCAAAGAAGAATAGCATAAGCTAAGATCATATGCTAGAACTAACATTACTATTATTGACCTTTTGATTCATTAATAATTTTTAATTTAACTTTTACATGGATCTCTATTCACGTATATTATTAGAACTTAATTTTATTAAATCAATTTTCATGTAAAGAGTTATTATCAGCTATACAATATAAAATACAAATGGCATCCACTGTATGCCAATAATTATTAAAAATAAATAGCACACGAACAATTGTTGGGAAATTTCGAAATAATTTAGGACAAATGAAAAAAAATAATAAAAAAAAAACACTCTAAGAAGCCGCACTTCAAGTCTAGAGTTCGACGTGGGTAGGTTTCATACTATTTTCATCCCTTCGAGGACGATAAAACGAGTATCAAGCTTGCTTGAGAATTAAACACTGAGGGCCGCACGTTACGCTGACCGTATTATCGGATGACATGCTGCATACGCTGTCAGAAAAATTCGTCATTATAGACTAAACTATTCGTCATTTTTAAACAAATAATTTCCGTACTCATAGAAAACATGCTTTTTCCGCTAATTCTTCCCTGAAGTCGGACAAAAAAAGGGAAAATTCCGTTTATTCCTTGCATGCATGCGTATTGTCTGTATTAATACTAAAGTTTGAATTAATTTTTTTAATGAAAAACCGAAAATTCAAAAATATATTATAAACAAACACATTTATAAATATATAGTAGTTCAATCAAGTTATAAAAATCGATTTTATTATAAAAAGCAAACATATCTTCTCCAATTTAATTCAAAATATAATATTAATATTTTACATCAAACAATCAAATTTTCTCCTACTAAAAAAACTCTAATATGCAATTATTTTTATCCTCTATTATTCTATAAGTGTTAAAACACCAACCATTATTTCATAAAGACGAAATGTCCGAATGTGACGAAATTTCCGAGCTTTCTAAACAAGAAATATAACAAGCCTTAGCAATCCCCCATTTGGAGAAAATCCGTATCTTCATTTTAAACTCGGCCTCTTAGTCCAGGCAATAGAGACGGTATAGGGGCTCTGCCTAGCAAAATTCATGGCAGTTCTGAAAAAAGGCTTACTATATGTTTTTGGGGTCGCTGAATCCGAATTTTTAACTTCCCACCAAGATTTCCCCCGGCAACCCCCCTCCCAAATTTTGGTAAAATGGCCCCCAAAAAAGGTTTTTATTTAAAAAAATCTTTTTATTGCTTAGGGGAAAATTATCTCGAAATTCGGATATCTCGGAAAGTAGACAAAATTTGCAACAAATTAAATATATGACATTATGACTTAGGATGAAGGGGAAGGGGGGATCTGCCTCGGAACATGCGCGCGGTGCTGCGTGAAAATTTGCGCAATTCCATTTAACCACACACAGGTTTACATTCGCCCTCCCATCTCCCCTCCAAACTTTCGCTATAAGGTTTAAGTTTTTTGTATCGCTGAATCCGAATTTTTGACTTCCCCCCAAACCTCCCCAAATAGTTGTTTTTAACTTAGTTGTTTTTTTATTGTTTTATGGGAAAAGCATTACGAAATTCAGAAACTAGACAAAATTTGCAACAAATAAGGTATATGACATTATGACGTAGAATGAACGGTGAGGGAGAGTGCTGCCTCGGAACATACACTGCGGCGCTACGTGCACTAAGTTATGAAGTTCAAGTGATAGGGGATTTTACCTGGCAAAATTAATACTAGTTCTGGATTTCGACTCACTTTATGTTTTTTGGGTCGCTGAATCCGAATTTCTAACTTCCCACCAAAATTTCACCCGACAACGCCCCCAAAAATTGATTTTTTTTTTAATTTGGTTTTTGAGAAAAGCGCGAGGGGAATTTTCCGAGGCAGCCCCCTCTCTCTCCGTTTATCCTACGTCATAATGTCATATATCCTATTTGTTGCAAATTTTGTCTAGTTTCTGAATTTCGTAATGCTTTTCACCTAAAACAATAAGAAATTTAAGTTAATAACAACTATTATGGGGGTTCGGGGGGGGGAATTTGGGGGGGTAAGTTAAAAATTCGGATTCAGCGACCCGAAAAACTTAAAGTAAACCTTATAAGGAAAGTTCGGAGGGGAGATGGGAGGTCGAATGCAAACGTGTGAGTGGTCAAGTGGAATTGCGCAACTTAGTCCACGCAACACTGCGTGCATGTTCCGAGGCAGATCCCCCCTTCCCCTTCATCCTAAGTCATAATGTCATATATCTAATTTATTGCAAATTTTGTCTACTTTCTGAATTTTTAGACACTTTTCCCCTAAAACAATAAAAAAATTGATTTTTTAATAAAAACCTTTTTGGGGGGGGGGCTTTTTACCAAAATTTGGAGGTGTTGCCGGGGGAAATTTTGGTGGGAAGTTACAAATTCGGATTCAGCGACCCAAAAAACATAAAGTAAGGCGATTTCCAGAACTACCATTAATTTTGCTAGGTAAAATTCCCTATTGCCTGAACTACTCTACTAAGTGCTCGCTGGATGAGTGGTTTAGATAACCGATTCGAATCCTGCGGTCCTGGGTTCAAAATTAAGTAGATCCACAGAAGAAAGATACATATTTTTTCATATTACGGAAATTTTATGTCTTGGAACGGAAAAAAAGAACGGACATTTTTACAATTCTCGAATATATACCGGCAGCAGTGCTGCCAGGAATATTTCCGTGAATGGAAAAATCCATTTCTGAGAGTGAAGCATCTCAAGACCGATAATCAATGAAACGCTGTAGGTCATGCCGAGGGGTTCGACAAACTGTTTTTTGGCATACCAGATTTACAAATAAAGTTGATTTACCAGTTTCTGATCGATTTATAAATGTAAACTGATTTATTGATTTATTTCTGATTTATTGATTTGTTTGGGATTTACGGATTTATTTCTGATTTACTGATTTACTTGTGATTTATTGGTAATTCAAGTGGTTAAATACGCCATCTGGTGTCGAAAAGATATAACTTCTCGCTTCGCGAAAATCCTGTACAAGCAGTACATTATATGAAATTTAAATTTGTTAGAGATGATTAGTTTTTTGCAAAATTTTAGATTCATTAGATTCCGTTTTATGACAAAGACAAGCTAAAAAATATCCGAATTTGAGTACTAAATCTTTCAAACTATTTTTTAATAAATAATTATTTTAATGGCAGTTTAGCATTAGTGAAAGGGACGATTTGCGCTTTTTGCGAATTTTCCTCCACCTCCTTCCCTTTTTTTAACTTTCCCCCAAAAATTTCCATCCCGAAAATCCCCCCAAATAGTTGTTTTTAACTTAAATTTCTTATTGTTTTAGGGAAAAAGCATTACAAAATTCAGAAACTAGACAAAATTTGCAACAAATAGGATATATGACATTATAACGTAGGATAAACGGGGAGAGAGGGGGCTGCCTCAGAGCATTCCCCGCGCGCTTTTCTCAAAAACCAAATTTTTTCAAAAAATCAATTTTTTGGGGGGTTGCTGGGTGAAATTTTGGTGGGAAGTTACAAATTCGGATTCAGCGACACAAAAAACATCTAGAAAGCTGATTTCCAGTACTTCATTAATTTTGCCAGATAAAATCCGCTATTGCCTGGACTTCATTATTTAGTGCACGTAGCGCCGCAGTGCATGTTCCGAGGCAGCCCTCACCCTCCCCGTTCATCCTAATTCATAATGTCATATATCCTATTTGTTGCAAATTTTGTCTAGTTTCTGAATTTTGAATGATTTTCGATTAAAAGAATAAGAAATTTAAGTTAAAAACAACTATTTGGGGAGGATTTCGGGGGGGGGGGACTTTGGAGGTAAGTTAAAAATTCGGATTCAGCGACCAAAAAAAACTCAAAGGAAACCTTATAGAAAAAGTTCGAAGGGGAGATGGGAGGGCGAATGTAAACGTGCGAGTAGTTAAGTGGAATTGCGCAACTTAGTTTACGCAGCACCGCGCGCATGTTCCGAGGCAGATCCCCCCTTCCCCTTCATCCTAAGTCATAATGTCATATATCTAATTTATTGCAAATTTTGTCTACTTTCTGAATTTTTAGATACTTTTCCCCTAAAACAGTAAAAAATTGATTTTTTTTAATAAAAACCTTTTTGGGGGGCTTTTCACCCAAATTTGGGGGGGTTGCCGAGGGAAATTTTGGTGGGAAGTTACAAATTCGGATTCAGCGACCCAAAAAACATCTAGAAAGCCGATTTTCAGTACTACCATTAATTTTGCTAGGTAAAATTCCCTATTGTCTGGACTATAAGAAAAGCTACAACCTCGTGAGCACGCTGTTTTTGTTTGGCCGGCTATTTTGCTCAATTCATCCTTCGACTCTAAAATGCACACACCATAGATATACTCTAAGCATAGCATCAAATTTTGTTTTTGTTTTTAAGTTTAAATAAAATTATTACTGTTAGGAAATGGAATGGTTTTGAAATAAATTAAGAGAATTTTGATTATATGATTTTTTATAGGATTTACAGGTTTATTAATAGGATTTATTGATTTTACACAGATTTCTTGATTTATTACATGATTTACCTTTAAATCGTGATTTCTTTATTTACTGATTTTAACTTGATTTATATTGTGATAAATCTGTTGTGTACCAGATTTACAGCATTGTCGAACCTTTCGGGTCATGCTCCTTAATGTAATGTAGGGCAGCAGAATTAGTTTCTGAATTTTTATGAATTTACTTAATTTATTACAAACTTACTTAATTTATTTACAAAATTTATTAACAATTTTGTAATATTTCAGATTAGTATAACAATTCTGTAATTTTATAGCGTAATGTTAATCTAATCATTTACTAATCTAGCATACATAACTTAAACGAATGGCTACATTTGGACATGTTATAATGTCAAATATTATTGCTGTTTTAAAAGTTTTTTATAATTATTTTTGAAATGTATTCTTCAAATAAAATGTTATTGTATATCACTGTATTGACTTTTTGAGAGTTTAGTGGGTAATACGTCTTTGAAAAGCAATGCTAAACACTGTAATCAAATTACTGTACAGTTTACTAAAATATATCTAAAAACTTATTATTATAATTATTTTTATTTAATTAAATAAATTACTTATGCGTATTTAAAATTTTTATTTATCATTTAAAACAGTATTGTTGAATTTAGTTCTGTCTGTTTTTTCGTAGTTTTCAGTTTAGGTCGTGTCTTAATAAAATAACACCTACAATATACTATTTCTAACTGATATAAAGGTGTAAAACTAAAGCTTTTAAAAGAGTAAAATAGTTTTATATGACTGTTTGACATGTTTCGACACTTCCCGAGTCATTGTCAAAAAATAATAATATTCTGAGATTGCACGGTCTATGATGCAATGACCTGAAACGCCATCATTCAGTTTTTCATGTAATGCACGGTTTTTTTTTTTTTTTTTATGTTCATTTCTATTTTCCTAACCATTGAATATCTGGAGTCACAGTTTTGGTAATTTAAATGATGCTGCATCGTTACATATGGAATTTTTAGGTAGATTTCGTATGAAATGCTACCCATTGACGTCGTTCCTATGTTAGAATTTCTGAAAAATTTTTGCAGATCTACATCGATCATCACCCCTAGAACCCAAAACCACCCTCAGTAAAAAACTTTATCTATCTATCTATCTATCTATCCATCTATCTATCTCTCTCTATATATATATATATCACTTTCTTCTGGACACTATAACTTCCACAATTCTGCACAAATCTCTTCCAAACTGATACATAAAATCAAGGGGCATAAAATCTCGGTCAATTTCGTTAATGGGCAAAATCGGGCCAAGGGGATGCAAATAGGGAGGGGTTTTGTAAAAACCGAAAAAAACCCATAACTTCTTAATTTTTGTACATATCAAATCAGTGCACATATCAAATTGGCTCAATGGGCGCAAAAATAGGGTTTTTGGGAGAAAAAAAATTCATAACTTCGTCAATTCTCAAGATATCAAATCCAATTAATTTTATTATACATCTTCTTAATATTATCTACAACTTTTATATTCACAAGTTTTTGATAGGACCAATTCGTACCACAAAAATAAATTAAAAACGGAAACAAAAAAGGGGGGTGAAGAAGAAAAATTTCCATAACTCCGTCAATTCACAAAATATAAAATCCCCATGAATTTATCATATATCTTCTTAATATTGTCTTCAACATTTATATAGACAAGTTTTTGATAGGACCAATTCTTACAGCAAAAACAAATTAAAAATACATAGCGGTTGAAGAAAAAAATCATTTTATTAAGAATGCATTCAAATCCAAACTGCTTATTTTCTTACTCATTTTTAAATTAATTTTTCTCTCAAACGCGTTCAATTGATAGATTCTCTTCTTCAGAAACTATATAATGTATCGTAATGATCTATGTTTTGATAGAGGCAGAATATATTTCAAAAAATGATGTCAAAGTGGACATTTTGAACAGAATTTCCCGAAGCGATTGTACGAAAAATTCCCGAAGTGTCCCGAAGCGATTCCCGAAACGAAAAATATTGCCCTACTGAGAAAATAATTGTTTATTAATCAAATTTCAATTAATTGAAAGAAAAATAAAAACACACGTCGCTTATAAATCTTTTCAAAAATCACGTTAGCAAGTTTCGTATTTTTTCTATTAAAAATTAATCTGAAAATGTGCCAGAAAATTTCGAGCTGTTGAGCATGGAAAAGTATTTTTTTTAATACCGCCTTAACATGATTCTGATAAAACCAGCTATTATATAAAAATTAAATTAAAACTCGTCAAAAGCAATCAGATAAAACTGTTAAAGTGGATTTATCATGATTTTTGTTAGTGCAATTAATTTACTTAATTTCGAAATCTACCTTCGCCTGTAGGCCGGGCAGGCAGGGATTTTTACGTGTTAGAATCTCTGTGATTTCTCTTATAATGTATGGATAATATAGATGGGAGGGAAAATAGAAATAAACATCCAAATAAAATTAAAAAATAACGTGCGTTATATGAAAAATGTTATTGATTTATATTACCATATGGAAATTTCGACTAAAAATTCAGAAGGTTTCACATAAAAATGAAATTTTGTATCTTTAGAACGAAATGGCATTCTTATCAGTATAACATATAACACTTATACATATTGTATAAAATGTAAAAAAAAAAATTGTAAGGTCGCTACGAATTTGCTAGGAAACTGGGGTACTTAGAACTTTTTATGTAACTGCAACAAAAGAAATTCCTGCAACAGATTCACGTTTGCACTGTAAAAAAATCTGTAAGGTTACTAAGAATTTTTAGGAAACTGGGATGACTAGAACATTTTATGTAACTGCAACAAAATAATTTTGATGTAATTACCCTGAGTTACCGATAAAATTTTAGTAAGTATACAGATTTCTGTAGCTATACTAACCTGGTTTTATAGATTTACATTGTACAGATAAAATTTTAGTAAACATATAGATTTCTGAAGCCTTTACAAAAACTAATTTTGTAGATTTACATATTCTTTTTACAGCGTAGGATTATCTTTAAAAATTTGATCTCGTGCCATAGAGGACTTTTTAAACACCGTTTTCATTTACAATCGTTTTTTAATGAAATAATAATCATTAGTGTCCAAAATTTAAGTGACAAAATGCATGTTGATTGGCTTCGAGCATTAGAGTCGACATTTATATACGTAACTGTACAGATCGTTATATCTGTTTAAAGTGAGATCCAGCGAGTATGAACATACTAGCCTGAACTAGGGGTGGATTTGGGTAGCTGTTGACTACAAGTCAATGCTGTAACTGCTAGAAAAGATACAAGTCAAACAAAAAAAATATTCCATATAACCACAAAACTTTGCACACAAAGGGGGAATCAAATAGGCAGAACGAACACTTAAAGTACATTTTTTAATATAGTATCATAATTCATGTCACAGAGTAGTATCAATGTAGTATTTTGTTTCTTTTAGAACATTTCATAGGAAATTGAAATAGGACATTTTTAAAAAGAGACTAAATGTAATTATTTGAATTCAGACGGTGGGAAGAAATAAAGCATTTTAAACTAAGTGAATAATAGCACGCACCCTAAATGATATTCGTTCCGTTATTTCAAGGTTGTAGAGCAAGTATTACAATGAACAAAACCCTATCCTAGTGAGCAGCAGATGTGCCAGAAAGCATAAGCTGCGACTTAAAAAAATCATTTATTCTGCTAAGTTTGAATCTGGCAAATACGCATTGACGGGATGAGCTATATAACAGCTGTATATGATACGCTATATTACATATTACAGCTACATAAAGATCGGCAAAATATTCAACTAGATATTTTCACCCCAATTGTCATATTATGAAAGATAATTCCCATTCAGCAACAACCTATAACTTTTGTTACCAGGCAACAGTTTTAATTTTAGAGTGTTATAGAAATAAAATCGTTCTGTCTAAAGTCCACTGGTTATACAACTATTTTTAATAATAATAGTCCTTATTACATAGATTCAGAGGTATTTAATCTGCATTTTGAATTACCAAGTGCTTATTTTACTTACTAAAATACGCGGTGGCGAAGAATCAGTTACTGCTCTTCTTACAAGTAAATTAGATGTCACGGAAGGTTGCAAATAAAAACTATAAGAATGAACTTTTGAGTATAATGCCTTAACAATGCAACTTACTTAAGCAGCACAAAATAGTTTAGGCCAGCATTGGCTAATTGTATTTAATTGGCTTATTAATTAGCCCGCATTAAGAAATGTCCACCTAACCGTACTACTAGTTAATGAACCAATTGCCAACAAATGCCGAACAGCAATGCAACCGTTATCTGCACATAATCCTGCTCAGATAGGACCCAAAATAGAGGGGTCACTGTACTATATTATTCCTAAATCCTACCACTTTTCAACGTTTTTTCACCGTTTTCCTCAAATGGCCAATTTTGGGCCAACAATCCGTCGTAATAAACCTCCAGCGGTGTACACTGTTATATTTTTAGCTATTTAAGGTAAGCAGATCTTGTTATATTTAATGCTTTTGCGTTTACGAATACTGAGAAACAAGATTTAGATGTCGTTAAGTAAAAAAATTGATGACTACTGTAGTTCTAACCCTAAAGAAACTTATACTAGAAATGCGTACTTCATCTGCATTCAATTTAAGCTTGAAACTTTTGATTCCTATTTAAGGATACCCAAGTTACGACAGTTAATTTCATATGGATGTTTGATACTAAAATGAAATGAAACTGTGTATCTTGCACGGTCTTTCTGAATGGAAGTTTAACTCGTTTTTAAAAGAGATTTCTGTTTTTGGTGTAACGTTTGTATTAAATAGGCACTATTCATACGCTCATTCATGTTGTCTGTAAGAATAATAACAAACACTTTATGAGTTCATGAGAAACGAAGCCAATTGTGGTCATTATTGCAGTGGATATGGGTCACTGAAATAAAGAAAAAAATTTGTACTAGAAAATTTATTGTCTGATTGACAAAATATTTTTAAAATATAAATCCTGCAGTAAGCTGTTTAATAATAGAAAAAAATCATGTGTAAAGCAATTTGGATATTTATTACAAAAAACGACGTATATATATATATATAAATTTCTATATAAACAAATTTAGCAGCTCCAAAATAGAGTGTTATATGCTTTTTATCTAATACTTACATGCACAAATAATTTATCTTTACAAGAAATTTATACTAATTCCTTTAAAAAAATTCTTGTTTATTCTAAGTAAACAATAAACAATGAATACGCTTTATCGTTATTAAATTAGAAAATATTTTGGAGTAAAGCGAAGTTATTAAACAGGGAATGTATAAAAAATAATATGCTACTTTATTTCTTTAAAATCAATTAAATTAACGCCTTCCTGTAACTTCATGTGATTACGTTCAGTCAAGTTTTATTTTAATGATTAAATTTTAATGTTTATTTTTAACATTAAATATAAAAGACTCGGTAAATAATGCTAACTGTTTTGATTGTGACAGCTTTTGAAATAAATACATTGTAAAGAAGTGCTTTAAAGGGAAATCGAGTTACGATAACAACCATTGTTTTCCTGAATATATTTGTTTCTATTAATTTTACTCCATTCATTCTTACCTCTATTGTGTTCCTAGGAACTTAGAAATCATATTAAATGACGGGATTAAAATCACAATCTTTTAATTTCATCTTTACTTTTGAATTCACATACTATAAGGAATAATGCACTGGTATGAAGAACATTTTTAAATATTATTAATTCAATTTTACTTATTATTTTTTTTCAAAATGTCATAGCGTAAAATAACATCGACATTTTTTCAACGGAAACAAACAGTTCTTTTGAAAAGATTATTCTATGTTATTTGAAAAGATTAAGAAGTTTATCATAAATTACGAAAAAAGTAAAAACAAACATTTTAATTAAATTAACTCCACATTTTAAACTTCGTACATACTTTTGACTTTTCTAAAAGTATTTTATGCTGCTTTTCAAAGATAAAACATTTTCTTTTTCAAAAGTAAGATAATCCTTGTGCAAGTCTTTTCTTTATGAAAAATTATAATATCTTTTCTCGCTTAATAAAATAAGTGCCAGTTTTTAAATCACATTAGGGCTTTTCTGTATCACATGCGGGACAGCTTTTCTACATATTATTCCTGTTTTAACAATGTTATTATATCCCCAAATTAAAACGACCACATTAATATGAAAATCTAGAGTCTTTTGTTATTTTTAATGCATAGTTTATGTTTTAAAAACTTATACGTCAATAGATATAGGTATTTATGTAAGTGTCACTCGCATGACATTTTGTCTGTTTTTCACGATGTGGCCCTGAAACGGGCAGAAACCTAGGGCCCTGAAACCCTACTTAGCTATAGGGTTTAAAATGTGGAGATTTTTAAACCGATTAAAGGGCCATTCCGTGTCACGTGTGTACAGTGATGTAGTCGTAAAAAAACCAGAGGGTATGCGCTAAAGTCATAAACGTCATTCCTAGGGTATATGTGGGATATTTTGCAACCCTCTCTCGAGCAGTCAGCCAGACTGCTTAGGCGCCGCGAAGGATCACGTGACCTTCGAGAGAATTGATATTTGAAAACATTTTTTACTCTTTCTTTTTTAGTTTAGTTTTGTGAATGTGAATCTTGAACGCAGCAGGTAGTCTGCGTATATTTTTTGTCATGATTTTCAAATCGAAGAAATGTTTGATTTTAAAAAGGGAAATGCTATTTTCGTGGCTTCTTTTTAGAAGAACATAATTGCTGAAATTTTAATAAGATCATCTTGAATTCCCAGTGAGGAATTTATTTAACAAATATTATTTAAATGTTTTCGCTGTATATAATGTATATATTTAAAAGTGTAAATATAGAATTAACAAAGTTTTTAATCATCCTGTGCTTGACTTGGATTTGTACAGAACAACACCTGCGCCACTTTCTTGTGAAATATGCTTAATTATTTTAATGTGATTTTACATGAATCGTGAAGTCTATAACTAAGCTCTCCCAACCTTGATTTAAATTAAGAATAACATGAAACTCCTGAAACTCATGAAGATTATTCTTTATTTTTTTGGTGCCTCAACAACCGGGAAAAAAGGTAATAAATGCCTTTATTATTCTGCATGACTATTGACTCTTGATTTATTGAAAACAACGTTTTCTCATGATAATTTATTTTGAAAATTGAAATAAATTTTAAACATGGATAAGCCTGATAAGCTTAAAACTAAAAGAGCTACCGTTCGCGCGGCAGTTACAAAATTAATCTCAAAATGTGATACATTACTATCTGTTGATATTGATAAAACTGATTGCGATTCTTTAATGGAATCATTAGAGCTCGTAAATGAAAAGGGAGCTCAACTAAAGAAATTAGATTCCGAAATAGATGAGCTAATTCAGGAAAAAACTGAATATGAAAAAGAACTAAAATCGGTAGAAGAATATTCTGAAAAAATATCAAGTTTGAAATTTAAAATTAAGATGAGGCTTAAAAAATGTAAAATCGAAACTGAACCAAAAGTTTTACTAGAATCAAGTAACGGTTCAAAAATCGGAAGAAAACCAGTTTCGGCAGTGAAGCTTCCTAAACTTAACATGGAAAAATTTTCTGGTGATGCAAGCCAGTTCTTAGAATTTTTTAATTTATTTACTAGTGCGATAGATTCAAACGAATCGTTATCAAAAATTGAAAAATTCCAATATCTCAAATCCTTGTTGTCTAGTCCTGCATATAATATTGTATCTGGTTTTGAACTGACAGATCAAAATTATTCTACTTGTTTAAAATTGTTAGAAGAGAGGTATGGTAAGCGGGAAAATATCATAAACTGTTACATGAATAAAATTCTAAATCTTGAACCAGTGAAATCCACTAACAATGTTACTTCTTTAAGAAAGTTGTATGATAATATTGAAACGTGTATGAGAAATCTTGATGCGTTAGGAGTAACATCAGGCTCTTACGGCCATTTATTACTACTCATTTTATTAAGGTTATTACCAGAAAATTTGATACTAGATTTCCATCGAAAACGTGACCCCGATAAGGACTGTGAAGTCACCGATTTAATCAATTTTATTAAAACGGAACTAAGATGCCGGGAAGCTACTAATTTAGTAAATAATTCCCAAAGCAAGGCTTATGAAAATTTTAAAACCAAATATGAAAATCCTTCAAGTAAATATCAAAATTTTCCTCAAAAGAAAAATATACCTTCCGTTGCTGCTTTAAATACATCTACAAAACAGTTTTGCATATTTTTCAAGTCTTCTGATCATGTAGGACTAAATTGTTCAGAATTCACTGATGAACAAAAACGAAATAAATTAAAGAAAGAAGGTCGCTGTTACAGATGCTGTTATAGGTCGCATTTATATGCAAATTGCAGAACAAAAATTAATCCTTGTTCCAAATGCGGTAACAATACCCATAGTCAATTGTTTTGTTTTAAAGAAACAGCAAAAGAAAATCCTGAAAAAGAAATGAAAGGTGCAATTGTATCTATGATGTCGGAACAAAAATATAAACAAAATAAATCTGCATTATTGCAGACTTGTACAGTTTCTGTGTCTGCTGGTAAACAATGCTTGTTGGCTCGCGTTTTATGTGATAGTGATTCAGAAAAATGCTTCGTGAAGAGATCTCTAGTACAAAAATTAAAATTGAAGCCATTACTTAGAGAAAATTTATTAGTTTATCCTTATGGGCGGAGACGCCCTTATGAATCTTGTTATGAAGTAGTTGCTCTTGAATTATCCAGTATTGTGCAACCTATTAACTCGATAAATATCGAAGCACTTGTGGTTGATAACATAACTGGAGCTTCTGTGAAAACCCTAGAACCAGAACTTCTAGACATAATGAGAACAAGAGGTTTTAAGCCTGCTGATACAGGTCTTGAACAGGAAATAAATATTTTGCTAGGGTCCGACTTTTTGTGGAAAATATTAAAGGGAATCGAGGGAAAATTGACGAATGAATTACACGTTGCAGAAACTATTTTCGGTCATACGGTACAAGGGCAGATAGAGTCGAATAAAAAAGAAGTAGCTTGTTTGCGTGTTTCAGTTGAAAATATGAATACTCAGCTGAAAGCATTTTGGGATCTTGAATCAATTGGCATTGCTGAAAGCAATGAAAAGAACATTACCGATCATGAGGTAATAAAAGAATTTAAAGAAAATCTAAAATTCGTAAATGGGCGTTATGAAGCAAAATTATTGTGGAAAGATTCTCGCGAATTACTTAGAAATAATCTTGAAATAGCAAAGAAATGGTTTTCTAGTTTAGTACAGAAAATAAATTCTTGAAAAACGATTCTTTATTTAAAGAATATAACTCCATTTTGCTAGAGCAGTTTAATGAGGGTGTAATAGAATTGTGCACCGAGAAACATTCTAATAATTCCTATTACATGCCACACAGACCTGTTATCTGTGACGACAAAACTACAACAAAAATGCGCATAGTCTATGATGCTTCTTCCAAATATGGTGATTCTCTATCATTAAACGAATGTTTGAATCACGGCCCTAACTTAAATCCTAATATTTTAGACATAATTTTGAAATTCCGTTTACATAAAATTGCTTTTTCGGCTGATATTGAAAAAGCTTTTCTGCAAATATCTGTAGCCGAGGAAGATCGCGATTATCTTAGATTCTTATATTATGAAGATTTTCATAAGAATAAAAACATAGTATCCTATAGAATGACCAGAACTGCTTTTGGTGTCACCTGCAGTCCCTTTATCCTTGCTTGTACTATTAAGCACCATATTAATGAATATAAAAGCTCTCATAATAAAACATTTGAAATCCTAAATTCTTCTTTTTATGTTGATGATTTGTTTTCAGGAGAAAACGATGTTCTAAAAGCCTTTAATTTAACTAAAGAAGCTGTTGATATTTTCAAAGAAGGGGGGGGGGGATGAAGTTAAGAAAATTTGAAAGCAATTCTCAGGAACTTAGGAAAAATGGGTTGACGAAAACATTCCTGTTTCTAGTCCCGAACCCCCAAATACTTCCTTGAAAATTTAGGATTGATCTGGAACAATACAGAAGATAAATTAGGACTAGAATTACGACCATTGTTAGAAAATTTAAGCAATGATTCTTGTACAAAACGGAGCGTTTTGAAAATTGCAGCTACGTTGTTTGATCCAGCCGAATTTATTGCCCCTTTTGTTATTCGTGTCAAATGCCTTTTGCAGCAATTGTGGATAATGGGAATATCATGGGATGAAAGTTTTTGTGGTGAACTAGAAAATAATTGGCAAAATTGGCTTTCAGAAATCCCTGATCTCACACACTTGAAAATTCCCCGACACTATTTCAACAACCTGATCATGGAAAAGGAGCATCTCCAACTGCATATTTTCACTGATGCTAACCCTAATGCGTATGGTGCAGTGGCATACTTACGGTATCCAATTTCTAAAGATAAATTTAAAACTAGTTTTATAATGTCTAAGTCTAGTGTTGCTCCCTTGAAGAAGTTAACTCTTCCTCGTCTTGAACTCATGGGAGCACTTATTGGTGCCAGAATGGCAAAGTTTATCACGAACGTTATCCAAGTAAATAATACTATTTTCTGGTCGGACTCAGAAATTGTTCTTCATTGGCTTAAAGGGCCAAAAGAAAAATGGAAACCATTTGTTAGTAATAGAATAGCTGAGATTCATAATTTGTCTGATCCTAGTTTATGGAGACATTGTGATGGCAAACTTAATCCCGCAGATTTAATAACGAGAGGTTATTCTGCGAAGCATTTAATAAATTCTCAAAAATGGTGGTATGGTCCTGAATTTCTTTCCCTTCCCGAAAATCAGTGGCCTAGGGTTAAAATTGCTGCATCTCGATTACCTGATGTTTCTGCAGAGAAGTCTAAAAAAGCAGCCACCATTTCTTGCGTTGTTCAAACAAATAAATCTGATGAAATTCCCATTTTTATTCTTGAAAAGTATAGCTCCTTAAAGAAATTGTATCGAGTAACTGAATGGCTATTTAGATTTATTTCTAATGTAAAATTGAAGGTAGAAAAAAGAAAATTTTCAGAATTATCAGCTGAGGAAATGTTACATGCTGAAAATTTTTGGTTAAAGCTAGTGCAGGAAGAAAGTTTTCCTGAAGTTATTAAAAGCTTGAAATGTAACAAGAGTATCCCTAAAGAATCGAATTTTCTACAGTTAAATCCTATGTTGCCAGATGAAGGTTTGCTGTTGGTACGAGGACGGTTACAAAAGTCTAACTCCTCATTTTATGAAAAACATCCCGTAGTGATTCCTGCAAAACATAAATTGACTGAATTAATCGTAAAAGATGCACATGAAAAAGTTTTTCATTCAGGAGTGTCCAGTGCATTGGTACAAACGCGTGAAAAGTTTTGGATTTTAAGATCAAGGCAGTGCATTAAATCAGTCCTAAACAAATGTACAATATGTAAGAAATTTAACGTACGCCCTGGTCAACAAGTTATAGCCCCTCTTCCAGGTGACCGTATTAACGAAGCTCCACCGTTTTCAGTAACAGGTCTTGATTATGCGGGACCCCTATATGTGAAGTGGAATGAAAATAAATATTATATTTTATTATTTACATGTGCTATCACAAGAGCACTTCATTTAGAACTAGTAAAAGACATGTCAACAATAGAATTCCTGTTAGCATTTCGCAGGTTTATCTCACGAAGAGGACTGTGTGCTGTAATTTATTCAGAGAACGCCAAAACTTTCAAAAGAGCTGATCTTGAACTAAAAGAAATGTGGAAAGTAATCCACCATCCTGATGTTAAAAAAATTTTCGCCAATCACAGCATATCCTGGAAGTATATTGTAGAGCGTGCAGCCTGGTGGGCTGGCTTCTATGAGCGAATGGTTCGCTCAGTGAAAACTACCTTGCGTAAAGTTATTGGAAGATCTTCCTTAACATTGAGTGAATTAGAAACGCTTTTAATTGAAGTAGAAGCTGTAATCAACTCTCGTCCGCTGACTTGCACGTATTCCGAGTTAGAAGAACCATCTCCTCTTACTCCTGCACATTTTTTAATCGGAAAACGTATCTTGTGTCTACCTACCATAAAAGTGAACGATTTAATTTTACCAACAACGAAAGAATCTTTAGTGAAACGCTTTCGTTTACGTGAGACTCTTCTAAATCATTTTTGGAAGCGTTGGAAAAATGAGTATCTTCTCAACTTAAAATCTGCTCACTACACGGACCAGAATAAAACTTCAGACTTTAAAGTGGATGATGTGGTGCTTGTACATGATGAACACTTACCCCGAAGTTTGTGGAAGTTAGGAAAAGTTACTAAAACCTTTATGGGCAGAGACGGCAAGATAAGATCTTGTGAACTCAAAACAAATAATTCATTTATTAAAAGACCTATAAATCTATTGTACAATCTTGAACTCACAAACTAAAAAAAAAAAAAAAAAACTTTGATATTATTAGAGACTCAAAAACTCTCATGGACATTTGACTTTTAAAACAAATCTTGAACTGTCTTTGCTATTGACTTTAAAAAGATTTTTATTTTTTTTCACTTAAAAAAAAAATGTTTCTTGTTTGATAATATTTCTAATTTTTAGTTTAATTTTTTTTGTATTGAATATTCTAGAAAAATTTGTATAGATTTAAATTGTTCTTTCTATTTTTAGTAGCAGAAACTTGTTCTCAAATCTTTTAAATTGTTTAATTATTTTATTGAAGTCCAGTATGTAAGTATATATTTTGATTTTGTATTGTATTTATGTATAGTGTAACTGATGATTTTTTAGAATAATTTTTATTTCTACTTTAATTGTTTGAATCCCCATTTTGATGAACCCTTGTTCATCGGGAGGGAGTTTGTGGAATATTTTGCAACCCTCTCTCGAGCAGTCAGCCAGACTGCTTAGTAGCCGCGAATGATCACGTGACCTTCGAGAGAATTGATATTTGAAAACATTTTTTACTCTTTCTTTTTTAGTTTAGTTTTGTGAATGTGAATCTTGAACGCAGCAGGTAGTCTGCGTATATTTTTTGTCATGATTTTCAAATCGAAGAAATGTTTTGATTTTAAAAAGGGAAATGCTATTTTCGTGGCTTCTTTTTAGAAGAACATAATTGCTGAAATTTTAATAAGATCATCTTGAATTCCCAGTGTGGAATTTATTTAACAAATATTATTCAAATGTTTTCGCTGTATATAATGTATATATTTAAAAGTGTAAATATAGAATTAACAAAGTTTTTAATCATCCTGTGCTTGACTTGGATTTGTACTGAACAACACCTGCGCCACTTTCTTGTGAAATATGCTTAATTATTTTAATGTGATTTTACATGAATCGTGAAGTTTTCTTTTATGCTCTCCCAACCTTGGATTTAAATTGTGATAACGTGAAATTTCGTGGAATACATGAAGATTATTCTTTAGTATACGCTATAGCTTTATATGAGAAACAGAGGGTATACGGAGGTTCTTAAAAAATCCAGAATGTATACGGCGTATACCTGCGTATACCCTCCACTACACCCCTGCGTGTGGGCTAGATTTTCTACATGATACTTCTGTTTTAACTATATATTGCATCCTCAAATTAAAACATCTGTGTTAGTATAAAAGCCTAGGGTTTTTTGCTTTTCTTAATGTATAGTTTATATTCTAGAAACTTATAAGGTAACAGATATAGGCATTTATGTAAGTGTCACATAGAGTTCCTTTTGTGCGGTTTTCATGGTATGGCCCATGATTAGATCAAAATATTTGGATTAATGACTATTTAAGCAATGCATTTTTTCTTGAAAATCAAATGGATCTTTGGGATACATGTCATTTTCAACAAAGTGGTAGTACATAATTTATGTAACTTGCAGTTATGTGACTTTACGCTTTTATGTATATTATATTTTTAATAAACACTGCGATGATTTTTTGGTACTCAGGTGACCGCGAAACAGAGTCCTAGATTACTTTAAACACACATGCTAAAAACTCCAACTGATATTTTAAAAACTTTAGACTTTTATTGTAAAATTTATCATTATTTCAAAGCAAAGCCGTAATGCATAAGGAAAGGTGCTGTAAAGAACAAATTAAAACCAGTGTATTTAGTTTAAGGTCTGGTCTGCAAGCAGGCAGACAGAGAAGCAGGAGCGTGCGAACAGAAAACTGCGCCAGGGGCAAAGTTTCCAATTGGCGCCCTCCTCAACGGTCAAAGTTTCAATTTGGCGCCCCTCCTTCTCCCCGGCCTTTTCATTGTGACGGATGTCGCAAATGCAGAAAAAGAAATAAATTCTATTGAATACATATTTCGTCTTTAATATGAACTTTAAAAGGTTTAATAATTCAGAAATTCCATACAACAAAATAACATAAGAGAAAATTGCACTTATAATTATGGCAAAGGGGATCTGGGAAATGGGTGTTGAAAAATGTACCTAACAGTACAGTATAAGAGTTTGCAACCCTTTTATATTACAAAAAGGAAACCACATACTATTTCGAGAGTGTACGTTTTTGTCCATAGTGCAGAAAGAAAATCGCAGACTCAGAAAGGAGAAGGTAAAAAAAAGAGATAAAGAAAAAGAACTGAAACAAGTTTTAGGAAGGAAGAAGTCATTAGTCAGAAAATTGTTTCGGGGTGTGGGGTAAAGGACGATTAACTTTGAAACGGAAAATGTACTTTTTTTCACTCTGAAAAACACTCCCGATATGCATATAATTCATTTTCACAAACAAAAAAAAAAACAAAAAAAAAAAAAAGAAAGAAAAGAAAAGAAAGAAAACCGAGGTTGGTACAATAAATGTGGCGCCCTCTCAATTTCCGCGCGCGGGGCGACCTCCCTTTCCCCCCGGGGCGATACCCACGGTCCTGCAGCGAAGGGATGAAAATATCGTTTCAACTTAACGCCACTTGGCGAACCATAAAGGACAACTCACAAAGGTTTGGCGACTGTGCGTGCTAATAGGCAAAGGTTTTGGCGAGAAAAACTCATTAACTTTTAGAAATGGTTAC
This sequence comes from Maratus speciosus, assembly GCA_963932465.1. Classification (NCBI taxonomy): domain Eukaryota; kingdom Metazoa; phylum Arthropoda; class Arachnida; order Araneae; family Salticidae; genus Maratus; species Maratus speciosus. The sequence continues at coordinate 364,130,603 of OZ010788.1, read as the reverse complement.
CGATACAATGTAATGTTCATAGGATAAACTATTAAAAGAATTTGTGTAGTAACAGAGAGGCGAAGCTAAGAAATATTGATTATTGAGTTTAGTAAAAATGTCCGTTGCTACTTGAGAGAATAGAGCAGCTCCAAACATTATGAACGAACATTAAAACAGAATGATATGACTGCGATGGTGTTATCTGGAAAGAAGGTACTAATATATTTCTTTCATTTTTCATGTCCTGAAGAGTGGGCGCTCGAATGCAATTAATAAAAGAAGAAGAAGGCAGATTACATATAATAATTGTGGCTAGCTGTTGTGCAAATAATTGTTTCTTTTACATTTTCTTTTTAACGGAAAGATTTTAGCGGTTGGACTAGAAGTATATGGGAAAAGTAACCCAACATTTGTGAAGCTAGGATAATTTAATCCTTCACCATATTATACTGACACATATTTAAAAGTACTAAAATTAGTTTTTTTTGTAGCGACAGGAACCCAGTAAAGAATATTATTTTTTAAGTATTAAATTAATTTACTTTTTTAAATTATATCGTGCGTACCTTTTCTACGAGAACATAGGGGAAAATAAAGAATGAGTCTCTTATTACTGTAATTTATTTATGTAAATATTCTGAAAATAAAAAGTATGGTACATCAATCACAATAATTTTTTTGACAACGTAAAAACTATTAAAATTGACGTTTAATTTTATATTGCCAAATTATACGATCTTACGGAATTTATAACAAACAAATTAATGTTGTCATAACAAATAATGATTAGCTGCCAAATTTCTGACATTTGAATGCTGTTGAGAATGCCAACTTGGCGATGCTTGCCATTTTCTGTTAGTCGGCATTGTGGCAACCCCCTTTTTATTGTTTTCCGATTTTCTTTTCAGTGTAGATGTAAAGTTTGTTTTGAACCGGTCTGACGGTAATAATGGAACTCTCAAATGAGAGTAATAATAATATTAATATACCTATATATTTGTAAATAAAATGTACATAGTTGTTTTTTAAGAAAGAAGTTTAATTTGAACTGTAGAGTGCGTTTACTTATTCAAGTTACGAATTTTATTTACAATATATTAGAACTAAGTTATGAAGACGTTTTTATTCTTCGATGCATTATGGAATAATTTGAATTTACCGAACCTGCAGTCTCAATGACAACGTATCATTTTTCTGGCGTCAAAGCTCCAGGATGTCTGGATTTCATCATCGATTGAGGTAAGTACCTCAAATTAAATTATATTGAATAAATAGAATTATGAATACATTTATTAACTGAACTGTATCGAATAAATTGGATTCTTTATTTTATGATGGATTACGAAACTTTGAAAAAAAAAAAAAGAGCTACGATTCGTAGTCAAACTACGAAAATATTTGATAAAATAAGGGATTTATTAGATAATACACAAGAATTAGAGCTTGAGAATAGAAAATCACAGCTGGATCTTTTGAAACAGCAATTGAATGACAAAATGAAAACTTTAAAATCATTAAATTCTGAAATTGAACCACTGGTTCCAAGTACTGAATTTGAAAAAGAAATCGAGAAATCGGAATCTTATAATGAGAATATTATTGAATGGAAATATAAAATTTCCAAATTTTTAAATGATAGCACAGTTACTCCTGAAACTAAACAAGATTCTTCAGACATTGAAAGTGATAGTAGTAGCAACAATAGTTCTCTACTAAAAAGTCAGAAAATTCTGAATCAAAATTTGATTAAACTTCCTAAACTTAATATATCTAAATATTATGGTGATTCGTGTTTATGGCTCGAATTTTGGAGTCAGTTTTCGAATGCGATTGACAATAGTGAACATTTAACTCTGATTGATAAATTTTCCTACTTAAAGTCACTTTTGGGCGGAAGTGCTGCAAATACTATATCAGGCTTTTCGCTGACTAAGGAAAATTATGCTCATGCTATAGAATTATTGAAAAATCGTTTTGGTCGTAATGACCTGGTAATAAATAGTCACATGACTAAACTGCTAAATTTGAAACCAGTACGAAATTCTAGTAACATTAAGGCTTTTAGAGATTTGTATGATGAATGCGAAATTCAAATAAGAAATCTTAATTCTTTAGGTGTTGCCTCAGGTTCATATGGGCACTTGTTATGTCCGATTCTTCTGAAACTTATTCCATCAGATATTGCACTAGAATTTAATAGAAAACGAATTAAAAACACTGACTGGGATGTTAATGAGCTGATAAATTTCATTAAAGATGAAATTGAATCTCGCGAGACCACTGTCCAATTAAACCATTTTGAAAAAATCCCTGAGAAGCAGGAAAATTATAAGAAAAATTATAAAAAATTCATTCCATCAGCTTCTGCCTTAACCACAAATATTAAAAATAACTGCATATTTTGTAATCAAACTGATCACGATACTGAAAAGTGTAAGTCTTTCACCATTCCGGAAATGCGAGAAAAATTGAAAAGGGAAGGAAGGTGCTTTAAATGCTTCCGTAAATTTCACATCGCGAATTTTTGTAAAATTTCGAATGAAAATTGCAAAGTGTGTGGTAAAACATATCATCATACTATACTTTGTAATTCTAATAAAAAAACAGAAGAATCAAAAAATTCAGGTAGTATTATTTCCTCCGTATCTCATTGCAAAGGCAATATAAATAATATCAGTAGAGAAGTAATATTGCAAACAATTCATGTAAAAGTGGAAGCGGGTGAAAATTCAGAAATTGCTCTTTGTTTATTTGACTCTGCTAGTCATCGAACTTTTATTACAGAAAATTTAGTTTCAAAATTAAAACCTGAGGTCATTAGAAAGGAAAAATTAATTGTCTATATTTTCGGTTCGAGAAAATCTGAAGAACGATGTTATGATGTCGTTAAGCTAAAGCTAATTCACTTGACGAATAAAAAACGTAGTATAATAATTGAAGCATTAGTCACACCGCTAATAACCAATTCTTTGATACAAATTCCTCCTCTTCCAATCAAAATTAAGAGAAAACTTTCCAAATTTCGTCTTGACACGTGGGAACATTTGGAAAATAGTGATGTTGATATATGAATAGGAGCTGATTATTTATATCAAATTAATGACAAAACATACCCCATAAATAAATCATTGTTCGTCTGTGAAAATTTATTTGGGCATTCCCTCTGCGGGACAATTGACGTAAATAAAAATAGTGAGAGTAAGCAAGCTGGGGTCTTGTCCACTCAGGTTATGAAACCTATTCAAAATGATTTGAAAACATTGTGGGAGTTAGAAACTTTAGGGATGAACACTGAAGAAAATATTTCTGAATTAGATAAAGAGATAATCGAAAAATTCGAAAACAATTTGCATTTTCTTGAGCACCGATACGAAGCTAAATTGTTATGGAAAGATGATAGAAGAGATTTAGGAAGTAATTATAACAATGCTAGAAACCGATTTATTAACTTAAATCGAAAATTGCTTAAAGATAAGGAATTATTGCAGAAATATAAAGAAATTGTGATTGAACAGGAATTAAATAACATAGTGGAAGCATGTTCTAATAAAACTGTAAATAGCGGTTATTTAATGCCCCACCGACCTGTCTTGCGAGATGATAAACCCACAACTAAAGTTAGAATGGTATTTGATGCTTCCTCAAAAGAAAATAGCAAATCATTAAATGATTGTTTGTACGGTGGCCCAAATTTGAACCCCGATTTATTAGAAATTATTATTAATTTCAGAAAATTTAATACTGCGTTTTGTGCAGATATTGAAAAGGCCTTTCTTCAAATTTCTGTAGCTGAAGAAGACCGAGATTACCTTAAATTTCTTTGGTTCGATAATGACGCAAACAACTTTTTCAAAATTTTAAGATTTAGACGTGTACCATTTGGCGTTACATGCTCACCATTTATTTTGGCTGCCACAATTAAACATCATATAAAGAAATATCGAGATCAACATCCAAATGTTGTATATATGTTAGATAATTCCCTCTATGTCGATGATTTAATTTCCGGATCAGATTTAGATAATGAAGCTTATTATTTATCAGTTACAGCTTCTGAAATTCTTAAAGAAGCTGGGATGAATTTGAGGAAATTAAAAACAAATTCTATTAAACTTAGAGAAATGTGGGAATCTGGTAACTTAGGTATAAGTGAGGAAAACACAGGTAGTATCTTAAAAGTGCTTGGACTGATATGGAATACTGAATCTGATATTTTGATGTTAGATGCGCAGCCCTTTGAAAAATATTACATCGATGATCCCACGAAGCGAACAGTTCTTAAAATGTTACTGAAAATTTATGATCCATTAGGATTTGTGAATCCATTTGTAATACGTATTAAAGCCTTTTTGCAAGAAACATGGCAAAGAGGTTTAGAGTGGGACAATAAATTACCTGAAGATTTGAAATGCGAGTGGAACACTTGGTGTTCAGAAGTTGTACATTTACGCACATTTGAAATAACCCGAAAATATTTTCCTAATATGATAAACATTTCTGAAAATTCACAAATTCACATATTCTGTGATGCTAGTCCCAAAGGGTATGGAGCAGTTGCTTATTTGCGTTCCATTTCATTAACTGGCGAAATTCAAACAAGTTTTGTTTGGAGTAAATGTAGAATAGCCCCCTCAAGAAGATAACTATTCCACGGCTGGAATTGATCAGTGCAGTAGTTGCCGCTAGAATGTGGAAATATTTAAAACAAAAATTACATATTTCGAATTTAAATATAAAGTTATGGTCGGACTCAGAAATAACTATTTGGTGGATTAGGGGTTCTACTACAAACTGGAAACCCTTTATTTCCAATCGTGTAACCGAAATTCAGTCATTGACAGATCCAAAGGAGTGGAATTATTGTCCCGGAAAGGAAAACCCTGCAGATCTGCTTAAGCGAGGGGAAAACTTATCGAAGTTAATGGGTAATAATGTATGGTGGTGCGGACCACCTTGGTTATCACTATCAGAAGATATGTGGCCTTCAAAAAGGGCTATAGAAATGGTTCCCGAAGCTTTTAATGAAATGAAAGCAAAACCAAATTTAACATTATTGTGTAACGAATCAAACTCTATTCATAAGCCAGTATTTGATATGGCAAAGTTCAGTAGTTTAAATCGCGTGTATAATATTACTGCTTGGATAATGCGTTTTATTCATAATGCCAATTCGAAAAATCCTAAAATTTAAGGACCTTTAACTACCTCAGAAATAGAAATAGCAGAAAAATACTGGATTAAACAAACTCAGGAAACTTCATTTAAAGTTGAAATAGAAGCACATAAACAAAAAAAACCACTTAATAAAGATTCTTCTTTGTACAACCTTAATCCACAATTCGATGAAAATGACTTACTTGTTTTATCCGGAAGACTTCAGTTTTCTGAAGTTACAGAGCAGGAAAAACATCCGTGGATACTTCCTAATAAATCTTATTTTGTAAAATTACTAATTAAGGATGCTCATGAAAGAATGTACCATTTTGGTGTAGCTGTCACTTTAGCTCACCTTCGTGAAAGGTATTTTATATTAAAGGGAAGAAGATTTGTAAAATCCGTCTTAAGATCGTGTATGATATGTCGAAAACTTAATGCTATTCCTGGAAAGGTGGAAATAGCACCTTTACCGAAAGATAGAATCATCAAAACACCAGTTTTTGAAACCTCTGGTGTCGATTTTGCCGGTCCGATTTATTATAAAACTTCTGAAGGCACTGGGAAGGCTTATATTGTCGTATTCACATGTGCTGTAACCAGAGCAATACATCTAGAGTTAGTCACCAATCTAAGTACTGAAACCTTTATCTTAGCACTACGAAGATTTTTCTCTAGGAGAGGTTTCTGCAAAATAATGTACAGTGACAATGCCAAGACATTTTCTAAGGCTGATTTGGTGTTAAAAGATGCTTGGGAAAGAATTTCTAAGCAAGAAATTTTTGATTACTTGAGAAAGAATAAAATAATATGGAAGTTTATAATTCCCAGGGCTTCCTGGTGGGGCGGCTTCTGGGAAAGGATGGTCAGATCAGTGAAAACACCTTTAAAAAAGGTTCTAGGAAAAACTTGTCTCCGTTATGAAGCGCTAGAAACAATACTTACAGAAATTGAAGCGGTGATTAATTCACGTCCCTTATGTTATCTCTACGAAGAAAATGCTGAACCATCACCTTTAACGCCATCTCATTTTTTAGTTGGTAAACGATTAATGTCCTTACCTTCTTATGGATTACCAGTCTGTACGCAAGAGAAATCCAATAAGATTTTGTTGACGAGAAAATATAAATATAAGCAACAAATTACTGACCACTTTTGGAAAAGGTGGAAAAACGAATATTTGTTAGAACTTAGATCTGGTTTTCAAGTGAAAAACATAAATTCATCGCCTCAGTTCAAAGTTAACGATATAGTGATAATTCATGATGAAAAGCTCCCAAAACATATGTGGAAGTGTGGTCGTGTTAAAGAACTCATATTTGGTCGTGACTCTAAAATCAGATCATGTGTATTACAGACTGCAAAAGGCGATCTTAAACGACCTGTGCAATTGCTATATAATCTTGAATTGGACTTAGTGGACTAAAAGACACTAAAAATAAAAACTATTATCGAACATTTAATTTGTTTTGTTACTCATATTTACCCTTATTATTGTTTAATTTTCATACAATTCATGTGTTTTATTTTCTTTCGTAGATTGCAGCATTCTTATTATTTTTGCTTTTATATCTGTAGCTGTATGTATCTGAAAATTTGTCATGTATGTAAGTATATTCTTATGTTTATTAAATTGTTTAATATAGATGCTGAACTAAGTGTTCAGCCCGGGGCAGGATGTTGAGAATGCCAACTTGGCGATGCTTGCCATTTTCTGTTAGTCGGCATTGTGGCAACCCCCTTTTTATTGTTTTCCGATTTTCTTTTCAGTGTAGATGTAAAGTTTGTTTTGAACCGGTCTGACGGTAATAATGGAACTCTCAAATGAGAGTAATAATAATATTAATATACCTATATATTTGTAAATAAAATGTACATAGTTGTTTTTTAAGAAAGAAGTTTAATTTGAACTGTAGAGTGTGTTTACTTATTCAAGTTACGAATTTTATTTACAATATATTAGAACTAAGTTATGAAGACGTTTTTATTCTTCGATGCATTATGGAATAATTTGAATTTACCGAACCTGCAGTCTCAATGACAACGTATCAAATGCAATACCATGCTTTGGTATTCATTTGACTTTGGTAGAGATAAATATATTATCATCCTAGAGCAAATAAAGAAAAAAATATTTACCTCGTGTACTAAAAAGTTTATAAATCATAGTTCAAAAATTTTCTAAATATCAATTTATTAATAATTTTCTAAATTAAAAACATGATTAAAAAAACGAATAGCATATGTTTGTTTTCTAGTGTTTCCACATTTAAAAAAAAGATCAATCGGTGTTTTTTTTTTCGGACTATTAAAAGATACATAATTCAATGCAAATAAAAAATTTGATTTTCCTTTTTTACCTTAAGTAATTTCACGTGTGTAATATGGGGACGTTTATTTTGAGGTTCTCGTCGTAAATCAGAGAGATATTACTCCACCTAAGGTAAAAATAATTCTACCAAATGATTCTTACAGATAATCAATAAATTCATTATTTTACAGATAATTAATAAATTCATTATTTTTCTGCCGAAGCTATCGTCGTGAATTGAATTATTTGAAGTGTTAAAATATACTTCCTACATTTTTCACTTCCAGTGTTATGCACTTTTAATTATGAATATGTTTTCTTTATATTTGACGTTAATTTACATTATGATTATAACTATTATCTTTAATTTTGTTGAGCGGAGATTGCCTGCTAATAAAGTGAATATTTAAATGTATACATATATTATACAAAAAAATATATATTACGCATATTTATTATACACATATATATTATACATATATATATTATACAAAAGTAAATTTTCATTTAAAAAACGAATTTTTGAAAAACAAATTGTTAAGTTTTTTTTAATATTATTCGTTTAACTTTTCTGCATATAGTACCATTATCTTTGTTGATACCAAGAAAGTAGAATTTCAGCATTTTATTTTTTTAGATTTTTTTAGGTTCATATTTTTCGTTTTTTAAGATGTATTAATTTTCTTTCTTTATTGAAATAAAAAATAGTTTTCTTATAATTACTTTAATGCACATACTATAAGCAGAGTAAGCGGAGGCTTCCTATAGTTGCAAACATCTGTGAATAGAATTATTTTTAGCAAAGGTTCTTAATGATATTAAACCTAACTAATGCATGCTATATGCTGATATTTTTTTTTTATGAAATAAAAGGAACTTTTTACATTGTTTCACTTCTTTACTTTTTTAATTTTTTTAATTTAAAAATTGTTGTTCTTAAATAAATATTGGTAATAAGTAGTTCACGAATTAGAATAACCTGTGAATTGGATTTTTTTTTTTTTTTTACCATTTTAATATCATACTATTCAAACTGTTTATCATTCGGTTATGTATCAATGCATTATTTTAAATATTAGCAAGATTTTTTTATGTTACTATATTTCATTTTTAACATCCATTACAAATATTAAAATAGTGATTTTCACAAAGAATATTTTTCAGTAACAAATTATGGAAACTTAGTAGTGATTTCATTAAATTCTGCCGTTTTCTCTTAATTGGGTCTGTTGAAATCGGAAAGTATGATGTGGTTATGGCGGTAAAAATGATAAATGCATATTTCACGTTCCAACCCACACGATGAATCCCCCCCTCCCCTCAGTAACTGACACCTTAAGGATTCTTTCTTGATTTAATCACTATTACAAAATTTTAAATCCATTTTTAGCTATATTTCTTTTTGAAAGGATACTAGAGCTACATTGAAAAATTATTGTTGGAAATGTTGAAAAATCATGCATTCTATTATTAAAAATTATTTTTTTTCATAAATATGATCAATAACGTCAATAACTGACACAATGTGAACCAGTGTCTGACATTTTATTTCCGAAGATTAAAAAAAAGTTTTTTCTGTTTCAAGGTGTTGTTTTATGACGGCCAATTATCTACATTTGGGATATGGGCCCGAAGGGAGAGGGTGGCCTCCGAGGGGATCTTTCTAAGGGAACCTAACTCGCATTTACTCAAAGAAATCAAAGATTCGAAGAAAACCACAAAAAACTCGGAAAGATTAGGCCGACGGGCTCGATTATTTTCGAACCCAGCACCTCCCGACCTTCCGTATACCAGTTTTGAGAGAAGAACCTTTCGGCCGCTGGCGGGGAAGTTGTTTCAAGAAATTAGCACTTTGAAAATACTTTAATCTTTATTACAAAAATAACACTTAAACCTAACTTATACATGATAGCATACTACAGGTGCATGTGTCTTTTTAAAATTTCATTCATCTGACGAAACCCTATTTGTCTCGCTCCTCTGTTTGTCTGTCCGTCCGTCTGTCTGTCCGTCACAGAGTCCGTTCTCAAAAATTATACATGTTGGAGACTTGAAATTTTGCATACTTATAGATGAACACCACACATCATACGACAAATCATAAAATTAAAAAAAAGTCCTACATTTAACCCTTTGGGGTCCCACACGTGTATTTTAAACAATTCTTTCTAAGTGAGTCCCTAATTAGGTTGCAGGCGTGAAATTTTGCATACTTATAGATGGACACTTCAGATCAAAGGAAAAATTATAAAATTTTGAAAAAGTCGTACATTTAATCCTTTGGGCTCCCACATGTGTATTTTAAACAATTCTTTCTATGTGAGCTTCTAATTATAGCTGGATTCGTGAAATTTTGCATACTTATAGCTGAATACCTCACATCAAACGACAAATCATAAAATTTTGAAAAAGGTTGTACATTTAACCCTTTGGGCTCCCTCGTGTGTATTTTAAACAATTATTTCTATATTAGCCTCTAATTAGGTTGGAGGCGTGAAATTTTACATATGTATAGCTGAACATCTCACATCAAACGACAAACTGTATAATTTTGAAAAAGTCGTACATTGAACCCTTTGGGCTCCCACATATGTATTTTCCTTATCAGGTTCATCTCATTAAAGAACTTTAAAACATAATTCAATACCAAACAACGTAGAACGACGGGTTATGTACTAAAACCTTCCCCGAAAAATTACCCATCTAACAGTGTAAGATCAGTAGAACTCGAGTTCTAAGCAGCCGAAATGAAATTTCTATTTGAATTATATATATATATATATAAGTAGAGTAGAATTAGATTATTCCAAAAATGCAGTCGTCTACTTGAGAAAAAACCAATATTGTGAACGTCGCTCAAACCGATGCCACGCTCATGCATTTTTGGCTTAAAATTAAATTGTTTGGCGATTCAGTGAAATCGTAAATAAACGTACAATATGTAACTCACAAGTACCGTCATTTTTAAAACTTTCCAACAAAGTTGAAAAGTGTTTATGACTTCGGTTTGTCTGTATGTCTGTCCGTCTGTCCGTCTGTACCCGCTGTAGCTCCCGTAAATATACTCAAATCGTTCTGAAATTTTTGGACGTTAGTGACCTCTACCATAGCACGGACCCTATCGCAAATGAAGTTTGTAGCATGTACAGTTCATTTACAGGGACAGTCAAAAATTTTCCGTTACATTACGGCCTATGGGGAAAAAATGACGGTTAAAATGATTTTTAATGATGTTACATGCTTTCAAACATAGTAAAATTGATATGTATTTATCAAGTGCACTAAAATATGCATTTTCTGTACAATAAGTGGCCCAAAAAATAGTTATTATTCATTAACAGGGCCACACAAAAGAATTCCATTACATAATGATATAGGAGTGAAGAGAATCTTTTCCGGCGTATTTTAATTATGTTAAACTATTACATGTATAATGAAATTGATATACGTCGCTAAGGTTTACTATATCTTACTTCATGGATAATACGAAATGCAGAGCATTTACAGGGACACACAAAAGATATCAGATACTATATCGTACCAGAAGTACTGTAAAGTAGCGATGATTGCTGGAAATGCATTTTTAATTATGTTATGTGCTTTTATGTTTCACTATATTTATTCATTGTATATGGTGTGTATAAATGCTGTAATTGATATACAGGGCTACTCAAAAGAATTCGTAATGGTTGCAAATTTCTTAAAGGGGATTTTTAAATGAGTTAGGGTTTTTACGCTGAACTGCATTTAGTTTACTAAGAAATGTTTGTAAAACATATATAAAATGACATACAGGGTCACGCAAAGAATTGGAATCATGGCCGTCTATAAATGATAATTTCTGGAAATGTGATTCCGGTAGTTTTAAGAGTGTTTTACTTTGAATTAAACTTTAGCTAAATAGTGGCATGTAATAAAGGTACTAGGTTAACAACAGGGTTTTACAAAAGTATACATGAATGTTTCTATCTATTAGTATAAATTGCTGAAATAGAAATTTCAATCTGTTATGTGTTTTCTTGCTAAACTAAATTTTCCATTATATAGTATATATATCAACCTACAGATCAAATACAGGGCTGTTCAAAAGAATTGTAATACATATTTGCTATGGACGGTAACTGCTGAAATCAGTTTTTCAAATGTTTTATGTGTTTTCTAAAATGTTTACTTAGTTCTCTTATATACCTTATTTCCCTCAATAACGAAGTTTTGTTAAAGCATTCAGGAAGTGTAGGAAAGTGTTTCATAATCTATGCTTAACGCATGAATTTTTTACTTGTTATACTTATATCTGCTAGTTTCTTCTGCAAGCACATGATGGATGAGTTAAATAAAAATAAAAAGTAAATTTTAAAGAAATCAAAAACAAAAACAAAATAATCACTCAGATATTATCTTATCAAATTTTCTGATCCATTTTTACTTATCCTGACGCAAGAGATAAATCACCAAATATAGTTTAAAACTGCAATCTTTCATATTGAATAAATTTTTAAGCATTACGAACATTCCCTTTCATGCTTAAATTCTATATTTTCGTTTTATAATATTACCATACGTCAAAACTGTTTTGCATTTTCTATATTTTCTTCATTTTTTTTCCCCTTTAAAATAAAATTAGTAACAGTTTTTACTTACCCATCATACGTAGTATAGGGTAAGTCTTGTAATCGTTTTAAAAAACGAAAAAAAAATTTTTTTGACGAATTTACACACTTCAGACACTGGAGATTCCGAAAAACATATTTTTAGAAAAAAAATTTGTCCGTCCGTTGTATGTGTGTGTGTCTGTAAACGCTCTATCTCCCGAACAAATTGAGATAAAGACTTGAAATTCGGTGTGTACCTAGGGAGTAATAATGGGAAGAAGTCTATTGAATATCAGTAACCTCGATTAGCCGGAACTATTTTTTTCGGAAATATTCGTTCTGATAAAAGGTATACAAAAAATTTCGAAATTGTTTATTTGAAGAAGTGAATATAAAAGGCAATAAAAAAACATAAATTTTGCATCATGAATGAACTCGATCGGATAATTAGATGCCGAGAAATTTGTAATTTTATTTTTCACACTCTTCGATTTTTCATGACCCTGTATTTAATTCAAATTTCAATTCAAAGATATATATTAATTGGAAATGAGACGCTTAATCCGACGCAGTAAACTGTTAGTTAATAGGATTATAATTTTTCGAGTTATAAGGATGTTTCTTTTAAGCAATTCGGTACTACTTGATTATCCCGCCGACCAAAAAAATTTCGCCAAACTATAAGATTAAATGCCAATAATGGCTTATCGTAAATGTCAAGCAATTAATGCCTCTCCATACCTATAAGGCAGTTACCGTAGGGGGGACACAGTTCTGTCGCCAAATACCGCCAAATTTGTAGCCAACTTGGCGATATATCGCCAAATTTGTCGGCCAAAATAAGTCGCCAATAGTGACGCTAATTTGGCGATATCTCTAATATTTCGCTAAATTCCCATAGACTTCCATTGTAAACCTATCGGGATTAATTGCTTACAGAAAATCAACAAATTGAGATATTTTAATGCAACAAAAAGTAATATTAGCTTAAGGGATTATCAATACTATCAATGTCCGTGAACGTCTGTATGTCTGTGTGTAACATTCGCCCTTTTACGCGGAACTACTTTTCTTCCAGGCCATGCAGAGCGTCTTATATTATGTCGATTCGCACCGCCGTTTTCTCGGGCAAACGTTCTTTGTGGTTTCGAGAAAATCCCGCCGTAATTACGGACGCAATTAGCTAATTAACGAATCATTGTCGAAGGAAAATTCGTTCAAAATTGAATCTTTTTATCGAAAGCACACAGTCTGACTACAATGGGACCCTTCGTCGAGACTCGCTTTGGAGCAGTATCATTGGAGGTTTCACGAAACCTGGACCTCGATTTTATTTTGCGAGGACTGCTGAATTTTGAGATTGCTACACAGCGAGAACTGCTGAAACCAGTTATGTTTTTTTCGGTTAATGAATGCGTAAGCGTTCATACGACGATTACTGATTGCCGCTTTAAATCTAATCGCTAATTATCTTTTGCAATTGTCACTACTGGGAGATAAAGGGAAATTCCATTAAATTTCCGACGCACCCCCTCAACATACACCTTAAAATAAAGGTGAGGTAAATTCCGAACTAAATAATATGCAATCTTAGACTTATGAGGCACGACCACGAAGCTATGGCCGTTTTTATCGAACTTTTTAAGTTATAAAAATAATACACCTTACACAAACATAATACACCTTAAATTAAAAGTATTAAAATTTCCGAACTGAAAATTGTGCCAACTAAGCTTCACGATGTCTCCCCGCAGAGTTATGGCCGAAAAAAGCAAATTTTTGCAAATTTTTTCTTTCAAAAGTCAATAACTCGGTAATTTTTGCCCCTACAAGTAGGAAGTTCCGCCCTAGCAAAAGTTCGTTCTATGCAGATTTTTCCTGTACATTCTTTCTATGCTATCGGCTAAACTCTATTTCCCAAGGGGGAGAAGTTAGGGGGCCCGGGAGGGGGGGGGCACCAAAAATATTTTTAGCATCGTTTTGATTGCATTTTTGGTTATAGCTCTTCAAAACAATTCTACTACACACATCATTTCACTTTTCGGGTGTCGGCTCTTAAAGGCTTAACTTTTTCATCTTCTCTTCTTTCTTAAATATTACAGTCATGTTGCATATCAAACTGTTTGGTATCACGAGCCCAGTTTGTCCCCACCTTTCTCTTCCCTCCTCCCCCCTCTCAGCGTGCCCATAAAGGGTTAACTTTTGCAACTACTTCTGGTTTTTGACTTAATGCAGCGGTGTTTCATATCAAACTGTTTGGCATTACGAGCCCAGTTTGTCCCCACCTTTCTCTTACCCCTCCCCCTCTCAGCGTGCCCATAAAGGGCTAACTTTTGCAACTTCTTCTGGTTTTGATTTAATACAGCGGTGTTTCATATCAAACTGTTGGACATCACGAGCCCAGTTTGTCCCCACTGTAGGGTAGAGGCGAAAAACCAGTTTTTGCAGTGCGTGCGTAGCACGCCTGCTATACGGTGCCGTAGGCAGCGTGCACCCGGTTCGAGGTTCGTTCGAGCGCGATAGGCTTTTTAAAAAGAGTTTGCAGTGCGTGCGCAGCACACCTGCTATTCGGTGCCGTCGGCAGCGAGGACCAGGTTCGACTGTCGTTATAGCGAAAGGCTTTTTTATAAGAGTTTGCAGTGCCTGCGTAGCACGCCTGCTATACGGTGCCGAAAGCAGCGGGGGCCCGGTTCTACTTTCTTTCGAACGCGATAGGCTTTTTTAAAGTGTTGCAGTGCGTGCGCAGCACGCCTACTATACGGTGCCGTAGGCAGCGGGAACCAAGTTCGACATTCGTTCGCTTCCAGATTTCATATTATTAGAGGTTCATAAAAAGGAGGGGTATGCATTGCGTGCGCAACACGCCTGCTATACGGTGCCGCAGACAGCGTGGACCCGGTTCGAGGTTCGTTCGAGAGCGATGGGCTTCTTAAAAAGAGTTTGCAGTGCGTGCGCAGCACGCCTGCCATTTGGTGCCGTAGGCAGAGAGGACCAGGTTCCACGAAAGGCTTTTTTATAACAATTTGCAGTGCGTGCGCAGCACGCCTGCTATACGGTGCCGTAGGCAGCGAGGACCCGGGTCGAGGTTTGTTCGCTTCGAGATTTTATAAAAAAGGAGGGGTTCATGAAAAGGAGGGGCCCGCTATCGGGCGAAGCCAGCTAGTATTATTTATATTTAAGGAAGTCCAACTAAATTAAATTATGAATTAAAATAACATGGTACAATGCTTAGCAAATATCACATGTTTTATTTTCATACTTTATATTATCTATATCCATGATGGGTAAGTATTACGGTGGCACCTAACGACTAGTTTTTTTCCGAGATGTACAGCCATTTCAATTCATTTATTAACAAAATTCATCGCCAATAAAATAATAGTAACCCTTTCGCCCAAAATAACAGAACTTTCCGTCCTAATTCAAAACTAATCTACGTAGAACGATGTGTTATAGCTTAAAACCTTCCCTGAAACGATATCTATCTAACAGTGTAAGTTCTGTTAAATTCCATGCAGTCGAACTCGAAATATAGACTTTCGGAACGAAATTTCCGTTTGGATTTCATATATATAAGTATATATATATATACGAGGGGGCTCTGCACCCTGCGAACTGCGCCCGCCAACCCCCCTTCGGGCTTCATAGACTTCAAAAACACGATAATGTGCCCTGTTTGAAAAATATTACCAGGTTATGGAAGATTGAAAGATATTATTTTTGTAGCGGTGACTTACTTCCGTAATCGGGTTGTTATTCTTTTCCGTTTGAATGGGGTATTTTTCGATTACTATGGCCCCATCCATCGCTGTCGTAACAACTGATGGTGGCTTTTAGGATTGATAAGTAATATTAATTACACATTTGAAAATCAGCTTGTATAAAATGATTAGATTAAAAATGCGTTATCTTTCTGACTTTTTTTAACGACACTATAGACAATATCTTTCTTTTAATTTCAAAGTTTAAAAACTCCATCTGCTTGGGAATAGCTTGCAGAACCACGGTATTGAAAAGCATTGTATTTTGATATATATATATATATATATATATATATATATATATATATATATATATATATATATATATACATACAGGGTGTTGAGCAATACCTAGTTCCCAAACCTATAGTTTAGTTAATTTGAGAAAAAGTGTTTTAAATGTTAAAAATGTTTCTTTATCACATAAAGTTTTTGTTTTTATTTTAAGTTATGCTATTCAAATTTGTTTACGGTTCGCGTGTTTTTTGGGTCAAATACTGAAAACTGTAGCCTTGCTTTAACATGTAAAACCATACAAATTACATTAATCTATGACCAAAACCTACCGTGTTACGATATTTTAAATTTTGGGAATTTTCGGTATTTTCTGGAAACATAAATTAAAATGTAAAAACGCGTTTCATAAATTAAAAGAACAAAATTTACAAACGCTAGTATAATAATATAATAATCAACGTCCAACGTAAGGCACCATACACAGATTTTATCTATGCTTGAATATTTTTTTTTATATATATATAAACGATAAATTAGAAATTATTAAACATGTACATGCACAATCAGTGAATAATTTAATTTACTTGGAACTGGTATTCTAAATTGTTATTCGATCGATAAATGTCATTTTTCATGTTTGAATTCCATCTTTCAGTCAATCAATTTTTAAATTCAATTTTAATAATTGGAAAAATTAAGGCCGATTTAGAAATGATAGATGCTAATACAATGTATTCTATTGCAAATATTTTATAATTTGAGCTTTTAAGGTATTTTTTAAATCTCATTTAAATTTATTTGACGGAAATACTCAAATGACTAATATTCCAATACATAATTTTTATTTTAAAAACTTTTAAATAATTTCTGAAATTATCATCAATGAATAGCGTTATACATTTAAAAGTCCTTCCGGCCAGTGCCGGGAGGAAGAGGTAGCTTTCATATTCCTCATTTTTTAAAAGCTAGCCTATATACACACGAAGCTCAATTTAGGCCAATGATGACAAAATGATTCAATACTTAATTTTTATCAATACGAAATCATTATGAATGAGAATTTCACGAAATTATACAGCTTTATCCAAGCTGCTTTTATTTAAAGTAACTTACATAAGGTTGCCAAATTTGGCGATATCTTGAAGTGCCTGCCATTTTAAGCCAACATGGTGGATGAGGCTAACCAGTGAACTTGGTCGAGACCTTAGTAATTCCTGAGTACATGCTCACTCACATCGGGATCGGTTCATATATACGAGTGCTGTCGCAGGCAAATGTCAGATTTTTCAAAATGTCTCCCACATTAGAAATTCAAACTGCTATATCCGAGCCATTTTTTAAGATAAAGACAAAACAAAAAATGCTCCGGAATCTTTATATCAAGGTCAAATACTTAAGAAAGAAACCCTTTTCAATTTCTAATTTTTTTGCACCTCACTTTAAACATAATTTTTTTTTATTTAATGGCCGCCATTTTGAAATAAGATGGCGTATGAAGCTGGCCAACGAACTTGGTCGAGACATTGCTATATACAAACCACATGCCTTCTTACATCCAAATAGGTTAATAAATACGCGCGTCATCGCGTGACAAATATAAGATCGTTTCAAAATGTTAGCCATGCTAGAAATTCAAAGTGATATAACTCAACCATTTTTTAAGATATAGACGAAACAAATACTGTTCCGGAATCTTTGTATGAAGGTCAAACACATAAAAAAAAATATTTTTCACTTTCCAATTTTTTGATACCTCATTTTAATTTTTAATTTTTTAAATGACAGTCCTTTTGAAAGAAGATGGCGAATGAAGCTGGCCAACGAACCCAGTCGGGAATTGGTATGTACTATGTACACACCAAGTTACATCCAAATCGATTCATAAATACGCTTGTTATCGCGTCACAAAAATCAGGTCTTTTCAAAATGTCAGCCACAATAGAAATTCAAAATGCTATAACTCAGCCATTTTTTTTATATAAACGAAACAACAACTTTTCCGGAATCCTTGTATTAAGGTTAAACACATAAGAAAAAAAAATATTTTTCATTTTTAAATTTTTTGGTACCTGATTTTAAATTTTAAATTTTTAAATTTTTTTTAAATGGCTGCCTTTTTGAAAAAAAAATGGCGGATGAATCTGGCCAACGAACTTGGTCGAGACATTGGTATGTACTATGTACACACCAAGGTACATCCAAATCGGTTGATAAATACGGTATGTACTACGTACAAACCAATGTACATCCAAATCGGTTCATAAATACGCCTGTTATTGCGTGACAAAAATCAGGTCGTTTCAAAATGTCAGCCACGCTAGAAATTCAAAGTGCTCTAACTCAGACATTTTTTAAGATATAGACGAAACAAAAATTGCTCCGGAATTTTTGTATAAACGTAAAACACGTGAAAAAAAATAATCTTTAATTTTTAATTTTTTTGGTACCACATTTGAAATTTAAAATTTTCAAAAAATTTTTAAATGGCGTCCATTTTGAAACAAGATGGCGGATGAAGCTGACCAACGAACTCGGTCGAGAGATCGGTATGTACTATGTACACATGAAGCTACATCCAAATCGTTTCATAAATACTAGAGTTACAGTGTGACAAAGATCAGATATATATATATATTAGGTTGAGCAAAAATTTCTGGGAAATTTGTGAAAGCGTTTTGTAGCCGAAATTCCTGAACTCCCATAGATATACCACTAGTACGGTACAAATTCTGGTAACTATTAGATTAAAAATTTCCCAGAACTTTTTGCTCAACCTGATATATATATATATATATATATATATATATATATATATATATATATATATACAGTGTGTCCACGTATAACCTGACCGACCTTTATTTTCGCAACCGTTGGTCTTAGATGCATACTTCCAATTACAAAAATGGTTTAAATAAGGTAAAGAATTATTTTTAAAGCGATTTAGGCCAATAAAAACATTTATTAAAAAATTACGAAATTTAAATTTTTATACGGTCCCCCGATCTTATAAGTGATATTTACTAAGAATTTACTGTGACACTAACAAGTGAGACAATAAAAGTCCCATTCAACTAACATTAAAATTGACCGAGTTATGGAACTTTGAAATACATGACTTATTCCGCTTTTTTGCATATCAAAACAGATGATTTCGACCATGCTTTCAGGGGTCGTGTATAAAGTACTTAAACTTATTTCAAGGTATCTGCGCTTTGAAAGAAATCGTACAAATATTACGATTAACTGTTATTATTTAAATTTCAGATTAGTTAAAATAATTGTATTTTAACATATGTGTTATTTTGTAAGGATTTGAGGCTACGATTTCTTTTAACTAAAATTATGTTATTTTCATAAAGTTTTATTTAACTTGCAATAATCGTCTTTCCAGTTTAAAATTTGTACTCGAACTTTAACTGACTTTCAAATGTCCGACCGGAGTTTTTACATACTGACTTAAATCCGATGACAATGCAATATTATTATGATTTTCGACTCTTACCATCTTATACATACTTATATTTGAGGATAACACAAAAAAATTGGGTAGATCACCGTCAGGAAGTTTAAAAGAGTTTTAGATTAGATAACATAAACCTGCGATGGTTGTATTTTTTAACTTTTATAATTACATTTTGTGTATTTTTTAATGCTGAATCAAATAATTACCTTCACTTTTAACAATCATGGCAAGATTTTTCGCAAATCTTAAATTTCAAGGTTAAAAAATAGCAAAAAATCCGATGCTATAAAATAGATGTAAGACTTTTTTTATTCATTTTAATTTTATTTAATTCAATAATTTATTAGATTTTTTTGCTTATACTGGGTTTCTTACAGCTAAACAGGTCGGGGGTCCGATGAGGTTGGGAGGCGAGGGAGGATCAATTTTATCTTTTAGCTTTTTAACTTTGAAATTTGCGATTTGAGAAAATTCCTGACGTGATGGTTTAAAATGAAGGTCAGTTTCGGATTCAGTGCTAAAAAATACATAAGAATCAATTTTCAAAACATAAAAAACATGCCACAACCCAAAATTTGAAAGACAGTGTAGTCTAACAGCATTTTAAAATATGCATCATTTTGTAAAGAATTGAGGCTGTTGTTTTTTCACCCTCTTATTTAACAAAAAAATCGCTTATTTTTATCCTCTTTTAATGTTCAGTACAAATTGTACATTTTGCAGTAATATGTCAAAATGATTAAAGATTTCAAATTTATATTGCAATGCTAATTTTACTCTCAACCATTTCTTTAATATGTCTGACGAAATTATATTTCTACTAAATTTGTGAATGACCCCTAATATGCAGCAAAAAATATACTCCAACTTTAAACAGCTATTACTCGGTCAATTTCAATCGTAGAATAACGGGACTTTTTTTGCCTTACTTGCCAGTGTAACAGAGAAATTTTATTAAATATAACTTATAGGACCGGGGGGATCGTATAAAAATTTAAATTCTGTAATTCTTCACTAAATTGTTTTTTCGATTCAAACTTTTTTTTATCTTAACTCTGCACGTAATTTTGACCATTATTGTAATTGGAAGGACCAATGGTTGCGAAAATAAAGGTCGGTCAGGTTATGCGTGGACACACTGTATATGGGTATATATGTGTACATATATATATACATATATATATATATACATATATAAATATATGAAATACATATATATACAGGGTGTTTCAAAAATGACCGGTATATTTAAAAAAACAATAAAAACTAAACGGGCAGCGATAGAAATACACCGTTTGTTGGAATATGCTTGGGACAACAGTAAGATTTCAGACAGACAGAAAAAAAAATAGTTAAATTTTTCAACAACAGATGGCGCTGCAGGCGATTTGAAGGAAGCGGCGTGGATTGACCTCCCTATTCGCCGGACATGAAACCCTGTGACTTCTTTCTGTGGGGACACTTGAAAGACCAGGTGTACCGCCACAATCCAGAAACAATTGAGCAACTGAAGCAGGACATCTCTTCTGCATGTGAAGCCATCCCGCCTGACACGTTTACAAAGGTTTCTGGTAATTTCGTTCAGATACTACGCCATATTATTGCTGCGCATGGTGGATATGTGGAAAATATCGTGGTTTAGATTTTTCCAGACTGCAGCGCTATCTGTTGTTGAAAATTGTAACTAATTTTAAAAAAATATATTTTGTCTCCTTGAAAATTTACTGTTGTCGCAAGCATATTGCAACAAACGGTGTATTTCTATCGCTGTCCGTTTAGTTTTTATTGATTTTTCAAATATACCGGTCATTTTTGAAACACCCTGTATATATATATATATATATACATATATATATATAGCCATAATATAATTACAAATCATCATCTATTTCCAATTACAATAATTAACTCAATAAATTAATAAATTTAGCAGCAAATTATAACTGTAACATTATACAAAATATAGATGGAACCCTATACAAGTAATACTAATTAAGCAAAATCCACCAATTGACTAGCACATTGCATACGATTAATCCATATTAACATATAAAAAACAAGTTGGAAATTGCTCGTCAAACGTGGCAAATGAGGTGCGTTCGTACTATAACTAGTTTTATAATTATTTTTTGCACCCCATATTGTACTGAATGTATAATTTTTTGCACTTCATAAAGTGCATAGTCTGATACATCATTAAAATGCACTTCCAATAATTTTTTCCCATTCCCGTAATGTAACGGAACACTTTTGACTGTCCCTGTAATTAAACTATACATCCGATTTTCCTAAAATTTGAAATAGCTCAACAAAATTTTGCAACAACTATATCTTTAAAATTTCAGACCATTCGGATGGCTGTAATATCATTAAAATGCACTTGCAATAATTTTTCCCATTGGCCGTAATGTAAAGAAAAACTTTTGACTGCCCCTGTAATTAAACTATACATCCGATTTTCCTAAAATTTGAAATGGCTCGACAAAATTTTGCAACAATTATATCTTTAAAATTTCAGATCATTCGGAAGGCTCTAATATCATTAAAATGCACTTGCAATAATTTTTCCCATTGGCCGTAATGTAAAGAAAAACTTTTGACTGTCCCTGTAATTAAACTATACATCCGATTTTCCTAAAATTTGAAATGGCTCGACAAAATTTTGCAACAATTATATCTTTAAAATTTCAGATCATTCGGACGGCTCTAATATCATTAAAATGCACTTGCAATAATTTTTCCCATTGGCCGTAATGTAAAGAAAAACTTTTGACTGTCCCTGTAATTAAACTATACATCCGATTTTCCTAAAATTTGAAATGGCTCGACAAAATTTTGCAACAATTATATCTTTAAAATTTCAGATCATTCGGAAGGCTCTAATATCATTAAAATCCACTTGCAATAATTTTTCCCATTGGCCGTAATGTAAAGAAAAATTTTTGACTGTCCCTGTAATTAAACTATACATCCGATTTTCATAAAATTTGAAATGGCTCGACAAAATTTTGCAACAATCATATATTTGAAATTTCAGACCATTCGGTTGGGTAGTTTTTGCTCTGTTACATGCGGACAGACGGACGGACAGACGGACGGACAGACGGACAGACGGACGGACTGAACGACGACTATAGGTGCTACGTATTTATATAATTACGAACGCACCTAACAACCAAATTTTGAAAAAAAATCTATTAAAGTCATATGAAACAAAAAACCAGCTAAATAATGTTGAACACATAAAAGACATTTTGTAAACAAATAATAGATCAAATGGAAGGATGGAGCCGGAAGCTTAAACAGCATTTCACTTCATCAAGGATACATGAAACACCAATATAAACAAAAGCATAGTCGATTTCTGTAAAAGAATCCAGCATAAGCTAAAAATTATATTCTTTATGTATCCGATCGACCACACACCAAAAAAAAGCAAACATTTACCATGACAGGTAAATTTAATTAAATAAAAATATTAATCAATACAAGATCCGTAATAATGAACAATATTAATTTAAAGAAACAATTAAATTTGAAGACATACCAAGCAAGAGAATAGCAATGGCCCTGTTACATCTTGAACAAGTAGTAATATTATCAACGCAAAAGTCCCGCCGATTTATTGGTACAGTTAATATTGAATTCTTACGGTTGCAAAACAACACAGTGTGCAGAAAAAATACACAACTACTAATAAAAATAATTAACATATATCGTCTGTATTATAAAAATTTATATGCATTAATAGGATCCTGTAATAAATTATTACTAAAAGTATATAGAATTAAATTATTTAAATGTTAAAGTGTAATAACATAGAGAAATATTAAAATATAAATAAATTATATGGCAACGAGATTATTTAGAACTAAATAAATAATTATTTAATGCTGCCATGTAGCTGAAATTATTAAAAGAACACAGACACCTTGAAATAAAATGTTTTATAGTGCTGCCATCTGTTGTAAATAATGTAAATATCTTATATAACTGTAGAATAATTGCATCGAATCTTAAAACACAAAAAGAACATACTAAAAATATACTAATATATAATATACTACCATACTATAATATATATATACTATACACATACTAAATATATACTACCGATAATAATCACTTATCATCTATATTAGAATGTTTATAATTATTTTTAATTATTTAATTAAATAGTAATTAAATTAATAATAATATCAATTAAGTTACAGTTATGATATAAAAGTATCTTTTATTATGCACATATTAAATTTAATGTTTTAAATTTTAAATGTACTTTACAAAATAGGAGGGGGTATATAAAAACATATTACAACATTTCTTCATAGTGTTAATTACAATTAAAAAACTATAATAACGACCACCTATATAAATTGATATTGAAGTAAATCAATAAAAGTAACTTAATTTTACATCAATCTATACTCCTATTATAAAGAGGAAAAAATTGTTTATTTGTAGGAGGTAAGCTCTGGAACTACCGAACCGATTCCAAAAGTAATGGTATCAAAATGATGGTGTAAGTCCAACTTAGAACATAGGCTAAATCTTATGTCGGTGCCACTACCCCAAAGGGGGTGTAGGAGCAAAAAACGTTCTAAAAATGCTATTTTAGCGTTACTGAAGGGCCTAGAAATATAAAATTCTGAATATTAGTTACTTATAAGATATAAATAATGTCTAAGAATAGTTCTTAAACAATTCGAAATTTAAAAGGGGCGAAAATGCACAAAAAGCGTTCTAAAAAACGTTCTAAATGGTAGTTTCTACACATTCTCAGGAAATACCAAACCGATTTAAAAATATTGGTGTCATAATGATGGTGACAACGCTTGCTCCAAGATAGGATGTGTTTTATGTTGGTGTCACTACCCCAAAGGGGTGTAGGAGCAAAAAACGTTCTAAAAATGCGATTTTAGCTTTACTGAAGGCCTAGAAATATAAAATTCTGAATAATAGTTACTTATAAGATATAAATGATGTCTAAGAACAGTTCTTAAACAATTCGAAATTTAAAAGGGGTGAAAATGCACTAAAAGCGTTCTAAAAAACGTTCTAAATGGTAGTTTCTACACAATCTCAGGAAATACCAAACCGATTTAAAATATATTGTTGTCATAATGATGGTGACAACGCTTGCTCCAAGATAGGATGTGTTTTATGTTGGTGTCACTACCCCAAATGGGGTGTAGGAGCAAAAAACTTTCTAAAAATGCGATTTTAGCGTTACTGAAGGGCCTAGAAATATAAAATTCTGAATATTAGTTACTTATAAGATATAAATGATGCTAAGAACAGTTCTTAAACAATTCGAAATTTAAAAGGGGTGAAAATGCACAAAAAGCGTTCTAAAAAACGTTCTAAATGGTAGTTTCTACAAAATCTCAGGAAATACCAAACCGATTTAAAAAATATTGGTGTCAAAATGATGGTGACAACGCTTTCTCCAAGATAGTCTATGTTTTATGTCGGTGTCACTACTCCAAATGGGGTGCAGGAGCAAAAAACGTTCTAAAAATGCGATTTATGTGTTACTGAAGGGCCTAGAAATATGAAATTAGAAAAATTAGCTACTTATTAGATATAAAGGATTTCTAAGAACAGTTCTTAAACAATTCGAAATTTGAAAGGGGTGAAAATGCGCGAAAATCGTTCTAAAAAACGTTCTAAATGGTGGTTTCTACACAATCTCAGGAAATATTAAACCGATTTAAAAAATAATGGTGTCAAAATGACGGTGACAACCCTTGCTCCAACGTAGGCTATGATTTATGTCGGTGCCACTACCCGAAAGGGGGTGCAGGAGAAAAAAACGTTCTAAAAATGTGATTTTAGCGTTACCGAAGGGCCTAGAAATATGAAATTAGAAATATTGGCTACTTATTAGATATAAAGGATTTCTAAAGATAGTTCTTAAACAATTCGAAATTTAATAGGAGTGAAAATACGCGAAAAGCGTTCTAAAAAACGTTCTAATGGTGGTTTCTATACAATCTCAGGAAATACCAAACCGATCTAAAAAATAATGGCGTCAAAATGATGGTGACAACCCTTGCTCCAACATAGGCGATGTTTTATGTCGGTGCCACTACCACAAAGGGGGTGCAGGAGAAAAACGTTCTAAATTGCGGCTTTTGCGTTACGGAAGGGCCTAGAATCGTGAAATTTGGAATGGTAGTTAGTTATAAGATATCAATGATCTGTAAGGACATTTCCTAAAAAAATCGAAATTTAAAAGGGGGCCAAAATGCGCAAAAAGCGTTGTAAAAAATTCTAAATTGCGATTTCTATGCAATCTCAGGAAGTACTGAACCGATTTCAAATATAATGGTGTAAAAATGATGGTGACAGATCTTGCTCTAAGATAGGCTATATTTTATATCTGTTTCCACTACCCCAGAGAAGATGCAGGAGCAAAATGCGCAAAAAGCGTTCTAAATACGTTGTAAATGCCAATTTGTCGGCAATATCTCAGGAAGAATTAATCTGATTTCAAACGTAATGGTAGGAAATTGATGCTTACGGTCTCTGCTCTAACATAGACGCTTTTTTGTGTCGGTATCACTCTCACCAAGATGTTGCAGGAGCAAAAAATCGTTCTAAATTTCGATTTTTGTGATAAGGGGCTAGCAACTTAAAATTAAGCAAATGTGCATATTTATTAGATATAAATGATCTTTAAGAACAGTTTCGAAAAAATTGGAAATTTAAAAAGGGGTGAAAATGCGAGAAAAGCGTCCTAAAAACGTTCTAAATTGCGATTTCTACTCAATCTCAGGAAATACCAAAACTATTTCAAAAGTAATGGTTGCAAATCAATGGTGACAGACCCTGCTATAACATAGGTTATATTTTATGTTGCTGTCACTACCATCTGAGGGTTGCAAAAGCAAAACATGTTCTAATTTGCGATTTTTGCACAACTGAGGGGTCTAACACTTTGAAGTATGGCATGGTAGCACGTTACTTACAAGATGCAACTGCTTTCTAAGAACAGTCGAAAGAAAATTCCAAATTGAAAAAAAATGAAGTGAGTGAAAAGCGTTATAAATTACAATTTTTAAGCAAACTTATAAATTACCAAACCAATTAAAAAAATAATGATGGCAAATTTTGGTGATAGAACCTGCTCAAACATAAGCTATATTTTATGTCTGTTCCACTACCCCCAGATGGTTGAAGGAGCTAAAAACTTTCTAAATTGCGATTTCTGTGATACTGAAAAGGCTAGAAACTATAATATGACATGGTAGTTACTTATAAAATATAAATGCCCTCGAAGGAACGTCGAAAATAAATTCGAATTAAAAAGGGGTGAAGCGAAGGGGAGGTGCGAAAAGCATTCTAAAAAAGTTCTAAATTACGATTCTATGCAATTTCAGGGAATATAAACCGATTATAAAAGTAATAGTTGCGAATCAATGGTAACAGTCTCTGATCCTACACAGGCTATATTTTACGCCGGTGATTCTATCACTTGGGGTTCACAGGAACAACAAACGTTCTAAAAAAGGTCTTTAAAAGCTTTTTAAATTACGTTTCTGTGGAATATTAGGAAATAACAAACCGATTTCAAAATTAATGTTGGCAAATTAATGGTGACAGTTCCTGTTTCAACATAGCCCTTTATGTTGAGAGAGGTGGTAGGACTTCGAATTTGACATGATGGTTAATTTTAAGATGTAAGAAGATGGTTTCTAAAAAATTCAAAACTTCAAATGAATACTGAAATGAGTGTATTAATTGAGCATAAATGTTTCAAAATATTTTCTAAATTATCATTTATTTAGTTTTATTTCATTTTATTAATTTAAGTCTCATTTCTGCCTAATGCAGTGTAATAATGATGTTTAATCAAACTGTGTTTTAAATAGTAATTTTTGAATTATTCCTAAAAGTAATAAGTACCTTTTAATAGAAAAAACTTTTAATAAAATAAAATATTACCTTTTAATAAAATAAAAATTTAGTTAGTACTTTTTAATAAAATTTAAACATATAAATATCACTTGGCATATTTCAAATATTACGCGAGCAAAGCCGCAGGGTTTGCTAGTATAATATAAATATCTCAGTACAGTGTCAAGGACAACAAATTTCATGAGGGCCACCATAAACATACAAACCAACGAATTAACAAACCATTTCCCCTTATTATTTTTTATTTTTATTTTTTTTTGTTTATTTTTTATTTATTTTTATTTATTTATTTTTAAATATATATATATTAAATCAACATTTGCGTATAAATTATCTAGACAAAACCGCCCTCCTCCATAGTTTAACATCTACCCACCCAATATATATCAACATTTGAACGGAGGGTGGTTTCGGGGTCTGGGGGTCATGCGGAAAACCAATTACATCTAGATATATATATATATATATATATATATATATATATATATATATATATATATATATTGCAAATTATATACAGGAAGCTAAATTAAAGATATTAATAGATTAAAAGATTTATGGAACTAAACTGAAAACTAGATAAACTGAAAAGACAATTTCTGTCTTTATGAGGACAATAAAGAAAAATCGATTTTTTTCAAAAGTATAAGTGTATAATATTTTAGATAAACGCATTAGGAATGTATTTTTAATGTATGTATTTGACATTTTCATCAGCTATAGGCAAAATGTATGCTAGAATTGGAATTTGGCAAGCGATCATATTTATTTAATAAGCAATTTCTGAAAAAGTATACAAATATTTTTAAATAAAAGTCATTTGGAAACTTACCCCTTTTTTAAGACTGCATTATTTTTAAAATGTAATTAAAAAATTACTCATGTCAGATAATTGTATTATATGTTTATAATTTTGTTTTGAATTTAATACTGGAATTTATATAAAATTATATTGTTAATAGACTTCTAATAAGCTGTGAAAATATCCGATACTTAAAAAAAAGTGATTACCTTTTGAAATATTTTATTCTGATTGTTTTGCTTGAAATAATGTAAAGACTTTATAAAAATTAAAAAGTATGCAACAATTACTGCAAGTTTGCTCCTTGAAGCACTTTTATAAACGTACCAAAATTTGGCAACATTCTTTTCAAATTTCTCGTTTGCTACTTTAATATTTTTAAATGACTTTTTGACATACTATATCTCAAATGAATATCTAATCGGATAAATTCGTACTGAATTTTTGTGTGTTTTTTTCTGCAGAAACATTTATTTTTCGAAATAGAAAGTAACCTAAAAAAAAAAACTGCAACCAAAAATGAAAATGTACGAACTGTCCGAATAAACGTCTACCTCAGATATGCTATAAAAAGAAAAACATTTGAAGATATTTTAATGTAGACGAGAAATTTGACAAGATTGCTTCCTTTGAATTAACTTTAGCTTGCGCAAGTCTCTCGTTCCTCTGACGTCTCTAGTTTTTCTTTATTTCTGTTAGTGTAGTGTCAGCAAATTTCTTGTGTTATAAATATTAAAAAAATCTTTAACATAATATAAACATAAAGCGTGTTTCTTTGAACATGAAGCGTGTTTTCGCACAATGATGTAATACTATCTACATTCTTTCCCAGTACAAATGAAATTTAACGGTTCATTTGCTTAAATAAAGAATTTCTTACCAACATGTATTTTTTGTAAGTACATAGTTTTTTTTTTTTTTCAGGTTGACGCATGGAGTCAGAGCGTGATTATTGCTTTTTTAAATGCATGTGTAAATTCTGAAATATATAATCATTTCTTCGTTATGGAGTCGAAAGTATATATATATATTTTTTACGTTTTATTTTAAGATAGAACAATTTTTTCCCCAACTTAAAATATCATGAAGAAAGAAATGTAGAAAGATAATATGTTAATTTAAAATATATTAATAAAAAATACATATTTTAAAATGCTTTACATATATATTTTATTATTTCACGAATAAGAGTTCTTTTTTTTCTTTTTTCTTTTTTCTTTTTGTATGCATACGTTTATTCTGTATTTACGTTGCAAAACTGCGTCACTGTAATTGTATAGCAAAGAGAGACTATACTGAGAAGATTAGAGATTTTTTTTGTATTCTTACATTTATTCTGTATTTACGTTGCAAAATTTCATCAGTGTGATTGTATAACAAAGAGACAATATACTGAGAAATATAAAAAATCCTGTATCCTTTTAGAAATGATATAGAACAAAGAATTTTGTGTATTTATTTTCCATAACATGCTAAAACAAAAACAATAAGTTATATAAAAAACACTATTTTTAAAAAATGAACGAAGAAGAAAATTTAACACATATTTTCAAAAGTCCTATGAAATTTTAAAGAATGATAGCGAAAACCCGAATGTTTCATATATTTATGAAGAAATTCTGTACGCAAATATTTAATAAAATTTAAATTAAATTAATATCTTTTAATCACTTCTGATACCATCTATGTACATTATAAAGAATAAACGCGTAGTAAATACGCGCCATTTTATCCGAGAACAGTTAAACCATACGTGCTTAGATGACTACTTGGGACCGCATATGTTACCCCTCTATAAAAATTCAGTAAAATAATGGTAAAATAAAAAACGATTAATAAAGAAACTCCACCTAAGTATACATCATATATATATGTATAATGCGTACATTAACTAATTACTGCTTCTATAGATTATGTCAGTATCAACGAGAAGTAGTAATTTCATAAATTTTCAAGTGATATGATTTCTCTCAAACGCTTTCATGTGTTTTTAGATTAAAAAATGCAGTAAGTAAACATTTTTCTCTCAAATATTCAACAAAATGTGAATAAATGTATTCCATTGCTTACAAATTTTAATTCTAAAAATGGTTCTGTATAATTTCTGTATTTCATTGAGATAACTCATCGTGTTTTTTATGCAACCAAATAAAAACAGTAGCGGCATTTGTAAGATCTATAGATCAAATGTGAATTTATTATTTGGAAAAAGGAAGCATCAGCACTTCCTTTAAAATATATATTCTTTCTTGCGTCACTTTCAGCAAATTGTTTTAACATTACTGCGGATTCAGCAAAATGAAAATTTGCACTTCTCCAGTGTCATATACATACTCTTTTTTGCTAAGAGAAATAAATGTAAAACTCTACATAATATCTATATTCTTTTAATGCTAATTCTTGTTTATAGTTTTTATCACCAAATGAATTTAAATGTTAAATTTATTTTTCTTACCGTTAGCGGCAAATATTAAAATCACACTCTCTGTGAAATAAAATATAAAATATACTTTTACTACTTTTCATTTATTGCATTGTAGTACTTTGTTACTCCTATTATTATTTTTTTTAGTTAAATGTGAGTGAATTAAATAAAACTGTTGTAATCAGCATTATGCAAATTCGCAATATTGCGTGGCGTGAAAAGCTGTATATTTTATCCTGTTCATTTTTTATTTATAAGATTAAAAAAACGGTCAGGTGCGAGTACTACTCGCGCTCAGAGGGCTCCGTACAATAAATACATGAATCATTAACTGTATTATTAAAAAATGTCATTGATAAAAGAATAATAAGGCATGTAAAAAACTATACAACGTAGGGTTGGGTATAACTGTATATACTAGAAAAGAATGAATGGGTATACCATCAAATTTCAAAGAGATAGGAAGTCTAAATAATATCAAATATTGTTATTCTGTATAAATATTATTTTACACTTATCCTAATCTGTTTACGATGAACTTAATTCGGTGCTGACAATAAAAGTAGTGCATATTTAAACTTAATTCAACATTTCATAAAATTAAATTCAGCTTAGTAATAATCTTTCTATTTTACAGTATAGCTAAAACGAAACCCTTGTTCAAGGTTTAAACATGTCATTGTGCTAAGTACGCTTCGAAAGTAAGTCGCTAAGTTGCAAAGACGCCTTAGCCCGTGAAACTTTTTTTCCATGATAGATTTTTAATTAACTTTTAAAGACACGGGAGGTGTATTGAGAGATCCACTCAATGCAAACTAGTCGCGAATCCCATAGTATTTATGTGATTAATTTTTCTAATTAAATTTGTCTGTTTTTAACAATTTGACACACACTGCTTTTATTCTGCTACCGGGTATTGCATTACACAAATATGTAATTAAAATTTGTTATCTAGGCTTTAAAAACCGATGGTACATACAGTACGCCGCCCCTGTCATTATGTATGTCCAAACCGTCCGTGTTTTTAAGGATTAATATCTCGGCTAATTACGGGCGATTTTTTTCAAAAACCATTTTTAACAATGCTTTTATACTTCTTCTACGATAGGTACCCCCAGCGCTCCTCAACACCTGTGCGGAATGCTCGCAAATCGAAATTTGTGTGTAGCAGAAAAATGCGCTTTTCTCATAAACTATGTGATCTAGGGTAGTCGCTATAGTTTTCTTGCAAGGTTTATATTAACGTCTACTAATTTTTGCATAATTTTAGTTTTGGTAGATTCGGAAATAGAGGGAGACGGAACATGTTTTTGCAATACAATTTCGACGATGTCTCTGAAAATATAATACCTAAAATTAAAATAAATGCATATTTGAGTTCAGTGTTACGATAGTTTCTATACGATACCCAAGACGACATACACAGATTTTCTTTTTCAAGTAAATTGATTAGCTGCTCTACATTTTTCCTAAATATATTTGGGAATGTTTAGTAATCTGTAAAGATGTGGGCCAATAGTTTTTATTACTTCCCCCAATTTGAACTTTCTACTTTCCATAATTTACGAGTAAAATGTCTGTGACAGACAGAAAAAGGAGTGATCGTATAATGGTTCCGTTATTAATTTTTGAGAACGGAACCCTAAAAACTTTATTAAATGATGCAGATATGATCTTTTTTGTTTCTGTCCAGTTCTTAATTAAATTATAGGGGTTATTTAACAGCTTTTGTGCTCGACACAATAGTTGAAAACCTGGTTAAGTATGGTGAAGAATCAATGTTTCGGGAGAGTACGAAAAAAAGCCAAGATAGCCGCAATTCACTTAGAAGCACCTAATCAGCTATAATTGAGTTCGAGTGGACCAAATTAGTTGTAATAATCTGAACAAAAAGCTCCTTCTAGGTAGCCGTATCAATTGAAGAATAGTAGTTCAATACTCAAATGCCAATTCGTAGATATAGATATAGTAACAAGGATGTAATCTATTTTCAGGAGTTTAAGTTTGACAGGGTATATTCGGAATGATTTAAATATTTTTTTGTTTTGCGTAGAGCGGGAAAGCCAAGTTCCAGTGATGTTGCAGCAATTTGTCTTCAGAGATAGGCCGCAGATTTATTTTAGAATGAAAGTTGTTTTATTTGCAATCTGATACAAAGAAACAGTACATTCGGCAGAAACGTTGCAATACTTACAATGGCAGAAATAATGAAATTGATAGCAGAAAGCTGCAAAGGCAAATGGACAAGGTATCAGAAATACAAACGGATATACTGAATACGTTGTTATATAAAAATTTGTCTTGGCTAGTTAAAGATTTTGCAAATTCTTGTATTCTTTATTTGAGAAAATTTTATGTAACCTGTAAATCTTATTTTTTACTTAAGAAGGAATGCTCGGTGTGCATGTGCATTAAAAAGTACTAACTTCAAACTAAAGGAATTAACCTAGTTAATTTGTATTCATTCTCATAAAATTTAAATCAGAATAATCACACTTAGGATATTCATATAGGAAATACAACCATATATAATTCCCTATCGACTCACAAAATATAAACTGATTTTTACAACGACACACAAATGAATAACCTCTTCCATTAATTTCTGATAACTTACTTTAACACTTCCACTATATTTACTTTTCGTGTATGAGACTTAGAGGTAATCATACACTTTTAATTTATATATATATATTTTTAACTTTTTGTTTATGCAGATAAGTTTTCAAATAGAGAATCTAAGAGAGTAGTTTGCATTTTCTACCTTCTTATTAATTACTAACAGTTTTGCAGGCGTGGTGGTTGCTTTGTACGCGTGGTTGTTGAAATATACTAGGTCGTATTTGTATGCCTATTTACATTAAGAGAAATTACACTACTACGGATAAAAGAAAAGTCGTATCTAATAGTATTCTGACAAATAATTGATTTTTCTTCCCATGAATTTTTTTAAGTTAAAAAAAATGCTCGTGTGCATTAGATATTATACCAGTGCAAATTTCATAGTTTCTACGCTTTCAGAAAAATCACAGTGAACACAAAACCACGGAAGGTCCTCCCCCCCCCCCACCCCCGCACATACGCACACTCCAATTGGCTCATTTGACCACTGCCAAAAATAACTCCAAATCCTGAGAGTGTATTTGATTTGGGCTCAGTAGTTCCAAAGTAATATTATTTTGAAACTTTTCCGCTAATTTCAACATGTCAAATTTTTGAA
The DNA here is from genome assembly GCA_963932465.1 of Maratus speciosus. Classification (NCBI taxonomy): domain Eukaryota; kingdom Metazoa; phylum Arthropoda; class Arachnida; order Araneae; family Salticidae; genus Maratus; species Maratus speciosus. Next base: position 364,096,730 of record OZ010788.1, on the reverse strand, counting down.
TTTTAGAAACAGTTCTGTGCTGGATTTACATCTTAAAATTAACAATACTTCCCGATTCTACCTCTAAAATTTTCAAATACCACATCCTAATTATAATTATAGAATTATTTCTTTTTATTAGAAGTTCAGAAACCGTTCTCGGCGAGAATTTGCATATTAATAGTAACACTGTGCTAAAATTTAATATTTCTAGCTCAGAACTACAACAAAAATCACAAATCTAGATTTTTTTTTACTTTTGTATCCCTTTAAATTTCGAATTTTGTAGAAACTTTTCTGTGTGAGTATTAACGTCTTAAAAGTAAAAGCAATGCCAAATTTTCTGTACTTAACAATTCTAAATAAATCGTAATTTAGAAAGCTTTTAGAAAATTTTTCATCCAATTTACCCATTTTAATTTAGAATTTCTTAGAAGTCATTTTTAGCGAACATACGCATTTTGTTAATTACCACAATTCAAAATTTTCAATTTCTAACGCAAACAATATCGCAGAAATCGCCAATTTAGAACTTTTTATTTTACCTTTACCTTTTGAAATTACAATTTTTTAAATTCTAATCTGTGCGAGGATGTTCGTCTTCAAAGTAACAGCCATTTCAAATTTCCTATTTCAAGATTTTACCACTAAAAATTTAATATAAATCGCAATTTCGATCGGTTATTGAACGTTTACTGGTCATTTCAACCTTTTTAAGTTTCGGATTTTTCAGAAATATTTCTTAGCAAGCATTTACATCTTATAAGAAAGAACCATGCCAAATTTTGAATATCTAGCCCCAACAGTATCACAGAAATCGTTATATAAAATATTGTTTTGCTGCAAACTTTTAAGTTTCGAATCTTGTAAAATTGTTCTATGCAAGCATTCACATCTCAAAAATATCAAATTTAAAATTTATTCTCCTAATAATTCCATATGAATCATTTAGAACGTTTATTGTTCATTTTACTTTCTTAACTTTCGAATGCTTTAGAGAACGTTCTAAATTCACGTTTGCGTCTTCGAAGTACCCTTAAGCCGAATTTCGAATTTCTAGTACGAACAGTATCACAGAAATTGCAGTTCAGAACGTTTATTTTCCTATGCATCCATTTAAATTTCGATTTTTTTCTGCTCTATGTGAGCATTTAAGTCGTAAAACTCTTCTCAAATTTCAAGTTTCTTTCTTAACACTTCTATATAAGTTGTAATTTATAGTTTTTTAGTACTTTTTTGCTCAGTTGACCATTTTTAATTTCGAATCTTTTAGAAACTATTTTTAGCTAGTATTTACACCTAAAAGTAGACACCGTGCCAAATATAAAGTTTCTAATTTCATAAGTGTCACAAAAAATCGCAATTTTAAAGCGTTATTGCAGCTGCATTTCTTTGGGAGCGGTCTTAACGACATAAAATATATAAAATATATCCTATATCTAAGCTGAGACTGTCACTACCTTTTTTTTCACAATTAATTTTGAAATTGGCTGAGAAGTTCAAAAGACTACCCCTACAAACAAACAAACATTTCTTCTTTATGATTTTAATATATATAAAATTATTAGCATTAGATATTAATCGACTTCTCTTGTTTATGTACACAATTTCCCAGATACTGCTAAAGCCCTTTTTTACGTGAATGTTTTGGAAATTGTAACTGTCCCTTAACTTTTACGCACAACAATATGTAATACGTTTATTGTTTAAACTACGTGGCTTGTTTAAGCTGCATTAGGAGATTTGCAGAATCATTTAATATATTTTAGAAGAATTGAAGGATTTAGTAGTATTAATTAAATTTGAATTGATAGGGATTTTGTGCAATATTTATAACCCCACTCAAATCTTTTATTTTAACTATTTTTCTTAGTATTTTGTAGAATTAGGAAATGTACAAATATAATGATCTTACAATAGAAATATAGAAATATTTCAGAATTGAAAAATCTCTCCCCCCGCCTCCCCCAACGCCAAGAAAGTTGAAAAGATACAAAGGCAAAAGAAATCATTCTTTAAAAAATATTTTTGTTTTGCGTAATCAATAATGCTTTTGGAAAAATGTACAGTAATGTATCTATAACTCACTTTAAACTGTTTTACAACTAATCGATGTATTAAATGAATTTTATAACAACTTGTTTTAATGGTACTTATAAGTACCGTCAGTAGATAAAGGGTTAAACTTCAATAACATTCAGTTAGCTAAACATATTCAGAAAAATATCAAGCATTTCAATGTTAAAATGAAAAAATAAATTATGATATTAATTCCGAAACCCTGTTGTTCCTTTTAAAAAGACGTATGTACGTTATACAGAGAATCCAAATCAAACCATAAATAACGCAGAAATCCTTAATGAATCATGTGTTTTTAATCTTAGGGGGATTTTTTAGAACTTAGTAGGGATTTTTAGAGCACACAAAACATTATATGCTGCATTTCAATAATATTTAATATATATGGGCTTATACTGCAGTGTCTATATTATAAAGGACAATTGTGTCTATGAGTAACGCTGGTGTCATTTTGACGTTGGTAACATCTAGAGATAGAATTCCACTTTTACTGAAAGTTTTCGAAAAATATCACATTTTCTCATTTTACACCTTAGCGTCGAATCAGATTTGCCAGTGGACTACTTTATTAAAATTTCTATTTCTTGACTGACACCACTTTCTTGAACTGATAATATTCGCTTCATTTAAAGCCATATTATTTAAGTTGAAAACAAGTGAAATTTTAATGTTTCAAAAAAGTGGTGCCGATCAAGAAATCTGAATTAAAAAAAGATGCATTTCTTAAAAACTATATTTCAATTTACTCATTTTTTATGATTTTTTTAAAAAACATTACAAGCATGATTTTTTTTTTAATTTCTTCTATCTTTACTCGAAGAAAGTATTAGATTCGTGAAAATTTTCGACTTTCGGTTTTAGAAGGGTTTATATGTTTTAGATGGTCCTGCACGTGATTTGAATATTTTTATAAAATGACTGTCAGTCAGTCTGTGTTTCCCTCTGTGTGTTACTCTGTGTCTGTCTGTCTGTATTTTACATAAATTTTGTGCGCGCTCTTTCGAGAACTAACGTACGAATTTTAATCCAACTTCAGATAAAATGTCCAGGTAAATTTTTGACACATTTGTAAAATTGCAAATCGTTTGATTTATTTACCAATTTGAATATTTGTTTTAAAATTAATCAAATTTAATTGCGAATCCAACGTTTCTTGGTGTTCCATTGCTTTCGATTAATTCTGAAGGGTGATTCATATACAATACAAGATACCATATTCAGTAGGGTTTCTGGATGCACTGCATGTACGCCAAATTTTCCAACATAGCTCAGTTGGTAGAGCATTGGCAGCTTCAGCCAAAATATCTCTGGTCTAAATCTTAGCCTTGATATTTTCTCACTCAGTTGAAAAATTACAACACTATTTATTTACCAATTTCAATAAATGCGTTAAAATTAATCAAATGTAATTACATATCCAACTTGTTTTGTTGAGCCTTATTCAGATACCAGAACAGATGTCATATTCAATAAGGTTTCTGAGTGAATTGCGCGTACGATAGATATGTGCAGGATAGCTCAGTTGGAAAAGCACTGGCAACTTCAGACAAAAGTTGCTGTGTGTAGCACTGATTGTGTGTCCATGTGTGTGGGTGTGCTGGTGATTGATAGGAAAATCTACCGCTCTCAGAAGTCTAAAAATGTGTATGAAGAATTCTAAGGTATTTCCTGATGCACCTAATGCTCGGATTTTTTTATTTTTTAATAATTAGCCGCGATACAAATAAAAAAGCGGGAAATCCAGCAAGGAAAAAAGGCAATTTTTTTAAAAATCTGAGGCAGGCCCGTGCATGCCCAATCTCGAGCGTCTTTAAGGGAAAAACGAAATGCTAATATTTTCCGTTCCTCTTAACGCATTACGACTTAACCTTTCGGAATACGAAAAATGAAGACTTATAATTAATATCCGTAGTTTGGGTCTTAAATACCATAATGTATTCGAAATAATATTGTTGTTAACCCTTTGAAAAAAAAATTGTTTTCGCTTTTGACTTTTTTCTCCCTGCGGCAACGCTCTACTAGGGCTCAATTTTGGCGGTACTAATTAATGATATGAATTTTGATCCTTTCATAAAAACAAACGACCGTAGGGCATTTTTCGCTTCTCGTAGACAATCTTCTACACTAAAAGTAAGCAAACGACAGTATTTCGACACAGTATTTTTAGAGCAACATTTATGACCGGATTTTAATCACCTAGAAAAATTTAGGAGCATCCAGACGAGTAGGAGTACTTAAAAAATAAATAAAATCTGAGACATTTTCTATGAAAATGATAAAAATCGAAGTGTTTCAGAGCGGTTTTGCCTGGCATTGGCTCATGTTTGCACAACTAAATGTGCATAAATTTATAAAAAAGGCTTCAATATAATTTTATTTATAATCTATTAAAATTTCAGAGAGCTCGAATAATAAGAACTCCTCTTTTTTGTTACGTTAAAAGATCCGACGCGAAAAAAAAAAAAAAAAAAAAGAGAAGAAAACATATTTCATTTACATCTAGATATAAATAGTTTTCACAAAATTTTCCCGCATAGCTGGAAAACAGTTATAACCTATAAATTTCAAAGAGTGCGGACAACAAGAAATGTTTTTCTTTTGAATTATCAAAAGATTCTACGTGAAAAAAACAAGACATATCTTTTACGAGCACTCTTACCACTAAATATCAACATTTTTTCTATAATTGTTCATTTAAAATATAAATTCATACAAAATAGGTTAAAAAATATAAAATAACACAAATTTGAGATTTATTTACTGTTGTCGAGAGTTCGAGCAACGCAGGGTGGGTCAACTAGTTTAGAATTTAAAAAACTATACTCAGTCAAGTACAAGAGTAGTCATTCCATTTATCTCGACCTAAACTCGGAAAGTTATGATACTTTGAAATTTCTGAAAATTTGGATTTTTCCGACACTAAAAGCAAACAGTAAGTTTGCGGTAAGTTTAAGGTTACCCCGGTAAGTTTTATTCATAGAATAAAGTAATTTTTACTGGGGGTTTTTGTCATAGCACAGAAAAATTGTTTCGAAATGTACGTTAAATAACCCTTAACGGTCAATAGATTATTCATTTTCCCTTACGTCTGGATCCAAGCTATTTTTCATATGAAGCAAAATAATTGACAAAATATTTTAATATCAAATATAAAACAAAAGTTTACTAATTTGAGACGAAAAATTATTGATATATTTTCAAAGAAATAAGATGTTCTATGTCTTATATTTTTTCAAGCTGTGGTATACGACCATTAACCCTCTCGCTGAGTAATTGTTTTATCAAAACAGTTTCAAAAATTGCGTACTTAATTCCTTTGCGACGAGCGTCTTTTAAGAATTTTTATTCTTTTGCCACCGGTTTTTCAAAACAAAAATTTTCGACTGATTTAATCGGGAAAATGCTATAATTAGATAAGAAAAAATTTACAATAAAAAAGTAACTGGTGGGAATGATCAAGGCGGGTTAATTAGACGTAGAAAATGCATCCCCGATGAAATCTCGGGTTGCTCAAATTTTGCTACTTTTATGTTGCCCGAGAATCTCTCGGGTTGCGCAGCGAGAGAGTTAAGGGATTAAAATAATAAAAAAGTTTTGCTGCAATATACGCGGCATTGTTCATAAAAAGTAAACGTTACATTACGCAGGTTTAAACTGTTTACAATATAAATAAATGAAGTACAAAAAATATATATTATAATAATAATACCAAAATGATTACTTAAAATATATTCATTATTTATTCAAAGCTGTAATAAAGTCAAAAGCGTTTTAAAATACTATATTTACAAATAACTTTATGCTAAATATGGTTTATCAATAAAATGTCTTGAAATGTTTTAAGTTTAGAATAACAGAAATGCATTTCTCAATTTTTAATTAGTTACATGTACTTAAACAATTCATTTTGTCAAATATATGCTAAGAAAAAAGCAAGCACAGAACTTAATTTTATTTTTATTTAAAACAATATTATTCAGACATAGTGGATAAAAAATAATAATGTTTTTCTGGACGTAATTCCTTAATTTTTTTTTTTTATCAAGCGTGAGACATATCTCTGTTAAAAACAGTCGTCTGTAAAAATTGCACAGTTTTTATAAATTATTTAAATTCTTCAGTTAAACACTTTTTGCGAGGTTTTTTCTTTAAAAAATGTTACATTATACCTTTTTTTTTATAAAAGAAGAACCATTATTTTTCTAGCATAAAAAAGGTGCATAAATTAAGTTTTTAATTAGGAACATTGAACAAAAATAAGCGTTCAGTATTTAATTTATAATGATTTGGCAATTATTTTTTGCTATAAAAGAATTTACTAGAAGAAGACTAAATTTTAAATAAACATTAAATTCATATGTGTGGGGTTTTTAGTAATTATTTTATTCATGCAAAAATACTTTTATGTCACTTTTTATGTTATTTTTTCAATAGAAATTAATTTTAAACAGAAAGTTAATATGTTTTTAAGCAATTATGTCACCAATAATCAGTATATTATTTAATTTTTCCTCTATGTATTCTGACTCCTTAATATGATTGCCAATTAAATGATTCACAAGATGGCCGTAATATTTCAAGATGATTTTGTTAATCTATTAAGCCTAGGGTGTCAATTTGCTTTCGAATTTTTCTTGTACTGTTATTGTAACTTAATCGGCTTTATAGAAGTAACATTTTTTATAGATATCTTTTCCAGAACAGAATGTGTAACGGCCCCGGCAAGGCCAATATCTAATAATTCAATCATATTCCAATATAAAGCTTAGAAACACCTTTATTTTAAACAAATCGGGAAGGGACGTGATAGAGTTTCTACCGCAATTTTGGCCCAAGACTACTCTGCAAACAAGTGAGTATATTCAGAAATTCACAATTGACAACCCGTGGTCGTAAAACAGAACTTTATTTATTCAAGCTATGAATCAAAATTTCTTACCGACAGTAACGCTTCATTCACAATCCACGTGGGGAAAACTTCACTCAACAGGCCTAAAGCACCTTCAGAGGCAGGACTCAACCCAAATCTGGAGACACACACTTTCGTTTCGCCTCATACAGTGTGTCCACTGTCAACGGCGTCCAATGGCTAATTCCTAAACCGCTAGTCATAGACATATAGTTCCGATTACAAAAATGTTTTAAATGAGGTGAAGAAGTATTTTAAAAGCAATTTGGGTCAATAAAAACATTTCTTTAAAAATTACAAAATTTAAATTTTTATACAGCCCTCCAGTCCATAAGTTAATAAATTTTTTCTGTTACATTGACAAGTAAGTCCATAAAAAAAAAGTTAGTCCCGTTATCCTACGATTAAAATTGACCGAGTAATAGCTGTTTAAAGTCGGAGCACATTTTTTTCTGCAAATTAGGGGTCATTCACAAATTTAGTAGAAATGTAATTTCGTAAGATATATTAAAAAAATGTTGAGAGTAGAATTAAAATTTCAGTATAAATTTGAAATCTTTAATCATTCTGACATATTAATGCAAAATATACAGTTTGTAAAAAACATATAAGAAAAGAAAAAAACAGAACTTTTGTTAAATAAAATGATGAAAATTAACAGCCTCAATTCTTTATAAAATGATACATATTTTAAAATGATATTAGATTACAATAGCCTGCAAAAGTTTGGTTATGTCTTGTTTTTAGCTTTTAATAATTGATTATCATGTACTCTATACCGCTGAATCCGAAATTGACCGACCTTCATTTTTTTATTGCGTAAGGATTTTTTACAAATCGTAAATTTTAAAGTTACAAAAATAAAAAATAGCCAACATTTGATACTATAGGTACATGGTATATGGCACCTCAAAGCATGGCCGAACTCATCTGTGTTCAGGTGCAGAAAAGGGCTATAAATCATGCATTTTTATAGTTTCATATCTCGGTCAATTTTAGCATTATATGAATAGGACTTTTTTTGTCTTACTTGTCAGTGTAATAGGAACATTTTTCTAAATATAACTTATAGGACCATGAGACCTTATAAAAATTTAAATTTCGTAATTTTTCAATAAATCTTTTTATTGACCCAAATTGCTTTTTAGATATTTCTTTACCTCATTTAAAACATTTTTGTAACTGGAACCTTATGTCTATGACTAACGGTTTTGAAATTAGCCATTGGACACCGTTGAGAGTGGACACCGTGTATACTCTACAGCTTGAGCGACGAACCTACTTTGAATAAAATAACAGCGAAAACAAATAACCGTAGGCTCCAAGAGATTCACGTACACCTTGGAAAATTAGATTAAAATAGAATAGAGAGTTCTCTGTTGCGCCACATAGGTTAAATGTTTGACGTCACACTCACACTCAAAATACTACATACCCTTTATAAGCGAGTCACTAGTTCATTACATATGTGTAAGAATATACTACGAAAAAATATATGAAAAGGAAGGAACAAATGTAAGTTCTTTCCAAGGTAACTTATATTATTATATGTATTCTTTTAATAACACTAAACAATTTTCTTCCAAGAAGCATAAGATTTTATATGCTTATTGCTAAGGGAAAATCATATAGTGAAATATAATATCATACAGAAAAGTAATTTTTAAAATTTGTTTTTGTTTGCACTTTTGAGTCATATTCAGAATAAGATTGTCGATCAATCTCATGGCTGATTCCCATTCTATCTTTTTTCAGTTTTTTAATATGAACGCTTGAATCCAATTTTTCGCGAAATTCAATTTTGGGTCAAATTGTTGCGTATGAATTAAAGTTTGAGAACATTCAATTACTCTGTATGCAAGACAGCATCAAATCTGTTCAAATTAGGTAGACGTAAAGCGTTTAGAGCCCTCCTTTGATACCAAATTTTACTTCAGTTTTCCATAAATTGATTTCCGTAGATTGCAGTATTTTGTCCTCTGCCCTTCATACTAATTCTGTAGACTGCACATACTTTATGAAAATATAAATTAAAACGAAAAATGTGTTTGTGTTGTAAAAGCATGTTTCCGAAACGTGAATTTATGTATCTACTTGTAAAATGTAACTATCACCATTCGTGAAATATTAGCTTTATTTTTGTAAATTCATTTAGTGATTTTATGTGAATTATGCATGAATTTTTCTGTAAACTACAAGAGTTATCAAAAATACTTTCAAAAATAATTCATTGAAAAACATCCTCGCTAACTATACATTATTCGGCATCATATACATTAGATTTTTATGAGTAATTTTCAAGGTTTAAGAATGTTTTAGCAAAATTAAACAACCTCGAGAAATTTAAGAAAACTTTTTACAAAGATCATAGATAATGTGTTATATCGCACATATTCTTAAATACCCGTATTCGTTCTTCAACATATCAGTATACTTAAATTGATTTATAAATCATGAATAAATGGAAAAATAACTATTAAATTTACCAATTATACAATAGCAAATACACAAGAATATACATTCGTTAGTCATTGTATATACATAAAATAAACTTAAATAATTGAATTTGTCAAATTTAGAATACTTATTATCTAATTTCATTGAATAACTTCTTATTAATGTGCCACAATAGCTGAATTGATTTTTGCTTCATAAGGACGATAACATTTTTATAATGACCTGTTACTTGAATAGCACTTTATCTACGTGATAAAACGACTTGTATAGATGAGAAAAGTTTTTTAACTATTCAAACAATTTCAAAACATTACATTGAGATAGGAAAAAACGATAATTAAGTCTAAAGCACGTTATATTTATCACGTTTGATATTTCTATACTAATTTTAATTGCTAAAAGGCGTAAACTAAAACTTTAAAAACAGTAAAAAAGGGTTTTTTCAGTGCCATTATAAGAGATCCAGCCATTATAAGAGAAACTATAACGTGTGGCATTTACAGAATTTTTTGTGAATGCGGCCTCTCATTCGGCAGACGAAGCGTGCACTTAGAATTAGGCTGAAAGAACACCAGAATTACGTTAGAAAGCAGGAATTTGAGAAATCTACAATAGCGAAACATTGTTTTAATTCCAACGACCACTTTAATTATCCAGAGGCTAAAATTATTTAAAAATGTAACTCAGTTTTTGCTCTAGATTTTTACGAAGCTCACTATATTCATAAACGTACTTCCTCCTTAGTGAATGATATGACCAGCACCCCTTTTCTTTCGCCAGTGTGGAGGGATCCTGCGCAGTGACTCCTTTTTAGGTGCGTTCGTAATTATATAAATACGTAGCACCTATAGTCGTCGTTCAGTCCGTCTGTCTGTCCGTCCGTCTGTCCGTCCGTCTGTCTGTCCGTCCGCATATAACAGAGCAAAAACTACCCGACCGAATGATCTGAAATTTTTAATATATAATTGCTGCAAAATTTTGTCGAGCCATTTCCAATTTTATGAAAATCGGATGTATAGTTTAATTACAGGGACAGTCAAAAGTTTTTCTTTACATTACGGCCAATGGGAAAAATTATTGCAAGTGAATTTTAATGATGTTACAGACTTCCGAATGGTCTGAAATTTTTAATATATAATTGCTGCAAAATTTTGTCGAGCCATTTCCAATTTTATGAAAATCGGATGTATAGTTTAATTACAGGGACACCCAAAAGTTTTCCGTTACATTATGGCCAATGGGAAAAAATTATTGCAAATGCATTTTAATGATTTTACACCCTTCCGAATGGTCTGAAATTTTAAATATATAATTGCTGCAAAATTTTGTCGAGCCATTTCAAATTTTATGAAAATCGAATGTATAGTTTAACTACAGGGACAGTCAAAAGTTTTCCGTTACATTACGGGGAATGGGGAAAAATTATTGTAAGTGCATTTTAATGATGTTACAGACTATGCACTTATGAAGCGCAAAAAAATATACATTCAGTACAATATGGGGTGCAAAAAATAATTATAAAACTAGTTATAGTGCGAACGCACCTCATTTGCCACATTTGACGAGCAATTTCCAACTTGTTTTCAGTTGGTTCTGGTCCATTACGTTATTCCTTTAAGATATATAAACTCTTGTGTTTTTTTTTTTTTTTTTTTTTGCCGTTTCAATCAGTCCATAATCCAGTATTTGGGCTATAACCGAGGGATTCTTCGAACCCGTTTTAATTCTCTTTTTCGTTTTTTTTTTTTTTTTTTCTCTCTCACTCAGGAAGGGGATCCAAGAACCCTCGAAACGATCGTATGGTATTTTTTTGTCGTGTCTGTACGTTATTTGTACGTGAAATCATTGTTAAAGTTTTAGCTTTTTTATTGAAATTCGCACAAAGTTCGATTTACGCTTATAGAGCTTGAAACTAAATTCAATATGTAACGATGCAATATCATTTAACTTACGGAAAATATAGCTCGAGTTACTCAATGGTTATGAAAATAAAATTAAACATCTAAGTGAAATTAAAAAAAAAAATCATGCATAATATGAAACTGTACATGGAATTTTGAAGGATGATGTTTCATATAGATAGTGCAGTTTTAGAATATTTTTATTTATTTGTCTTGAAAATGATTCGGGTAGAGTCGAAACTTGTAAACAGTTGAATAAACCTATTTTTAACTATTTTTAAATTTTTAATTTACGCCTTTTAGTAATTCGAATTAGTATACTGTTACAAGGTACTAATTTGTAATATATGTTTGATAACACCTTTTAAGTAGAGATTCAATTTAAGTAAAAAATAATTTAAAATATAAAAAAATACCTTCTTCGAAACTTCCCAGATCAATTATTTTTTATAGAAAACTATTTTTCTGGGTATACAGATTGTCCTATGTATTTAGCATATATCTTCAATGTATCAGATATTCCTTTATATTTTAATTTCCTTCAACGTAAAACTTAAAAAAAATTATTTACTTTGAAAAATTACACTAGAAAAGTTTAATTTTGACTACACTTTCCAGGCAAAAAGTTTCGAATGATGTAAAATCAGGAAAAGTATACTAATTTTGCCAAAATAACAACACTTTTATTTTCATCATTAAAATAATTTTTATCAGTTTTGTGTAAGTATGGAGTGATCTGAATTGTTTACGGGATGTCACCTAAGTTCGAATTTCTTCTTCACGGACTGAATCTGCACGGACTGAACATCTGAATTATATTTCTTCCTCTATTTTATTTGTGACATTCATAACATAATCAGTTCCGATTAACTTAAAAAAGATGGTTAAGTAGATATTACGTTTTAGCAACACAATAAGATAAAAATTAAATTTTTTAAATTTTATGATTATTTTAATATGATTTTAGTTCCACACTTCCTGACTGATTGATTTTTGTTTATAGATTTTTTAAATTAGTTATACAAAATTAGCAACATAGGTTTATTTAGCCATTTAAAATGTGCTTCAACTTTTTTTTCTTTTTTTTCTTCAATATCAAGCACTCATAACACCGTAATAGCTCATACACAGATTTTACTTTATTTTTCACATTTTAGTGTTATGTAAAATCTACGATAGTGTTATGAGCGCTTCATAATAAATAAAAAATGGGTTTAATATAATTTAATTACATTAAATTCTGCTATACGAAGCTATTTGCTATAGCTAATGGTATCTTTTACAATGAAAATAAACATTCCTCCCTTAAAAACAACCAGAGAGTCGGTTAATATATCCCGTAACTTATATTATCTTAATAAAAGCATGTTATAATTTTTTTTAAATCTCTATCGCTTGGGAAGAGGGGGGAGTAATAAATGCTTACCTAAACCATTCGTTTGAACATTTACTCTTTTAACCATTTGTTCTAATTTCAATAAAATGAAGTTAAATTTTATTTCTGATTTCACCCCTATAAAATTCCTTGAAACTCAATCACAAAATTTAGTGAAAAGACGCCAGATCAATTGATTTATTTAAAATTAAAAATCTACAAATAATTATAATGCACTCACATACCACTTCTTGGGATTCTATGTTTCAGAATAGCTTCTACTTAATCAGTTTAGTATAATAGCGAATAAATTGCAGTTCTCTGAAACAAAAAGGAAAAACGAGAGCTTGCCAAGTCACTTTTCTTAATCGATATCATTAATCGGAACTTTAACGATGTCTCGTTAAGTGTCTAAAAGTAGATGTATTATTTTAAGGAAAGATCAAAGGTTCTAAATAAAAACTGATTATTAAACCTTTTGAATTGTGTATGATATATTTCAATTTTTTGTTACCTGTTTATGTTTAAACAAATTATTATTAAATATATGTACTATGGTAACAAATGAGATATTTAACTACTTTGTAATTATCGGAGAACATGGGGGAGAGGCGAGAATGCTTTCATGATTTAAATATCCGTTCTATCTTATAGAATTCTCAGAAATATCAGGTAAAGAGCAATTTATTCAAATTTATTATATATTTATTTGAATATCTAACATAAAAAATTCCATTTATTTGCTGTTGTTTTTAAGGCATAGATATTTACATATATTCCATACGAAATCGTAAATTACGATTTTCTGTAAAGTAAATGGACGTGTCCAAAGGTTTAATGACAAGTAATATGATGAGAAATTATTTGAATGGTTTTATTATACAGAAGATGCTTTTAGGGGTGATTATAGGTGACATGGTGGCTCATGCCATAAGAAAAATATCATCTCCCTCAAGTAAATCATCGAATAGTTGTATTCTGTAATCGCCTCTCATTATTGAGCATAAAAGTGAGTATGGTTTGGTATTTGGCCAAATCAACCTCACATAAATTTCAAAGACCTCATCCCTACGCAGCTATGCGAAATAGTATCAAAGTTTACTGGTATTCAGTTACCCAACGTAAAATGTCCAAAACCAGTATTTTACGACCACCAAAATGGTCAGTTTTCCGTGTTTTCGCGAAATGATAACGTACACTACACGCTCTTCAGGTAACGACGACAAGCTCAGTAACGTGTTAGTGAAATAAATATCCAGTCATCCCCGAAGAGTGCATGCCTGTAATGTTTTTGTGCCAATAATGTATATATTTGGCCTCAGAAATTACGGACTTTTTTCTGTATGCAGATTCTGTGAACGCAGGGTTTTTTAACTGACTGTGAGACTCTTCTTGGCAATCTCCTTATCAGATATAATTTTACGTTAATATAAACCTACGCTCATTACAGAACTTCCATGATTATTTTGAGGGAAAACATATTCCCTGTGTAGATTGGCGTGAAAAGTATCTTTACGTTAATATTATTATTCATAATTGGAAAGCTATAGATAGAGACATCAATCCTCTCACAAATCTTTTCGGGATTTACAGTATACTTTTTAAATGAGTTGAGTTTAATGTAAAATGTTAAGATCCCTGCCGGCTCGTTCTACAGGCACAGGTAGAATTCGAAGTTTAAGTACTAATTTCAACAACAAAAACTAACAGTTTTATATGTCCGATTTTTGCGAGTTTTTAATTTCATTTTTTGTAAGAGTTTGCTTTTATCAGAATCATGTAAATGCGATTTTTTCTTCTACACCCCCCCCCCCCCCCCCGCACTCGTTTTTGTTATTTATTTATTTATTTTTTGCTGTAAGACTTGGTGCTATCAAGCACTTGTCAATATAAAAGTTACCTATAATATTAAGAAGATTTATAATAAATTTAAGCGGAATTGATGTGAATTGACGACGCTATGAATTTTTTTCTACTTCAAACCCCTCCTCCTTTTTTTCTGCAAGAGTTGGTACTATTAAAAACTTGTCAGAATAAAAAAAAAATTATATTATATTAAGAAGAGTTATTATGAATTTAAGTTCATTTCATATGTTGAGAATTGACGAAGATTTGATATTCTTCCGTTTTAAAACCCATTTTTGCGCCCCTTGAGGCCATTTTTAATTATATCAAAAATCTGTCGTACATAAATTTTTGGCCCTTTCTTTAGCTTGAATTTTCTTGAAAAATGAAAACAAAATTCCATGTGTCATCTTCATTCTATTCCTTTAGTTTTCAGCCTACTATAACTCTTTAAGCTAGAAAAATCACACACACCGATCACCTTTAACCACCTTTACCAGTTCAATATTTTTTATACAACTTTTAAAAGAAGCCTATTTTTTTATTCCAAAATTATATTTTCATGCCATTTTTTAAATGAAATATATTTTTTAAATATTTACTTATAAACAATAAAGATTAATTATGCAAATATAAACTTATGAGTAAAATGGTGCCATATATCATCAAAATTGTCAACTATATTGAAATATACCGCATGAACGGAAATGTAAACCTAGAACATGCATTGCCCATACTATGTACAGGCAAATCGTTTTGGCCGAAAATACGCTGCCAGTATAAGGTACAGTCGTGGAAAAAAAGTAAACAGCCGCTACTAACTTCTCAACAAATTATCGTAGATGAAAGTTAGCGGTACCGAACGATTGGAAATAAAGTCTACTTTTAAATGACGTATATAAAATTTGCTTAGAGAACCATGTACATATTAAAACGAATAAAAACTTCATTTTTTTCAATAGCAATACCCAGTTTTAACGGGATATTTCAAAACTTTGGTCCAAGCTATGCCCAGACACGAAATTTCAAGTCATTTGAATCATAAGTTTTTGAATTATACACATTCAAAATTTAGTGCTTCTAATGTTAAATTACATTTTCATATTTTTATTTATAACTTCTGAAATTATGATCCTAATGTTTTAATTTTTTGTGTAGAAATAATGCTAATATACCCAAACATAAATACGTTGAATATTCAATTTTTATAATTTTCTGATATGAATTATGAATTATGAAATTAATATTCAAAAAAAATTATGAATTGCAACCGACAATTTTTTGATGGATTGAGATTTATTAAGTCCTGCTTTATGGAAATCCAAAATTTCACATTTTTCTTCCAAGTAGTTTTCAAATTATGCTTAAAAACGGCAAAATGAAGGTTTAAGGGGCCATCTATGATAGAAGTGACTAAATATTTTGAAATTTCTTATGCTATCCTGTAATCTAACAGGCTTAATTGAACGCTTACGGTGCCTTGATCAAGAAGGGAGCTCTCTCGGTTAACAATCGAGTACCGAACTTCAATTTGGATACAGGCCTTAAAATACGCTTGTTTTAAAATAATTAATTTATCCTAAACTTATGGTATGAATTGCATTAAAATTTGTTTTTAGTCTAATTGAAGGGTGTAGAGTTCATTTATGCTGTCAGAATTGTGTACTGCCATTGAAAAAAAAACAAAGTTATGGTTCATTTTAATATGTAGATGGCCCCCTAAGCAAATTTTATATAAATTATTTAAAAGTAGACTTTATTTCGAATCGTTCGGTACCAGTAACTTTCTTCGACGATAATTTGTTGAGGAGTTAGTAGGGGGTGTTTACTTTTTATTTCCACGACTGTACGTTTAAAACTGATAAGTGGTTAATGAATGCGATTAGCAGAAAAGGTCATTTGTCTAAATATGAAGTAATAATAATGCTTACTAATGTTTCAAAAGCTGTTTTAATAAGTGTGTAATTATTAAAATATGGGCTCAAAAAGTATTGCTTTTGACATTTGAAACTTTAAGAGCAACCATTTGGTTTTTTTATATAATTGATATATTTTACAATTTAATGAAAACCCGTATTTAACAGAATTTAAAAGGTATAAAACAAAATAGTTTTTAAAAAATGTCACTAAACTCTATAATTGTATTTTTAAACATTTTATTTTGAACTGAAATGCATATCCCCGAACGCTTAACAGACGTTTACACAATATAAAAGATCGTTTAAAATTACCATTTAATATTTAATGAATACTCTACCTTGCGTTTATTTTGAATGAATAAAACTTAAATAGCACTTAAAATTCTCTTTGTGAATTCAAATCATTGATTTCTAAAAATTTATCTTCTGTGACATTTTAGATTTAAATTAGTTTTGGTAAACGAGATACATTGAAAAAGTGTTTTCAAATGGATAATCTACTATTTAATGTTTAGTGTTTTCGTCAGTTACAGTTTTTTCCTTTTAAAAATATTTTATTCACAAAATGTTATTTACTGTAGACATTTAGTTTTGTGAATGAGATAAATCTCTTATCTTTTAACAAAATTCATTTGTATTCATAGAACGAATTGTATAAGCAATGGAGAATTTTTATTTTTTGTGCACATCAATTTTAATAGAATTTGTAAGATATGTTGTGATTCACAAATTATTCTAGACATACACTGCTCTTAAATTACAAACCAATTAATATAATTATTTATTAAGAAGAAAAAATTGTAAAATATTTAATTTTTCTGAAATTTACATTTCTGGATATTCTTATCAGTGCCATACAGCTTTACAGGTATACTAAAATCATTCTGTCCAAATATAAGACTCGTTGAACTGTTTAATGCAAACTCAACTGCAGGGTTTTCCAAACGTTTCCCTATCCAGGTAGTTTGTGAATTTTATGGCTGCCTTCGTTGTAGAAACTCCATTTCCATCTCTCTCACAAATAGGTGCATGCGGGAAGCATCTTGTGTAAACAATCTGATACATATAGTTTTTATATGGTCGCAGTTATACTTTTATATCCGTTTAGTATGAAAATTAAAGTAAAACATTTCATTAACTATCAAGGATACAGCGAATAAACGGAAAGGCTGTCTTTTAGAGCATTGTTTCTGCATATTGCAAACTTTTTAAACCTCAAGTGGATCTTTAAATATTTTGATCTCAGCAGATTTTATTTTGTACAGACTAAGAACATTCAACTTCTTTCCATAAAAATCCATATTATAATTCATGAATAGAAAATAAATATTTATTTATGTATAGTAATTATAATGTCTTTATGGGTGCAACAGACGTGACAAGCGGACGCAAGTGCGGCTTCAGCTGCGTGTTCAGTGATTGCTGTTTAAGAGGACCCCACAAAAAACTGCATAAAAATAAAAATCATATTATTATAACACTGTAAACATAATAAAAAGAACAGGTACAGTAATTTTATCTTTAATAGTATCACGTTTTGTCTATTGCAACTCTTATGTGTAAAAATATCAAATATTTGACATAAGTAAAGCTTATTCTATAAAGTTTGAATTTCAGAAATACATGTACTTAAGTTTAATTTGTTTTAAGAAATGAAGCAAAAATTCTACATCATTCCTGCATTAAAACACACTGTTGCTGCTTTTAGATAGTAACAGTAACCAATCGAGCAGCAACAAGTAATTTTCAGTTAAAATAGTATGATTGAACTTTGTGCCGATACATTAGAAATTAAATTCACTACATGAAAAAAGCACAGATTATAAATATATATGTATACAAATGGGGGGAGGACAGCTCTTTCGGATCTTCTAAAGATGCATTATCAGTGCAAAGGTTAAATTAGCTTTAAAAACTAAGAAGTATGGAAACGACGCAGATCACAGATTGCAACCACCTGAAAAATGGCGATGAGTGTTAAAAAATAACAGAAGAGACAAGAGTTCTCACGTACTAGACAAGACTATTGAGATTTTGGATAAGTGGGAGTATCTGACTAAAACGCAAGATTTGATAGATGAGGGTCCTTAAAAACCCTCCGACTGTCTTGGAAAAGGGCAAAATTGTAATGTTGTTTTCTCTGTATTTTGTTTTAAATGCTAAAAAAAAAAAAAAAAAGATTCTTTGAATATTTTATAAAGAAACTTAATAACAAATATGAATGCAATCCTTGGAAGTATTAATCATTATTCAATGTATTAAAAATACATTAAATCAATAGAATTATATTACTTTAAATATTGCTTGTATTGCAGTGAAACCTGGAGCTTAGTGAACGTATTAACACGGGCTTGTCAGTGAGGGGGTTAAAAAAAAGACCAAGTGTGATCCTTTTCAAAAATAACTCAATTAAATCCGCTATTGAGCTTTCTTCCCTAATTTCCAACAATGCCAAATATCCCCCCAATCATTCTGTGCCACACTGTACAATATTTTATACACCCTCAAATGTTTTAAAAAGGACCATTCCTTTAGACCAATCGTTTCTAACATTGGTGACACAACCTATTCCTAAAAATAAGTAGAATATCTTGTCTCTACATTCTCCCTTCTGACCTCCAGCAACATTCACACATGCAGGAACTCTTAGGAGTTCATTAATAAACTTCGTAACTTCACTATTTCTCAAAGCCACAGAGATCTGAGGTCAAGTCTAAAATTCGACTGCTGGTAGTACTTACTTTTGAATATTAGCATAAACTCCATATGTTCTATGGCGTATGTATTATTAGTGTTCTTTCTTTAAAATACCGCAAAAATATCCACTATTGTAGAGGTAGACACTTAATATATTGTAATATAAATCCAAATGGTTGTTCTGTATCCGAGAATATCTGCTAATTTTGCAAAATTTCGGTGAAACATTATGTACCCAACCTGGGTCGAGGCTAAAAGTTGTCTGCTGGCGTTATTGGCGGCTGCGCACACTGACATACTTTCTTTGCAATGCATATAATAACAGATCTCGATACCACCATCTCTGGAGCGTGATGTCATGTGCATAAGATCCATTTATTTTTACGAATTATTATTTATGTCTTTTAATAAGATTAATATCGTGTGTGTTAAAAGGAGTAGTTACTTAGAACTGTTGTTTTAATTATCATATCTTCTGTAATTAAGGCTGAATATAGTTTTTTATGGAAACCTAATAAGCTTCGAATATATTCAACCTTAATCAAAATGCATATATCTGTAATTGAAAATGTTTAGGAACTATAGGAAGTTTCTATTTTGGCCTAGGCAAAATAGGCAAAAGCATAGGGAACCCCAGATTCTGGACCCCACCCCCGCAAAAAAAAGAAATATTGTGGGATTTAATCTAAAATCTTAATTTTATTATAGATACAAGATAAAATAACCAAATAATTTTATTCCGGGATTTTTTACTGAAGCTGGACTGAAATGCTTAGACAAATAATCATTTTTTCATGAAAAGGTAATAGATGTCGTTAGTTTACATTCAGAACTCAAGCTTTAAGCTGAGTGTGTTTTTTAAAAAAAATATGCTTAATCAAAAAATTTCAAGTGTCTGTGCTAACTTTACAGTTAAAAATAATGCACGGCTATGGTCAGTTCAAAGAGAGGTTGAGCTTAGAACTTTCTTATTGTATTGGTTAAGGCCTTGAAAAGAATGCTGTTCCTAGGTACTCGAAATAACTCAATTAGGCCCTCGATGTAAAGTACATTTTTTATATGAGAAATATTCTTTGGTTACACTTTTCCGAATATTGTAGAAAGGTTTTATTCAAAAAACATATGTCAAAACTCTAAATATGTTCTGAATCAAATTTAACCTGACTTATTGTTTTTCCTTATAAAATGAATTAACCCCTTATCTACTGCATTATGATCTACTGCAATTTTTTTCATGAAACTTTTTTTTCAACTTTTTTTTTACTACAATGTAAATTAAAGGATAAACATAAAAAAATACTCACCTGTGAGAAATTTAATTCCTTAGAGGTAATTAATTATAGTGGTACTTTAAAGTACTATCAATACACTATGACTAAAATATTATCGTAACAGAAAAATCCCCAAGGTATTTTAAATGGCACCAGAAGTGTGGTAAAATATTTTCGATTTAATAAGTATGGGAAATATAGCCTTTTTCACATTTACAAATAAATGTTTTTGCAAATTCCTGTGCCAGTCATTTATTTCAACACTTCAGCATTGAAAATGCTTTGCCACTGAAAGGGTTTAAAAAATGTTTTTTTTTTTTTTTTTTTTTTTTTTTTTTTTTTAGGTTTAGATCTTATTAGCAGTCCTTTAGTTATGCGACGTCTATATTCCAGTCACGACATGTTCTCTCGCATCTCCAAATATGATATATGAATTTACATATGCCATTTCTAGCATAGCAAAAAAAAGCCGATGCCACATTTTATTCGATTTCCTATGAAAAATAAGAATGAAATGGAAAAGAAATACTAGGAAAATTATTACTACACTACATTTTAGTAATTGCATTTTAAAGCAGATGAAAATGATGGATAATAACACAAACGTAAGTAAACAAGTAGTTTTTCTTCAACACCCAGTGTACTGACGGTATTGATAAGTACCACCGAGTAATTCAACTGTTAAATCTAATGCATACACCGTTCACTTAAAATAGCTAGTCAAATTGTATTCTAAAATCATAATGAACACAAAAAAAAATCTTTTACTATGCTTGCAGCAATAAAAAGTCGAGTATGACAATCTGTACAAAATGTCGGCACAAAACACATCGATTGTTTCAAAGACAGCCTCCTTCCTCGCTAAAATAACAAACTTAAAACTATTTCTGCCATGCATTTGGATAAAGTGCAGTTCAAAGAGTGTTTTTGCAAAGTATCATTAAAATATTAGTAATATTCACTATGGGATGAAAATTTAAAGTGAATGGTACTTATAAGTACTGTTAGTAGATAAAGGGTTAAACATATTTTCGATAATATAGAGTTATAGTTCTGAATCCTTCGAGAATATCAATTATTAGAGAAAGAAATACTAAAATTTTATTTCATAAATATAATTTTAAAAGAATAAGAAATCTAGTTCCACATTAATGAAACATTCTAACCCTATGATATGATAAATTTTTATTACGAGATAATATTATCAAAAAAGAGATAATATAGTAGAAAGAACAATGTCACAGGACATTACGCTAAGAAGATTTTCTGCCTACCCAAAGAAATAATTCTTCTCACATGAGAAATTTAAACTAAAATTTGAAAACTAATGCGCCATGTCAATATCAGAAAAAAATTAAAATTGAATTACTATTCCAAATGGAAGGATGAAGGAACAAACACTTAAAACGTCATCGATTAAAGATGTGAAATGCCTCAGTATTACATGTTACAAAAAATATGTAAAAATTATATGCATAAATCATTACTAGCATTATTTGTAGCAAGAATCTGTACACAATTTTAGCCCATAAATTGGTAGAAACACTTTTTCAGTAATGAGAACTTTTATTGAAGAATAAAGATTTGTGACACGTTATTAAATGAATAAGCACTAATGTGGAGATATATCTATAGGACTTCTGTAAAAGTAAGTAAAATTGAGTGAGTTTTATAAAATAAAATACGTATGTTATCAATTCATAAAGAGTTAAATATAATAGATAATTGTATCATTTACTGTACTATCATCGTTATATCACACACGCCAAGGCCGTAAAAGAAAAAAAACCTATGTATCTGAAAGCACAATAAAACTAATAGAACGGGAAACGGCTGCATAAACAAGCACCTCATCGAGCTGACGGCTGAAATTACAGGATTTGTTAAAACTCCATTCGCATAATGAACTGCAACTGGTCTGCAAGTCATATCTTGGGGGAAGACATCTGCAAATCCGATTTTATTGGTTGAATGGCAGGTTTACGTGTTTTATTTCTCCCAGTCTTCCATTTTTTTCCTGCATTTGGGTGCAAGAAAACATGATGATAAACTTACCAATCAACCACTAAAAGCGGGTCTGCAGTTGGTTTCTATCAAGATATGACTTTTCAGACCATTTGCATTTTAATATGGTAATACTGTTCTGTCTCATCCAGGATATTCAGCCGTCCAGTCGATGAGCTGATGATGTGTTTAGCCGCCTCGTGTATGAAGGATTTAAAAATTGTATACATATCTGTTTCAATAAGTTTAGTTTGCACGAGTATTACAATTCTCATATTAAAACTCACAATGGATATAATAATTAACTAATGATGTGGTTTAGGTAGAACATAAGGACACATAAAATTTTTAGTAAACATAAAATGAACGATTAACGAAAACGTACTCAATTTTTACCATTTTATAATTTTATTATCGTTACTATCTACAAAAACTTTTCTCTTTTATGTATTTCTGAAACAGAAAAGAAATTTCCTCTTTAAAACCCTATATATTTTTACTGACAATGTTTATTTTTATCTTTACTATTTCTTGTTTTTCCAACATAAAAGTGTAGAACATTTGACTGAAAGTCTTGACTATGTGTCAAAATATTTTCGTTTGTCTTTAAAACAATGTTTAAAATATCAGCACGTAATTTTTATGGCGTTATTTTAGGGCTGCTGACTCCAACCATTTAACACCTAATTAACTTAACTATTCAGCATTAACAAGTATAGATAGACAAGAATTTCCGGAAGCAAATTCCATAATAAGGATTAAATGACAGTAAACGAAAAAGATGATCCAAGAAATGTCTTTTCTTCTTTTTGACGATCGTATCATACCATTTGACGACTTTTTCTTTAAGGAGTATAAAGAATTTTTTTGATGAAAAAAAAAAGGGATAAAGAAGAATTAATAATATATTTTGTAAGCAAGTAAATATTAAAGTTTTACATGGAAATAAGCTGGCTGGAAATTTAATTTTACATTTTAATGTATTTCAAATATAAAAAGTAGTTGTCAAAATTCTAAAAAATTGTAGATTAAAGAATTGTTTCATCAAACGCATTTTTTATATTAAAAAAATTAATTTTCTTGGAACAGAAAAACAAATATCAATTACGATGTTGTGAAGTTTCATATCTTTAAGGTTCCGTACTTAAAAAGGAAAAACGGAACCATTATAAGATCAGTCGAGTGTCTGTCTGTCAGTTTGTCAAAGCCGTTTTACTTGTATACTATGGAATGTGAAAATTTCAAATTTGGCAGAAGTAATAAAGGCTATTGATCCACATATTTATAGATTATAAAACATTCACAAATATATTTAGAAAAAATGTAGGATGCCTAATTAAGTTACTTGAAAATAAAAATCTTTTTTACATATATCTTGTGGGATATCATGTTAAAGCTCTTGTTGCACTGAACTCAAAAATACCATTGTTTTAGTTTTAGGTATTACATTTAAGAGATATTGTCGAAAATGTAACGCAAATATATGTATCCCCTTTCTTCAAATTTCAGTTTACAAGTGCACAGAAAGAGAGTTGAGGGGCGTTCAAGGTACCTATCGTTGCAAAAGCATAAGAGGATTGTTGATAATGATTTTAGAAAATAAATGTCGGTAATTAGCCGAGATATTAACCTTTAAAGACACTGACGGTTTGGACATACATAAATACACGTTCGGCGTACTCTATGCACCATCGGCTTTTAAAGCCTAGATAAATATTGCAGGTTATTTCAATTTCAACTTCAGAAAGAATACTAGAAATGAACTGTCGGAATAATTTGTAGCTCTTGGTCTGATTCCATTCATTCAAGAATCTACCAACAGGGAAAAACAATTAGTGGTGCTGTATTAACCAACATCCCCGTGCAATGTGGCGTTATTCGTTAATTTTTTAGTCATCATAGATTTCGATAAGATTTTTAAAAAGCTAAAGAGAATAGCAATAAGGCTGAACTTTCATGGCACTGGGTGGGATTCAAAAGTAATGAGCCTTTGTTCAAAAGGACAGATTTATTCAGAAAATCGGTACAACTAGGTCAAAATAGGCACCTTCTGCATCAATACAGTTTTGTAGGCGGCATTTCCATGACTCGAAGGCGTCCACGTAGGCCTGTTCCGGGATGGCTGCAAGGGCTGCCTTGACATTTGCTTGGATGGCCTCGATTGAGTGCAATAGTTTTCCTTTCAGCGCTGATTTTAAGCGCGGAGACAAGAAGAAGCCAGGTAGCGACAACGAGTATGGGGGACCACCGGATCGTTCACCTGGTTTTGGTAGGAACTCACGATGAAGGTAGTGTGGCTGGGTGCGTCTTCCTGGTGAAGCTTTCAGCTTCCCTTGATGTCACTTTGCTTCCATGTAACGCTTCTTTTCAGCCTTTTCAGGACTTCCAAGTAGTAAGCAGCATTCACGATCACTCCGAAGAAGGTGATGAGTATGGTTTTCGTCTTGCATTTGAAGGGGCATCAAGAACAGCTAAAAGCTTCATCACGATAACGCACCCGCCACGCCGCCTTCATCGTGGGCGCCTACCTGGCCTGAGCGAACATTCCGCTGGTCCCCCATCCTTCCTATAGTCCGGACTTCTCTCCTCCTGACTTCTTCTTGTTTCCGCCATGAAAGGAAAGCGCTTCCACTCGATCGAGGACATCCAAGCAAATGTCAACGCAGCCCTTGCAGCCATCCCGGAACAGGCCTATGTGGACGCCTTAGAGCCATGGAAGTGTCGTTTACAAAAGTGTATTGATGCAGGAGGTGCGTATTGTGAAGACTATTAGTCAATTGTACCGATTTGCTTGATAAATGTCTCCTTTTGAAAAAGGCTCATTACTTTTGAATCTCACCCTGTTTATCCATCTATAATTTTCCAGTATCTATCCCTTTAAGACCGGACCCGCACGATATTGTGTGTTAGGCATTAACTAAAATTCTGTCTTCCTGGATTATCTATTCCATAAATTCCGGAATCGAGTGATTGTGCTGGGCAACATAAACTATATTATATGAATTTCGTCGATAGATAGTGAATAATCAGTTACAAATTTCATTTATATCATTGTTTTCAAAAAACTTCAAAAAGCTATCCGGTTTTAAAGGGATATAGTTATACCCAACCCTACGTTATATATTGTTTTTACAAAGTCTTATTTTTCTTTCAGTAATGGTTTTTTGTAATATTATACTTATTAATTAATATATTTCTTGTACACCTTGTAACCCTCAGTACGCAAGTAATGCTTGCACTTGAGCGATTTATTTAATGTATAGAACATGTTATTTTTCTTTAAGTGAAATGTTTATTTCAAATAAGATACTGCAAACACATTTTTTCGCAATGTAGGGATAAGGTTACGAATTCATAATGAACATCAAATTATTATCATGTGTCATTTTGAAGGAACTTTGTAAAAATGGAAAAGTTTGTAACAAGAAATAATCCACCGATACAGAAATCAAGTTCAAAATCTTTTATTAGTGTGTAGCAATAATAAACAATAACCAAGCTTTGCAGTTTAAAAATGAAAGAAAAATTATACGCCAGGCATAGATTATAAAAGGCGTTCCAAAACATTAAAAATAGTGCAACATAATTTCTCCATTTATTTAATGTGAAAGGTGATAAAGGAGTAAGTAATAAAATATCTGAAAACATAAATTTCGGAAATTACCATCTATAGTTCAAATTATTTTATGCCTACCTGTATATTATCTATAAATTATAGTAGACACTTGTATATCATCTACAATTTGTCATCTATAGATAGACCTGTATATGATCTACTTAAATTCTTTTATACAGCCATGTATATGATCTATGAATTTTACAGACACCAATATGCAAAACGCTAGTTACATTTGAAAACACATACCATGAATAATAACGAACTTCCAGCAATTATCTCTCATAGACAGTACTATAACATGATTATTTTGTGTGACTCTGTAAATGAACGATAAATTCTAAACACACAATGTTCCACTGTAAGCGTCTTGTAATGCACCTGAATGCTTGTGTATAAATTTGAATATTGAAGTTGGATATAGTGCAACATCACTGATATATATTAGCATCGCTTTTTTTCCTTTAGAATATAATATAACGGAATTATTTTGGGTATAACTCTAAACAATCTATAGTTGTCCCACACTTCCTTTTGAATACCGGGCAGGACGCATTAAACCTCAATATCGTATATAAATCACATGGGAAGAAGAGAATGTTTACCTGAGTTAGAGCAGTGTCAGACGACCAGATAAATTGAATAATGCTTTTCACCTGTGTTTTAAAAAGTTAAAAAGTTGGAAAACATACTGTTCACTGTCTTTTCTCATACGTTTCTGAAAGCAAGATATTTTGTAAAGTCTTGTGTGAAAATCATATAGCAAGCAATAAATGGAAATGTACGTTTTTATACTTTATGAAACATGAATTTAGCAAAATGACAGCAAAAAAAAAATGTCTACTTATTGTCGAAAACATGGAGGAAACGATATCGAAACCTGGTTCCGACATTGTAAAAAAAAATGGTTTCGAAAAGACTTTATAATTACCGTAGGTATATCTATGAATGGAAGATTAAGGTAAGAAGAGTAGAAAAATGTTACAATCATTATATTATGTTATCAGGAGAAAGTTTTAAGTCCGATATTTGCAGAAGTTTAATTTTTTAACGATTTTCAAAGAGTGGAACTGCGATAGCACACACTGTAAAAAAAATTCCGCAACGTTCCTGGGAAAAAATGGGCAGCTGAGTTGCCCATTATTTCCAAGAAACATTTCTTGAAAATGACTGGTACTTTACTGTATATGTTAAAAACTTTCTACAGAAATGCCAGTAAGTTTCCTGCGAAATACCAGGAATATTTCTGTTGACAGCAAAACATTACTGACGTATTCAAGGCTGGAGTAGCACAAGAGCGAAAAATGTCCAGACCAGGGATCGAACCTGGATACTTGGCGTGCCGTGCCAATGCCTTACCTGTTAGGCTATCCGGACCTATACTTGGCTGACATAATTCACTCTGGATGTTCGTTCCCTTCATTATGACATTACTGACATTTCACAGCATGCGGGATCCGCAGACGATTTTTACATTTCCAGTTGACAATTTTCGCTTTATTATCATTATTTGTTAGAATGAAAAAATATTTTGAAATTGACATCAAAATTATTATTTATAATTTACACGAAAAAATAAATTTTCAGTTAAAATTCAATAAAGTAAATATATATGTGATATATTGTTTCTGAACTTTGCTTAAAATTTAAAAATATATAAATGTAAATAATAATTAGAAAAAAAAATCTAGACATAAAATATTTTGGATTTTCGTCAGTGATTATGTTAGTTTACAAGTTAGGGCCCCACCAGTGGCTGAGAGGTTCTGCTCTCGAAGCTGGTAGACGGGAGGTGCTGGGTTCGATCCCAATCGCGCCCGTCGGCCTAATCGTTCGGAGTTTTCGTGGTTTTCTTCGAACCTTGGATTTCCAAGCGTTAATACGGGTTAGGTTCCCTTAGAAAGACACCCACGAAGGGCACTCCCCCCTGGGCCTATATCCCTCGTGCAGATAATTGGCCGTCATAAATACAACCAACCAAGTTTACAAGTTAGATAAAATACATATAAATTTTCATGAAAAAAAAACCTAAACGTAATTGTATATTTTTTCCGAAAAAAAAAAAAATCAAATTTGCAGCAATTCAAAGTGTCAAATATATGTCAAATTTAAATCAAATTGTAATAAAGTGTTAAAATATAAAATTAATTAAAAAAGAAAAAAAAAGTCAAGAGGTAGCATCGAACCCGGGTCGTACGGGTGGCGTGTAAGCTTTCTGCGTCCACACCACGAAAGACACGTTGAGAGCTGCAAACTAATGGGTATTTGAAACGTATGCTAAAACTCGGCATCTAATTTCTGAAAATCTAAGGCCCATTTCAAGAAATCCTTTCACAAGAATAATTAGAGATAAGAACTCTAAAACATACTTTAAATTAATCAAAATAGGTGAGAATCATATTTGATTGTCCCCTGGTTAATGCAGATCCAAATAATAGGTGTATTTTTTTTTACACAGTCTGCTCGTTAAAGATTTCACAGACAAGTACGAGAGATAATCTCTTAGTGATGTCACAGAGGTATTGTATTTTCATCTGAATTATCTTGACAATAGAGACGTAAAGGATTATGTCGTCTATTGATTTATTTGCATTCCATATTGATTTTTTTACATTCATTTAAGGAATTCGTTTTCGACACTCGCGCGCGAGCAACGGATTATAGGAAAAAAAAATAATAAATGGCGGCCGCAGCGTTTTGCTGTTTCCAACTTTTGTTCAGGAACGTTTCAGATAAGAAAACCAGAATTTCACAGGAAAGAGCTAAATTATTCTGAAAACCCGATAAAAGGCGAAACGTTCCTGGATTTTACATGGAAAGTTACCATTTTTTTTTACAGTGCAGTATCACCAGTTATATTTTGAAAACCACCAGTGCATTCAAGTGACTCAGGTATTCCATATCCATATATATATATATACTAGCTGTTACCCGTGACGTCGTTCACGTAACATAAAAAGAAGAAATGAATTAATTAAGCGAAGCATTTCCCTTCCGATAATTAAAAAATATATAATAAACCAATTGTTTATCACATTTTATAAGAGACAATCTATATATATATATATATATTACGCTATCATACGTGGCACATAAATCGCAATTATTTGTTAATTGTTTAATGGCAACGCCCAAATGAAATGCATCTCATTGGTTATTGAACAGCATTTAATGCATCTCTATACCTATAGGGAGTGGGGGGGGTATCCGCAGTTGAACGTATTCTGCCACCAAAAGCGACGCAAACTTCGCGATATCTCTAATAATTCGCCAAATTCCCATAGACTTTCATTGTAAACCAATAGGGTTTACTTGCTTACAAAAAATCAACAGATTGAGATATTTTAATGCAACAAAAACTAATATTAGCTTAAGGGATTATATTAATTATATTTAACCCTCTCGCTGTGTATTTTTTTTATTTATCAAAATAGGTTCAAAAATCACGCATTTTTTAATTACATATTTCAAATCTATATTAGAGTTTAAATATGTAACCATTTTTTGTAAAAGAGTTCAAGATCTTAAATGGGATATGATATTAGAAATTAGGCGAAATCAGGACTGTCAATGGAGACTATTTTTATAGTCTCGCACCACTATTATAAGAAAATCAATTTTGTAGTATATTTCTCTTCTAGATGTTGTTAAAATCTATATGAATTTTTTTGTATTTAAAAAGTGGTCCGAGTTGAAATAAAAAATAGTCGCCAGGTGAAAAAATGAATCCCCGAGGAAATCTCGGATTGCGCAAATTTTGCTACTTTTACGTTGCCCAAGGAAATCTCGGGTTGCGCAGCGAGAGGGTTAAGGGAATCCAAGTAAATTAAATTATGAATAAAAGTAACAGGATACAATGCTTAGCATGCTTTCCTAAACATAAAATTTAAGGGAGACCAAACTGGTCGCCAAGGGGGCTAGTATGAGTAATTTAAGGTACTTCTTTATTATTAGGTCATTGACATAACTTAGGTTTATACACTGAACCAGGATATCTGTTTATATCATGAATTAATAAGAAAATGGCAAATATGTCATGTGCGCACCGGGGTACCTAATTGTCGCCAACATAGATTATTTTTAAAACATCAAATAAAATAAACTAAGACAGACTTGAGCACATTTAAAAAATAAAATTTATAAAGACAATAAAAAACAATTAAAAATACAATATGTAAACGTTTCGCCAAGCGACACGCAAGGCATCATCAGTACAAAAATATCCATTGCATTTCAAACGTCAGAACAAATCAAGAACAGTTACAGTTGGCTATTTTAAAAACAAACAATATCCATTAGGGACAGAATGAGCATCATTCAAAGCATGCGACCGCAATACAGTGAACCAAGCCTCAAGAAGCAATCTACCATGGTAGTTGTTGCAACCAGATTTCAAAATACTGGCGTTCGCAATAAGCGGAATGTGATTCGTTTGAAGTGAATGCTGGACAATTTTTTAATTCAAATTACTCTTTTTTAAAGCACCAGTATGTTCTTTTAGGCGAATTTCTATTGATCTACCAGTTTCACCAATATAAACACTATTGCAATCTTTACAAGGAATAATATAAACAACACCGGGTAATTTAGACTTATCATATCATTGTCCAGCATTCACTTCAAACGAATCACATTCCGCTTATTGCGAACGCCAGTATTTTGAAATCTGGTTGCAACAACTACCATGGTTGATTGCTCCTTGAGGCTTGGTTCACTGTATTGCGGTCGCATGCTTTGAATGATGCTCGTTCTGTCCCTAATGAATATTGTTTGTTTTTAAAATAGCTAACTGTAACTGTTCTTGATTTGTTCTGACGTTTGAAATGCAATGGATATTTTTTGTACTGATGATGCATTGCGTGTCGCTTGGCGAAACGTTTACATATTGTATTTTTAATTGTTTTTTATTGTCTTTATAAATTTTATTTTTTAACTGTGCTCAAGTCTGTCTTAGTTTATTTTATTTGGTGTTTTAATGGTTTTTAAATTCAGACGTTAAATGTATATGTACTGTAAAATAGATTATTTTGCTTGACATGGTAACCCAGCTATTGTTGTTTATTTATTAATAAATAGTTTATTTATTTTAATTTTCTTTTAAAATTATATAAATTGCTTTGTTCTATAGTTCTTAATGAAACTTTTATTTATTTATTTTTATTTCCTTTTTTAAGTAATAGAACATAATTTAAAAATATACATGTAACTGGTATTCGAAAACGATGTTTTCTGCAAATTGGTATCAAAAACAGATCGCGCCAAACCAAGTGCGTATATGGCATCTGTGCCAAGAAAATTATCGGATGATACTGTTTTATATGTTTTACAATCATACTTGTCATCAAAGGTGGACGAAGAATTGGTCATCTGGAATATTATTAAGTCTTTACCACATGAAAAACAAACCTGTTTACAACAATGTATTTACTTTTGCACCTAATTTCTTTCTCTAAAAAAAGCAAATTGATTGTGAACCCGATTACAGAACATAACCTTTCTATCTAGTTAATTTTTTACTTTTTAAGAATGAAAATACATATTTCCTGATAATCATTACGTCATTTTCGACATTGATAATTTTACTGGGCATATTATTGACATTTGCAATCAATTTGCTCTTCAAAAGTTTTTTTTAATTTAAAATTGAAATTTAAATCTTTGTATTAACCGTTCGCAGACGATAAACCGTAAGCCTTGATAACAATTTTCTTTAAATAATAAGAATTAATACATAACACAATCTCATTTTATTTCAACATCAAAGCATATCCGTTTTATATTTTCCATATATGACGTCACATTTGCCTTCTTTCTTCACTTACTCAAAATTCATGCACCTTGTATTATTAAAAATACTTGAAAATTTCCATTTTAATCTTTCAATTAGAAATTAATTATTCTAAGTTTTTATTTTTTGGCAACGATAAAAGGAAGATGGTTAAATTTTATCGGAAAAATGTCAATTCATTGTGTATGAAAAATAATGAAAATTTGGATTATTAAGCAAAATATTTGAATAAAACAAATTAAACATACCCTATGTTCATTTCCGTGTTGTTATCCATCTATATCAAAAAATACAAAAGCATTAATTCATTCGTTTATATGCTGACTTCATTCAAACATTCGGACACACATTGACATTTATAATATTATAAGGATATATAAGATATCCCTGAAAAGACCCCTAGTGCTTCACCAATCGACTAGTGTGCCTTTTAGAATAGATCGCTTTTTAAGGGCAAATTTACCACAAATAATGTACGCTGTAAAGTGAAACAGAAATCGAGCAATGAAAAAGGAATAGCAAGCGATACCTATGGAAATTTTAAGAAATTTGCTATCTTGGAAAGCATGATACAGACATAAACGTCCTCTGTATTTTCTTTTCAGAGAAACTCGACAGAGTTTCGCGCAAAGCAAAAGAAACAACAATGCTATGAACCGTAAATGAAAGGAATTTCCACAGATTGATGCCAAACGATTTTAAAAAACTTTTTAGTACTCTGTCTAATAGGGTGGTTCAAAAAAACTTTTTTTCAGCTAGAGTCCAGGCCGCCCCTTAATTTTTTTAGACTCATCAATAGTATAATACTGTTAATTTTTTAGCTCCTTACTCAAATTCTAAGAGGGTGCTCAATGACCCCACAATTTAACATTAGCAGAAGCATGGGAAATGCAACAATATTTTATATTTCAGAAATATTTTTTTTCCAGAAGTTTTTAGAAGAAATTTAGTTTGTTATATTATATATATTTGTATTCAAATATTTTATTATATGTAGCAATATTTCTGAGAATTACTTGCATGATAATGTTACAGACAACACTAAACTAAAACAAGAATTCTATCAACTCTTTTTACAACCAATTGAAAACAATTTGTCAGTGAAACATTTAATTTTTCATGATAATTTTTATTTTAAATAATTATCTTATAGATTTTCAAATTCTGCATCCGTCAGAAAACATCTGTCTGAAGTTGTTTATATTTAGCTCATGGCTATTCCTAAGTGAAAGGTGACAAATGAAAATAATATTTAAAATACATTTAATTATTTATTGCAAGAGTTTTTACTTTTAAATAAGTATCAAGAATTATATTTAGGTTACTAATTTAAATATTAATGTACAGTTATGGGATGCTAACGTTATTCACGTTGTAGTTAATAAGACAAAAACTAAGCCTAATATGAAATAAAATAATCACAAAATTTTTGTATTAATCAACAACTTTACTTTTATGAAAAATTGACGTTCTTTTCTGTTTAAAGAAATTTCAAAGCTAAAAATTTACAATCGCTCCGGTTTCAACTTGCCTTAGTAATGAAATTTTTAGACCAATTGACTAAATTGAAACGACTAACTATGAGAATACAAATCCTTCAGCGTGTTCTTTATCAGTTGAAAGAATAAAAATTGGTACAAAATGTCATTTGACAGTTAAAGGATTAATGCAGATATGGCAGAGATCTGAAATTCCTACAAAACAAAAGAAACACATACATAATTAAAAAATTAGAAAACATTCATTCTCATTGACTTTTGTTAAAGAAAAACGAAGGTCTAGTTCTACAGCCCAACGATAAGGAGTGGTTAGATAACTTGGACTCTTTTCTTTGATGTTGGTCATGAAATGTGTTATGAAAATAAATAAGAATTAAGGAAGATTCAAATTTTCTTCAGGATCAAAGAACCAATTGTAAAATGTATATGGGTTTAAAAGATAAAAGAGTTACCGAAAAAAGTATGAACGCTCCCATCAGAGAATAAAAGAAGAATGAAGCATTAGAGTCTCTTTACCTTCAGCTACCATCTGTTCATCCAATATTTGTCAAAATAGTGTAATGGAAAACTCTGAGCCTTCAGACGATGAATGTATTCCAACACAGTTAAAGATCTTGAAAATTATCTTTCAACAGATAAAGAGATTGCGCTTTCTGCTAGAAAAGTGATCGAACATCACATGTCTGGGTGTTCTGATGACTTCATAAGACTTTCTCTCTTTTCTGACAGAATTTAAATGGAAGAAGACAAATTGTTATAGAGCCATTTACAGCTATGCAAGCCCTTAAAAAGCGTTATGTAAGATGAGAACGTGAGATTTTTAAACAAGATGGTGTATGACTGTCAGACTGTGAAACAAGAAGAGCAACAGAACTCTCACCTCGTACTAATATAAGGAAATCATTGTTAAGCCTTCTCCCGAAAAATGAAATGAGAATGATGACTACCCCAAGAGCCAGAATGTTACTATACACAAGTCTAAAAAATTGAGGGGTAGCCTGGTATATCAGTGAAAGTTTATTTTTTTACATAGACAGGTGAACCACTCTACTGTCTAGTTTATATTTGCGGATTGACCGAAACAGAATTTTGACACCTCTATACCGCGAGTTCTATTTATCATAGAAACAAAATTCTTCTTTCTAGAGGATTGGGCGTCCCACGTGACAAAGGAAATAAATGTAAAATGTAATCCCACGAATACGTTTTTAGTAAATGCGATTTTAATAGTGTTGTTCTTTGCACTTTTTAAATTCTTGTTCAGAACAAACATGTTTGCAGAGCTACAACGATGAATAATTATCGGAGTTTCATGTGGTTTATTGAATTTTAATTATTTTTATGACTAGTTCAAACCTTTGAAATCTTCGTGTATTGATTCGTACTGATTTCGAAATATTGATTAGATTATTGATTAATATCAGTTTGAAATAATTGATTCCTATAATTAACATAGAGCAAAACAATATTAAATGACCTAACTCTTGTCGAAATGGTCGTATACATATGATATTTAAATACATTACTACAGTCGACACCAGTAAGCATCGCAAGGTAAAACAGAATTGTAGCATTTAAGGTTCGTTTACAAGGTCACACAAAAGATCTGTAGATACGGCTAAATAGGTATGTAATCATTCGATTTTTAAGCAATTTGCTGCATTTGAATAGTTTTTACGAGTTGTTTAAATTTTTAATATTTCGTGTAAATATATTAATTAATTTTTGATTTATATGATTTTGAGGTATTTGATTTCTATGCTTCACATATAACAAAAATATATGAAATGGAATAACACTTGTCAAAATGACAGTATATACATGATATTAAGATATGTTACTACAGTCGACCCACGCAAGATAACTTTGTAAAACAGAATTGTAGCATTTATATTTTGTCTACAAGATCACTCAAAAGATTTTGATAGGCCAACAGATATGTTTAATTATCAAATTTTTACGTTGTTTTCTGCATTTTATTTGTTTTTATAAGCAGTTCAAATCTTTAAAGTATCATATTAAAAGGTCGATTAGTTTTTATTTGCATCAGTTTAAAGAATTCGATACCTATGCTCAACATAGAGGGAAAATACTAAATAACCTAATTCTTGTCAAAAGGGTTATATACACACGATATTCAGATATGTTACAGCATCCGACCAAATTAAGCTCTCTATTGTATGGCGGCATTGTCGCATTTACTGCTTGTTTACAGGATCACTTAAAATATTATATTTACATTACAACCGATTTGCACAGTAACATGTATTTTATTGAATCTGAACTATCTCAATCACTATAACGTTTTATTATGTTAATTAGAAATCAATATCAATTCAGTTTGTTCATCTAAAATCTCAATGATCGGGTTTTCACTTTATGAAAGGTGTTTATATTATCCACGTTATTAAAGATGCTTCTAGCTTTCAGCACGCACCCTTTTAAAGTTTCAATACTATGGGGATTTTTGGACACAAAATTTATGTAACAATGAAATGAAATTTTATTTTGCACTAAATCGGAATGATTTTTGATGGAGGTACTGCGCACAATAATCATCGCTGAATGTCCTGCTGTTATTCGTAGAGAACCTAGATTATAGAAACCTGCCAGTGAGCCTTGATTATAGAAAGATTTAAGGTAAACACCGACTACCGATAAAACCACAGAATATGCTTTAAAAGATAATGTAAGCACATAAGTGAATCACGAAGTAATTAGAGCAAGGAAAACAATTCTATAGAACTTTAGGATTACTGTTTATCATACTGAAATAAGTGGTAAATTGTGTCCTTCCGTATTGCTTTTATACTAAAATGCTTGAAAGTTACAATAAAGATTCTGCATTCCAATTATTACAAACTTTTATGCATATAAACAAACATATGTCCTTTGGTTAGAATTTGTCATGCTGCAATAACTGGGATAATGCTTTCTTCTTTTTCATTTTAAATTACCCATGTTTGATAAATTATAATTTATGTATTTATTTTACACTTAAACTGATTATTTTTTTTACATTCATACGGTCTTTACATGTATTTTATTCTGTCTCTCTTTCTACCTTAACCGTGGCCCTAATATTTTGCGCATTAGTTTGTCGATGCATTTTTGACAATACAAGTTAAAAATAATTCCAAAAATTTCATGCAAATTATTTTAATGAAAAATGATACATTTTACTATTACATACTGAAATTGAACGACAAATAATAAACGACACATACTTTGTGACCAATGAAATCCATTTCCTTACCAGTTCTTTATGTCCCTAATGTGTTACCTATGTTCTAATGAGATGAAATGAGTAAGCCTTATCACTTTGTTGGTCCTCCTTTGGCAATGTAAACATCTCTCACTCGTCTCGGCATAGTTTGAACTAATCGTTCGCACTCAGAAATTGGAATTTTTTGCCATTCTTCAAGAAGAATTCTTTTCAGCTGCTGATTGTCACGTGGTTTTCTTTTTCGAACTTTCTTCTTGAAGTATCGACACAAATCCTCGATAGGATTTATATACGGTGAATTCGGAAACCAATTTAGCAGAAGAATACCATTTTGTTGGAGCCAGGATTTTGTCGTCCTAGCTGTATGCGGTTTCGCTAAGTATTGTTGAAAAACATAGCCCAATTGAAGGCCAAGTTGTTAAATTGAAGGCAACTACTTATTCTTCAAAATGTCCCGATAATGCTGTGCATGGATAGTCCCGTCATATGGCCTCATTTGGCTGACACCAGAATAACCAAAACATCCCCAAATTGGAACATATAACGGAAACTTGTACTCTTGTTTGACGCATTTTGGGCTTAAAGCTTCATTTGCTTTACGTACGACCCGACGACCAATATTTCCATACAAAACTGGAAAAGGTGATTCATCCGACCATATAAAACTTTGCCATTGCTGATCTGCCCATTTTAAGTAATCCACAGCCCACAGAAAACGTTTCTTTTTTGAGCATAAGATAACATTGGCTTACGTTTGCTTTTGTAAGATTTGACGCCCATTTTATGCAATCTTTTTGTATCCATTTTACGAGACACTGGTCGCGCTATGCTGTCTTGCCATAAGAATGCGGCATCTGTCATCGTTCATGGTCTGCTGCTCATGATCACTCGGCGCAGCATTCGATCTTCTCGGGCCGTTGTTGTTGATGGGCGACCAGTATTGTTTATTGTCTGTATATCTCCGATTGCAACGAAATGTTTCAAAACATAACGCACTGTTGATTTAGGAATCATAAAATCCCTGCCTATTTGCCTCATTAGACACCCAGTATTTTGTTTTTCGATTGTCTTTTTCCGCAGCTCTACCGTCAATCTTTTACCACCCATTTTCTTCTTATGAATTGATCTGAAGCCGCTCTTCTTTAAAACAACTCATGCCATCAGTCCCGGATGTGATAATTTGCATAGTTGAGAACAACCAGCTTTAAATTTTCTTTAAATGCACATGTGCAAAACAATAGGGCTTTCTATTTTTGAGAGGAAAGATGTTTTACATAAGAAAATCTCACTGTGCGACTTTATTTATTATTTTGTTATTATTCATGCAATTAATTTTAGACGATTGAGATTTCAAGAATTTAGTTGTTTATTTAGAGAAAATAAAGTTTGAGTTTTTTTGTTTGAAAAACTTTATTTTTAAAGGGGTGCGCAAAGAATTGGGGCCACGGGGACGGTATATGTATCCTGCTCATATACTCAAATATCATTTTCAACAATTCAAAATGTGCAATTTGAGCCATTTCATTAAGGTAATATAGTAAGCAAGGTTTTTTATTACATAACTTTTGATTCGTTATTTACAATCATTTTATATTAAATAAATTTTTGACAGTTTTATTGGAATTGTTTGTTAATTTTTCTTTTAAAAAGATTAATAAGGATATTTATAAAACGAATCGACTCTGTTGTTTTGGAAGAGTTAGTTAAAGAGTGCTACCAATACGACATAAATTACTTTTTGATAATTTTTAATCAGATTATACTGCTACTTTAAAATTTGCAAATACGACAGAAATTAGGGAAAATCATTTCATAACTATTAACTATCGATTCCGGACTTTTATTAAAATTACTTATTATTTATTGGATGAATTATGCAATAAATGGAATCCAATGGAAGGACGTTGGATTTCCTGTAATAAAAAAATGAAATTTAATTTAAAAATTACTTCAAGCATGCCCTCTCATAAAAGAAATACCCATTATTCAGTGTTTATAAAAACTTTTTAAAATAACAGACATTACATTACATTACAAGATAAAAACTATATAAAAGGACGTTTCGGATTCATTCTGAATCCCTCATCAGCTAATTTCTAACGTAAAAGTCATTAGGAATTAGCTTATGAGGGATTCAGAATGAATCCGAAACGTCCTTTTACATTGTTTTTATCTTATAATGTAATGTAATGTCTGTTATTTTGAAAAGTTTTTATAAATATGAATGAATTCAGATGTAGTCCTTTTGTTTATATCAAAAAAAATATTCAGTGTGTTTTAAATCTTTACACATTTTGTAAAAGTTTATATGAATTTTGAAAATGTAAAGGCATTTTTCAAAAGTTATCAGGATAAAATCTTTGATGAGATAATTAATGAAT
The DNA here is from genome assembly GCA_963932465.1 of Maratus speciosus. NCBI lineage: Eukaryota > Metazoa > Arthropoda > Arachnida > Araneae > Salticidae > Maratus > Maratus speciosus. The sequence continues at coordinate 364,057,784 of OZ010788.1, read as the reverse complement.
CACCCTACAGCTTATAGAACAATAGAGAAAAATATTGCTGTTTTGTTCGTCTTATTTTATCAGTTCTAAAAAAAGAAATGATTTCTTCTGAGATTTGTAAGAATTGACAAAATGATTTTGAATTATTTTAAATTAGTCCAATATTATGTCTCATTCGACATGTTACACATTTAAAAGTTTTATAGCATCACTGTTAAATTTTTTTCTTACCTCTATTATCTTTCGTTTATCGTTTCCTTTCCGAATTAAAATGGAACATGTATAATGCAAATGAAATGCATTTACAATGAGTTGTTTATGATCCCGCCAAGCAACGAATATAAAACGACAATCATAAAAAGAAATGATATCACATAAAGAGAAGCGTTATACAGGTTCATACTCCGAGTGCCGTGTAAAAATCTATCACTACTGATAATGTCTCCAAAGAACTCTGAATGAGGTAGAGTATATGAAAACTGCTTGGCGACCTGTAGACGTATATATAAAGTATGAAATTTTAAAAATTTGTGATAATCGAAACAATAAAATTTAAGTTCTCATCATGTCAATTTTATAAATATTTGTCGGAGGAAGATGTGTAATAAACCAGAAAGAGATCTAAGACAAACTGCAAATGGTATGTAATTGTGGTAATCATCTATTATTACAATTATAATTTTTAATATTTTTTAACATAATCTTTAATTACATAAATACATTTAATAATACACTGTTTCAAAATTAAAGGGAAATCTAGTAAAATGGATCCTGTTTATGGCGGAATTATTTCTTAAACGAAAAATTTCGTGCTTCTAAAATAAAAATTTTATATAATACTATTGAAACAGAAGCCTAACTAGAAGATATTTTTTCCCAGTCATGTGCAATTCCGTTTACGGAGGCTTTCTTGCAATATATCTTAGTTCAGCTAAAGTCTATTATTAGGAGCATTGTTATTAATATGCATATGACCATTATTTTATATTATTATTTCATAAACTCAAAATGTTTACAAGTTTACTTAGTCCTCTTCGTAAAAGTGATGTTCCTCGTTCAAATAAAAATAACTAAAATCAACAAATAATTCCCACATGATGATAAATAAGTATGGGCATGCAAGCACCAGAAGCTTCAGTTTTAAACAATTTAATGAGATCAGTAATCAAGAAGAAAAATGTTAAACATATAGTCATAAGTAAATGCAGGAAGAACAAAAATTATAAAAGTCTGCAGATTGTAAAGCAAGTTTCACATATTGCACCCCACTCCGAGTCTTTAGAAGCATTATGAGTAGTGATTGACTTTTACACGGCATTCGGAGTATGCACTTTTGTATCGCTTCTTTTTATGACTGTCGTTTTAGATTTGTTGCTTGGCGGGATCATGTACAACGAGTTGTTTTTGATTGGATAAGATATTCCGGTTTAAAGAAAGTCATATTTGATAATATTCAGTTGTTTAAATTTCACTCTGTGTGATAAGATGTGAGGCTATTCCTGTTCCTAATACATATATCAAATAAATACAAACTTGCTTTGCCAAAAGAAAAATGAAAATACAGAAAATAGTGTTACCAAGTTAAAGCTTTAAAAAGAAATAAGATAAAAGGAACTGTTTATTTGCTACATTTAGACCACGTCAGTTCCCCAGAGATATTTGTTAGCTTAAGAAGAGGTTTGGCGAGAGAATAATGCTAGTCAAATAACAATGCAAACCTTTTATGTCCTAGCACGTGTACTTTTAATCTTTAAAATAATGATTGATTTAAACAATGATTGATAAATTACACTAAACTTCATGTAATTAATTATATTCTATAATACAATATATACAAAATATATACTGGTGGAAAGAATGTATAATAGTTTCAGACAAATATCTTAAGCCGAATAGTGACACATATTCACCTAGTCAACTGAATTAATTCCATTGCCTTACGCTCTTTCGAAATACTGTTACTTTGCACGCAACTCCCGTGACGTAAGCAAAACTTAAATGAGCGTTACTGAGTCCTGGTTCAGTCATCTATTGGAAACTAAAAGGTTCACGGAGACGATAGATTCTCACAATATGTTTTATTTTCTAATTTATATTATGCTTGAAAATATTTATTATCAGCAGTAAATTGACTATTTTGAAAATATCGGATATATATCGCAAATATCGGATATATATCAAAATATTGGATATTTATCAAAATATCGGATATGTGTGATATTTTCAAAAATATCGTTATATTTACAAACCCTTATTCACTTGACTGTCGCGGGAAAGTTTCCCTTCATAGAACGAAAAGTCTTCAAAAACGTTCAAAGTGCGTCTTCAGGGTTTTTCTCCAAGACAGATGACGTAAATTTTGGGATAGTCGAGGAGACGTAACTCGGGGTGCTTACTATACTGATTATCTGTGGGGGGGGGGGGGGGGGAGCAACCAACTGCAACAGTCCTTTTTGAACGTGCGAAAACATAATTAAACAGGTTGTTCAGTTAATGCTCGGTTTTTTTTTTTCAGGGTACACGGATGTATATATGAATTCACATTAGGATGGAGCGAAAAAAAAATAATTTTTTAAAATCAAAAACGGGTATGTGCCAAAACTTGCCTTTATATTAGTACATCATCTGCGTGCAATATTACAGCTCAAAAAAATGACTTGAGTCTGCGCTTTTGGTCCAAAATTTGAAATTTTGGGTAAATATTGACATTTTTTCAAAAAAATAAAAAAAATTCTATAGAGATGGTTATTAGTTAAAAGTTTTATTTAAACCTTTATTATAAATGACTTAATATATTTAAATGATAAAACGATATCTTTGTTCTGTATAACTGAAACAAAACTGACAACTTTTGGTAAAAAGAAGGCGTTGCTACTCTGTTGTGTCATGCAACTAATAGTTGTTTCGAATACAGCTCTTATCTAGTTGTTTTAAAACTACCCAGGAGGTACCACGTGGAGGTGACTGCATTTCATGTCACAACAGTGCATAGCTCGACCACCCTACCATTTGAATTCAATGTTTTATTTAGACATTGCATTGTGATTGTTTATCAAAGACTGGCATGAGTTTTCTATTTATAAAGCTACACTGTAAAAACAAAACGACATTTTTACAGTACAAAGTACTGTTCATCCCGCGCACAAACTCGATCACAGTTGAATGTACTGTATCTTTCTTTGGTTTCCTGACTATTTAAACATGGAAAATACAGTAGTTGCGTAAAATTAACACCACAATGTACTGGCAATTTGGACGCCAGTAGTTTGTGCTGTGGTCCAAATGCGTCCAAAATTGACAGTACATTGTACTGTTAATTTTACGCAACTACTGTATTTTTCATGTTTAAATAGTCAGAAAACCAAAGAAAGATACAGTACATTCAACTGTGATCGAGTTGTGCTGGCAAATTTACAGTGGTTTTTTTACAGTGTAGTACATCTCTTCTTTGAATCCACAGACTTTGGATGCTGCTGCTGTGATCTTCTTTACGTATTTTTCTGCTGTTTGTGTAAGAGAAGACAAACAGTGTAATTCAGTGCGGATGATATTAATGTATCTATTCAGTCGTCTATTATCTTCACCAAGATTGCACCCGATAAATGCATATTGATTAGAGGTTCTGTTACCACAACACTTTTCTAATGAATTAGATAGATAATTATCCGCTTCAAGGTTGATTGTCGATATTTCAGATTTGCGTATGCCATCATTTACTTTCATCTTTCAACTATTATGATCTGAGCATCTAGCTGTTTAATATGATGGTAATCGTAAGAGAGCATTGAAATAAGAATTTTCCTTGCGTATTCATTTTGAAAGCTTTTTCTTTACTATCATAAAAACTCCTTCTGTGCAAGAGGTCCTTTCCGAACCGCGAGTACATATACATATTTCCGATCCCCTTTATTAAAATTCCTTTGAATTTTACGTTCTTTTGAACTTGAGCTCCCGTAAGCTGCGGCGTGGAACGAAGAAAACTAACAAGTTAACAGATCTGAAGCTTTTGAATGTTATGAAAAAGGTTTGGCTTTGCTGAAGCAGAAAAGAGACTGTGATACTGGTCAATTATATTTTAATAGTATTAAAAAAAAAAACTTCGGGATAGAGCGTCAAAGCAAAGACAACCGAAACTGCGACAAACAAAACATTGTTTCAAACCCTTGTGAAATATGTAAAAGGCACTTAATTTCATAATAAAATTTTGGTAATTTATTCTTGTTTCTATTTTGCTATTTCTTTATTTTTACTAAAACTTGTTAATATAATAAAAAATAGCACATATATTTCTCCTTAATCTTAAAATTGAAACATTCTCGATTATCCGAAAATCTCGATTTTCCGAAAGAGGGTCGGTCCCAATCCCTTCGGATAATCGAGGTTTTACTCTATTTGCTTTATTCCGTTTTGTGTGTTGTTTAGTAGCCGAGTAATTTCCTAGTAGTTTTTAGATCCCTTCTTTAGCTGTGGATTACATTTGATTGTAAACTATCCCGGGACCAAACTTGGATAACATAGTACTTTTTGAGTGAACTTAGAGACTCTGATGGGCAGTGAGTCCCCATCGAAGGAGGATAATTATGTTAGTCCTTGTTATCCATTCTGCGAGGTACATGTTTAGAATTAACCATTACAATTGATCACATGCCACCTCCAAGTCCATCGAATTTCCTCTGCATCATTTATTAAACAAGGGCGTTGGCAAAAATTATATTCTAACCCAAGATTCGCCGGACCAATGGGAAAATCTTTGTCCACGCGCTTATTCCCTTCTTATTTAAATTTTTGAAGCCATAGAGAGTAATTTTCAAACATTATTTCCTGAATTCGAGAAAAGTGTACTCAGCACACACCTGCTAGACGTATGCAAAGTTATTTCATCAAGATATTGCTCAGAAGAACTAGCGAATAGGAACCCAAGAAACTTGTCCTACGCAAGATCGCTCACAAAGGCGCATAAAATTATTCGCCATTATATATGCACTGATTGATCATCAGAGTCTGGTTTACTCACAAAGTATGTAATCCAAGTTTATGCCTCAGGATGGTTTACACCAAATATAACCCACACCTAAAAAATTGGTCTGGAAACTTATGGGAAATTACTCGACGTACTAATCACAGAAAACAGCAAAAAAAAAAAATATTTAGGACAATGGCAGTTTTTCACATCAAGAGCAAATTCTTATTGCAATTTTGATGACGATCGCCATCACATTAAACAACAAGCTTATCAGCATATAAAAAATGCAAGAGGTAGAGTAAATGATGATATGCTCAAAAATGAAATACCTAAATGTTGTAAAATATTGTTGGAACAGAACTCCCAATCACTATGCAGTAACTGGATGCAATTTTGGTAAAGATACTAGAGGGCTGAATAGATTCCGTTAATTACACTGCATTATTCTGCATGCCTTATCATACACAAGCAGTAGAAATATACGTGAAGGAGTGTCACAGCATTATCACCCAATGTCTGTGGATACAGAGAAGAGATGGACTAGGTTGATACATAGAAAACTTATGCCAGTCTTTGATAAAAAATCACAATTCAATATATAAATAAAACATTGTGCTCAGATGGAAAGATGGTCGAGCTATGCACTAGTGTGTCATAAAATGCAGCCACCTCCAAGTGATACCTCCTGGGTAGATTTGAAAGCATATTCCAAACAACAATTAGTTGTATGACACAACAGAGAGGAAACGCCTATTTTTACCAAATGTTGTCAGTTTTGCTCCCGTTATACAGAACAAAGATACCGTTTTATAGTTTAAATATGTTAAGTCATTAATAATAAAGGTTTAAATAACACTTTTAAATAATAGCCAGCTCTATAGGAATTTTTTAATTTTTTTGAAAAAATGTCAAATTTTAGCCAAAATTTCGACTTTTGGACCAAAAGCGCAGACTATAGAAAATTTTTTTCAGCGGTAATATTGCACGCAGATGATGTACTAGTATAAAGGCAACTTTTGGCACCTACCCGTTTTTGATTTTTAAAAAAATATTTTTTTTCGCTCCACCCTAATTCACATAACTCAAAATTAATCTTCGAATGAAATCTGCAAAATAAACAGTTTGAAATTGAGTCATAAGAATCAAGGTTAAGAGTCAAGAGTTCATTTTTAAAAAGGACATTAGTCGTTATGTCTTTATCATCATTGAAACTTTTATTTCTTCTTCTTCGTCTTTTTTTCGTCTCTTTTTGTTTTTCTTTCGTTTCTCTCTTTTCCTTCTGTCTCTCTTTTTTTTCATCACATTTCATAATCACAACTGTTGTTCCTTCAGGATATCGCATCTTCTTCAGAATTAAAGGATTTGCCATGATCGCGATCATGCCAGTCAAAATCAGCTTAATGGTTACAGTCGATATTATCGTCGGAATACATTGAATTTGACATTTACTTCTCATTTTATTTTTCATTTTCTTCTGGAAATTCTTTTTTATAAGAATGCATCTATTTTTTTGTCCTCTGTCTTTATTATTTTTCTTTCATAATCTTCATAATAATTTACTACAGTTTCATCTTTAAATTCATCTAATGGTTTTTGCATCTTTAATTTTATTAGGGGGATTACTCAAATACTTCTTACTTGACATTTCCTTTTGATCAATTTTTTTGGAGATTTTCATCCCATCTTACTTCTAAATTGAGTTTACTCGCATTTTTTGAGTATTACACTCCATCTTTATCTTCAAAATCAAAGAAAGGTTAATTTTTTCTATTACGCAACGATTCAAAGATTCCACTCAGATTTATTTGCGCAGAATACCTAAAGTCTATTCAAGCGAGAATAATAAAGAGAAATTAAGTAAAATAAAATAGCAAAACTTCAAAGTTCACTTCTTAAATAAAACCCAAAAGTCATTTAAATGTAACCTGTCAAACATGCTCTTCAAGAATAAAATACAATTTAAAGCTAACAAAAAATATATAAAAAAAAATTTTCTTTGTTTTTGGTGTTTTATTTGAAAAGATACGAAAACTTTTGTTTCAGTTATTGAATATTTTAGGAATTTATTTAAGTCCGATCTGCGTTTTTTAAGTTTATTTATTCCCTGCAGCATTGAACAAGACATTTAGTCAGTATATTAATTACCTAATTTTGAGAAACGATACTTTTGTAAAGAATGATGGGATAAATTATTTTTCAATATTTTTTAAGGAACAATAGTTTTGCATTTTATATAACTATAAAAAAGCATTCTTTATTCTTTATCTTTCATTTTTTACGCACTCCAATTGTTTTTAATGCCTAGTATTTGCTTTAAAAATACAGGCTGGTCGTAAAAATCCTTGCCAATATATGGACCTCTAGTGGCTGATCCGTTCAACCAATCGGGATGGGATTTCAGATATAGTTATTCAGAGATATGAGCTCGGGATTACGTGAATGGCAACAAAATGGCGCTCACGGTTATGGTTATAGCTATAGATACTCGAAATTTTCTAATGGCAACGCCCATTTTTCCCCGTCGCAAAATGTTCAGCGCATGCAAAAACCCTAAAGAGCGTTGGAACGGTACGTGTATCACAAAAAACGGACATGTTATGCACACACAAAAACAGCTCTGCAAGCGAGTAAAAAAACCACAATTGGGGCGCACGGATGAAATTTGCATATGACAAAGGCAAGACACCAATCACTGATTGCTACACAGATCGGAGAAAAGAAACTTTTTTTGGATTACATATTATCTACACGATTGTCATCACAGGCAATTACGTATTACAAGCGGGAGACTGTGGATAATGCATCCGAAAATAACATAGCATGAGGATGTTTGCTATCTCACATTTAATAGAGTCTTTCAAATCCGGCAAAATTTGCTGATTGTACATGTGCACTCTAGATTTCAGATATCGCCAGAACCAGAAATCCATAGGACTGAGTTTGGGGAGTCGCGAAAATCACGGAAATGGAAAATGGTGTAAGAGGACGCGACGCCAAAATGGTCCAGGACCCTGTGAACAGACTTATATGTGGATATGCGACATCTTGCAACAAACGATGTCATTCAGTGCATTTCGCTACAATTATTCTAGTACAACGTAATTTTGTAAAATATCTGTATAGCGAGAGTCTGTCCCAGTGCACGTTACAAAACTCGTTGGTGTCGCTTCCTGATAGAAGCAAGGGTAGAAAACAATTGTGCCTGCAATGCCACACCACACAGTAACTTTGGCGTCGTATACAGATACTGGTGCCACAACCGCGTGGGGATTCGTGACTGCCTAATGCACTCAATTTTTGGTATTGACGTTGCCAGTTAAGGTGAATTGTGCCTCGTCTGTCCATAATGTGCAAAGAGGCAGTCGTTATCGCTATCATGTCGGATAAGAAATTCATTTGCAAAGTCTGTACGTTGTTGATGGTCTACAGCGCCCAACATCTGGACGCGCTACAGATTGGAAACATGCGCATTGCAAAGCGCAGTAGGCTTTAGAACCGTTATTTTCGGTATATCAATACACGAGCTGCATCTAATGATGTTTGCATGCGTCCTGAAGTCACTACTTCATGCACTTCTATAACAGTGTCCTCAGGAAAAGTTGGTCGTCCGGATTGCGGTCTATCACTGGTGCAGCCAGTTTCTTCCAATTTCTTTATTAAATCACGCAGAGCTTGTGGAGTACGTGGGCCACGTATTCGATGATGGTTTCGACAATAAACACGCAAGACTTCCGCGGCTTTCATCCTATTTTGATAATAAGTTTTACCAATTCACCACGAACTTTCGCTGGCAGAGTCATTTCATCGGTATGTATGAGCTCCCGATTGAAGAAACAATATTCCCACACCAATTTTTATCCGTTTTCCAAGATAAATTCTGTCGACTTGCGTTCTGTGAATGGTGTCTTGCCTCTGTCATACGCAAATTTTCTCGTGCGCGCCGATTGATGTTTTTTAGGCTGTTCGTAGAGCCAATTTTTGTGTGCGCATAACGCGCCCGTTTCTTGTGATACACGCACCGTTCCAACTTTTTTTAGGGTTTTCACATGCACTGAGCATTTTACGACGAGAAAGAACGGGCGTTGCCATTCGAAAATTTCGAGTTTCTGTCCCTATAACCGTAACCGTGAGCGCCATTTTATTGCCGTTCACAGAATATCGAGCTCATACCTTTGAATAACTATATCTGAAGTTTCATCTCGATCGGTTGAACGGACCGGCTGCTAGAGTTCCGTATAGGAATAGTTTTTTATGACCTCCCTGTAATATAACCCAGATTGGAATTTATTTTTTTTTTCCTATAATAGATTTTGAGATACGTATTGTATATATGTACAAATAATTACAAATATATTTTCGAATCGTTATAATTTATAAAGAAAATAATAATAATTCAACGAAAAAAAATTCTATGAAAATTAAAGATCTATTTTTTTTCTTTTTAATATATGTACTAGAAATATAATATTGTGTGTTTGAATTTCACTTTTGAGATACAAGTTACTTTTTCAAAATTTAGCGTAGTGCAAACTTAGACCAAATCATTATTTTGTGCCGTTACTTAAAACAGCAAAATATAAATGCAGATGGTAAAACAACAGTAATTCTTTCTAACTTAATTTCAACAGCATAACTGTTATACGGTAAAAACATAATTTTATAAAAATAATAAGATATTTTATTTCTACACCACAAGTCTTTTTACAAATTTACTGCTGCGAAAATCAAATTGCTAAATTTATATCAAGGCATTTTAAATAATACTACTATTTTACATTAGATTAAGCATTTTTAGAATGATGTACTTTCCAATCTACATACAGATTTTAGAGCAATATTTCAGACTTTCAATAACAAAAACTTTTGATAGGCATTAATATGTACTTAGACATTTAATTATACAAAATTTATATTTCTAAAAAGTTTTTTGATTGAGTGAAAATAAATATGTGAAGACTTAAAATATGCTTTAAAATAATCTCAAAACCAAATTCGTCACATCCTGATACTTTCTAAAACTTAGTTTCATAAAGAATGTGTGAAGCATACAATAATTTTTTATTCAAATTCGATTAAATCAATTTATTTCAATGGAAAATGGTGTTTTTGCATATGTGAAAAAGATTAATGCAGATGCGATATTTTAAAATTCCTTTCAATTTTCATTCATTGAAATAAAAACTGAAGTTAATTATTCTCTCGTATTATAAGCAAACTAGTGCGTATTTTTCAAGCAAATTATTATTTATAAATTTTCTAAATACAATAAATAGTACTTTTGTTAATTCATCATAAGTATCTTACTCAATATTTAACATGTTAAAGGGCATATTAAATGTAATTTTATTTAGAACAATTCACATACATCTTTTTTTTTTTTTGCATGAAGTGCTTCCTACCGAGTGTCCCAAAAAGGACTGACTGATTTTAAAATTCAATAACTTCCAAACGGTGACAGATCTTTAAAAAATTCTTGCAGGAGGGTTATGCATAAAGTCAAAAGTTTTATTACAGTGATTTTCGATTTTAGTTCGAATTACAAACAATAGATGGCGCTGTAAGCAATAGTCGCTAAATACAGGCTCGATTTTTGCTCCTTTCTGTTGTTCCATGCAGAAAAAGAAGATGGAAATGTATTATTCGGCCCACGAAGTACCAAAAATCGAGCCTGTATTTAGCAACTATTGTTTACAGCGCCAACTATTGTTTGTAATTCGAACTAAAATCGAAAATCACTGTAATAAAACTTTTGACTTTATGCATAACCCTCCTGCAAGAATTTTTTTAATATCTGTCACCGTTTGGAAGTTATTGAATTTTAAAATCACTCAGTCCTTTTTGGGACACCCAGTAGATGCGTCTTACAATTTAAAAAATAACTTTGAAATTAAAGAATACATTATATCGCTCTCCCGCAATAAAAAGTGACACAACTCGCAAAGATTCATTTTGCGATTTCTTAAACTAATAGGTGTGTCGTCATAGGTGAGTCTTGCTACACATAAAGTTTTATAAGGGTAGTTATGTTGAAAATCACTTTAATACGCTGTATGTCCATTTGTAACCACAGAAGTGGTGTATTGTGTGAAGAGGTAAAATTACGAAACACTCCAAACCTCATCCTACCGCTTCATTCTTAAGGGTTTTATGCTTTTATGCACGCTTTTATTTTTGCATACAGAGCTAAGTAATGTAATTTACTGTTACAAGGTGGAACCCGTCGAATTTCGACGAAAAAAATGTTTACAAATGAACTGTAGCATCAAATTTATAATACATCGACAACAATAATTACAATAAAATATCCATCTTACACTTGTTAGTTTAACTCTCCAAAGACATATTTTAACCTAAGATTAACAAAATACTTTTTTCATAAACTTCAACTGTTAAAATTATTGAAAAGTTAAACTTTATTCATATACGTAATCAGTAAGTAACATATAATCAAGATAAGTAGATAAGTAATTTTGATTAAGTTATCAATTGATGTACGGATAGTATTACGGAATGAAAAATCAGCAAAAGTCATTTCACCTTGACATAATCATAGAATGTTTCCGCTTTAAATCTAAACCGAATCAACTCATTTTCTACCTTTCACATCCATATTAACCATTTAAAAATATTTTAACGCGCAATAGGTTATTAATAAATATATTTTCAAGCTTGAAGTCACGTTTGTCAACTATTACAACCTTCCATGTTAAAATTCCCACTCGTGATTTGAGGTCTTAGTATAATCTCTGTACTGCGCTTAAAAATTCCAGAAATGTATAACTTTTACACGTATTCAAGGGGAAATATCTCATTTTAGCAAATAGAATTATCGTTTTCTTTTAAATATGACGTCATTTTCAGTCGCTGAAATATTTAGCCTATTGTCTCAAACTCAATATCAGCGAAATGAAAAAATAGTGAAATATAACAGCATCATCAGGGAAATTGTGTCTTTTTTTAAAGTGTAACGTCATTTTCTGTGCAAATTAAAAAATAAAAGATATTTTTAATTGTAATGAGAAAATGGCATCAGGAAGAATGTAATCAATAAATATAACTAAACCACTTTTAAAAGAAATGAAGCATTTCAGTTGCCACGATTAGAAAATTGGTATTAAAAACTATAAAAAAAAATTAATATCTCAAAAGTAAATTGAGATACAGCTTTCAAACAAATTGCATTTAAAAGTGCATTTTTTTCTGCATACGAAGGTGTAAACCTTTAAAATGTGGGATGTTTAGAAGTTTAAAAATTTGCAGTAGCGAAAATTGCAAAACCGAAATTTCATTTCAAATTTTAAAGTGTTGCCATTCGCAGAATGACGTATGCGTTACGCACAGATATGTTTGTCCTTTATAATATAGATAGATAGTAAAATCATGCAAATTTTCTTTTGCGTTTCCAGTGAAATTTACATTTGCCGAGATGTGTCACTTTTCTTGCGGGTGAGCTTTTAGTGTTAGCACGAAACAAAAAATAATGAAATAGTAAATACATCACCCCCCTGGATTTCTATATGTTGTAGGCTAATTGAGAAATCAGGCTCTTTGCAAAGAGCCTAGGCTGTTTGCAATGAGCCGGTCTAATTGGAGAATCATCTTCCTTTTTCCAATAAGCCTGATATTTTTCAGGCTTATTGCAAAGAGCCTAAGCAGTGTTAGGCTAATTGAAAACTGACCACTTGTTTCTCAATCAGCCTGCTATTTTTTAGGCTTATTGCAAAGAGCCTAAGCAGTGTTAGGCTAATTGAAAAATGACCGTTTATTCAAAAATGACCACTTATATCCCAATCAGTGTGCTTTTTTAGACTTATTAACCCATAACCCGAACCCGAAAAAATAATTACAACAGACCGTGCCCAGATCTGAGCAAGACAAAATAATTTCAGTATACACGCAACCGGACCGGAACCTGAAATTTCCTTTTGAAAAAAAACCTGAAATCTGACCCGAACCAAATCTGATAACCGATTAAAAAATATTGCAAAAAACTATCGGATCCGAGCAAGACAAAATAATTTCTGAGGACATGCAACCCGACCCGAACCTAAAAATTCAATTTGAAAAAAGAACGAAATCTGAACCGAACCAAATCTTAACCAGACAAAAATATTCCATAGAACTATAACCCGATCAGAGAAAGAAAAAATAATTTCCGTGGACAAGTTACCCGATCCGAACCTAAAAATGTCATTTGCAGAAAAAACCCGAAATCTAACCCGAACCAAATCTGAAACCGAAAAAAATATTCCAAAGAACCATAACCCGTTCCAAGCAAGAGAAATAATTTCCCTGGACATGTTACCCGACACGAACCTAAAAATTGCATTTGAAAAAAGCCGAAATCTGGCCCGAACCAAATCTGAACCCGACAAAAATATTCCATTGAATCATAAACCGATCAGAGCAAGACAAAATAATTTCCCTGGACACGCAACCCGTCCCGAACCTAAAAAGTCCATTTGTAAAAATGCCGAATTCTGAGTCGAACCAAATCTGAACCCGACAAAAATATTCCATTTAATAATAACCCGATCCGAGCAAGCCAAAATAATTTTCCTCGACATGTTACCCGACCGGAACCTAAAAATTCCATTTGAAAAAAAACCCGAAATCTGACGCGAATCAAATCTGAACCAGAAAACCTGATCAGAGCAAGAAAAAATAATTTCCGTGGAGAAGTTACCTGGTTTGAACCTAAAAATGTCATTTGAAATAAAACCCGAAATCTGAAACGAACCAAATCTGAACCCGAAAAAAATATTCCAAAGAACAGTAACCCGTTCCAAGCAAGTTAAAATAATTTCCCTGGACTTGTTACCCAACACGAACCTAAAAATTCCATTTGAAAAAAGCCGAAATCTGACCCGAACAAAATCTGAACCCGACAAAAATATTCCATTGAATCATAACCCGATCAGAGGAAGACAAAATAATTTTTCCTGGACACGCAATCCGACCCGAACCTAAAAATTCCATTTGTAAAAAAGCCGATTTCAGAGCCGAACCAAATCTGAACCCGACAAAAATATTCCATTGAATCATAACCCGATCAGAGCAAGACAAAATAATTTTTCCTGGACAAGCATTCCGACCCGAACCTAAAAAGTCCATTTGTAAAAAAGCCGATTTCTGAGCCGAACCAAATTTGAACCAGACAAAAATATTCCATAGAACTATAACCTGATCAGAGCAAGAAAAAAAATATTTTCCCTGGACACTGAACCCGACCCGAACTAAAAATTCCATTTGAAAAAAAGCGGATTCCTGAGATGAACAAATCTGAACCCGACAAATATTTTCCAAAGAACCATAACCTGATCCAAGGAAGACAAAATAATTTCAACCTACACGAAACCGGACCGGAACCTGTAATTTCCATTAAAAAAAAACCTGAAATCTGACCGGAATCAAATCTGATAACCGATTAAATAGTATTGCAAATAACTATCGGATCCGAGCAAGACAAAATAATTTCTAAAGATATGCAACCCGACCCGAACCTAAAAATTCAATTTGAATAAAGAACGAAATCTGAACCAGACAAAAATATTCCATAGAACTATAACCCGATCAGAGCAAGAAAAAATAATTTCCGTGGACAAGTTAACCGGTCAGAACCTAAAAATGTCTTTTGAAGAAAAAAACCGAAATCTGACACGAACCAAATCTGAACACGAAAAAAATATTCCAAAGAACCATAACCCGTTCCAAGCAAGTGAAAATAATTTTCCTGGACATGTTATGCGACACGAACCTAAAAATTACATTTGAAAAACGCCGAAATCTGACCCGAACCAAATATGAACCCGACAAAAATATTCCATTGAATCGTAACCCGATCCGAGCAAGACAAAATAATCTCCCTCGACATGTTACCCGACCGGAACCTAAAAATTCCATTTGAAAAAAAACCCGAAATCTGACCCGAACCAAATCTGAACCCGACAAAATTATTCCATAGAACTATAACCCGATCAGAGCAAGAAAAAAAATTCCGTGGACAAGTTACCCGGTCCGAACCTAAAAATGTCATTCGAAATAAAAACCCGAAATCTGAACCGAACCAAATCTGAACCCGAAAAGAATATTCCAAAGAACCATAACCCGTTCCAAGCAAGTGAAAATTATTTTCCTGGACATGTTATGCGACACGAACCTAAAAATTACATTTGAAAAACGCCGAAATCTGACCCGAACCAAATCTGAACCCGACAAAAATATTCCATTGAATCATAACCCGTTCAGAGCAAGACAAAATAATTTTTTCTGGACAAGCATTCCGACCCGAACCTAAAAAGTCCATTTGTAAAAAAGCCGATTTCTGAGCCGAACCAAATTTGAACCAGACAAAAATATTCCATAGAACTATAACCGGATCAGAGCAAGAAAAAATATTTTCCGTGGACAAGATACCCGTCCGAACCTAGAAATGTCATTTGAAAAAAAACCCCGAAATCTAACCCGAACCAAATCTGAACCCGAAAAAAATATTCCAAAGAACCATAACCCGTTCCAAGCAAGAGAAAATTATTTCCCGGGACATGTTACCCGATATGAACCTAAAAATTCCATTTGAAAAAAGCCGAAATCTGAGCCGAACCAAATCTGAACCCAACAAAAATATTCCATTGAACCATAACCAGATCTGAGCAAGACAAAATATTTTCCCTGGACACTGAACCCGACCCGAACTAAAAATTCCATTTGAAAAAAAGTCGATTCCTGAGATGAACAAATCTGAACCCGACAAATATTTTCCAAAGAACCATAATCTGATCCAAGGAAGACAAAATAATTTCAACCTACACGAAACCGGACCGGAACCTGTAATTTCCATTAAAAAAAACCTGAAATCTGACCCGAACCAAATCTGATAACCGATTAAAAAATATTGCAAAAAACTATCGGATCCGAGCAAGACAAAATAATTACTGAAGATATGCAACCCGACCCGAACCTAAAAATTCAATTTGAAAAAAGAACGAAATCTGAACCAGACAAAAATATTCCATAGAACTATAACCCGATCAGAGCAAGAAAAAATAATTTCCGTGGACAAGTTAACCGGTCAGAACCTAAAAATGTCATTTGAAGAAAAAACCCGAAATCTAACCCGAACCAAATTTGAAACCGAAAAAAAATATTCCAAAGAACCATAACCCGTTCCAAGCAAGAGAAATAATTTCCCTGGACATGTTACCCGACACGAACCTAAAAATTCTATTTGAAAAAAGCCGAAATCTGACCCGAACCAAATCAGAACCCGACAAAAATATTCCATTGAATCATAAACCGATCAGAGCAAGACAAAATAATTTCCCTGGACACGCAACCCGTCCCAAACCTAAAAAGTCCATTTGTAAAAATGCCGAATTCTGAGCCGAACCAAATCTGAAACCGACAAAAATATTCCATTTAATAATAACCCGATCCGAGCAAGCCAAAATAATTTCCCTCGACATGTCACCCGACCGGAACCTAAAAATTCCATTTGAAAAAACCCCGAAATCTGACCCGAACCAAATCTGAACCGGACAAAAATATTCCATAGAACTATTTCCCCATAAGAGCAAGAAAAAACAATTTCCGTGGACAAGTTACCCGGTACGAACCTAAAAATGTCATTTGAAAAAAAAAACCCCGAAATCTGACTTTAACCAAATCTGAACCCGAAAAAAATATTCCAAAGAACCATAACCCGTTCCAAGCAAGAGAGAATAATTTCCCTGTACATGTTACCCGACACGATCCTAAAAACTCTATTTGAAAGAGCCGAAATCTGACCCGAACCAAATCTGAACCCGACAAAAATATTCCATTGAATCATAACCTGATCACAGCAAGACAAAATAATTTCCCTGGACACGCAACCAGACCCGAACCTAAAAAGACCATTTTTAAAAAAGCCGAATTCCGAACCGAACCAAATCTGAACCCGACAAAAATATTCCATTTAATAATAACCCGATCCGAGCAAGACAAAATAATTTCCTTCGACATGTAACACGACCGGAACCTAAAAATTCCTTTTGAAAAAAAAACCGAAATCTGACCCGAACCGAATCTGAACCAGACAAAAATATTCCATAGAAATATAACCCGATTAGAGCAAGACAAAGTAATTTCCCTCGACATGTTACCCGACCGAAATCTAAAAATGTCATTGAAAAAACCCGAAAACTGGCCCGAGCCAAATCTGAACCCGAAAAAAATATTCCAAAGAACAGTAACCCGTTCCAAGCAAGAGAAAATAATTTCCCTGGACATGTTACCCACACGAACGTAAAAATTCTATTTGAAAAAGCCGAAATCTGACCCGAACCAAATCTGAACATGACAAAAATATTCCATTGAATGATAACCCGATCAAGGCAAGACAAATTAATTTCCCTCGACATGTTACCTAACCGGAACCTAAAAATTCCATTTGAAAAAAAAAACAAAATCTGACACGAACCAAATCTAAACCAGACAAAAATATTCCATAGAACTATAATCCGGTCAGAGCAAGAAAAAAAAATTTCCGTGGACAAGTTACCCGGTCCGAACCTAAAAATGTCATTTGAAAAAAAACCCGAAATCGGACCCGAACCAAATTTGAACCCGAAAAAAATATTCCAAAGAACCATAACGCGTTCCATGCAAGAGAAAATAATTTCCCTGGACATGTTATCCGACACGAACCTAAAAATTCCATTTGAAAAAAGCCGAAATCTGACCCGAACCAAATCTGAACCCGACAAAATATTCCATTGAACTATAACCCGATCCGAGCAAGACGAAATAATTTCCGTGGACACGCAACGCAACACGAACCTACAAATTTCATTTGTAAAAAACCCGAACCAAATCTGAACCCGACAAAAATATTCAAAAGAACCATAACCTGATCCGAGCAAGACAAAATAATTTCCGTGGACATGTTACCCAAACCCGAACTGAAAAATTCAATAAAAAAACCCGAATCTGGCCGCAACCAAATCTGAACCCGACAAGATATTCCAAAGGAATAAAACCGTACAAAATTATTTCCGTGGACACGCAACCCGACACGAACCTAAAAATTTTGTTTGGAGAAAACCCGAACGATGAGTCGAACGAAATCCGATACCTATAAAAATATTCTAAAGAACCATAACACTTTCGGAGCAACGGAAAATAATTTCCGTTCACACGCAACCCGTACCGAACCTAAACATTCCATATAAAAATACCTGAAATCTGATCCGAACCTTATCTGAATCCGTCAAAAATATTCCAAAGAACCATAAGCGGATCTGAGCAAGACAAATTAATTACCGTTGACACGCAACCCTAACCGAACCTGAAAATTCCATATGAAAAATCGAAATATGACGCAAACAAAATCCGAATCCGACATAAATATTCTAAAGAACCGTAACCGGATCCGAGCAAGTCAAAATATTTTCAGTTGGCATGCAACCAGATCCGAACATGAAAGTTCTACTTGAAGTTAACCAAACCTGAACAGAACCCGAAATAAAAATACATCAGTGTTTAACCCGATCCGAGCAAGGCGAATTAATTTGATATATTGTACGAATAATATATAGGCGAATAATTGTACTCGCAATACGTACAAAACCCGAAAATTCCATTTGAAGACAACCTTAAATCCGACCTGAACTCGATCTGTAAACGACAAAAATATTTCAACGAACCGTAACTCGATCGGAGAATGACAAAATAAATTTCTTCGACACGCAAACTGTACCGATCCTAAAATTTCCATTCGAAGCCAACCCGAAAACCGACTAGAACCGGATAAAAACGTTACGTGCGACGGTACCCGATCCGCGCAACACAGAATAATTTCCGCCGACAGGCAATCTAAAATTCCATTTGAAGTAATTTGGAAATCCGTCTCGAACCCGACAAAATATTTCTATCGCCCGATAAGTCTTATTGCAAAAAGCCGTATATAGTGTTAGGCTTATTGAACAAGTGGGTAAGTGTGATTATAGATCGCACAGACGGTTTCGTTTAATATTCCTTTCAAAACACTTTCTTTTAAAACCTCCAGTACATTTATCGCCATGGAAGACTTTCTAAATTTTGGCAAACCCTTCTTAAACTATCTTAAAGTTTCAAACAGATTCGCAAGGTTATATTTCCTAATTTTGTTCGTCCCCCCTTACCCCCCCCCCGAAATGCTACGATATCTCATATGACGGGTATCTGCCAAATTTAGAAAAGTGCCCCGCTTTGGGGGGGGTCAAAGTGGGGGATTGTCACCTTGATTTTTGAAGCGGCCTGATTTTTAAAATTTTTGTTATGCTTTATAAGCTATATTAAAGTTTCAAACAGATCGTCCAGTTATATTTCCCAATTTTGTTCGCGTCCCTCTCTCACCCACCCTCGAAATGCGACGCGCCATTCTTCTTTATACTTTTTTATCATATGTTATACAGTATCTTAAAGTGTCAAACAGGTTGCATTGTTAGATTTCCTACTTTAAATGAATTCGCGGTCTGTTAGTTCCACATTCCACCACCAGGGAGCGCACTCTACTCTTAACAAAAGTGTATCTGAACGAAACTCCTTTACACAACCTATCAGTAGATATGTTACTCGAGAGGGTGGCGGTCTTCAGCAAGAATTTAAGATATTTGCTGAAATTACTATTCGGAAATAGTAGTAACTTAACTTTTGATATATTTATATTTAATAAGTAGCATGTATCTGAGGACTCCGTCAAAAACCCGCATATGAAACGGTATGAAACAAAAAGGTAAAAAAAAAGAAATATTTCGTCCCTCCCCCCATCTGCCCGAAATTTCGAGCGCCACATTTTATAAATTTTTTCTTATGTGTTATAAAGTATCTTAAAGTTTCAAACAGATCGCCTTGTAAGATTTCCTACTTTAAATGAAATCGCGGTCTGTAAGTTCCACATTCCACCACGGGGGAGCGCGCTCTATTCTTAACAAAACCGTATCTGAACGTAATTCTGTTAAACAACCTATCAGGAGATATGCTAGTCGAAGGGTTATCGGTCTTAACCAAGAATTTAAGATATTTTCTTAAATTACTATTCGAAAATAGTGGTATGAACACTTATAAAAATTCTTATATTGAATAAGTAAAAGTTATCTCATCACGCCATCAAAAAACCGCACAAAAAACAGTACAAAACGCCCTGTTATACTGCCTAATTTTTTTTGAGCTTCTTCCCCTCACCCCCCCCCCCCCCCAACCGGTATGTTACGCGGCATTCTTTTTTACAATCTTTTATTATTTGTTATAAATTATCTTAAAGTCCCAAACAGATCGCTTTGTTGGAATTCCTACTTTAAATGGAATCGCGGTCTGTTAGCTCCACATTCCATCACCAGGGAGCGCAATCTATTCTTAACAAAAGTGTTTCTGAACGAAACTCCTTTACACAACCTATCGGTAGATACACGGGTCGGGGGGGGGGCGATCTTAACGAAGAATTTAATATATTTGCTGAAATTACTATTCGAAAATAGTGGTATCAATACTTCTGAATTTTTTATCTGGCAAAAGTAACATTTATGCTGTATTTTTAAAAGTCGGACACCGTTCAGAAGAATACTGCAATGAAACATCACGTGACTGCCTTTTAAAATAAGTATATAATAGAAATTAACCAACTAGTGAAATTAGCGCCCCTCCCCCCTTAACAGAAAAATAAAACTATATCCGAAATATAAACTATCTTCAAGTTTCCAACAGATAACCTTGTTAAATGAAATCGTGGTTAAAAAAGTTCATTACTTCATTTTAAAATAAGCATTTGATAGAAATAAAGCTAATTACTATTTAAATAATAATTAATATATCAGCTTGTAATTAAGATAGAAGATTTAAATGGACATTGATGAAATCAGCGAAGATTTTTACGTCCGGATGTAAAAAAAATTTAATCAAAAAATCTAATAATTTAAAAGTTTAAAATTCGTTTTAAAATATTCCAGAATGAAAAACTACATGATCTGCTTAAATTTCTCCCGCGCCGACGTGTCTGGGATGACAACACCTGTCTTCCCGCGGAAATAAAATTTATTTTCCTTGTCTTTCGAATTAAAGAAAATGGATTTTTTATCGATCGATTTTTAGTGGATTTTTTCTGTTATTCACATCGCATAAAAATTTTCTCTATACCTACTGAAAGCAGATTTTTTCTGCGTTTGTCTGTACAGCTTAAAAATTTCTAGGATCGAAGCTTTCTGAGATGCAATTTCGCTTTAAAATGTCCAGTTCATTCTTTTGCATTCCTCTCTTATAACCATGCATGCCTTGATTCTATTGTAACCCCAAGGAGAATTAAGAGATCGTTTTTGTAATTTGATAAAAAATCCATGCTTTTGTTGAATTATGAATGCCTTTCCGATCTTGTAATTGGGTTTTTTTAACCTTTAACTGATGTCACAGAAAATGTCATATAACTAGTATGAAGCTCCGTCGAAAGATGAATAAAAGCCGCGATAAATTCATAGGATGTTTTTGTACTAAACTTTTTGAACAGGAGTGTTATAATTAAAATTCACCGATTCAAAAGACTGTGGTGATAGTACTAAAGTTCCAAACGACACAAAATTTCAGTATTGTTTGTAGATAAACTGAAATTTTCAAGTTAAACTATGAAAATTAAAAAAAGCACCGGTCTATGAGACCGGTAACATCAGTTAACGGTTAATTAATAACGTCCGTTAATTACGGCTTTTTCAAAATTTTATAATTTGTCGTTTGATGTGGGGTGTTCAGCTATAGGTATGCAAAATTTCAAGTCTCCAACATATATAGTTTCTGGGAACGGGCTCTGTGACGGACGGACGGACAGACAGAGGAGTTAGACGAATAGGATTTCGTCAGATGAACGAAACCCTGAAAATGACCACAGATTTTTTTCAGGTTTATTGCAATGAGCCTATCCAGTTTTAGGCTAATTAAGAACTTGTTAAATTAGTGATTAATTATGCGTTATTTAAGTAACACAAAAACAGGATCATAAAAAATATGTTATAAATCTGTTTTGAGAGTTGGCTGCTGACAGAGTTCATCACCGTAATTTTTGTGAATACTTCATTTTTATTACAAGGGTATATGCTTTGTTAACAACCCATGCAAGAAGTATGAAAGAAATCTGCCTATGAGGCAGATTCTTAATGTTTTTTCTGTATTACGAGAAAGAAGATTGGTTGCTAACGAAAATAATTAGAAAACATATACAGGGTGGTTCAGAACTATATGTCAAATATGTAAATGCAGGTAGAGAAGTCATAAATAAGCAGTTTCTTATAGGAATGTGGGTGCGGAAATGCCGTGTTGAGGCAGTAGAGGACGCTGATGAATGCGGCGGATGTGCTTCGTTGGCTTGAACCGTCATTTCCCGCACGGATTTCGAGCAATATGCACTATTACATCAATGCGGAGCTTGCCGACATGCATTTCATGTATGGGATTGCGCAAGGAAATGGATTGGCTGCTCAAGGGATTTAGATTAACGATTCCCGGGTAGGATTCTGCCATACTCCTGAACATTTGAGTGTCTTCATTAGGAGTTGTGCGCGAGTGGATCGTCGTATGCTTCCAGGCGTGATAAGGGCACTTTAAGATGTCGCAGAATTCCTGCTGTGGAAGAAGCAGTATTACGCACAGAGAATAGTCCTTCGACAAGCTCAAAAGATGTTGGACATGCGTTGGGTGTGAACCATTCCTTGTGCAGCCCCATACATTTAATGTCGGCAAGTTCCGCATTAGTGTAACGATGCATGTTACTCAAAATCCGTGAGGGAACGGATTATTCACTTTTCACGTCAAGCCAGCGAAGCACTTTCATCCACGGAACTTAACTAGCCTTCCTCTGCCTCATCGCAGCATTTCTGTACCCTCATTCCTATACAAAATGCGCTTATTTGGGTCCTCTCTACCTGTCTTTATATTTTTGACATATAGTTATGAACCACCTGCATCTGAAACTTTCTGCAAACATTAAATTTACAGATGAGGCAGAATTAAATTTTTTTTCATCATTCTGAAGAGAGGATCGGCTGCTCAAGAAAAGAAAATATACATATAAAAAAATTTCTACAAAAATAAAACCTGCAGATGAGGCAGATTTTTAATGTTTTTAGGTAGCTTTCTTTACAAAAAAGCTACCTATTGCAGCCGTTCGGAGGAAAGTGATTTCAAAAAATTTTGGTATATTTTCATCGATCATGACCCCCAGACCCCGAAACCACCCTCCGTTCAAAATTGATATATATATATATATATATATATATATATATATATCTGACCTATGTCACACTGTAATGCCCGTAATTATGAACCGATTTCGATGTAATTCGGTGTGTACATAGTACATACTAATGTCTCGACCGAGTTCGTTGGCCAGCTTCATCCGCCGTTTTGTTTCAAAATGGCGGCCATTTAAAATTTTTAAAATAATTTAAAACTTGAAATGTGGTACCAAAAAATTAAAAATGGAAAAATATTTTTTTCTTATGTATTTGACCTTTATACAAAGATTCCGGAGCAGTTTTTGTTTCGTCTATATCTTAAAAAAATGGCTGAGTTATAGCATTTTGAATTTCTAGCGTGGCTGACATTTTGAAACGTCCTCAATTTTGTCACGCGATAAAAGGCGTATTTATGAACCGATTTGGATGTAATTCGGTGTGTACATAGTACATACCAATGTCTCGACCGAGTTCGTTGGCCAGCTTCATCCGCCATTTTGTTTCAAAATGGCGGCCATTTAAAATTTTTTTAAAAATTTTAAATTTGAAATGTGGTACCAAAAAATTGAAAATGGAAAAATATTTTTTTGTTATGTATTTGACCTTTATACAAAGATTTCGGAGCAGTTTTTGTTTCGTCTATATCTTAAAAAATGGCTGAGTTATAGCATTTTGAATTTCTAGCGTGGCTGACATTTTGAAACGTCCTGAAATTTTTCACGCGATAAAAGGCGTATTTATGAACCAATTTGAATGTAACTTCGTTTATACATAGTACATACCAATGTCTCGACCGGGTTCGTTGGCCAGCTTCACCCGCCATCTTGTTTAAAAATGGCGGCCATTTAAATTTTTAAGAAAAATTTAAATTTGAAATGTGGTACCAAAAATTGAAAATTGAAAAAATATTTTCTTCTTATGTGTTTGACCTTCATAAAAAGATTCGGGAGCAGTTTTTGTTTCGTCTATATCTTAAGAAATGACTGAGTTATAGCATTTTGAATTTCTAGCGTGGCTGACATTTTGAAATGTCCTGATTTTTCTCACATAATAACAGGCGTATTTATGAACCGACTTGGATGTACCTTGGTGTGTACATAGTACATACAAATATCTCAACCGAGTTCGTTGGTCAGCTTCATCCGCCATCTTGTTTCAAAATGGCGGCCAATTAAAAAAATAAAAAAAATTAAATGAGATACCAAAAAATTGGAAAATGAAAAAGATTTTTTTTGTATGTGTTTGACCTTAATACAAAGATTCCGGAACAGTTTTTCTTTCGCTAATATCTAAAAAAAAACGGCTGAGTAATAGCATTTTGAATTTCTCTTGTGGCTGACATTTTAAAACGACCTGATTTTTGTCACGCGATAACAGGCGTATTTATGAACCTATTTGGATGTAACTTGGTCTGTACATAGTACATACCAATGTCTCGACCGAGTTCGTTGGCCAGCTTCATTCGCCATCTTGTTTCAAAAGGGTTGCCATTTAAAAAAATTAAATTTAAAATTCAAAATGAGGTGTTAAAAAATTGGAAAATGAAAAAGATTTTTTTATGTGTTTGGCCTTGATACAAAGATTCCGGAGCAGTTTTTGTTTCTGAAAATTTGTTCTTTTGTTGATATCTTAAAAAATGGTTGATTTATAGCACTTTGAATTTCTAGCATGGCTAACATTTTGAAACGATCTTGTATTTGTCACGCGATAACACACGTTTTCGCCTATTTCGATGTAAGAAGGCATGTGGATAGTATACATCAACACCTCGACCAAGTTCGCTGGCCAGATTAATCAGCCATCTTGTTTCAAAATGGCGGCCATTAAATTAAAAAATATATATATATTTAAAGTGAGGTGCAAAAAAATTAGAAATTGAAAAAGGTTTCTTTCTTAAGTATTTGATCTTGATATAAGGATTCAGGAGCATTTTTTGTTTGTCTTTACCTTAAAAAATGGCTCAGATATAGCAGTTTCAATTTCTATTGTGGGTGACATTTTGAAAAATCTGATTTTTTGCATGCGACAGCACTCCTATATATTAACCGATTCCGATGTGAGTGAGCATGTGCACAGCAATTACTAAGGTCTCGACCAAGTTCACTGCTTAGCCTCATCCACCATGTTGTCTTAAAATGACAGGCACTTTAAGAAATTGCCGAATTTGGCAGCCAAATATAAGTTGCTTTAAAGAAAAGCAGCTTGGATAAAGCTGACTAATTTCGCGAAATTCTCATTCATTATATTGATAAAAATTAGTATTGAATCTCCTATATTCGGTTTCCACTAAATTGAGCTTCGTGTGTTTGCATGATATAAGTTGGCTTTTTTTAAATAAGGATTATGAAAGCTACCTCTTCCTCCCGGCACTGGCCGGAAGGACTTTTTTAACATTACGCAGATAAAACCTATCTTCTTTACGTAATCCCGGAAAAACATTAATAATATGGCTCATCTGCAGATCCCACATTTACGCAGCGAAAATGTGTTGCTCATAAAAATAATTATATAAGAAATTGTCTACAATAATGAAATCTACAGATGAGGCAGATTTTAAAATTATCCCAGTATTACGCAGAAAAGATCCGTACCTAATGGCATTTATTATAAAATATATTTTAGAAAATGTTTGCAATAATGACATTTCCAGATGAGGTAGGCTTTATGTTATTTTTCACCTTTATGTAGAAAAGATGGGTTGCTTAATGAAAATAATATGCTAAAAATAAATAAAAAAGGGGCTGTAATTATAAAATCTGCAGATAAGGAAGAAAGTTAATATTTTCTCAAAAGTGTATGGGTGACTGTATGAAAATTATAAAAAAAAAAAAAACTTCTTTATTGACAGATTTAATTTAAGCAGCTGAGTGATAATTAAGGTTAATAAACACCTTTTTTATTATTTTCGCTAAAATTTCATCCCCCTCGTAAAGATAAACCAAAAAATCTGCAATGAAGACATCGACTGAGAATCTAAGTATATCATCCTTATATTTTATATATTTTTTTTCGCGATATATTATTTTTACTTAAAACTGGAAAAACATTGCATATTAACAAATTGCTTATATGAAAAATACAGCTATAATTAAAGTTGAATAACAAATTTTATTTTAACAAAGAAAGTTATTGATTATTTTTTAATTTTTCTTTTTTAACAAAGTGGTTAATAAATAATTGAAAATTTATTAATTCAAGAATAGATTACAGTAGACTCTCTCAAATCCGCAAACCTTGGGACCAGAGGTTGTGCGGATTTTAGAATTTTGTGGATTTCTGGTCAATACTATTTTTACATTTTTTAAACAGTAATCTGGATGTAATAATGCAATCAAAATTATAATAAATGCTTGCATTATAGTAAAATATTAAAACAGATTAGTAAAGTAAAAAACTAAAATGTTAAATGTAAGATAATTTTTAAAATGATTAAATTATTAAAAGTAAATAATTAATAACGTATAATTAAATATGGATGATAAAGATGAGATACATTTTCCATGAATTATTCAATCAAAATTTCTTCATAAAGGTACATTCACATAAAAATCATAAAGTAAGAAAGTTTTATTTCAGATTTAGCCAGTCTTAATAACCAAAAAGCTTTATTAATACATAAATATATTTCGTAAAAAGATTGTGATTATCAGTGATATCACCAATATCTTCATTTTTTCAGAAAAAAAATTATACTTCCTTCATGAAAAAAAACGAATTCAGTCATATTATAGAGAATTACATATTAATATACATACGGAATGATATAAA
Source organism: Maratus speciosus (assembly GCA_963932465.1). Taxonomy (NCBI): domain Eukaryota; kingdom Metazoa; phylum Arthropoda; class Arachnida; order Araneae; family Salticidae; genus Maratus; species Maratus speciosus. Next base: position 364,030,841 of record OZ010788.1, on the reverse strand, counting down.
ACTAAAAAAATCAGTAATTTTGCCCCTGCATCTGAACTGAAAGTTTTATTGTTTACATCTGTGATGATGTGCGAATTTTAGGCGATTGCGGATTTTACAGTTGCGGATTTGAGGGAGTCTACTATATCAATAATACAAAAAGAACTTAATATAAGAAGAAGGTAATAACACGAGAGTAGGTTAACACCAGTAAATAAATTTAAACAAATTTTCATTTTACATATAAAAAGTAAAGTTACCAGAAATTATCATTTGTGTCATTTCTTCATTTATTACCACATGGTGCACTCTTGTGGCACTTCGAAGAACATAATTGATTTGCTTTCTTACAGAGGCACTTTTTGTTTGGCACCGAATTTTTGATACAGAGCATTTGCAGGTGTTGTATCCCTGACCTCCAAATTTCGATTCATACTCTACAGCTTGACGAACAGATATTGATTTCTCTGGTATATCTTCCAGGATTTGTGCTCCAGAAATTTGGAAGTCACTTCTTGAGAACCATGTTTTAATTATGCCGCCTTTCGTTCCTATCTGATAAACATTATTTTGAATCTTGAGAATTTTCCCAATTAAATTTGGGCAGTCTAAAGGGCCACGATCTACTTTTGGGACATTTAGCAAAATAAATTCCCCAACTGTAACGGGTTTCAATTTTTTTCGTGTAGTTTCAATCATTTTTTCGGCTTGTCGCTTTTGACCTGCATGGGCATTTTGTCTCTCTGTTGTTATGTTTTCTTGCCTGTTGCAAATGTCACAGAGATAACTGCAGTTATTGTCCTTAGAAGAGGAGGCAACACTTTTACAACAAGTTGCGTGTACCTTCAAAGAACAAGGGGAGCATGGTACAGTTGTTGTTTCTTCTAAAATCTCTGAACAAATAAAACATAAATCTATTTCATTACTAGCGATTTCATTTTCTTCTTCTTCGTTTGAGATTTCACTTTCCTTTTTATCCTCTTTAAAGCGCTCTAAATCTTCTTCACTTTCAATTTTATCTAATATTTCAAATGGAATGTTTGTTGAGTTTAATCCTAGCTTTGCTTCTGTTCCAAAAAGTGCTGTATACGGACTTCGTCCTATAACTCTGTGTTTTGAGGTATTTTTTTGCCATTGAACATAACGACATCCCATTGCCCAATCTGTACTTTCGTTGTCATTCATCCACGCACGTAACATATTTTCAGTATCCTGATTACACCGCTCTATGCTGCCCTGGGATTGTGGATGTCGTGGTCTTCCATGCACAATTTTGCAATCTGGCCACATATGTACAAGTTCTTTAATGACGTCAGCAGTAAATTCACGTCCATTGTCACTCTGCAATATGTGAGGTGCACCAAAGTCTAAAAATATTTTTAGCAATTCCAGTGCAACATCAGTAGCACACTTTGTTTTCAAAGGACGAAGAAGACAAAATTTTGTTGAATGATCTTGATAGTTCATTAACCACTTGTATTCATCACAAGGAGTTGATTGAAAATCAATCAAGTCAACTTGACTTCGAAGATTAAAATCTTTTGTTGTGATTGGTCGTACAACAATATTACGATGTTGTTGGCATTTTTTCATATTGCACATTTTACAAAGTGAAAGGAAAATTTCAATTGCAGGTTTAGGCACATAAAATTTATTTTTCAACGCAAACAACATTTTATCTCTTCCGCCATGTCCAGTAGCACGGTGGTACTGCAAAAGAATATCAAAGAATACTTCAACAGGGATTATTACTACAATAGGATCATCATTACTTCTCATTTTTTTAATTAAAACTCTTTTATCGCCAATTTCCATAGTGTCGTACTTTCTAGTTAATCTATATTGTCTAATCTTCGGGCAAACCTTAGTTGTCAATGGTGATTATACTGAGCGAGCCTTTTTACTGACTCTGGCGTTGTAGGATTTCCATACTGGGAGATATAGCGAGGAGTTTGGCGCGCAGAAAATCCTTTTTCGGATTTAATTTATATTATTTGTTTACTGCTGAAGTATATTCTTGGATTGCCAGGCTGTTTATCGTTGTTTGGAGGAATAAATTTGCGCGAATTGAATTTACTAATTAATTTGTTTTTTCCTGTTCCACGCAATTTTTTTTTTTATATTCCTGAAAGAATTCCGGTTGGTGATAGACAGCCAAAATACATTTAGAATAAAATTATTTAAAAAAAAATAAATAAATAAATAAAATTTAAAAAAAAAACGAAAAATCCCCTTTAGGGACGTCGGCTGGGGAGGGGCCAGGAAGGGCCACCGCCTCTCTCTGGATTTTGAAAATTAATTTTAAACGAAACTTTCTTCATTTCTGATTGTTAAAAATGAAAGATAAAAAACTGCCTTGCCTTCCTCAACCCTACCGTGGCAAAGAATTTTTAATTCTTTTTCTTTAATTTTTCTTTTTACATTCACGTGTTTTTAATTTATCCAAAAGGGATCAGAGACCCTGTGGCGGGATTTTTTTTTTTTTTTTTTTTTTTTTTTTTTTTTTTTTTTTTTTTTTTGAATTGTCAGTTTTGTTAAATGTTGGTAGAAATCTATTTTTGAATATTTAATATTTCTTAATTGTTGTATTATTTTATTGCTTCTGAGTATGTTTAAAAATTGTCTTAAATGGATAATTCTGTCATTTTTTTTTTTTTTAATTTAGCTTATTTCATACTTACATTCTGCAGCGGGCGAATGTAGACCATGGACCTCAGCCATCCAACAACAAAAAAAAATATTTAAAAATGTGTAAATGCAAACGAGATATTAGAAAAGTACCTTCCCATTGGTTTAGCATTAACTCCCGTGTAAGGCTCCTGTCCCTACAGGCGAAGGCACTCGCGAACTAATGCTAAACCTACGGGGAATTTATTTTCTAATATCTCGTTTGCACCTCGGAATTTTTAAATATTTTTTTGCATTGGATAGCTGAGGTCAATATCTACATCGCTCTTTTTTTTTTTTTTACTTTTTCAATTTTGGTTGCAGATATTTTTTATTAAGTTACTTTCGCTTTCGAAACCGGTTCCGAAAATGAAAGTGTCATTCTAAGAAAATACCTGCAACCAAATCGAAAAAGGAAAAAAAGGAGAGATGTAGAGGTAAACCTCAGCTATCCAATGCAAAAAAAAAAAAAAAAAAAAAAAAAAAAAAAAAAAAAAATTATAAATGTCGAAATAAGTTTTTAAAACAAAGAAGTCCTTAATCAGAAATTTGTATTCGGGTATGGGTCGAGGAACGGTGAAATTCTAAAACGAAAAATGTATGTACTTTCATTTTGAAAAAACATTCTCTATATGTATATCTATAATTTCTTGTAACAATCAAAATAAGATGTTTGTGTTGGTAGTCGCGCCCCTCAATCTCCGCGCCTGGGACGACTGACCCCTTCGCTCCCCCCCCCCCCCATTTCGCACGGGCCTGATTGATTTATGTCAAGTTAAATTATAATTTTACTTATCAAATCAAATTAACTTACATTTATGCATAAAACTGTAGCATGCATTATGAATAACTGGTGAATTTTTCTTGTTTTTTGTGTCTAAAATACTGTTAAAATATCAAATTTATACTATTGTTTAAAAGACAAATTAATTTAACTGCTGATCAATTCTTTCTAAGTAAAATAAGAATAGTTTAAACTTCTATTTGCGAAAAGATAGAAATTATATCGTGAATGTACTTAAGAAAAGCCGCATTAAAAAAAAAAAAAAAAAAAAAAAAAAAAAAAAGAGAGAGAAAGATTTGTTTTAATTTACACAAAAAAGAAAATTCTTGTTATTTTACATATTCTTTCCATGTGCTTCATATTTACTTGAGATGAAATTGTCTAATCCACCAAAATTTTCTATCCAACGCGATTGTCCAGTAAATTAAAGAAATAAAAATACATTCTTAGATAACAATTGCTTGTAATTAATTTACCGGAAACTAAGAAAAACTGTTCGATTTCAAATCCCTTCAAATATCATGCCTGCAAGTATCCTGTTTTTACGTTTAAAAACAAGCCCTAAAATCAGGGATGTAGTGGAGGGTATACGGGGGTATACGCCGTATACCCTCTGGATTTTTTTAAGGAACACCGTATACCCTCTGTTTCTCAAGAAAGTTATAGTATACACACTCTAGGGTATACGCTCTGCCTTGAGCGTATACCCTCTGCTTAGAGAGTATACCCTCTGTTTTTTTTACGACTACACCACTGCCTAAAATATAAAGTTTCCGGTTCTTGGACGGGGAAAAATAGTTTTATGAGAACAGTCTTAAAATAAAGAGCTTCTTTTATTCGTTTTAATTTGCAAAAGAAATTTTTCTTTGTTATTTTAAATGTCTCAGCCATATATTGGGTATGTACTTGGGGTGAAATTTTCCGAAAAATTCGAATCCACCGAAAAATTTTCTCTATATTTAATAGTTTTAAAAAAGAAACTTTTGATTGGACATCAAAAATCTACTATTTCTGATAATAAGAAGAGGCTTTATCTATTGACCATCACCCCGCATCTACTCTGTTGGGGGTCTAAGGTTACTAGCCATTTGCTTGCGCCGCGCCAAATTCTCGCCAGAATCCTTCCTTGCGAATAAATACATTTCCTTGATTATTATTAGATATTTATCATAAAAATGAATATATGTTAAGCTCAATCGATTTTGATTAATGAGTCAATCATTTTTCATATAAAAATGTGGAAAAACGGAGATTTAATATGCCATTTCTTTCATATTCTGTACAGAACTATTTATTGTCGCGGACTTACACTCCTCTCTAGTATAATCTCCATTGACAACTAAGGTCTGCCTCAAGTAATATAGATATAATTTTATAGAAGTTTTCTTTTTTTCAGGATTATTTGAGTCTAAAATTTCACGGATTGCGTCTTCTATGGATGCACTTGTCCAAGGTTTTTTAACAACATCATCATTCTTGTTACTATATTCTTTCATTTTTTCGTTAAAGATTGTTTTCATGTTAATAAGTTCGTCTTGTGGATCGGTTACACAACTGTTACTACCGTGTATACCGTCCTCCATAATGCCTTGTGTGTTTTATTTTATAAATATATTCTAAAACTTGCACGATCTCGTTTAAAATACACAAGATAAATTAAAAATGCAACTCAGTATGTACTAATGCATAACTGAATAAAACCTTTGAAATAAAATAGTGATACTAATCAGAATGAGAAGTAGATTGAAATTACGTTTTAGCTGAAAAAAAGTAACTGAACAAAAGCAGAATCAAAGAACAAAGGGAAGACGGAGAGACTCTTCGTCGCCAGCTGTCACAAATATAGCACGTGGCTTATGATACACATCGTCGTTTATCCCGTATCCAATAAAGAGCTACCGACTGTTTGGCGTTACACGTGCTCCGGGAATAAATATTTTTTAAGTTTTATTTCCATTTGGTTTTAAAACAGATTTAATTTGCCATATTTGTACTTATACTTTTTAATAATCAACAGAAATTTCCGATTAAAAAGATTTGTATCATAAAAAGAATATTTTTTATACATAAAAAGTACATCGCCCATGTATAACTAATTTCCTCTATTTGAGTTAATTATTTTAATTTGCTTTTTTGTATAAATTTGCGTCATATTTTTAAAATAAATTATTATTTTATATTTAAAAAACGAAAAAGCTGTTTTTATAACTAATATTTAAAATAGACACGAAAGTAGGTACATTAGTGTATGCAATATTGTAGCAGTTACGTTATTTTCCAAATACAGCTGGCTACTTTTTGGCACATTCATGAGTTAATTTTTATTGGTAAATTTATAAGATTAACAACATCTCTTATTCGAAAATTGAATAGTTTTTTATTTTTCGATAAAAGCAGACAAACTTTAAAATAATGCTGTCAAACTTGGCGTTATGAAACAAATTTCCGGACGTGATAGTCCAATAAAGATCGTCATGAGAGAACAATCGCTTATAAATCAAGATGTAATTCATGTATCAAAAGACGAAAAAACACCATTCGATTCCAAATCATTTAATAGGCAACCGTCTTCTAATATTATGCTTTAGCATTTTGTTTAAAAATGAGTCCGTAAAAGTGCTGAAAAACTTTCGCAGAAAAAAACATTTTTTGAGAAGACCCTTAATATTTTTTTTTTTTTTTGCACTTTTATTTGAATTATTTGGTGCGTTCGTAATTATTTAAATACGTAGCACCTATAGTCGTCGTTCGGTCCTTCTGTCTGTCTGTCCGGTTGTCCGTCCGCATATAACAGAGCATAAACTACCTAACAGGTTGAAATTTTAAATATATAATTGTTGCAAAATTTTGTCGAGTCATTTCAAATTTTATGAAAAACGGATGTATAGTTTAATTGCAGGGGCAGTCAAAAGCTTTCCATTACATTACGGGCAATGGGGAAAAATTATTTCAAGTGCATTTTAATGATGTTACAGCCTTTCGAGCAGAATGAAATTCATATACACTTATGAAGTGCACTAAAATAAACATTCAGTACAATATGCGGTGCAAAAAATATTTATAAAACTAGTTATAGTACTAACGCACCTCAATTGCCATGTTTAACGTGCAATTTCCTACTCTTTTTTTTTTTTTTTTTTTTTTTTGGCATTATGTTGGAAATTTGCGATAATGTTATTTTCCTAGCATTGTTAATTTCATATATTCCTTTAAGAAACACGTAAAGGCAAAAACAAAATCAAGTTTTACACGCATACCATTTTAAGGGGATTAATTTATACATATACTAGGGGACTCTGCCCCCTGCAAGCTACGCTCGCCAACCCCCGTTCAGACACCGCAGAATCTAAAAACACGCTAACCTGATCGGTCTTAAAAATATTAGAGAAGATTGAATTATAATGAAAAAACTTGTGCAGATTTCCCTGTAAACGGGTTTCCATTCAATTCCCTTTGACTGCAAAAATTTAAGGCCGAATCAGTTGCTGTTAAGGCATCCAATGATTGTTTTCGTGTTTGATTAAAGATCAGTTAAACATTTGAAAAGAAGCTAAAATAAAATGAATTAAGTATACAGCGTCTTTGCCTCCCGGTATTTTTTTAAAGCGTTATAGAACGATTGACATAATACAATACAGGCAATTTAAACATTTGAAATGTTTTATATCTGACCTAAGTTTCACTAAAGATTTCTTTTTCTTTTTAGCATTCACAATACTTTTGTTTTTAGAAAGGAAATATCATTACGTTGTATAGACTAGCAATATCAGGCAGTTGTAGAAAATATCCTGCAGATGTCGTTGCTATATGTATATTTCAACAGCATCGTTGCGCATTTAAGACTACAATATTTTAGCACTTTTTTAAGTACTAGGGGGATCGGCCCCCTACGAGCTACGCTCGCCAACCCCCGTTCAGACACCGCAGTCTCCAAAAGCACTCTAATTTGATAGGCTTTAAAAAGACTTTGAAATATTGAATTTAAAAAACAGTGTCGATCTCCCTATAAACGGTTTTCTATTCATTTCTCTTCGATTGGGGAATTTTAAGGAAAAATCAGCTGCTGTTAAAAGATACAATGGCTGTTTTCGTCTTTGATTAAATAAAATCAATTAAACATTTCAAAGTAAGCTAATATAATAAGCAAATCTGCAACAAAATGCACATATATTTTACAAATACCAATGCCTTCTTTTGACGGAAACGATACAGAAAGTTAACGAATCTTAACTAAACCATTTAAGCAATTTCTTTATTTTCTGCTTCACAGATTTTTCTCTTTCAAATCATATTTTTTGTTGATGACACTTAATTTTCATCTTGTAATCTTTTTTATTTTTATTAAATTACTAAATAGTCGCTCGAAAGCAGTCTAAACCCGTTCAATAAAAGTAATATTAATCTTATTAATATAATCTCAAAATATTAAATTAATGTCTCGTGCAATTTTTAAATTTAAACAGTTTTGCAATATTACTTTTCGTTCATTTTACGTAATAAATGTAATGTGACGTAAATGTGATGTAATTTCTCCTATTTAAGACTTCTAACGGATGTTAATGAATTTGTTATTTTACAATATCCTTTCTCTTTTAAAATTCACGTGTAAATATAGTTTTTATGAAGTAATTTTCAATAAGTTCCTGCTTTTCATACGTAATTATTTAATTCTAATTTGAAAGTTTTTTTTTCTGTTAATAATAGTCACGTGTAAATAATTTTCAATTTGAAGCAAACATTATTATTTGCGCTGTTTATACAGTTGGCAACAGTTTACATTAATACCATTTTCTAAAATAAGTAAAAAATATCTCTCTAAATGCTGAAAATTTGATTTTAAAATAGAAATACAACCTCAAAAAATGAGTCAAATTAAAAAAGTGAATGCAGTCTGAACACCTGGAAATTCTAACGCATAAAATGATCTAAAAATGAATTAATTCGGATGTATAGTTTTTGCTCCTATAAAACTTTTTTAATGGAACGATTTTGTCCAACTTTAGCATTAAATATCTCTTAAAATAATTATTCGATTTGATAACTGTCTGCATCAGCGTGTTTATCAAACATTTCTTTATAATACCGCCTTTTTTCGTATTTTTGTATGCAGTATTTTTCTTAATATTAACGGAGAAAGACCTCCGGTCACAAAAAATTCAAAACCGGCGGCGGCAACGGTGACAACGTAAGTTACTATTTTTTAGAATAGAGAGATTGTAGGAATAGCCAATTTCCATACTATATATTCTAGGAGCTATAGTAGAGTACAGCGTCTAGAATACCTAGTGTGGAAATATGCTATCCAAACAACGCTAAAAATTTGTATCCCTTAAATGTGCGACAATGCTGCTAAAATCCCAAGTGTCGATCGCAGCGACATCTGCGGGATTTTCATATTACATTGTATAGACTAGCAATATCTTGCAGTTGTAGAAAATATCCTGCAGATGTCGCTGCGATCTGTATATTTCATCAGCATCGTTGCACATTTAAGGGATACAATATTTTAGCTTTTTTTTAAGTATTACTGAGATAGCCAATGGAGGATATTCCATCTACGTTTTGATCACGTGGTCAAGATAAAAACTTCTAGCGTAAAGAAGGGAAGGCTCCGCAGACGTTATGAAAACCCTCACCAGCCAGTGAAACAGTTCATGCCGAAAGCAGTAGTAGCTCATCTTTTTATCAGTTAGAAGTTCTTTGGGTAAATTACCGGTATCACATGTCTTTTTTCAGCCTCGAACCCAGATTTGGAATAAAGTCCATTTCCACGCTATATATTTTATGCGCTATACTATGAGGGTGCCTGTTGTGTTTAAATCACAAAATGCCTCCATATGTCAATACACAGTACAGTGCATTGCTATGTGTAGCGACACTGTCTTTAGATTCAGATTCGGTTATCGAATTAGATGTCAGAATGATTTCAGTTTTTTTTTTCGTGTAGGATTCTTCAATAGGAAAATGGAGTCATACGGAGATATTTGATTGGTTGAGACGAAACTAGACAAAAGCGATTTTTAATTTTTGTTTTTTTCGTCATCATGAAGCATTTTTCATTTCTTTTTTTGTCATCAAAATCCTTTTTTTTTTTTTTTTTTTTTGTCTTCACGAAGCATCTTGGTGAGCCTGCCATTACCGTCAAGCTTGTTAAATTCTCTCATCCGTATGTGTTCTGGAATAGAAAATGTCCAGGATTGCTATAGTTTGGACAAAAGCATCTGTCAAAGCACAATCTGAGCATCGAATGTTACCACTCTCACATAGAGGCAGTCAGTTTCAGGTTATCATATTCGGACATCATAATTCAGACATCCAAACATCACCACTCATTTCAGATGCCATTACTGCTTTTATGGATATTAGATAGCAGCAGTTTATTTACTGAAGCATGCCGATGTTTTTGCTAACATTTTTCTTGTCAGTTTTTTTTTTTTTTTTTTTTTTGACGGAAGGCTTTGACTACACATAAGAAAACACTGTGCACTGACATATAGAGTCACTTTGCTGTGCACTGACACATGGAAGAACATAGCCGCGCTCTGATGTAAGGGGCTTTCGTGGTGTATTGTAAGCTTTTCAACAACCAATGGATGATATTCCAAATATAGGTTCGAGACTGAAAAAAGTCACGTAATACCGGTAATGGACTTTATTCCAAATCTGGGTTCGAGGCTGAAAAAGCCCGGTAATTTACCCAAAGAACTTCTAACTGATAAGAAGGGAGGCTACTACTGCTTTCCGCATGAACTGTTTCACTGGCTGGCGAGGATTATTCATTATGTCTACGGAGCCTTCCTTTCTTTACGGTAGAAATTTTTACCTTGACCACGTGATCAAAATGTAGATGGAATATCCTCCATTTACCCAAAGAACTTCTAACTGATAAGAAGGGAAACGGGAAACTACTACTGCTTTCCCCCATGAATTGTTTCATTAGCTAGCGGCGATTTACATTACGCCTACGGAGACTTCTGTTCTTTACGCTAGACGTTTTTGCCTTGACCACGTGATCATGACGTAGATGGAATATCCTCCATTCCGATGTCCTTAGGCAAAGGCTTTTAAGATACATAGACCTGCAAACTGTCAGTTTAACTGAAGATTTTTGATCACAGCGTTTGTACGGCAGTATATATGTTTTATATTTTAATTTACCTAAGGAAATGCTTTATCAGCATATTTTGTCATTGCGGATCATTAAGTATTAGCCTACCCTATTTAATATAGGCCGCATTTTTTAAAAAAATACCTTATTATTCATCAATTTTTTTTTTTCGTATAGCAAGTAAGTATTTCAATAAACACCCTACAATGATAAAAATATAGTGTTACTTTCATTAATATGCATTTTTTTAATTACCTTTTTGCATAAAAATTAGTTTTAAAAAAGTAGATTTCTTTACAAGTAATTTAAAATTTTATAAATTACTATATTATGTTACAGCTGCTACCTTTAATCTAAATTTCCCTACCAGATACTTTTGTAAGTAGAACTTAAAAAAGGTGGACATGTTTAACAATCTGTTTCCATATAAATTTCGTCTTTATTTAGGTTTATAAGGAGTGTTAAAATTAGGTACTCATTTTCAAACATACCATCCATAAAATTAGTAATAAATCGCCTTATTCAACGTTATTTCTGAAAATTCAATATTTATAACGCATATTTAGCTATAAAAAATAGCTTTATGTAAAAAAATATGCCATAAACTACATATATATAAAAAAAAATTAATTTTTAAGGTCATTCTAGCCATAGCACTTAATGGTAAATAACCGCAGCTGACGTACAAACCTCGCGGTTCAGGTGTATCAATTTACTTCAGATGGCTGCCATGATTTCGCATGCTTTTGAATGGGAATGGAGGATATTCCAAATATGGGTTCGAGGCTGAAAAAAGTCACGTGATACCGGTAATTTACCCAAAGAACTCCTAACTGATAAGAAGGGAAGATACTACTGCTTTGCCTCATGAACTGTTTCATTGGCTAGCGGGGATTTACATTACACGTCTACGGAGCCTTCCCTTCTTTACGCCAGAAGTTTTTACCTTGACCACGTGATCAAAACGGAGATGGAATATCCTCCATTGCCGGTCTATGTATCTTAAATATCTTTGGTTCGTAGGTATCGCTGTTAAAATCTGCAACTTTTGTTGCATAGTCACCCCATCGCTTTTATAGAATATCTCCATTCTGACCAATGAGAATGCTCAGTAATATCATCAAGTAATCGTTTTCTATGAAAGTGGCAAAATGACTATGCAGCAAAAGCTACATATTTTTAACAGTGAGCAATGTGGACTTTAAGACTTTCTGGATGTGGTAACTTTCTGAAGTGCAAAATCTTAACAGGACAAGTTCTCGCATCCATCAAACTGGAAGCCCACATCAATACCACCCGGCATGGGAAGTAGGTATCGAAAAACTGAAAATACACCAGTAAAATAATTTCATATATCAGAGCATTAGTGCCTGTGTACGAAGGTGCCTATTGTGACGGAGATAAAAATTGCCTCCACATGTCAGTGCACGTAAAGTGCATTGCCATGTGTAGAGACAATGGCCGTGACCGAGACAAATTTTTCGCTGTTTGCGAAACGAGATTGACTAATCAGCAGCCTGCATTTTTTAAAAACTTTTCACTGTTTGCAAATATGCAGGCTTCTGATTGGTCGCATCTCAGAAAGTATTGGTCCGATAAATTTGTAAATGGTATAGACAGACTCGGAAAAAAATCTACTTTCATTTGGTATAAAGTTCACATTTTTGCGATGTGTATAACTTAAAATATCCACTAAAAATCGATCGATAAAAATTTAATTTCTTTAATTGGAAAGACAAGGAAAAAATATTTCATTTCGGCGGGAAAGCAGGTGTCAGACAAGACGACGCTGCGGTTTTCCACAGTAAGATATTTTAATACGAAATTTTAACTTTTTAAATATTAAATTTTTTGATTAAATTTTTTGGCATACCGACGTGAAATTTCTCGCTGATTTCACTGATACCCATTTCTAAGTCCTATCTTAATTACAAGCTGAAATATTAATTATTATTTAATTAATCGGTTTATTACTATCAAATGCGCCGATTAAAATGAAGACACGTGGTGCTTTTTTAAACACGAAATAATTTAAATTAGGAAATCTAACAATTTGCGTGGTGTTTTTGAACAGCGCTATGGGATAAGTATAACTCATTCATCATCAGAAAGTTTACAAGTATTCATTATTTTCGAATAGTAATTTCAGGAAATATCTTAAATAATTGGTTAAGACCGCCACTCGATCTGTTTGAAACTTTAAGATAGTTTATAACACATAAGAAAAAAGAGTGCAGTGTGATATTTTGAGGAGGGGGTGGGAGCTAAATTTATTTTTAAAATCTTAGCGTTTGTTACAGCAGTTAACGTTTTAAATTCTTGGTTAAGACCGCCACCATCCCGACCCATGTATCTACAGAAAGATTACGTGAAGGAGTTTCGTTGAGATATGCTTTTGTTAAGCATAGAGTGCGCTTCCTGGTGGTGGAATGTGGAACTAACATAACGCAATTTTGTTAAAATTAGGCAATCTAACAAGTCAATCTGTTTGAAACTTTAAGATATTTTATAACACATAAGATAATGTGTAAAAAAGAATCACGCGTGAAATTCTGGGGAAAGGGGGGGTGGGGGGTGCGCTAGATTTCTATTTAAAAAGTTTGCGTTTCAGACCGCTTTAGGTGCCTTTTTGAGGTAGTCCTGAGATATATGCTACTTATTTAATATAAAATAGTCTAAAGTTTAGTTACCACAATTTCCGAATAGTAATTTCAGCAAATACCTTAATTTCTTGTTAAGACCGCCACCACCTCGAGTAATATATCTACGGTATGTTTAACGGTGTTTCCTTCCAATACAGTTTTGTTAAGAATAGAGTGCGCTCCCTGGTGGTGGAATGTGGAACTAACATAACGCGATTTTATTACAATTAGGAAATATAACAAGGCGATCTGTTTGAAAATTTAAGATAGTTTATAACACATAAGAAAAAGTTTATAAAAAATGGCGCGTGAAATTTCGGGTAGGGGGGGAGAGGAGCGCTAATTTCACTAATTGATTTATTTCTATTATATACTTATTTTAAAAGGCAGTCACGTGATGCTTCATTGCAGTATTCTTTTGAACGGTGTCCGATTTTTAAAAATACAGCACAAATGTTAGTTATGCCAGATAAAAATGTCAGAAGTATTGATACCACTATTTTCGAATAGTAATTTCAGCAAATATATTAATTTCTTGGTTAAGACCGCCCCCCCCCCCGACCCATGTATCTACCGATAGATTGTGTAAAGGAGTTTCGTTCAGATACACTTTTGTCAAGAATATAGTGCACTCCCTGGTGATGGAATGTGGAACTAACAGACCGCGATTCCATTTAAAGTAGGAAATCCAACAAAGCTATCTGTTTGGGACTTTAAGATAATTATTACAAATACTAAAGGATTGTAAAAAAGAATGCCGCGTCACATTGCGGTTTGGGGGGGGGGGCTGAGGGGAAGAAGCGCGAACAAAATTAGGCAGTAGGGACGAACAAAATTAGGAGTGCGCTCCCTGGTGATGGAATGTGGGACTAACAGACCGCGATTACATTTAAAGTAGGAATTCCAACAAAGCGATCTGTTTGAAACTTTAAGATAATTTTTAACAAATAGTAAAAGATTATAAAAAAGAATGGCACATCACATTCCGGTTGGAGGGGGGGGGGGGGAAGTGGCGCGAACAATATTAGGCAGTATAACAGGGCGTTTTGTACTGTTTTGCGTGCGGTTTTTTGATGACGTGATGAGAAACTATTACATATTCAATAAAAAAAATTATAAGTGATCATACCACTATTTTTGAATAGTAATTTAAGCAAATATCTTAAATTCTTGGTTAAGACCGCTACCCCCTCGACTAGCATATCTCCTGATAGGTTGTTTAACGGAGTTACTTTCAGATACATTTTTGTTAATAATAAAGTGCGCTCCCTCGTGGAGGAACGTGGAACTAACAGAAAGCGATTTTATTTAAAATAGGAAATCTAACAAGGTGATCTGTTTGAAACTTTAAGATAGTTTATAACACTTAAGAATAAGTTTATAAAAAATCGCGCGTGAAATTTCGGTCAGGTGGGGAGAGAGGGAGGGGCAAAATATTTCTTTTTTTTACCTTTTTGTTTAACACCGTTTCAGGTGCGTTTTTTGACGGAGTCCTCAGATACAGGCTACTTATTAAATATAAACTAGCTGGCTTCGCCCGCTAGCGGGCCCCTCCTTTTCATGAACCCCTCCTTTTTTATAAAATCTCGAAGCGAAAGAACCTTGACCCGGGTCCCCGCTGCCTACGGCACCGTATAGCAGACGTGCTGCACACGCCTGCAAAATCTTGTAAAAAAGGCAATCTCGCTCGAACGAACTTCGAACCCGCCTGGCAGCCCCTTTTTCCCCTCGTGGACTTATTGTCCCTATACCTCACGGTAGGCTGTCCACGAGTGGGCGATTTCGGTCCCCGCTGCCTTCGGCACCCTATAGCAGTCGTGTTGTGCCCGCACTGCAAACCCTTTTAAAAGAGCCTTTCGCTATAACGAAAGTCGAACCTGGTCCTCGCTGCCTACGGCACCGCATACCAGACGTTCTGCGCACGCACGGCAAACTCTTTTTAAAAAGCCTTTCGAATTTGAACGAAAGTCGAACCGAGTCCCGTTGCTTACGGCCTCGTATAGCAGGCGTGCTGCGCACGACTGCAAAATCTTGTAAAAAAGGCAATCTCGCTCGAACGAACCTCGAACCCGGTCCCCGCTGCCTTCGGCACCCTATAGCAGGCGTGTTGTGCCCGCACTGCAAACTCTTTTTAAAAAGCCTTTCGAATTCGAACGAAAGTCGAACCGAGTCCCCGTTGCCTACGGCCTCGCATAGCAGGCGTGCTGCGTACGACTGCAAAATCTTGTAAAAAAGGCAATCCGCTCGAACGAACCTCGAACCGGGTCATCGCTGCTAAATTTAACAAAATCGCGTTATGTTAGTTCCACATTCTAGCACCAGGGAACGCACTCTATTCATAACAAAACTGTATCGGAAGGAAAGTCCGTTAAACAACCTATCAGTAGATATGTTAAACAGATCGCCATGTTAGATTGCCTAATTTTAACAAAATCGCGTTATGTTAGTTCCGCATTCCACCACCAGGGAGCGCACTGTATGTTTAACAAAAACGTATCTAAACGAAACGCCTTCACACAACCTTTCCGTAGATACATGGGTCGGAATTGTGACTGTCTTAACCAAGAATTCTGTTAGTTCCGCATTCCACCACCAGGGAGCGCACTCTATTCATAACAAAACTGTATCGGAAGGAAAGTCCGTTAAACAACCTATCAGTAGATATGTTACTCGAGATGGTGGCAGTCTTAAGCAAGAATTTAAGATATATGCACAAATTACTATTCGGAAATAGTGATAACTAAACTTTTGACATTTTTTTATTTAATAAGTAGCATATATCTCAATGTGTTATGAACTACCTTAAAGTTTCAAGAAGATCGCCTTGTTAGATTTCCTAATTTTAGCAAAATCGCTTTATGTTAGTTCCATATTCCACCACCAGGGAGCACACACTATTCATAACAAAGGTGTATCAGAGCGAAACTCTGTTAAACAACCTATCAGTGGATGTGTTACTCGAGTTGGTGGCGGTCTTAAGCGAGAAATTAAGAAATTTGCTGAAAGAACTATTCGGAAATAGTGGTAACTAAAATTTTGACATTTTTATATTTCATAAGTAGCATATGTCTGAGTATGTCATAGTCCTCAAAAAACGACATCTAAAAAGGTCATAAACGCTAATTCTTTAAAAAGAAATCCAGCGCCCCTCCCCCGCCCTCCCTTCACAGGAAATTGCATGCACCATTATTTTATAAGCTTTTTATTATGTGTCATGAAGTATCTTAGAGTTGCAAACGGATCGCCTTGTTATATTTCCTAATTTTAACAAAACCGCGTTACGTTAGTTCCGCATTCCACCACCAGGGAGCGCACTCTGTTCTTAACAAAAGCATATCTGAACGAAACTTCTTTGCGCAACCTCTCCTTAGATACATGGTCAGGAGGGTGGCGGTGCGGTCTTAACCAAGGATTTAAAACATTTTCTGCGGGAACAAATGCTAAGATTTAATAAATAAATCTAGTGTCCCCCCCCCCCTTCACTCCTCGAAATATCACACTCCATTCTTTTTTACACTTTTTCTTATGTGTTATAAAATATCTTAACCCCTTGAGAGGCAAGCAAAAATGTCTTTAAATATTGAATTCTCACCGGAATAATCGAAAAATTTTATTTTTAAATATGGAAAAGCAATTTTTCAACTATTTTCCTCCAAAGTTAAAAATATAAAATTTAGTTAAAATTTTCTGGTGAGAATCTTGTTTAAATTAGGTGGGATATATTTTATCCCACCGCCCCTCAAGGGGTTAAAGATTCAAACACATCGAGTGGTTGTCTTAACCAATAATGTAAGATATTTCCTGAAATTGCTATTCGTAAATAGTGGGATGAACACTTATAAAATTTTTCATATTGAATAATCTCATAGCGCGCCGTCGAAATACCCCACGCAAATTGTTGGATTTCCTAATTTAAATGAAATCTCCGTTAAAAAAGCACGTGCCTCCATCTTAATCTCGCATTTGATGGAAATAAAAGGAATTAATAAAATAATAATTAATATCTCAGCTTGTAATGAAGCTATCTCTTTGAACCGGGTATGTATGAAATCTGCGAGAGATTTCCAGCCCGGATGTCAAAAAATTTAATCGAAAAATTTAATATTTAAAAAGTTTAAATTTCTTATTAGACTTTCCCCCGCTTAAATTTCTCTCGCTCCGATATGTCTGAGAGATGACGACAGCTGCGTTCCGGTGAATGGAAATCTGTTTTCATTGTCTTTTCAAATACAGAAATTAAATTTTTATCGATCGATTTTTAGTGGATTTTTTACGTTCTACCCTACGCAGAAATTTGAAATTTATACCAAAATAAAGTAGAATTTTTTCCGCGTATTTCTACACCTGTTACGAATTTGTACGACCGATACTTCGGCAGATGCGATTTTGCTTTTTAAATGTCCACTTCATTTATTGCTTAAATTACACCGTGGTAATCCTGCATCGGCTGATTTGACGGAGCATCCGCTGAATTTACTGGCAACCCTTAGGAGAAACTGAGGAGGATTTGGATAAAGTGCGTTCGCACCTGCGTTCAAAAGGTTGATTATTTAATTTTAGAATTTAATTAGCCCGTAATTAGGTTAATTACGGCTATATTTAAGCAAAAAAAAGTTTGAGCGTCCTGAGAAAACGACCTTTCGTTTGACACCTTTCACGGCGTTCTGAGTGCTCTGTGAAAAAAGTTTATCCGAGTACAAAAATTTTGTTACCAATATACAGACAGACAGACAGACAGACGTATACGGACATTAATAGTAAGTAATATGTCAAAAGTTAAATTATCACTATTTCCGTATAGTAATTGCAACAAACATCTTAAGGCTGTTCTTAACTGCTCTGCTCAACAAGCACAAAATGTTTTGACGTATTTACAAATTCATTTTTTAACGGAAAGATATAAAATTTGAAAGCCTGGATATGTAAGCGATTTGAAATGGAACTGTTTTTTCCATTTTTGGATCCATCCATTACCTATTGAGTTATAAGCGAATTCGATCACGTGACAAACCCGTTTTTTGCCCGCTGTTGAGTGCTCTTTCTCCCTTCGCGCGGAAATTAGGTTCAAAATGCCCACTTTGACACTCTTTTCTGAAATATCTATTGCCTTTGAAAAAAAATGGAAAACAGCTCAATGACATAGTTTCTGGACAACACCAGCTAGTTTCATGCATGTTCGAAGAAAAATAAATTAAAACTTATGTCAGAAAGTTGCTGTTGCACTTTTGAGAACACCCTTAAATTCTTGCTAAAGAGAGCCACCCCCTCGAGTAACATATCTACTGATAGATTGTGTAAAGGAGTTCCGTTCAGATACGCCTTTGTTAAGAATAGAGTGCGCTCCCTGGTGATGGAATGTAGAACTAACAGACCGCGATTTCATTTAAAGTAGGAAATATAACAAGTCGATCTGTTTGAAATTTTAAGATAGTTTACAACACATAAGAAAAATTTTATAAAAGAATGGCGTGTGAAATTTCGGTCAGGTGGTGGGAGGGGGAGAGGCGAAGATTTCTTTTTAAACCTTAGCATCACTTTTCTAAATTTTGTTGATACCCGTCATGTGGCATATCGTAGTAAAGGTCTGTGGCCGCTTAATCATGTTATGCATCCCCGGTGACCATCCCCCACTTTACCCCGCCAAGAGGGGCACTTTTCTAAATTTTGCCGATACCCGTCATGTGACAGATCGTTTGAAACGTCTGTGACCGCTTATTCATGTTATGCATCTCCAGTGTCCATCCCCGCACTTTGCCCCCCTCCAAGGGGGGCACTTTTCAAAATTTGGTAGATACCCGTGATGTGATATATCGTAGGAAAAAACTGTGACCGCTTAATCATGATATGCATCTCCTGTGTCCATCCCCCACTTTGCCCCCTCAAGAGGGACACTTTTATAAATTTTGCCCATAACCGTCATGTGACATACCGTAGGAAAGCTCTGTGACCGCTTAATCATGTTATGCATCTCCGGTGTCTATCCCCCACTCCCCCCCTAAAGGGGGCACTTTTCTAAATTTTGCCGACACCCCTCATGTGATATATCGTTGGAGAGGTCTGTTGCAACTTAATCATATTATGCATCCGAAGTGTTCATCGCCCCACTTTGCCCCCAAGCGCGATTCACTTTTTCAAAAGATTTCGCAGCGCGTGCGCAGCACGTCTGCTATACGGTGCCGCAGGCAGCGGGGACCCTGTTTAAGGTTCATTCGAGCGAGATTGCTTTTTTCACAAAATTTTGCAGTGCGTGCGCAGCATGCCTTCTATACGTTGCTGTAATTAGCTGGTCTTATATTATTCACCAGCTAGTCTTATATTATTCACCTCTCCGGTCTCTAACTTGTGTATCTTAAGCTTTTTTTTTCAACTGAGCCCTAATTAAGTTGAAGATTTGAAATTTTGTAAACTTATAGCTGAATCATCAGATCATAACCTCAGATAAAACGACAAATCATAAAATTTTTAAAAATTCTTATATTTACCCATCTAGGATCTAACTTGTGTATTTTAATCAAATTTTATAACTCAGCCCTTAATTAAGTTGGAGACATGAAATTTTCTATACTTATAGCATAACACGTGCGATCATACGAAAAATCATAAAAATTTCAAAAAGTGTTATATTATTTACCCCCGGGCTCTAACTTATGTATATTGGGCAATTTTTCTAATTCAGCACCTAATTAAGTTGAAGACTTGAAATTTTGCATACTTATAGCAGAAAACTTGCAATCACACATAAAATCATAAAAATTAAAAAAGTCTTATCTTATTTACCCGGTCTCTAACTTGTGTATTTTAAGAAGTGTTTCTTACTCAGCTACTAATTAAGTTGGAAAATTGAAATTTTGCATACTTATAGCAAAAAACTTGCGATTACACGCAAAATCATAAAATTTTCAAAAAGTCTTATATTATTTACTCCTCCGGTTCTAACTTGTATATTTTCAGCAATTTTTCTAACGTCCAACCTTTTCACACGGGGCACACTTTTCTAACTTTTGCCAACACCCCACTTTGACCACTCTTTCACATATGTCACCATAGCCTTACATATTTTAGTTCCACATTTAGCGCCAAGGGTAGCCTACCTATCTCGGGCGCTATGGGCCCGATCCGTTGACTAATATATCTACGGATAAGTTGTAAAACGGTGTTTCGTTCGGATAGAGGTTTGTTTAGAATAGAGTGTGCCCCTGGTTGCGAAATGTGCAACTAACAGATTTTGAAAAAAGATAAAGTGTTTTGAAAGGAATATTAAACGAAACCCTCTGTGCGATCTGTGATCACACTTACACACTTGTTGTGAATTATAATTTCTATGACAAATTATTTATTTATTAAGTAGATATTGAAATCAAAATAATTATGTATGAATAAATAAAAAGTAGGAAATAAAATAAATTTTCAAAAAAAAAAAAATATTAACCGACTTCAAAAAAGCAATAAAGAGAATTAAATAATTCTTTAAAATTCTCTAATGACGAAACGTTATCCAATAGCCGCACATCGGATATCATGTATCGGCATAAAAAACCATTAAATTTAATATCTATAATTTAATATCCACCAAGCATGGATTTTCTAGAGAATATTTTGTACATGAGATTATTTCACATATTTATGATTTAATTTACGAACATTTACATAAAAACAAGTAATAAATTACTTTTTGAAGTTAGTGCCAAACATTCACAATCGACAATGATTAAACAAATAATTTGCAGAAGAAATAGAGCATTTTTTTTGTATCATATTTTCCATCGACACTTTATTCATTGTAATAGGTACAATATATTCACAATTTTACTATACTTAAGATAGATTGGCACCAACTTCAAAAGGTAGTTGATTACTTTTCATATGTATGTATTCGTTAATTAAATCACAAATATGTAAATTAATCCCTTGTAAAAAATATTCCCTAGAAAATACATGTTTGGTGGATACTAAAATATTAAATAAATAAATACTAAAATACTAAAATACTACATATTAAATTTAATGCTTTTATGCCGATGCATGATATGTGCGGTTATTGGATAACATTTCGTCATTAGAGAATATTAAAGAATTATTTAATTCTTTTTAGTGCTTTTTTTGAAGTCGTTTAACATTTTTTTTTTTTTTTGAAAAATTTATATTATAGGAGAAATAGCTGCGAAACATACTCAGTCATCAATCGTTTCATAAAATCGTATCATAAAGTCGATTCATAAATTCGTTTCATAACTTCGTTTCTTTAGGATTCTATATATATAGGATAGATATGCCCGCATTGGGGGATAAAATATGCACTTAAAATAAAAGTAAACGGTTCAGTTAATTCAAACACTGGGACACATTGCAAAACTTCTTAAATTTTCTGTGCGCTACTAACTCAGATTTAAGCTTTTTTTAATGGAATTTTTAAGTTCGGGTCGGGTAACGATTCTACGGAAATTATATTGTCTTCCTTGGATCAGGTTATGGTTTTTTGGAAAATTTTTATCGGGTTCAGATTTGGTTCGGGTCAGATTTCGGCGTTTTTCAAATGGAATTTTTAGGTTCGTGTCGGGTAACATGCCCAGGGAAATTATTTTCTCTTTCTTGGGACGGGTTGTGGTTCTTTGGAATATTTTTTTCGGGTCAGATTTCGGGTTTTTTTTACGAATGACATTTTTAGGTTCGGACCGGGTAACTTGTCCACGGAAATTATTTTTTCTTGCTCTGATCGGGTTATAGTTCTATGGAATATTTTTGTCTGGTTCAGATTTGGTTCGGGTCAGATTTCGGGGTTTTTTTCAAATGAAATTTTTAGGTTCCGGTCGGGTAACATGTCGAGGGAAATTATTTTGTCTTGCTCGGATCGGGTTATTACTAAATGGAATATTTTTGTCGGGTTCAGATTTGGTTCGGCTCAGAATTCGGCTTTTTTACAAATGGACTTTTTAGGTTCGGGTCGGATTGCGTGTCCAGGGAAATTATTTTGTCTTGCTCTGATCGGGTTATGATTCAATGGAATATTTTTTTCGGGTTCAGATTTGGTTCGTGTCAGATTTCGGGTTTTTTTTCAAATGACATTTTTAGGTTCGGACCAGGTAACTTGTCCACGGAAATTATTTTTTCTTGCTCTGATCGGGTTGTCTGGTTCAGATTTGGTTCGGGTCAGATTTCGTGTTTTTTTCAAATGGAATTTTTAGGTTCCGGTCGGGTAACATGTCGAGGGAAATTATTTTGGCTTGCTCGGATCGGGTTATTATTAAATGGAATATTTTTGTCGGTTTCAGATTTGGTTCGGCTCAGAATTCGGCTTTTTACAAATGGAGTTTTTAGGTTCGTGTCGGGTTGCGTGTCCAGGGAAATTATTTTGTCTATCTCTGATCAGTTTATGATTCAATGGAATATTTTTGTCGGGTTCAGATTTGGTTCGTGTCAGATTTCGGGTTTTTCAAATTGAATTTTTAGGTTCGTGTCGGGTAACATGTCCAGGGAAATTATATTCTCTTGCTTGGAACGGGGTATGGTTCTTTGGAATATTTTTTGGGGTTCAGATTTGGTTCGTGTCAGATTTCGGGTTTTTTCTTCAAATGACATTTTTAGGTTCTGACCGGTTAACTTGTCCACGGAAATTATTTTTCTTGCTCTGATCGGGTTATAGTTCTATGGAATATTTTTGTCTGGTTCAGATTTCGTTCTTTTTTCAAATTGAATTTTTAGGTTCGGGTCGGGTTGCATATTTTCAGTAATTATTTTGTCTTGCTCGGATCCGATAGTTTTTTGCAATATTTTTTAATCGGTTATCAGATTTGGTTCGGGTCAGATTTCAGGTTTTTTTTTAATGGAAATTACAGTTTCCGGTCCGGTTTCGTGTAGGTTGAAATTATTTTGTCTTCCTTGGATCAGGTTATGGTTCATTGGAAAATATTTGTCGGATTCATATTTGTTCATCTCAGGAATCGGCTTTTTTTCAAATGGAATTTTTAGGTCGGCTCGGGTTCAGTGTCCAGGGAAAATATTTTGTCTTGCTCAGATCTGGTTATGGTTCAATGGAATATTTTTGTTGGGTTCAGATTTGGTTCGGCTCAGATTTCGGCTTTTTTCAAATGGAATTTTTAGGTTCATATCGGGTAACATGTCCCGGGAAATAATTTTCTCTTTCTTAGAACGGGTTATGGTTCTTTGGAATATTTTTTTCGGGTTAGATTTCGGGGTTTTTTTTTTCAAATGACATTTTTAGGTTCGGACGGGTAACTTGCCCACGGAAAATAGTTTTTCTTGCTCTGATCGGATTATTGTTCTATGGAATATTTTTGTCGGGTTCAGATTTGGTTCGGGTCAGATTTCGGGTTTTTTTCAAATGGAATTTTTAGGTTCCGGTCGGGTAACATGTCGTGGGAGATTATTTTGTCTTGCTCGTATCGGGTTATTATTAAATGGAATATTTTTGTCGGGTTCAGATTTGGTTCGGCTCAGAATTCGGCTTTTTTACAAATGGACTTTTTAGTTTCGGGTCGGACTGCGTGTCCAGGGAAATTATTTTGTCTCGCTCTAATCGGGTTATGATTCAGTGGAATATTTTTGTCGGGTTCATATTTGGTTCGGGTCAGGTTTGGGCTTTTTTCAAATGGAATTTTTAGGTTCGTGTCGAATAACATGTCCAGGAAAATTATTTTCACCTGCTTGGAACGGTTCTTGGGAATATTTTTTTCGGGTTCAGATTTGGTTCGGGGTAGATTTGGGGTTTTTTTTTTCGAATGAAATTTTTAGGTTCTGACCGGGTAACTTGTCCACGGAATTTTTTTTTTCTTGCTCTGATCAGGTTATAGTTCTATGGAATATTTTTGTCTGGTTCAAATTTGGTTCGGGTCAGATTTCTGGGTTTTTTCAAATGGAATTTTTAAGTTTCGGTCGGGTAACATGTCGAGGGAAATTATTTTGTCTTGCTCGGATCGGGTTATTATTAAATGGAATATTTTTGTCGGGTTCAGATTTGGTTCGTGTCAGATTTCGACTTTTTCAAATTGAATTTTTAGGTTCGTGTCGGGTAACATGTCCAGGGAAATTATATTCTCTTGCTTGGAACGGGTTATGGTTCTTTGGAATATTTTTTTCGGGTTCAGATTTGGTTCGTGTCAGATTTCGGGTTTTTTCTTCAAAAGACATTTTTAGGTTCTGACCGGTTAACTTGTCCACGGAAATTATTTTTTCTTGCTCTGATCGGGTTATAGTTCTATGGAATATTTTTGTCTGGTTCAGATTTCGTTCTTTTTTCAAATTGAATTTTTAGGTTCTGGTCGGGTTGCATATCTTCAGAAATTATTTTGTCTTGCTCGGATCCGATAGTTTTTTGCAATATTTTTTAATCGGTTATCAGATTTGGTTCGGGTCAGATTTCAAGTTTTTTTTTTTAATGGAAATTACAGGTTCCGGTCCGGTTTCGTGTAGGTTGAAATTATTTTGTCTTCCTTGGATCAGGTTATGGTTCTTTGGAAAATATTTGTCGGGTTCAGATTTGTTCATCTCAGGAATCGGCTTTTTTTCAAATGGAATTTTTAGTTCGGGTCGGGTTCAGTGTCCAGGGAAAATATTTTGTCTTACTCAGATCTGGTTATGGTTCAATGGAATATTTTTGTTGGGTTCAGATTTGGTTCGGCTCAGATTTCGGCTTTTTTTCAAATGGACTTTTTAGTTTCGGGTCGGACTGCGTGTCCAGGGAAATTATTTTGTCTTGCTCTGATCGGGTTATGATTCAATGGAATATTTTTGTCGGGTTTATATTTGGTTCGGGTCAGATTTGGGCTTTTTTTAAATGGAATTTTTAGATTCGTGTTGGGTAACATGTCCAGGAAAATTATTTTCACCTGCTTGGAACGGTTCTTGGGAATATTTTTTTCGGGTTCAGATTTGGTTCGGGTTAGATTTGGGGTTTTTTTTTTCGAATGAAATTTTTAGGTTCTGACCGGGTAACTTGTCCACGGAATTTTTTTTTCTTGCTCTGATCGGTTATAGTTCTATGGAATATTTTTGTCTGGTTCAAATTTGGTTCGGGTCAGATTTCGGGGTTTTTTCAAATGGAATTTTTAGGTTCCGGTCGGGTAACATGTCGAGGGAAATTATTTTGTCTTGCTCGGATCGGGTTATTATTAAATGGAATATTTTTGTCGGGTTCAGATTTGGTTCGGCTCAGAAATCGGCTTTTTTTACAAATGGACTTTTTAGGTTCGGGTCGGATCGCGTGTCCAGGAAAAATTATTTTGTCTTGCTCTGATCGGGTTATGATTCAATGGAATATTTTTGTCGGGTTCAGATTTGGTTCGGCTCTGAAATCGGCTTTTTTACAAATGGACTTTTTAGGTTCGGGTCGGATTGCGTGTCCAGGAAAAATTATTTTGTCTTCCTCTGATCGGGTTATGATTCAATGGAATATTTTTGTCGGGTTCAGATTTGGTTCGGGTCAGATTTCGGCTTTTTTCAAATGGAATTTTTAGATTCGTGTTGGGTAACATGTCCAGGGAAATTATTTTAACTTGCTTGGAACGGGTTACTGTTCTTTGGAATATTTTTTTCGGCTTCAGATTTGGTTCGTGTCAGATTTCGTGTTTTATTTTCAAATGACATTTTTAGGTTCAAACCAGGTAACTTCTCCACGGAAATTATTTTTTCTTGCTCTGATCAGGTTTTCTGGTTCAGATTTGGTTCGCGTCAGATTTCGGGTTTTTTTTCAAATGGAATTTTTAGGTTCCGGTCGGGTAACATGTCGAGGGAAATTATTTTGGCTTGCTCGGATCGGGTTATTATTAAATGGAATATTTTTGTCGGGTTCAGATTTGGTTCGACTCATAATTCGGCATTTTTACAAATGGACTTTTTAGGTTCGGGACGGGTTGCGTGTCCAGGGAAATTATTTTGTCATGCTCTGATCGGTTTATGATTCAATGGAATATTTTTGTCGGGTTCAGATTTGGTTCGGGTCAGATTTCGGCTTTTTTCAAATGGAATTTTTAGGTTCGTGTCGGGTAACATGTCCAGGGAAATTATTTCTCTTGCTTGGAACGGGTTATGGTTCTTTGGAATATTTTTTTCGGTTTCAGATTTGGTTCGGGTTAGATTTCGGGTTTTTTCTGCAAATGACATTTTTAGGTTCGGACCGGGTAACTTGTCCACGGAAATTATTTTTTCTTGCTCTGATCGGGTTATAGTTCTATGGAATATTTTTGTCTGGTTAAGATTTGGTTCGGGTCAGATTTCGTTCTTTTTTCAAATTGAATTTTTAGGTTCGGGTCGGGTTGCATGTCCTCAGAAATTATTTTGTCTTGCTCGGATCCGATAGTTTTTTGCAATATTTTTTAATCGGTTATCAGATTTGGTTCGGGTCAGATTTCAGGTTTTTTTTTCAAAAGGAAATTTCAGGTTCCGGTCCGGTTGCGTGTAGACTGAAATTATTTTGTCTTGCTCAGATCTGGGCACGGTCTGTTGTAATTATTTTTTCGGGTTCGGGTTATGGGTTAATAAGTCTAAAGAATCACACTGATTGATATATAAGTGGTCATTTTTGAATAAACGGTCATTTTTCAATTAGCCTAACACTGCTTAGGCTCTTTGCAATAAGCCTAAAAAATAGCAGGCTGATTGAGAAACAAGTGGTCAGTTTTCAATTAGCCTAACACTGCTTAGGCTCTTTGCAATAAGCCTGAAAAATATCAGGCTTATTGGAAAAAAGAAGATGATTCTCCAATTAGACCGGCTCATTGCAAACAGCCTAGGCTCTTTGCAAAGAGCCTGATTTCTCAATTAGCCTACGACATATGTTGATACACCATTCTTAAGAGCTTTTCGTATGCAGATATTTGTGAATGATTGTTCTTACAGACTTCAATTTCATATATTATAATGTGAAACATTAAAATAATCTGGAATCTTTTTTGTTTTACAAAATAAATGCTATTCTCTTTTAAATGAATATAGTAAAAGGAAAAGTGTATAACCAATATTGTTTATTTTGGTGGATTTTTCTGAATTGTAATACTTTTGAAATTATCTTCTTTTGTAAGTATAATGTGTTTTTATCCATCTGTTTATTTGTATGTGCATATCACAGATGAATACTGAATCTACGTATAAGCATTTTTCTAACATGCTCTGTTAATATTTTTCTCGCTTCTTTTTCTTACCCAAAATCATATGGTATTTTTTTTTTTTTTTTTTTTTTTTTGCAAACTATTATACAAATAAAAATATATTGCAGAGCGAAAAACAAATTTTGAGAAAAAATATTGAAGTATTAAATAAGTTGGCTATAAAAATCGTTGTTCTTCTCGAACAGAAAAATTGAACTATACCTACACAAATTTATTTGTTAGTCATTCAATTTAATTTAACCTACGAACAGATAACTTTATTTTAGCCTATGGATTTATCTACGTATTTTCATTTTGTATTTTATTGATCTTCTCTCAAAATATATTGCAAAATCTGTTGCTTCAAAACGAATTAAGATACCATTGTTACTTACTACCGAATAAGGTTGCTATGATTGATGAAGGGAGTTTTGGCATTTTGTAGGGACTAAAATGATTTATCTATATTTAAAATGAAACTTTTAAAATGCGCTAAGAAGATAAATGCAAAACTTCTGAGAAAGTGAAAATATTTTAACTCCTTTAGTTAATTATTTACAAGGAAATTCTTTTACATTTTACTTCTTTCTATTCTAAAATTGTTTTGTAGTTTGAGGAGGGAAAAATAGAAAATTAATTATTTATATGAAAAATATAGTAATTGAAACTTCTGATTTATTTTACTAAAAAGGTTTCTAAAATACATAAAGACGTCTTCAAAACATAACAATCGTCAAATGAGATTAAAATCCAAGTGCTTTCAACTGTTATATAACAGCCATCATCAGGGAGAAATTCAGCGGCGTGAAAGTACATGAATGTTCATTGCTTAGATAGCTGGAGTCGAGAGTAAAATAAATCAAACTTTTCAATTCGTATATTTTTCATTTAATAATCAAGGTGAACATGATGCTCGAAAATTATAGTTTAAGCTAGTGGTTCCCAACGTGGGGCGTACGCCCCACTGTGGGGCAATTTCACTTTCGAGGGGGGCACTTCCGTATTTGTTACTCACTCATTCGCTATCAGTTTCTTTATTCTTTTTTTGTAAAGTTACGCTGCAGATTAAAAAGAAATGGAATATAAGTAATATTTAAAAAATCAGTATTTTTATTGAATTTTTAAAATGTTCGCAATCAAAAGTTTAAAATAGATTTAACACCAGAATAATTATACAAATAGTCGTTTTAAATAATTTAACATCTTTTTATTGTATTAAAACTTAATATAATTCTTCTGTTATTGTATTTTACATTCTTTTGCAACACTTTTAATTATTTATTTAATAAGCTTTCAATTTCTATTTGCTTTGCTATAAGTCACACGAAGAATCATTTTACACGTGAAACTTCTTAAAAGTACATATATAAATTTGACTGCCTTGAACAAATTTAGCCTAAAACATATGAAATATCTGAAGTATATACTAAATACTTTATGAAACTTAAATAGTATTAGCAAAGGAAATGGGTAGATAGTAAATATATATAGCTTTAGTGCAGGCATCCTACGCAGTAAGTAAATTCACATGATGGCATATACATTTTAAATTAAAAATCACATAATACATGAAGATAGTTAATGATATTGGGAAAGTGAAAACAGAGAAAATGTGTTGTGATGAGGAATAATCGCTACTTAAATTTGATAAAGAGCAGAATCTTGAAATGCTTCTTGTGTATTGTGTTATCCATAGAAAGAAAATGTAGTCCCCAAAGATTTTCCACCAACTCTTAATAAGTTACAAAAATGAATTATAAAATGTGTGAATTTTATGAATTTTAACGTTAATTGTAAGTCTATCT
The DNA here is from genome assembly GCA_963932465.1 of Maratus speciosus. NCBI lineage: Eukaryota > Metazoa > Arthropoda > Arachnida > Araneae > Salticidae > Maratus > Maratus speciosus. Next base: position 364,001,757 of record OZ010788.1, on the reverse strand, counting down.
TCAAGATATTTTATTAACTCATTGGTGTAAGTTGGAAAAGTACAACAGAACTCTCTTTGGCACAAAGGGGAAAATGTATCAATCCATTGCATTTAGAAAATTATATTAAAAACACATTTGTGACAAAAGAATCACCTCAATGATGAATTAAACATGTCAAATGAATAGTTATTGAAAAAGATCTATTACGCTTCCATCGGGTGAATAGAGTTCACTTTTTAAATAATAAGAGATATAATTTTCAGATTAATTGTGGGGGGTGGATAGTTACTTTACAAATGCTTTGATGGGGCGTGTCCAATAAAAGATTGGGAACCACTGGCTTAAACTATATTTTAGAATTATTTATCTACCCTATATATATAAAATCCTAATGAAACGAATTTATGAAACGGATATATGAAACGGATATATGAATCGACTGATTAAACAACTGATTATGTTTCAAGCAATTTTTCCTAAAATATGGAATACTTTGCGAGGAAATTAACACCAAAAATTAGCATTGATCTGCAGATCTCAAAACTGGTATTAGAATTTTTAAATTCGAATTAATTTTCGAAATATTAATTTTTTCCAATTTTATATACATTTTTCTAATGATGGCAACTCAAATTTTAATCAAATCAAACAGATATTTTTTGTTTTGATATTTCAGAAAAAGTTGACATGGTAACACGGCTATTGCAGTTTATTTTATAAGAAATGTTTATTTACTTTTATTTATTTTTATAAATTATATAAATTATTTTGTTCTATAATTATTAATTATTTTTTATATTTCCTTTAGAAAATAATAGAAAATAATTAAAAAATTCGGTACTACTTAGTTATTCCGTCGACCAATTTCGCCAAATTTTATAAATCGCCAAAACACTCGCCAAATTATACAAATTGACATAATTTTTATTTTAAATAACGAAAGAACAAATAAATTAGTATAATATTAATAAATACACAAATAAAAAGTCAAAATAAAAATCACTTGATGACGTAAACACGTGTAACTTGCTTAAAGTCAATTGAATGTGACATTTACGATCAACCATTATTGGCATTTAATCTTATAGTTTGGCGATATATTTTTGGTCAACGGGATAACTAAGTAATACCAAAAATGCATATGTAACTGGTATTTGAAAACTAGGTTCTCGCCAAATTTTCGTAAAAAAAAAATCTCGCCAAACCTGCTGTGCGTATATGACATCTGGCCAAATATTACCACTCGAAAAAAATGCTAACTGGCGAGTTGAAAAAAAGCTATTGGCGAGATTTGCATCCGGCTAGCGTAACAGTACCAAGAATTCTTTGCAACCATGGCAAATTTTATGTAGTTTTATTCCAAAAAATTTTTTGATTTTTTAATCAAAATGGAAAAAATACGGTCCCATATTGGCGCGATTGTTTCCTGACGCCAATACGGAAATATGGTGATACGGAACGGGCACTTAACTGGCGCCAAAGTATCGTTATTTTACTTGATATGGTAAGCCGGATGTTGTTTATGCTGTTGATTGGCGATTTAAAAAATCGCGCCAATATGGGACGTATATGACATCTGTGCCATACTTTCATATGAACGGCGAAGAGATCAGACCGTATTTGTTTATGGCAGTTGATGAACTATAATAATATATATGAAATGAAGGCGATAGAATAATATTTGGCGACTTATCACCTGTGCCTGGCTAACATTAAAGTACCAAAATGGCACCTAAGAGTATAAAAAAAGAAGTGGTCCGCCTGGAACTGCTGATGATAGTCACATGACTTAGGTTATTGTTATAGAGATTGTTTTAAAATACCGGGAAACAAAGACTCTGTACACATTTTACTTTATCTTCTTTTCAAATGTTTAACTTATCCTCTTTAATCAAAAACGAAAACAACCATTCGATGTCTTAACAGCAACTGATTCGCCCTTAAATTTTTGCAATCAAAGGGAATTGAATGGAAACCCGTTTACAGGGAGATCTGCACAGCTTTTTTCAGTATAACTCAATCTTCTCAAATATTTTTAAAACCCATCAGATTAGCATGTTTTTAGATTCTGTGGTGTCTGAACGGGGGTTTTCGAGCGTAGCTTGCAGGGGGCAGAGCCCCTTAGTAAATTATATATTCTACGAAAAATTATGGCTTTACTACAGATATTCCAAAATATTATTGTTACGAGACCCACCTTAAAGTTTGAAAGTTTTTCGTGTGCCACCTAATCTGTAGTTATATAGAGTAGTTATATCTGTAGTTATATATATATTACATTTTAAAAATTATTGCTATTATAAAATCTCTTTGTATCAATCCGGGTTAAAAAGAAATGTGCTGATTTTAGCATCAAATTTCTCTCAATCTGTAATTCCGCGACCCAACAAATCGTTGCATGCGAACCAACATGTGGATCGTAAACCTTAGATTAGGAACAGCTACTTTGCCATATTTAATTTAATTTTAAAACACATAGAGTTACTTTTGTTTTGTAAAATGTCTCTCTTTTTATTCTTTTTTCTGAGAATATGTACAATGTGTATTTGGCCTAATTCATTTTTTTATGATTAAAAAGTTCATTTACAATAAAAAATCAAGCAAGTTGACAATGGACAAATACGAATAACATGAAACAATTCTAGAAAATTGTGTATAAACAAAAGAAGTACTTTTACTTTGACAGTGGAGAATGTCTTTTTTTTATTAATTTTTTAAAATCGTTATTTGTTTGACATTTTCTAAATCAGAAAAAAACCAAATTAAATTCATTATGTAAATTACTTTTACTCGATTGAAGATGGAACGTTTATAATATATCAAAGTTAGTTAATGTTTTGTGATTTGCGTGTATTTTTTTTCTATTTTTATTAATATCCATTGCACAAACAAAAACTCTCTACATTTTATGTTGGCTTTAATTCACAAACTAATACATTTAATTATTATCGTATGGTAAATTGATATTTACCTTAAATTCTCTTAAGTATTTAATGTTGACGTAACTAAATAAAAAAGTAAATTCTTGACGTAATTTAACGAAGATTTTTCTTACAAAAAATGTATTGAAGCATGTAGTTTACTTTCATAAATAACGCTCGTTAACTTTTCTATTACTTTGCCCAAAGGTATACATTTGCTGTTTTAATCGCTTTCTCAGCGGGAAAAAAAGGACTCTGATAAAAATTCGGAAGTTTTTTCATATGTAAGGAGTTTTGTAATCTTTATTTTCTTTTTGTAAAAAATCTATTTGTGATACAAAATGTTTATATATTTAGAAAATATTAAAATATTAGCTTGTTTTTCACTATGACAAAAAAACAAAACAATGTAGATCATTCCTAAATTATTCTTATTAGATACAAACAGTCTTTTTATGCTGTCTTTAACATGCTTATGTAACGGATTCAGAAGCATAATATTTATTATAATATATTCTTTTTTATATGTATGTTGTAAGATTTATGTGGATAAAAAATTTAATAAATGGCTATAGATTTTAGCGAGGTAAGCTAGTTTTTTATATTGCATTTAATTAGTGCGTTTCTGTTTATATAATTGTTAAAATTACTAATTTTAAACTAGTAAATATACTAGGTTGAGCAAAAAGACCTGGGAAATTTGTGAAAGTTGCGTTGTTAGGAGCAAATTAACAACAAAAGCAACAAGGACAATTCTTCAAAGTAGAGACCATCATATTCCACGTCTTTCTGCCATCGTTCTGCCAGATTCCAGATTTGCTGGAAATAGGTACGAAGTTTGTCGCCGTACCAGCATCTTCACCCTCATTAATCTCATCGACGGCTTTCAGAATCATTAGATCTTTTCTCCAATAATGTCGGATCAACAAACGCAAATCATACTGTTCAATAGGCATTTTAGAGCCGAAATTCCTGAACTCCTATAGATACACCACTAGTACTTCTATATACTATACAAATTCTGGTAACTATTAGATTAAAAATTTCCCAGAACTTTTTGCTCAACCTAATACTTTTATAATCTACAAAATTTACTAAAATGTAAAATGTTTCAATCTAATAGAAGATTTATGAACATTCCATAAAGAAAGGTACTAGTAATTTACATCGATGAATTTAACACACCCTCTCCACCAATATATAAACATTTATAACGCATATATGGGATTAAGATTGGTAATTTTCAACAACATAGATCACACTGATATATGAAGATATATACACAAGTTTAATGGTACGTCAACTATACAAGTAGGAGCTACATACGTGAACAGATAATTATCAAGACATAATGGTTGTCCTTTGACCATTCAATAAACAAAAATTGAAAAGAGCACTTTTACTTCTCTTTTAGGTCGCTAAACATAGCAAGATTTTATGTCATGCATAAATCTGTCACCATCCGGTCTCTGTCAATATCCTTTTCTGTACTCATCCTATTACATTCTCGTGTATCGTGAACTCATATTCGTTTAGGAATTTGTCACATCCCGAGGACTATTACATTGAGTTTCTATTCTCTTATGAGCGTTGCGGTTCATTCCTATTACCACATTCTTGGTCATCATGACAGTACTGGCACCCTTGCCTGTTATTACTTCTTTTTATAGAATTTAGATACCACATAGTGGCTCTGAAAAGTTAAAATAAAAAAAAATAACGAAACAATTTTGTAAAATAAGCTCTTAGAGACTGGTAGGTGTGAAGGATATTTACTTCGCATATTCTTTTTAATAGTTTTTCCCTTTTCGACCCCCCCCCCTTTTAAAATAAGCTTATCTTATACTATAATGCGAGCAAAAATTGTGTGTGTGTGTGTGTGGGTATATTAAAATTTTATCTTAAAAACGGCTCTAACGATTTTGATGAAATTTTGTATTTTACCATTTTCGGGTACGATAAGACAATTGGGCTAGAACACATGTTCGAGAAAATTAGAATAGTGGGTCATTTTGGTTCATAATGGGTCAAGATCAAGCTAATTATATCTAAAAAACGGCTCAATCGATTTTGATTAAATTTTATATCCAACCGTTTTTCGGCACGAGAAAAATATTGGGCTGGGTCACATGTTCGAGAAATTTCGATTAGTGGGTCATTTTTGGGTCACTATAGGTCAAGCTAATTTTATCTAAAAAACTGCTCTAACGATTTTGACTAAATTTTGTATTTTGTCATTTTCGATTACGAGAAGACAAATGAGATAAGTCACATATTAGAGAAAATTTGATTAGTGGGTCATTTTTTGGTCACTGTGGGTCAAGCAAAGTTTATCTAGATAACGGCTCTAAGGATTTTGATGAAATTTTCTATTTTACCATTTTCGGGTACGATAAGACCATTGGGTTAGAACACGTGTTCGAGAAAATTCGATTAGTGGGTTATTTTGGGTCATAATGGGTCAAGATCAAGCTAATTATATCTAAAAAACGGATAAATCGATTTTGACAAAATTTTATATCCAACCGCTCTTTGACACGAGAAAACTATTGGGCTATGTCACATGTTCTAGAAATTTCGATTAGTGGGTCATTTTTGGGTCACTATGGGTCAAGCCAATTTTATCTAAAGAACGGCTATAACGATTTTCACTAAATTTTGTATTTTGTCATTTTCGATTACGAGAAGACAAATGAGGTAAGTCACATATTAGAGAAAATTCGATCAGTGGGTCATTTTAGGGTCAATGTGGGTCAAGCAAAGTTTATCTAGAAAATGGCTCTAAAGATTTTGACGAAATTTTGTATTCTATCGTTTCGGGCACCAGAAAACCATTGGGCTTGATCGCTTGTTGAAGAAAATTTGATTAGTGGGTCATTTTCGATCACAATGGGTCACGGTCAAGCTAATTGAAGCAAAAAAAAAAACGCCCAAAACATTTTGACAAAATTTTTGTAATATACCGTTTCAGGGCATGAGATAACCATTGGACTAAGTCACATGTACGAGAAAAATCCATTAGTGGGTCATTTTGGGTCATAATGGGTCAAGGTCAAGCTAATTATATCTAAAAAACGGCTCAATAGATTTTGACTATATTTTATATCCAACCATTTTTCATCACAAGAAAACTGTTGGGCTAGGTCACATGTTCAAGAAATTTCGATTAGTGGGTTATTTTGGGGTCACTATGTGTTAAGCTAATTTTATCTAAAAAACTGCTCTAACGATTTTGACTAAATTTTGTATTCTGTCGTTTTGGATTACTAGAAGACCAATGGGCTAAGTCACATATTAGAGGAAATTCGATTAATGGGTCATTTTAGGGTCAATGTGGGTCAAGCAAAGCTTATCTAGAAAACGGCTGTAAAGATTTTGACGAAATTTTGTATTCTATCGTTTTCGGGCGCGAGAATACCATTGGGCTTTGCTGCATGTTCAAGAAAATTCGATTAGTGGGTCATTTTTGGGTCACAATGGGTCAGGGTCAAGCTAATTGAATCTAAAAAAAGGCCCAAAACTTTTTGATAAAATTCTCTAATATGCCTTTTCCGGGCATGAGATGACCATCGGGCTAAGTCACATGTTCGAGAAAAAACGAATAGTGGGTCATTTTTGAGTCGCTGAGGGCTTAGCTATTTGTATCTAAAAAACGACTCAAACAATTTCGTCAAAATTTTGTATTATACAGTTTCTGGGCATGAGAAGACCATTAGGCTATGTTACATGTTCGAGAAAATTCAATTAGTGGGTCATTTTTGGGTCACTGTGGGTCAAACTAAATGTATCTAAAATAATTGCTCAAAACATTATGGCAAAATTGTGTATTATATTGTTTCTAAGAGAGTATACCATTGAGCTAAGTCACATGTTCGATAAAATTCGATTAGTGGGTAATTTTTGAGTCACTGTGGGTCAAGTTAATTTTATCTAGAAAACAGATTTAATGATTTTGATTAAATTTTGTTTTTTATCGTTTTCGGGCTCGAGAAGACCATTGGTCTAGGTCGCATGCTCAAGAAAATTTGATTATCCAGTCATTTTGGGTCACTATGGGTCAAGGTTTAGCTAATTTTATCTAAAAAATGGCTGAAACGATTTTGACAAAATTTCTTATTACACCGTTTCCTAGTATAAGAAGACCATTGGGATAGGTCACATTTTTGATAAATTTAGATTAGTAGGTCCTTTTTGGGTTACCGTGGGTCAAGCTAATTTTATCTATAAAATGACTTTAGCAATTTTGACTAAATTTTGTATTCCATCGTTTTCGGGTTCGAGAAGAGCATTGGTTAGGTCGTGTGTTCGAAAAATTTCGCTTAGTGGGTCCCTATGGCTTAGGATCATGTCAATTTTATCTAAACAGCAAGAATTATACAGTGAGAATGAAATATCGAATTGAACACAAGGCTAATTTTGACAGAGTTTAGCTCAGTCATGCCCGATAGTCTATATTATACAGGACAGACATATCTGTGCGTAACGCATAGGTCATTTTGCGAATGGCAACACTTTCAAGTTTAAAATGAAAATTCGGTTTACAATTTTCGCTACAGAATATTTTTAAACTTCTAAATATCGCACATTTTAAATTTTTACACCGTCGTATACGGAAAAAAATGTGCTTTTAGGTGCAATATGTTTGAAAGATGTATCTATATTTATTTTTGAGATATTAATTTTTTTGTAGTTTTTAATACTTTTTTTTGTAATTGTGGCAACTGAAGTATTCCATTTCTATTGAAAGTAAAGGGGAAATTGTAGATTACTGTATATTTTTGTTGCCATTTTCTAATAAAAACTAAAAAGAAAAAAATAAATTAAAATACGTGCTATGTCAAGAATATCATTTGTTACCCAGTGAATTTTGATTTTATTTCATTTTTATTTATCAATTAAATGATTTTTAGTTTATTGAAACTTAATTTACAAAGGATACAACACTTTACCTTTATAAGAATGTATTTTAAAGGATATTTGTGTGACTTATTTTCTACGCATTTACTTAATTCGTATCAAAAAGCTGAAAGCATGTAATTGTACTAATCGCGTGTAATAAACATTTTCCGAATTTAGAAAAAATATTAATAAATAATTTCGGATAAAACATGGAGCTATAAAACAAGCAAATGAAGGCGTATGAATTATTACACACCAGATTTGTTTTGCTGAGCTTCTTGAATGTCAACATTCCCTTTTGTTTGGGTTGTGTATTATTCCGTTATAATAAAGTCATGTGCATACTTTTCTACAGGTGTTGTTTAAGACTGGATCGTAAAAATAGAATGATTTCATTTTATATTTTAAAAAGGTGCGTTTTAATTCTTATTAATTATAGAAAACTGAAATAACTTTTGTAGAAGTGCACCATTTTCACCCCAACTGCTTTGAAATTCTTCACAGGTGAAAATGCTTCACTTAATCGAAATTACACACTGATAAAACGCAACGTTTTACAACAATTTAGAGTGTCTTTATAGAAGAGCAGTGACATACAGCGTTCATGCTCAGATCGGATGATTCTCGCCTGGATAAATTCATTTCGCGATTTAAACAAGTAAACAAAGATATAAGCAAAAATTCCAGGTTTAAATATTATCAGATACCCAAGTTTCTGTCCAAAATTCTCTTGACAAATAAAATTTTATTGCTATTCTTTAAGACATTCTACTATAATTTTATGAAAATAACATATTTTTTTTAATTTATTTTCTCATAAATTTATATAATATGTATATTTAAAATACAAGGCAGTTTTTTAGACATCTGCCCTGATCTTTCTGCTGAACTATATTTTACTAATACTTATTTCAATTGAAAGCTCTTCGTTTGTAGATGTACCCGTACTGGCTGTTTTTTTTTTAACTATCCCCATTTTATTATTTTTATTTTTAAAGTATTTTATGAAATTTCTTCATAATGGTGGTATTAGATAGCTTTCATTATTGCAGAAAAAGAGAGAAGAAAAGAGAGATTTATTTATCTTTATTCATGCCATTTTGTGATAAAAACTAAAAATTGTTCATACAAATTGTTGTATAGGGTTTAGTGGTGCAAAATCCCATTAGGGATATAATATTTTGAACGGAAAATGACGTACTTCTTTTAAAAACACGCATTTTTCCTCATAAAGTTTTCATATTTGTTTCCTTCTGCATGTGTACTCATACTAAGTTTCAGACACAAGGCGAAATGCTTAAGTGAAAATGACGTCATATTTAAAAGAAAAGTATCATTTTCTTAGATAAAACTAAACATTTTTACAATGCGTCAAAAAAACATAATTTACTTCAATTTTTACTCTCCGGTACTGAGATTAGAATCTCGAGTTAAGAGTGCGACTGTTCACATGCAAAGATATTTTCGGTTTTGAAAATTTCGCTACTGCAATTTTTTAATCTTATGACCACCGTATATTTTCAATTTTTAGAACGAAGAAAAAAATCTACTTTCAAAGGCAATTTATTGAAAAACTGTATCATAATTGACTGATTTATTATGTTTTTTTAAATAATTTTTAAGCATGATTTTGTGTAACTTATCTTATCAGGTGCCGGCTTCAATACATAATATTAATAATAAACATTTTGCACATAAAGCAACAGTGGCGAAAAAAAAATCTTTCATGTGGAATTTGTTTGCAAAGTGCATCTCAGTTTACTGATTGTCTATTGATTTAAAAATAATTTTCAAGCATGAAATATATTTAATTTATCTATATTGTTTGAAGGTCGATTACGAAAGATTAATTTGTTTGCCCTTAAAAGTACATAAAGGGTTAATCATTTTTTACGGCTAATATTCCATAAAAAAATAACTTCCTCTATGAATAAATAAATAAAACAATATAAATAAACATAAACTTAACAAACATGTAATTGAACTACGCGCTTAAATCTCTGAAATTATATGAATAGAAAAGGATGCCGTAAGTAGCAAAATCTTGGGCTAATAACTCTTAGCATACAGCTAATACGGAAATGCCGCTTTTGATAAATTTTAAAACTTTATTTTATTGTATAATTGATATTTTTCATGTTAAAAAATGCTTTTTTATTGTTTATAGGCAATCTAAAAATATATTGCATGTACAAAAAATATTAGTTTTCAATTTTAAAATACGGTTTTCACCTATATTCTGTAACCCGGGGGGACCGGGAACGGTCCCCTAGTTTTACTAAATTCTTATATTTTATATCTGTCTTGAAACATGAATTAACTTTATTTTCATCGCTCCTTTTTCTTTTGAAACACATTCTAGTTTCACACTATAATTCTCAATAAACCTCAGAGCACAGTATTATATTAAAGGAGACATGCTATTTTTATCTCGCTTAGAAACAATTTACCTAGTATATTAGCACGCTTAATTCGGTTGATAGGCGGGATCTTTCTAATGCTTTCCTTCTTTATTTTTGACTGTGTCTCTAGAGCTGCATCATATTTTCCCAACAATATTCTTGTCATAAACTTAGTCTAAAATATCTTTTATTTTTAATTGCATATACCTTCAGTTTCTCTTTTACTTAATTTGAAGGTAAAACAAAACATGTTTTTTTTTATAATTCAGTACATTATGTAAAATAAATAAATAAATAAATTCAAATGTAAATACGCATTTTATTTCTTCTTTTAACCCTTAAATGCCTAATTAAAAAAAAATGTAATAATGTTTTTCGGCTTTCATTTTTTAAATAAATCATGAGACAAATACTTTAAAAAATCATATTTTGTGTTAAGTATGGTTTACGGCTAAAAAACAGTTTATTACTAATCGGCAATACTGGTCTTTAATTGAAAAAATAATTTTCCTTTATAAAATTTTATAATATTAAACACACAAGAATTTTAGGAGCTATAATAAGAAAAAAATTTTACTTGCTCACTGAAGAACAAAATAGGATGTTTCGCAAGCTTCCAAACAAAACAAAAAGAACATGTAGCAACAATTGAAAAAATAAATCTATTTTTATTCTTAAACAGCACAAGTGTTGCCATCTACATGTTGAAAATCGATTTAATAATATTTTCAGAATGTATTTTATTGGCAACATTAGACATTATAGCTTCAGTATTATCCTAATAGTATTTTAGAAGCCTAAACCAGGTATGTTGCCGAAAAGCAACAACCGTCATTTAAGGATTAAAATATAATTTAGATTTAAAATATAATATTTCCTGAAGAAAATGATTGACAGATAATAAAAATAATCTCCATTAAGTTATGAAAAATATTATCATTACTGTTGACGCATGACAATTAATTTACAATGAAAAATAGTTTAAGTCTTCTTTTTGAAATAATTTGGAAAATTATTTCAATCGAAATAAATTGGAAAATTATTTTTGATATTTAATACATTATTTCTATTTTCTAAAATTAATGTATAATTCTGATTTCAGATTCTATGTAATTTACTTTTATTATCTAAACAGATAAAAAATACTGACTAAAAATGTCAAGTTCTGCACTTTTTATGTTAACTTAAAAGTTACTGTATGTGTTTTAAAATACAACACTTAATTACCCAAGTGCATTTTAAAAAATCCGCTGCATATTTTTGTGACATGGTTCTCATATATAATTTATAAACTTTTAAAAAATACACGGGATTCATTTAGAAAAAATACCAAAGATTTATCTGATAATTTTCCGAGATTTATGTGAGAACAAAAAAAATCACATTTTCTATCTCAAATACAGCAGTAAATTCAGTATTTTTAGATCACCGGAATAGCTTAGATGTACTGTATAACTATGCCTACTTCAATAGTTTTCTTAGTTTTACATTTAGTAAAACAAAATAAAAAATACGAAAACTAAATAAAATCTTTCAAAAGTTCCGGCCTCATTTCCATTGTAAATAGGAAAAAGTTTGCTGTTTCAGTAAAATATAATATTATTTCTTCTCCATGTTTCTTTACCCCCTCCAGGAGTAATGGGAAAAACAACTGTGAAAACAGATGAACAGTATTTCTTTATGAGATTTTGTACCCTTTATAGACAAAAAAATGATGTTTCAGGATGAAATGATTAAAACAACAGCAGTCATTTTTATTAGAATACAAGATATATTGATATTAATTTCAATTCTTGTATAGTAAAGTTTAATAGTAAATCTTTAAAATTTAATTAACAGTTTCTCATATTTTATTAGAAAAGAGTCTATCTATCTATATATATATATATATTACGCTATCATACGTGGCACAGAAATCGCGATTATTTGTTAATTGTTTAATGGCAACGCTTGAATGAAACGCATCTCATTGGTTATTGAATAACATTTAATGCATCTCCATACCTATAAGGGGAGGTTACCGTAAGGAGAACGCTGTTCTGTCACCAAATGCCGCTAAGTTTGTCGACAACTTGGCGATATATCGTCTTATTTCGAGACCAAAATTAGTCGCCAAAAGTGTTGCCAACCTAGCGATATCTCTAATATTTCGCTAAATTCCCAAAGACACCCATTGTAAACCAATAGGGTTTACTTGCTTAGAGAAAATTAACAAATTGAGATATTTTAATTCAACTAAAACCAACATTAGCTTAAGTGGTTATATTAATTATATTTAAGGAAGTCCAAATAAATTAAATTATGAATAAAAGGAACATGATACAATGAGTAACATGCTTTCCCAAACATAAATTTTAAGAGAGACGAAACTGATTGCTAAGGGCGCTAGTTTTTAGTTTTGAATATTATACTTTAAAACGTAAAATTATTTCTACAATCTTTATATTGATATTTTTAATATACCATTTATAAAGAATAGTAACAGCTATTTAAAAAACTTTACATTTAACTAATAGTAAAAGACTTAAATAAATTTACGAAAATACTGAGTCTTTGAAGATATTAAACTAAATTATTTTTGTATTTAGATGAAAGTATTAGGGCGTTCATAAAATAACGAAGGACATCAACTCTTCCAAGGGCCATTGAAGAATAAACATTTACTTTAGTCAAAATATTTAGTATAATTACTTTGGCTATTATTTCACCGAGATACCAAGTGGTACCTCGGAATACAGTGAAATCTCTCCTATAAATCTACTATATTAAATGCTATAGAGCTTTCGTATAAATCCACGGAATTTTCTAAGAGCAATTTTCCAACCAACTCCTTCATGCCAACATCCAAGCTGGAAGTGTTGTCCTCCCAAAGCAATCTTTAATTCACTAAGCACGGCAAAATCACAAGATTGAAAAGCACAGGGCAAGACTATTAGATAACGCTTCTGAACATTCTACTGGAATTTTGAAAGGAGATTTTGAGTTGTGTTGCCCATGAGGGGGTGATCATTATCATGAAAGAGAAGAATGCCATCGGAAAGTTATCAGATTAGTTCTATTTGATCCCATGTCGCAATGAGGCAATGACTTCCAGTAATGCTGTAATTTTTCTTATTATTCCGCTTCGATGAAGTCGTCAAGAAGTAGTCTTTAAAGATCACCGAAATAATAGTGAGTACTGGATGGTGCATCTAATTGATTGCGCAATTTTGCTTATTTCAGGTGATCATATGCACCATTTAACGTTTCATTCCTCCACAACGTCTTTTCGAACTTCGGTGACTATTTTTAAACTTTGCAAACATTGCCTAAAACATGATTGTCACGTTCCAACTTTTAACTCATTACTTATTTTTACGCTGCTTAGTAAGCAGAACAATTAATCTTCTGAAAAAGACCATATATTTATACACTTTTTCTTTTAGTAGATTTCCTTTTTCAATTTTTTAGTTTAATTACATATTAGAAAAAAATTCGAAAATTTTAAACATTAAAAATTAAATATTTAATTTTTAAAAATTAAAAATTTAAACCATCTCAATATATGTTTCTTCTTACACGCAGATTTTGATCTGGCGTCCCACAAAAGAAACACGTGTGTGAAAATGTGGAATAAAATAAAGCATTTTTAAAAGTAACCATGTTAACATTGATGTTAAAAACAATAATTAATTTTATCTACATATAACGCCATAAAAAGCAGTATGTAAAGCAGAGCGATAAATATTTTTTGGTTAGAATGTAAATTAGTTCAGATGAAAATAAAATTTCAAAATACTTAAATGAGTTAATACTTCTAAATAAAGAATTTCCTGTGGTTTTTTAAAAACGACACATTCCATGGTTTATATAATTCACTGTATGAACTAAATTGTAAGTAACAAGATGTGAACAAGATTATGAAATAGGAGTTTAAACACGTCCATGAGTAAGCTGCATGCAGATTAGGCAATGGGCGTAGATTAGAACAAGTCCTAGTTTATTTGCATATTAATGTCCGTGTTGTTTTAATGAAGTGATGTGAATCTTTTCGTAATCTGAGCCTTCATTATTGAATGTATTTATACCCATACAAAGACAACAATCAGCTGGTGACGAGCAATTGAAAATTAAACATGTTACGATAACGGCTGAAGCTAAAATTTTTATTTTTATCTTTTAATTAGATCGAATTATGGAGCAACAAATCAAAAGTATTCTCGAAGCAGAATCAAGAACTGATTCTTTCCCTTCAGAATAAAGATAATAAATCTCTTAAACTAATTGTAGAATTTCAAAATTTTGATGAAGAAGAATTTCGATAGTCTTTCTGAAAGATTTCTAACATATTTATGTGTACAAAAGTGACAGAAGATACTATGACTAAAATATTTATTTCTTTTTTGAGTCTTAAATTGTATCAGTTATTCTTCTAATCAAATCTTGGATAAATTAATGATATTTGAAAAAGCATTTTATCTCAGAATCAATGATAACGATGCTACATTCCCGAGATAAATTTCTGAATCGTAAACAACATGAAGAACAGAGCCTTAATACCTATATAGCGGAACTCCGAGCACTAGCAATTAAATGCGATTATGTTAGCAATATGTTAAATATTATGATACATGATGTTTTTGTTGGAGGACTAAGCGATAAAACAATTCTGGGTTGATTATGTGAAGAAGATTACATACTTCTTGAACTAGAGAAAAGTTGAAATAGGTTTAGCTATCGAAAACCTTTAAAAGGGACAAATGATATTATATGCAGAGGAATAAATGGAATTCATGCAGTAAAAACACAACTGAATAGAAAATCAAACTTTGCTGAAAAGCAACGGTAATGTAACTTTATATAATCAAAGAATGCCTGTTATTAATTCTTTTGGCCCTGGCGGTCACAAATGTGTTATTTACTTTTAAAATTCTTTAAACTATAAATAACGCCTTCCAGATACGTAAAAACCTCATAATCGCATATGTGCATTCTATATTTTGACTTTTTAGTGGACACGTAGCGCCATCTAGCTTTGAAATAGCAAAAAAAAAACAAAAAAAAGTTGATAAAAGCTTTAATTTTTTGGACTTTAAGAAAAAAGTCAGGGTCGAACGGGTTTTAACTTAAATTAGGAACTACTTTTCTGAATGAATAATTTGTGAGAAACAATAAAAAAGACTAGTGTGTTTTTATGTCGTGTTTACCAGCAAAATTGCAAAAGTAAAAAAGTTACAAAAAAATAAATAAATTTAAAGAAGGTAGAGAAAAACAAAAACCGGGTTTCAATATTCGGATTAAGTTCCATTGTTTGTACATTACACTAAAAAGAACCGAAACGACCTCGGATAATTATTAATTTCAAAATTGCCGTAAAGATTTGGTCTATTGATTTGGATACAGGCAGAGCAGTCGGAATCATGAGTATAAATAATTAAAAAAAAATTCCGAGGAATCAATTTAGTCCACTAATGTAGTTTTAAAAACTTATATTGCTGAATCATTAGTACCTATGGGGTGGGGTATGTTACAGAGTTGAATATGAAAATCACATTTCGAATCTGAACTTACGATTTTTGTTTGTGAATAGCTTCATAAAATAAATCTGGACATAAAAGCTATCAAGGCATTAGGAGTTACAACTGATTTGAACTTAAAATGTATTTATACCCACGCAAACACTTGAATAAATACTTGAATGTAAATCACTTCCGATGAAAAAATAATTTAAATTTACCAAATGACGTTGATAATTATAAAGGCGGAACTTTTACTCATATACAGTGTGTCCACGTATAACCTGACCGACCTTTATTTTCACAACCGTTGGTCCTAGATGCATACTTCCAATTACAAAAATGGTCAAAATTAGGTGCAGGGTTAAGATAAAAAAAGTTTGAAGCGAAAAAGCAATTTAGTGAAGAATTACAGATTCTAAATTTTTATACGGTCCCCCGATCCTATAAGTTAATTTTAGTAAAATTTCCCTGTTACCCTGGCAAGTAAGGCAAAAAAAGTCCCGTTATTCTACGATTAAAATTGACCGAGTAATATCTGTTTAAAGTTGGAGTATACTTTTTGCTGCATATTAGGGGTCATTCACAAATTTAGTAGAAATATAATTTCGTCAGATATATTAAAGAAATGGTTGAGAGTAAAATTAGCATTGCAATATAAATTTGAAACCTTTAACCATTCTGACATATTACTGCAAAATGCACAATTTGTACTGAACATCATAAGAGGATAAAAATAACAGATTTTTTGCTAAATAAAAGGATTAAAAACAACAGCCTCAATTCTTTACAAAATGGTACATATTTTAAAATGCTGTTAGATTACACTGCCTTTCAAATTTTGGGTTGTGCCATGTTTTTTAGCTTTCGAAAATTGATTCTTATGTAATTTTTAGCACTGAATCGGAAAATGATCTTCATTTTAAACCATCACGTCAGGAATTTTCTCAAATCGCAGTTTTCAAAGTTAAAAAGCTAAAAGTTAAAATTGATCCCCCTCCTTCCCTCCCAACCTCATCGGACCCCCAAGTTGTTTAGCTGTAAAAAATCCAGTATAAACCAAAAATCTAAAAAATTATTGAATTAAATAAAATTAAACCGAATAAAACCGTCTTACATCTATTTTATAGTATCAGATTTTTTGCTATTTTTTACCCTTGAAATTTACGATTTTCGAAAGATCCTGACATGATGGTTAAAAGTGAAGGTAATTTTTTATTCAGCGTTAAAAAATACATAAAGTGTAATTATAAAATTTAAAAAACACAACCATCGCAGGTTTATGTTATCTAATCTAAAACTCTTTCTTAAACTTCTTGACGGTAATCTATCCGAATTTTTTTGTGTTATCCTTTAATATAAGTATGTACAAGATGGTAAGAGTCGAAAATCATAATAATATTGCATTGTCATCGGATTTAAGTCAGTATGTAAAATTTAACTTCGATCGGACATTTGAAAGTAAGTTAAAGTTCTAGTAAACTTTAAACTGGAAAGACGATCATTGCAAGTTAAATAAAACCTTGTGAAAATAACACAATTTTAGTTAAAAGAAATCATAACCTCAAATCCTTACAAAATAAAACATATGTTAAAATACAATTATTTTAACCAATCTGATACTTAACTAATAAAACTTAATCGTAATATTTGTACGATTTCTTTCAAAGCGCAGATACCTTGAAATAAGTTTAAGTACTTTCAATACGATCCCTGAAAGCATGGCAAAAATCATCTGTTTTGAGATGCATAAAAGTGGTTTAAGTCGTGCATTTCAAAGTTTCATAACTCGGTCAATTTTAACGTTAGATGAATGGAACTTTCTTTGTCTTACTTCTTAGTGTCACGGTAAAGTTTTACTAAATATCACTTATAGGACCGGGGGACCGTATAAAAATTTAAATTTCGTAATTTTTTAATACATTTTTTTCTTGACCCAAATCGCTTTAAAAATAATTCTTTACTTTATTTAAACCATTTTTGTAATTAGAAGTATGCATCTAAGACCAACGGTTGCGAAAATAAAGGTCGGTCAGGTTATACGTGGACACACTGCATTTAAGAATAAAAATGCGATACCCGTATTCAAGTACACATAATATACTTTTCAAAGTCTTAAAATAAATTTCTCTATTTTATAAATAAGAATTCTAAAAAATTGCAACTTGCTACAAAACATATGCTTGTATTTTTATGTATCTTTGTGAAGGCAATTTTATAGCATACTTCTCAGACTTCGTAGTTTAAAAGACTTCTTAAAATAAGACATTTGTATGTTATAAGATCCTCCTAGTTGATTTGCATTTGTGGCAGGTAGTATTTTCTATTGTTGTTTTGGTTTCTTCTTTTACTTTGTAGTTGCTAGTTATACTAAAGATTTTAAGAGCTATTTCAAATGTAAGGTAAAGACATTGGAAATGTTTTCTGAAATCACCGTATAGAAGTAAATAATATGCCTTAAAGAGAAACATAGTATGAATATAAAAGGAAGTATGTAAACATATACTTTATAGTTAGTTTTCTTTTCATTATTCTCTCCTGTATGTCTTTTAATTCCGTTTTAGAATATTTTGTATAGGTTGTGAGATTATAATGATTTTCTTTGAACAGAATTATTTTAAAATTAGTTTTTTAGACCTTTAAACAGTTTTGAGACACACACATATAAAAAATAAAAAATAATTTTCATTTTTATTTCTGTATTATTTTATGTTTAGTTTAGTATGACTTACAGTAAAGTAAATAATCGCGCAATAAAGTTAGATCTTTTCTGAGCATAGTAACATATTTGCATAGAGGCAAATAAAAATTTATGATACAATAATACAATCTTCCGAAATATTATTATTGAATTTGTATTACATCGAAATAATAAAAACATATTTATGACAGATGATTGAAGCAATAGTAAAGTATACCATCTGTCTCTCTTGTTTGTAATTGTAATAACATATTGTGAAAAAAGCAATTTCATGTAATCAGTGTTAAGTAATTTAAATTAAGAATTTTATGAACACAATTTATATTCGTGCATTACAAATGCGTTAATTGTTAATTATAATATATATACAGGGTGATTTTTTTTAAAGTGACAGTGTTTGGAGCGCCGTGTAGCGCGATCTAACAGCCGAAATGGCATCAAACTTGGTATTTAGACTAATCAAGACATGGGAAAAAGGATTCCGTGAAAAAAAAAATCAGTTCTAAAAATCGCCGCTAGGGCATTTTGCTGAGCTGCTGTAGCATATAATAACGAGAATTAGCATAAAACACGGGTATCAAAGAAAAATGCGAATGTTTTGCGATGACAGCGCCAGTAATAGGAGCTATAAAAGCAAGTAGTAGACATCTCCGACAAATAATCTCAGCTGAAGTAAACGAGCTCCAGTGGACATGCCTCTCACGTTACCGGAATGTGCGTTTACTGGTGAAGCTGTATTATATGAATCGATGTAATGCATCCGCAGGTCTTCGGGAATTTCGAACCAGAAAAAAATTACGAAAGGTGCCTTTATCGCTGAATGAAATTATTCTTAAGAAAATGATTAAGAAGTTCGAGGAAACAGGTTCACTGACCATTCGCGCTGGGAGAGGACGTAAACAAGTATCAAAAGATGTAATATCTGATGTGGCAACTGCAATTGTCGAAGGATCGCAGGGAACCATTGCTGGTACTAGCAGCGGCCGGGGTGTAGCTCGACAATTGGACATGAATTATTCCACGGTATGGAGAGTTTTGCGGCGCTTTATTGGATTTTACCACTACAAAACCAGCCACTTGCACGAACTGAAACCAAGTGATTATAATAAGCGAGTGACATTCGCTCTATCGTTTCTTGCCAGGGTAGGAATTGATGATGCTTTCCCATGGCACATTCTGTGGGGAGATGAGTGCCATTTTTATCTCAATGGTTCCGTAAACACACATAATAGCCGAATTTGGGCTTCTGAGCAGCCCCACACCGTGCATGAAATCCCATTAAATTCCCCAAAAGTCACTGTTTGGTGTGGTTTAACAGCCGAGTTCGTAATTGGCCATTCTTTTTTTAGACCATCACTCCAACAGGACCCGAAACGTGCACCATAAATGCAGAAAGGTACCAAGAAATGCTGCAAACGTTTGTTATTCCACAACTTCAGCAAAGAAACCGTCTCCAACAGACAATCTTTATGCAGGATGGTGCTCCGCCAGACATTAGTAATAAGGTAAAGCAGCTGTTGCGCCAAAACTTCACTGATGATAGAGTCATAAGTCGGAGTTTTCCAGTTGCATGGCCGCCTCGTTCCCCTGACCTCACGCCATGCGATTTTTGGCTCTCGGCTTATTTGAAATCTCAAGTTTATGTTGGTGGTGTATCAAATGTGTCCATTCTAAAGGACAACATAACAAAGACAGTGCGGAATATTCCTCGTGATATGTTACGTACGGATGTGGAGAACTTTGTGCACAGAATGCACGGTGTTATTTCTGAGAACGGTGCTCACATTGAAGGTGGTCCAATTAATCATCGGGTAAGTTAATGAGTAAATAAACATTAATAATTTAATTGTACGATTGTATGTGTTAGTATTTTTCTTTTCTCGCATTTTATACATTGCAAAGCGCCACAAAATGCCCTAGCGGCAATTTTTGGAACTAAACATTTTTCACGGAATCCTTTTTTCCATGTCTTGATTAGTCTAAATACCAAGTTTGGTGCCATTTCGGGTATTAGATTGCGCTACAGGGCGCTCCAAACACTGTCACTTTAAAAAAGATCACCTTGTATATATATATATATATATATATATATTACATAAGGATTAATTTCTATGTTTTTTAACAAGTCTTTCCTGATAAGAAGATAAAATTATTCGAAAACCAATTGTACATTTTATGTCTTTAACGAATTTTATTAAACGTTAGGTAAATAATAATCTAAATTCAACAAATATTTGGTATTTCTACTTCATCATAAATAGTTGACATAAGGGAGAATGCAAACTATGCGAAATGTTTTACATTTTACAATTTAGAAAATGTAATTTATAAAATTCGCAGATTTAGTTATTTGTTTATTTATTTTATTTTTTCGACAAATATTTTTTCAAATGGTTTTAGCTAATTCCATATAACTATGAAACTAAAAACCATTTTATACAAATTTTTGCTTTATTTAATATTCCTGTTGCAGCAACAGCTACATTCTATATGATGGTCCTTCATCTATTTAGCTTGGTAGTATAATATAGGCTAAGATTTGGAAAGCAAATTAATTTTTATAATAAATATGTATTTTATACAGCTTTGGCCAAAAGTATTAGGCACCCCCTTCAAAACACTTGAATCATAAATAATATTTGAAAAAATAACAAATGCTTTATACAAAGGCGTAAGCGGTGTTGTCAAATGTCAATCAAAATATAGATAATCCCTTTGGAACTACTGGCGACATCTAGTGACTAAAACAAAGGAAATAAAATTTCTAGAAAAAATATTTCTAATGTTTTGCCAGTCTTTATTTGATATTCACAGCACAAAGTGCCTTCAGTGTGTGATCTAGTAACAAATTTTATATCATTTAATTCTAAAATGACTAAAAAAGTAAGCTGCCTGTTGAAAAAAAAGGTAAGAATTTAGGATTTGCATGAACAAATCAAATCTCAAGTACACATAAGAAAGTTAGTGAAATGTTCTCAAAGTGCAGTGCAATCTGCTATTAAAAGGTTCACGAAGACTCGGTCTCAGAGAAACAAGAAAATAACGGCCAAATAACGTGTGACAGTGAAACGCCAGGACAGAAAACTAATACGAAAGTCTCTTAGAGATCGCAAAAAAACTTCTTCTGAGCTCGCTGCAGCTCAGTCATAAGACATTGGACACACTATAAATGCTCGAACGGCAAAAAGAAGACTGGTAGAAGCTAGATTAAACGTGTACAAAGTCAGGAGGAAGCCCTGGTTTCAGAAAACAACAAGAAGAATCGCTTGGTGTGGGCTCGTCGACATCAACATTTTGCAAAAGAGGCTTGGTCAAATTTTATTTTGTCCGATGAATCTAACATTTAGGTAAGTATTTCAACCTTTTTTATAATGAAAAATTACCATCATTCAATCAGAGTCAGATTTTGTAATAAAAATGAGAATATTTCAAGATGAATAATTTTCATTTTCTTTTCGGGTATTTGAAACACCCTGCATAACCTTTGTGTGGCGACGTATCAACTAATAAAATCATCCAGATTACTTGGGGCGTACTTTAAAACACGGAGGCGGCAGCATTATGATCTGGGACTGCGTAGCTGTTGATTGCGTTGGGGAAATACTCGTTTGCGAAGGCCACATGAACAGCCAAAAATAAATACATGTGCTGGAAAGTGCACTGATGCCTTCATTAATGCACATTTTTGGTGACACCAGTTTACGTCGAATCAAGTTCCAACATTGCTCCTTGTCATAAATTGGCCACTACGATGTGCTGGTTTATAGACAGTAACATTGTGTTGCTGGACTGGTCATTGCAGTCCTCAGATCTTAATGTAATCGGGGAACTATAATAATTAACCCGTGGGGTATTTTGCATTTTATTTTCTGAAATTTAGAACACTTAAGCAGAACTATGTCGAAGAATTTTTTTTTAATAGTAAGGCAATTAGAGGAAATTTGAGTTAAACAAATTATCCAGCAAATGAATTCTGTTCTGGTAGAGTAGGTCACAATTCCACCTTGAGTACTTGTACTGTTACTGCTACTTCATTTGAAAAAATCCTGGACATTTAATTAATTTATTTTATGAGAAAATCCACTTTTTTCCATTTCAGCCCAAGTTACATTAGTAGGTCCTATTCTCTTTTATTCCCCGTTTTATTAATACTTTTTTCATTTGAAATATTCACTATCAAGTTGAGAATTTATATCAGCAATACTCCACCTTTTTTTGCGGGCCACAAGCTTATGTTATATTCGTTAGGTGGGCCGCAATACATTGTACTTATAATAATAATGTAAGAAAAAAGATGGAAATTAAAATATTAAGATATAAAAAGTAGGATAACAAATTAGTATAACAAAACTAATACAATTTGTAATAGTTATATGATAAGTATAAAATTTAAAAATATAATAATTGACAATTTCCGTGAGACGTAATTCTAAGCAGCAGAATGGGGTATATCTACAATGAACAAATTGGTTAATCCTGGAAAACTCATGCGCAATTCCAGCTCAAGGAATTTCGTATGTAGAAAGGAGACTGTTTACAATCGTGTATATTATTGATTCAAAATTTCCAATTCCTAAATGTAAAAATAATCGAAACATTTTCTTTTTAAATAAGCTTCTGATTAATTTAATATATTTTATCTATTTATATAAAGTAGTAAAAATATGTACCTCATATTTAATTAATTTTAAGTAATGTTTGATTAGTAACGAAGAATACAAAAATGATCCCCGGTGTAAGGAATGTAAAAAAACTCGAGATTAAGTAAATTACATTTATCTTGTTTAAAATTAACTATAACATAACAGATCAAAACTTGCCTTCCCATAACAATATAGAAAACTTTAATAATGGTCTTAAATATATTTTATGTGCATTTCAAAATTTTATGAATATGGATTAGTACTCTGTAAAAAAATGTTGTGATTTTTCTTGCACATTGAGTCGTAATGTTTTAAGCACCGATGCTGTGAAACCGAATTCAAGCAAAAATGAAGTAAAAATCGAATTATGTTTGTTAAGCAGTCAATAGTAACATGACTTACCCTAGATAAGAGAAATTTTATATAACTCTTAAAGACAGCAGCTTGTAAAATTTGCAGCAACTGTGTTGGCAATCGAGGTCTAAGCACCATTTGTTTTAAAATAAAGTGATTTTTCCTGCATTTTATGTTGTGGTTTTTCAAAGGACCGATACTGTGAAAGCTAATACAAGCTACAAGTGAAGTAAAAATCAAATTCTTTCCCTCATGAGCACCACGCAGCCAATAGTAACGTGACTTTCTCCAGACTTCAGAATTTTCTTAGCACTCTTAAGGGGACGGTGGAGCTTAAAATCCTTAAAAATATTTTTTTTTATTTTTGTAAATTTCAACTTAAATATTATTCAAGGATACATTATATACATTATAGCATGCATTTATCACAAAAAAATTTAAAAAAAAAATTATTTTTGAGAAAAAAATGGAATTTTACGCGTCGTTTTAGAAATCTCTCAAATGCCCCATGCGTCTTCAATATCAATGAAAATCCCCAATATTTTTTATAAAAGTTTGGTTTATATATATAAATCGAATTTTATGTATATGAATTTAAAGGTAAAAAAAAATAAATTCAAAATTTCAAAATTTTTTCGAAAAAATTTCAAAATTTTGCAAAAAAAATTTTTTTTAACCTTTAAATTCAAATATATAAAATTCGATGCTCTATTTTATTTCTATATATAAATCAAACTTTTATAAAAAATATTGGGGATTTTCATTGATATGGAACGCGCATGGGGCACTTCGAAGATTTCTAAGACAACGCGTAAAATTCCATTTTTTTCTCAAAAATAAATTTTTTTTAATTTTTTTTGTGATAAATGCATTCCATAATGCATATAATGTACCCTTGAATAATATTTAAGATGAAATTTACAAAAAAATAAAAAAAAAATTGAAAAAATTTGAAATTTTGAAAATTTTTCGAAAAATTTCAAATTTTTTCAAATTTTTTTTAACCTTTAAATTCAAATATGTAAAATTCGATGCTCTATTTTATTTCTATATATAAACCAAACTTTTATAAAAAATATTGGGGATTTTCATTGATATGGAAGACGCATGGGGCATTTCGAAGATTTCTAACACGACGCGTAAAATTCCATTTTTTCTCAAAAATATTTTTTTTTAAATTTTTTGGGGATAAATGCATGTTATAATGTATATAATGTACCCTTGAATAATATTTAAGTTGAAATTTACAAAAATAAAAAAAATATTTTTAAGGATTTTAAAATCCACCGTCCCCTTAAAGATAGCAACTTGCAAATTTTACAGCAACTGTGTCGGCAACGGGAGTGACATCACATTTTTTTTTTTTTTTTGTAATGTATAGATTTTTTTACAGCGCAACAACAAGTCTCATGCGTCATGTAAAAGACTGCCGAGCCGCATCCGGAAAAGGTTGAGTACGACTGATCTATATTGTAACAGGGAAATACTTTGTACATGTAAGCTAAAAATTCAACTGCAAAACTTTCAAGATTAAAATATTGTGTTCTTTTACATAAAATATATTTTGTTTTTCGTGGAACAAAATTTACAATCCAATGCATTTTTCCTATGTATTTCTATAAATCTGATTTAAATATTAATGATATATATACTATTACTAATTTATTATTATAATTTTTACTTATTATTAAAATAAAAATAATATATATATTTTACTAATTTATATATATTATTAATAATTGATTATTACTAATAATATATGAGTCAGCAAATCTAAGCAAAAAAAATTCTTATATTTTTCATGAAAGTAATATATATTTTTTTTCAAAATTGTATACCCGTGTTCTGACAATATGATTACAGTTGTCATACTTCAGAATGCAAATTTACTTATTTATTAAATACCATAGTTGTTTTTATTATTTCAGCAACACTTTATTTACCTTTAAAATACACAAGTTATATTTAATGATTTGTCGATTATTGTTAATAAAGTTTTCTACTAAAATAATTTTAAAAGCATGTTGTCTTTATCCATTTGTGAGTATTTTTCTTTTTGTGAGTAATATTAATACAATGTTAAGTAATAAATAGCATTAATCATCAAAAAGGATATAAACGCTGTAATTCCATAAAGTTTACAAATGTTTGTGTCCATTGAAATCTCATATTCATTATTCAGTGTATACACGATATATTAGACAGTTTGGCAGCAGTAATTAAGGATATATTCAATTTCTCTAGATAAACATTTCTATTCAATTACTGTAATGCCACTATTGTTTACAACATATATTTCATACACAGTTATTTATTTGCTAATATACGTATTCATTTAAACACCTCTATATATTTATCATATTCGTGTGTATTTATACAGGGCCTTATAAGAAAAAAACTAAATTTTTAATTCCAATAATTTTCATTTATTTAAACCATCCTAAGATCTTTCATATTTAAATTAATTTATTGTTTATATTTTCTTTTTTAAACATAGTTATTTCAGTTGACATTTGTAAAGTTACATGCACAGAAACAGAACTTGATCCAGTAATTTATATTTTCATGCATTATTATTTAATTATTACTATTTCATAGATTTAGAATCTTTTGTTATGGCTCAATCGCATATATGAACGTTTTTGGTCCTTATTTTATCGTACAGACTATATAACCCTCTAATGCCTATGGTAGAATGCTTTCAGAATTTTGCTTAATCCAGAAAATCGGAATTCATAGCAGAAAATCTAAATAGTAAATTTTGGTTAATTTAATAACGAAACGTTTGTTATTACATACAGCAAAAATTTCTATTTTAAATTTCTGGTGTGGATACAGATTTTGTGAATACAAAAATCCACTAAATAGAGAGCACTGATTATAGTGCTACCATGGGCATTAGTGGATTAATATTAGAATGACGGCAAGGAGCCATTCTGGCCCTTACCAAATGAATATAGTTTTGTTCGAACCAGAATTTCTTTATAAAATAAATTTAAAATATATAAAGAAAAAAGTGTTAATTAAATAAGTTAAACAGTATTAAATAAAAATCTCAGTGTTAAATATTTCTATAAATTCTTATTAAGATTTCCCGTCTTTCTAGTGTTAACCATGTTCGAGACAAGGCGTGGCCAACCCTCTGAAAATCAAGCCTTATCTTGCGGCTCTTCGTCCTTTTTTCACGCTCGCAAAAATACCGTACATTTTAACATTTTTGAAAGGAAAATATACGAACTGAAATTGAAAGATGAAATTTGAAACCTTGCTTACTAATCATGTTGAGACGCTGTAGGACATTTTATTTCAAATTATCTAACTCTGGTTTCTCTGAGCAAAAAAATACAATCAAGGAATCAGGCATAGATTTCTAGTGCACCTCTCGCTGAACTAGAAATAATTTATAACTTGGGGCGAAATTTTTTTTGCAAACTTCATGGAGCCGGGACCAGTCCTCCTTCACCTTTCTGTGCCAGGCGTGACTAAGAAAGCAAAAAGGAGAATTCTATCCTAAGGTGTCAGAGTTTCCGAGAAGGTAAAATTCATTTGAATTTTGTTCGTACGCAAGCACGGTTAAATATCTTATGAATGAAAAACACTTAATTAGAAATATTTGGCATTCTCGCTGCATAAAGTGAGTAGTATTTGTAATGAAATGCACCCCGAATTTTACTTTTTGTGTTAAGTAAGAATCTGTATTCATGAAATCTGGAATATCGTCTGTCGAAAATGAACCCAAGTAACGAAAACAAATTAAGATGGATTAAGATCTTTTCATGAAAAGTAAACTATAAATTATTTTGGCCTGGTATTTAAAATGAAATCAATCTGTTTTATATCCAAAGATTCGATATCTGTGATGAAATAATTCAATGTAAAGAAACATAACAATACTAAACATTCTTCAAAATTTGACTGTTATATTGTAAAAAATGACAGGTTAAAGTACGTGAATTAAAAGATAACTCAGTGGTGAATATAATGTGTTTATTAAAAATCTTCAGAATCAGCAACTTTCGTAAAAGTGAGTTATGCAGTTGCAAACATAATAACAAAAAAAGTAAAACCATATTCGGATGCTAAATTTGTTAAGGAATATTTGGAAAGTGTGATGGAAATAATATGTCCAGAATGGAAAAAAAAAATATTTCAAAGTGTAAGTTTATCTCGACAAGCATTATGCAGGCCTGTGGATGAAATTGGATGCTTCATTGAGAACACTTTCAAAATTAGATCATCAAAATTCAAAGTTTATTCTCTTTCACTGGATGAAAGCACAAGTGTTACTGATTCAGCCCAACTAGGAATTTTTGCCTGTGGTGTTGACGAAACTTTTAATGCAACAGAAGAATCAGCAGGCTATATCCACTCAAAGGAACTACAAAATCACGAGATTTTTTGAAGCAGTTCGGTCAACATTAAATCGATTTCCATAGGAATTCTATCATTTTTCCGGTATTAAACAGATGGAGCGCAAGCAATTGTTGTAAAGTAGGAAGGTTTAAGCAAATTAATTAAATATTAAGCTTGCAAAGAGCATTGATGCTTAATTTTCACTGCATCATTCATCAACAAATTGTATTCAAATCGCTCAAGATGAAGGTGGTAATCAAAGCAGTGGATTAAATCGCGGGGTTTGAATCATCGTCAATTTCAGGAATTATTTAAAACTCCATGTTTAAAGTACAATGATATAACATATTATTCGGAAGTAAAGTAGCTTAACCGTTCTCAAATGTTGATATGAGTGTAAGATTTCAAACACATAATTAAATTATTCTTTGAGTGTAAACAGATAAATTTACCAGAGTTTGAAGATCACCAGTTGTTTTGTGATTTTGCATATTTATTTTCTTCTATCTTCAATAGAAGAAAGTATTGTATTAGAAACATTTTTCGACTTCCGGTTTTCGACGGATTTACACGTTTTAAGGGTCAGAGATCCCCCAAAACATGTTTATATAAAATGTCTGTCTGTCTGTCCATGTGTCCGTGTATCGCCATTGTACCATCGAAAAGTGTATGAAACTATGCATAGAATTGTACCAAATTTTTTGTTTATGTTTCTGGCTATGGCCAGAGGGTCCTCTTTCAATTTGGAAATATTTCACAGGAAGGGGGCACTGTAATTTTGATGTCTGTGCTATTTTCATTGTTGTACCATCGAAAAGTATATGAAGTTATGCATAGAATTGAGCCAAAATTTTTGTGTATGTTTTTGGTTATGGCAAGCAGATCCTCCCTGATTTAAAAAAAAAAATTGCCTAAAGGGGGAGCTGTAATAGCGATGTTTGTGTCATTTTTATTATTGTATTATAGAAAAGTGTATAAAGTTATGCATAGAATTGATCCAAATTTTTTATGTACGTTTCAGGCTATGGCCAGCAGGTCCTGCCTGAATTTGAAAATTCCGCCGAAGAGGGCGCTATAATTGCGATGTCTGTGCCATCTTCATTATTGTACCGTGTAAAAGTGTGTTAAGTTATACATAGAATTGAACTAAATTTTTTGTGTATGCTTTTGGCTATGGCAGGCAGGTCTTCCCTGAATTTGAAAAAATCCTGCCGTAAGGGGTACTTTAGTAGCGATGTTTTTGCCTTCTTTATTGTACCATCAAAAAATTTTGAAGTTTATGCATAGAATTGAACCAAATTTTTTGTATATGTTTTTGACTAAGGCAAGCAGGTCCTGGCTGAATTTGAAAATATTCCGCCGGAAGGGGTTCGATGTAACAGCAATTTTTGTGCCATTTTCCTTATTGTACCTTAAAAAGCGTATAAATTTATGCATAGAATTGAACCAAATTTTATGTGCATGTTTTTGTTAATAGCCAGCAGGTCCACATTGAATTTGGAAATATTCCGCGGGAAAGCGGCGCTGTCAGAACGAATTTTTTTTTTAGTTTTCTTGATTTTTCTTATCTCTATTGTCCATAGGCGAGTCGTGCAGCGGCGGGAACTCGTGTCCTGCTAAGCCGGCTATTCGCAAACAGTTGATGACAGCAGAATAAGGAAAAGCTATTGATTCTTATGAATATCATGTTCTAGATTAACTCGTTTTTAGTCCGATTAATTGACTGAATCAGGAATTTTAGATGAAAATCAAAGTATGTATAGTATTGAACTAATAATATTGAAGTATTAACATGCGTAACTACTTTTAAAAAAATTAAGATGTATGAGATAGATGAAAAATTTGGTATTGGCACTAACCTGTTTGTCGATATGACTGGCCATCTAAAGAAAGGGAACAAGAGTCTCGGAGGGAAGGATCAATAGATAAACAGACTGGATCTGCATTCCAGACGAAACTTGCACTTTGAAAACAGCAACTGCGTGCAAATGCAATTATCCATTTCCTAATATTAGCTGCTCAATCGGAAGTTAATGATTTAAGGAGATACTCTATTTTGATTTCAGATTTCAAACTCGAATTTAAAAATAGATTTGAAGATTTCAAGAAGCTCCGCTCACATTTTTCCTTATTTTCAACTGATATAAATTTCTTACCAAAATATATACTGATAGAAAGTTGAGAATTACGATGCGATTCAGAATTGAAAGAGAAGTTCCAACAGGTTGAATTAATGGAATTTTACGAAACTTATTAATACAAAGATAAATACCAGCGGCTGAATAAACAATTCTATTTATCTATTCTTTACTTGGAATCACATATGTGTGCGAGTAACTTTTTATCACGATGGCGTTTATTAAATCCCAACTGTGATCAAAAATCACAGATGAACAGATACAAAATGCCTTGGTAGTCACAACGATATCTGTCGAAATAGATTTGGATACACTTTGTTCTGCCAAATAATGTCAAGTGTCTCATGAATAAAAGAATTTTCCTAATTTTATTTATGTCGTTTTGATGGAGATAAGTCAAATTATTAAATTCAACTATTTTTATATAATTTTATAATAGTGAAAGCAGCAGCGCCGCAGCAAATTTATCTGTATCATGGCGCTAAAACTTTTGCTTTTCATTCAATACCTATCATCTATGCGTTGATTCTTTATCAATGAAATACCTATACACTTTATGCCTTGTGCCACAGCAGTATCTGCTTACGCCCCTTTTGTTCAGCACTGGAAGATAATATAGAAGAATTCAATACTATAAGAATATTCACGATTTCCAATATTTGATTGATGTGTTCTGTATTATGCAGTGCTCTTCTTAAGGCCATTTCTTTTGGGCGGGCTGCCTGTAATCTCAAATTAACATTCGGGTTGAAGTTTGCGATGTATACATACTACGTCATATTTTTATGCGTATTTCCACGATATGTTTATTCTTACCCAACAGCTGCGTAAAAGGTCTAAGGTGTGCTACAATCTCTCTATTCTAAAAAAAAAGTAACTACCGCTGTCACCGCCGCCGCCGGTTTTGAATTTTTTGTGACCGGAGGTCTTTCTTCGTTAATATTAAGAAAAATAATGCATACAAATATATGAAAATCAGCAGTATTATACAGAAATGTTTGATAAACATGCTGATCCAGACAGTTTTCAAATCGGAGAATTATTTTAAGATATATTTAATTCTAAAGTTGGACAAAATCGTTCCACTAAAAAAGTTTTATAGGAGCAAAAACTATACATCGGAATTTAATAATTTTTAGATCATTTTATACGTTTGAAGTTCCCGGTGTGCAGATTTTATTTCTTTTTTTTAATTTGACTAATTTTTTGAGGTTTTATTTCTATTTTAAATTCAAATTTCAGCATTTCTAGAGATATTTTTTACAGATTTTAGAAAGTGATATTAATTTAAACTGTTGCCAACTGTATAAACAGCGGAAACAATAATGTTTGCTTAAAAATATATATATATATATATATATATTTATGCGTGTAATAAATTAAAAATTTATTTACATTTGACAATTATAAACAGAAAAAAAAAACATTTTGAATTAGAATTAAATAATTATGTACAAAAAGCAGGAACTTATTAAAAATTACGTCATAAAAACTATAATTACACGTGAATTTTAAGAGATAAAGGAATTTGTAAAATAATAAATTTATTAACATGCGTTAGAAGTCTTAAATAGGAGAAATTACGTCATATTTACGTCACATTACAGTTATTACATAAATTGAACACAAAATAATATTGCAAAACGGTTTAAATTTAGAAATTGCGCTAGACATTTATTTGATATTTTGAGAGGATACTTTTCAACTATTTTTGTTAGGAAAGCGCAAATAATATTTCATTTCTAACACAAGTATTTTCACGTGAATTTTCAAAAGAAAAAGAATAGTTTGGTCAAAATTTCGTCAGATTAAAAACGATTAATTTAGAATGTCTTATTTAAAAGAACTTTCTTTTCGCTTTGTTAAAAAATACCGGGAGACAAAGATTCTGTTTACTTAATTCCTTTTATATTAGCTTATTTTGAAATATTTATCTTATTTTACTTAATCAAAGACGAAAACAGCGATTGACATATGTATTTTAGGTACAACTTAGTTACCCCGTCGACCAAAAACCTATCATTCGCCAAACTATAAGATTAAATGCCAATAATATTTGATCGTAAATGTCACATTAGATTGACTTTAAGCAAGTTACACGTGTCTACGTCATCAAGTTATTTTTATTTCGACGTTTTATTTGTATTTTTATTAATGCTGCACTAATTTATTTCTTCTTTCGTTATTTAAAATAAAAATGATGTCAATTTGTATAATTTGGCGAGTGCTTTGGCGATTTATATAATTTGGCGAAATTGGTCGACGGTTTAATTAAGTAGTATCGCAGCGGATTTGGCCTTAAAATTCCCCAGTCAAAGAGAAATGAATAGAAATCCGTTTATAGGGAGATCGCCATTGTTTTTTAAATTATAATGCAATCTTCCGAAATTTTTTTAAACCCTATCAAATTAGCGTACTTTTAGAGTCTGCGGTGTCTGAACGGGGGTTGACGAGCGTAGCTCGTAGGGGGCAGAGCCCCCTGTTAGTTAAAAAAAACTGCAGCCAAGCAAGCAACTTTGATTCTAGAACTTAGCCGGACAAGAAAACAGGTTGAAGATCCCTGTTCTAGATGTTCTTTCTTTTTTTGTGTAAAATGAATTCTGTGATGCTGATTGTCATTACTAAATTTCTCCAAAACATATATGCATGCGATTTTATAGTGTTTGCATTAGACGATAGCTTTGATGATATGTAGTATACATGTTTGAATTTTTGTACAGAATATTTTGTGAAAATAAAGTACTAATATTTAGCATAAAATACCAATATTAATATAAAAACACTTCATCAAGCTTAAAATGAATATTTACCATAAAGCTTTCATTCGGTATTTTTTAACCACTAGGGGGCTCGGCCCCCTACGAGCTACGCTCGCCAACCCCCGTCCAGACACCGTAGACTCTAAATGCACGCTAATTTGATCGGCTTTAAAAATATTTCGAAAGATTGAATTATAATTTAAAAAACAGTGGCGATCTCTCTATAAACGGATTTCTATACATTTCTGTTTGATTGGGAAATTTTAACGCCAAATCCGTTGCGGTACTACTTGATTATCCCGTCGACCAATTTCGCCAAATTATACAAATTGTCAATTTTTATTTTAAATAACGAAAAAACAAATAAATTAGTACAACATTAATAAAAATACAAATAAAACGTCGAAATAAAAATAACTTGATGACGTAGACACGTGTAACAACATTTCAAAATAAGCTGATATAAAAGGAATTAAGTAAACAGAGTCTTTGTCTCCTGGTATTTTTTAACAAAGTGAAAAGAAAGTTCTTTTAAATGAGACATTTTAAATTAATCGTTTTTAATCTGACGTAATTTTGACCAAACTATTCTTTCTCTTTTTAATATTCACGTGAAAATACTTGTGTTAGAAATTAAATATTATTTGCGCTTTCCTAACAAAAATAGTTGAAAAGTATCCTCTTAAAATATCAAATAAATGTCTAGCGCAATTTCTAAATTTAAACCGTTTTGCAATATTATTTTATGTTCATTTTATGTAATAACTGTAATGTGACGTAAATATGACGTAATTTCTCCTATTTAAGACTTCTAACGCATGTTAATAAATTTATTGCTTTACAAATTCCTTTCTCTCTTAAAATTCACGTATAATTATAGTTTTTATGACATAATTTTTAATAAGTTCCTGCTTTTTGTACATAATTATTTAATTCTAATTCCAAATGTTTTTTTCTGCTTATAATAGTCACGTGTAAATAATTTTTTAATTTATTTACACGTATAAATATTTTTTTTTTTTTTGAAGCAAACATTATTGCTTCCGCTGTTTATACAGTTGGCAACAGTTTAAATTAATATCACTTTCTAAAATCTGTTAAAAATATCTCTAGAAATGCTGAAAATCTGAATTTAAAATAGAAATAAAACCTCAAAAAATTAGTCAAAATAAAAAAATTAATGCAATCTGCACTCCGGCAAATTCTAACGCATAAAATGATCTAAAAATGATTAAATTCCTATGAACAGTTTTTGCTCCTATAAAACTTTTTTAGTGGAACGATTTTGTTCAACTTTAGCATTAAATATATCTTAAAATAATTCTTCGATCTGAAAACTGTCTGCATCAGCGTGTTTATCAAACATTTCTGTATAATACTACCGATTTTCATATTTTTTTATGCATTATTTTTCTTAATATTAACGAAGAAAGACCTTCGGTCACAAAAAATTCAAAACCGGCGGCGGCGGCGGCGGTGACAGCGGTAGTTACTTTTTTTTAGAATAGAGAGATTAGATCACGAGGAGTATATTTATTATATTTGAATCAGGCTAATAAACTTTCAAGAAAATTGGAGTTGATAATTTATTTTTGTTTATTCCGTGAACGGAATAAGTAAATATTTCACATTTTAAAAACATATCATTTGTTTTTAGTTGAAAACGAATTCTAGTATGAAGTATACTGATTATTATTCCTACATTTCTCAAAACATACATGCGTGGCCTTATTGTTTGAATTAAACGATAGTTTTCGTGACATGTAATATACAAGTTTGAATTGTTTGTACAGTATATTTTCTGATAATTAAGTACCCTTATTTAGCATGTAACTGCCAATAGTAATCTAAAAAATTCTTCATCTAGATTAAAACTAATATTTACTATAAAGCTTCCAAAGCTTTGGAGTCTTTCTTAAACCTTCCAAGTTGTAGCAGTGCTTTTTTTGCACCTCAAGAAGAAATACAAAGAACTTTCAAAGTTACTAGTGCAATTCTTATTTTTATATATTTTTTTTCTTACTTTATTGTATCACACCAATTTCTTAAATATTTTAACATGACATAAAGTTTTAATTCGATTTTTTAAAGTCATTCGATCATGAGACTTAACATCATATTTAAATCAGGCTAATAAGCTTTGTGTAAATTCGGATAATTTCTTTTTTTGTTGTTCTGTGAACAAAATAAATAAATAACACATATTTAAAAGAATTTTGATTTTAACAAACAAAGAAAACATAATAACTACAAAAAAGTCTTAATAAAACCATCAAATTAAAAAATAAAATCTTGTGTTATTAAGAAAATTTGTGTCTTTATCGTATCACACCAGTTTGTTGAACATTTTAATGAAAGAAAACACAAATAATTTAAGTATATTCATAATAAATAATAACCTTTTATAAAATTATTTATGCACAGCTCTGGAAGAAAATGATAGTTCTTTTCAAATTTTGCTACATATAATTATAAAATATAGTTCCAAATACTACTTAACTGGAAGAACCATTTATCAATAAATGACATTGCTTTCTGAGAGTCGTTTTCACGCTACAAATTGCATATTTTAAAAACTTTAAAATTTTTAATAGCTACACAGAATCCTGAAAAATATTTTTAAACTACAGTTAAAACTCCTTTTGTGCACGAAATACATGTGTTCAAAAAGTTTTCATATTCCAATTCTTAATTTTTTTATTACGTTATTGGCTTTTACATATTTCCTTTTACATTTCCTACGGTTATAATTTTACCTTGTTAGTTATTTGTGGAAAAATATCATTTATTTAATAATTATTAAGATGCTACTTGGCACATGTTAATATAAATTTATAAACAACGTTAAAATAGTCTGCTCATAATTTGCATATTTTGGCGTTTTAACGTTGTTTTTAAATTTATATAATATTACTTATTTATTAACTATATAAACGGTCAAGTGCGAGTATTACTCACGCACAGCGGGTTCCGTACAATAATATATGAATTAGTAAGTGTATTATTAAAAAATACCGTTGTTAAAAGAATACTAAGACTTTGTAAAAACTTTATAATGTAGGGTTGGGTATAGCTGTATAGTATTCAGGGTGCAAAGGAAAGTCCCTTTAACCTGAAAATACTTGCGAACGGAGAGAACTACAGCTATACAAGTCAGCTAACGGTTCAGTAAAGCGACTACGCCCGACCTAATGCAAACGACAGCAGCACCTTTATTGGCAAAATTTGGAAGATAGCCATTGCAAATCAAAAACGAAAAGAGGTAGTTCAAAATTTCCAATTACAAAGTTTTAGAGCATCAATTAATTAGTATGAAATGACATTTCGTTCACAAGGATAAGATAAATCTTCGCCAGCGTATCCAAAAATCGATGAGCGACGATTCTACTTTGCCTATTCACATTCAGGAAATGTAGCAGTGCACAATTGCAGATTCTGACGTTGTACTGTGCTGCAATGTCTGTAAAGAGTTAATTTCTAATGAATTTAAAATTTTAGAATAACCCTTTCAGGGCTAGAAGAATTCTGTTTGTAAACTGATGAAATAGTTGACTGACACCAGAATATTCAAACGAATTTCTCAGAAAACAAAAACTTGCTAATTTGCACTTTCATTACAAAAGCAAAATTTTATTAAAATATTCTTGGTGCCAATTGTCAGTTTTGGTATTAAAATTAGGTGGCTAGACTGCCAAGCCACCGCCCTTGAAAGGGTTATATCTATGTCATCGTATTGAAGAGGCTTTAAAATAGACGTCCAATACTGAGAAATGTGCACGCAGAATTACTCTCACGAATACAAACGTGTATTGTGAGCAATGGCAAACATTTCAAACATACTGAATATTAACTTTTTATCACTGTGAGACAGTTAGTCTTTTTTAAATGTGATTTTATCAAAATGTATTGAGATAAGTACGTATTTATATCATAAATTGTGCGTACTTCTTCATACTTCTGACTATTCCATTCAAACGTTTACACAAAATGGAGCGCATCAATTTTGGATATTTTTGGGTAAACAGGCAAAGATTTATCTTATGCATGTAAACCAAATGTCGTTTTCTACTAATTAATTGATGCTCTAACACTTTCTAACTGGAAATTTTGCTCTATCTTTTTTCGCTTTCGAATTGCAGTGACTCTCTACCAAATTTCGCCATTAGGGGGCGCTGCTGTCATTTTCATTAAATCGGGCGTAGTCGCTTTACTATATCGTTACCTTTCTTGCACAGCTGTAGCTCTCTCCGTTCACAAGTATTTTCAGGTTAAAGGGAATTTTCTTTGCACCCTGTATAAATGGATATAGCATGAAAGTTCAAAAATATATAGAACCTAAGAAATAGCAAATATAGCTATTCTGTATATTTGTTATTCCATATAGGTTTTTAGATAACCTTTAAAGACATAGTAGGTGTATTGAGAAAACCACTCAATGGAAACTAGTCGCGAATCCCATAGTATTTAAGTGATTAATTCTCATTAAATTAGTCTGTTTTTGACAATTTGACGTTTATTGCTTTTATACTGCTGGGCATTGCATTACATACATATATACTTAAAATTTGTCCGTCCGTGTCTTTAAAGGTTAATATCTCGGCTAATTACCGACTATTTTTTCCGAAATTCATGATCAATAATGCTTTTATACTTCTGCTACGATAGGTACCTCTAGCTTGGCTCAACACGTTTGATGAAGCCCGTAAATCGAAATTTGAATGTAACGAAAAAATGCGATTTTCTCAAAAACTATGTGACCTAGGGTAATCGCTATAATTTTCCTGCAAGGTTTAAATTAATGTCTACTACCTCTAATTTTTTCATGATTTTAGTTTCAATAGATTCGGAATTAGATGAGGGAGAACATATTTTTGCACTATATTTTCCACCATAAATTTGAAAATAAATATATTTTTTATTTCAGCGTTACGAAAGCTTTCACACGATACCCCACAAGATATACAAAGAAAAAAAATTTTTTTTCAAGTAACTTAATTAGCCCCTCCAGATTTTTCCAAAATATATTTATGAATATCTTTTAAGCTGTAAATATGTGGGTCAATACTCTTTATTACTTCCCCGAATTTGAACTTTCCACGTTGCATAGTTTACGAGTAAAAGGTATGTGACAGACAGAGAGACAGACAGACAGACGGACAGATACAGGAGTGATCTTATAATGGTTCCGTTTTTACTTTTTAAGTACGGAACCGTAAAAAGAGATATTTCTTTTTGTAATTTTATAATTTTGCAATACGTAAAATTTATAATGAGAAGATATTTGAAAAAAAAATTAATTGTAACCATTGAAAATGTTACCTAATATTTTTACTGCGGAATAAAATTTTAAATTATATTTTAAAAATGCAAGTTATGTATAAAATGTTATAAAATGCTTTGCAATAAAATACTGAGGTAAAGAAAATAAGCAATGACGATGAGCATGTTTAATCCATATCTGTGTATATTCATCTCAGCTCTGCCTAAAATTTCTTTAGAATTCTTCTTTTACATGAAATGTTTTATAAATATTAATAACTCATAACATAAATATTAAAAAAACTCCTTATGTATAATAAAATAAAAATTATTTTCATGCACCAAATCCTTATTATAAATTAGGGAAAACTATAAAGAGGTTAATAAGATTTACAACATAAAAATATAACATGATAAAATATACCATTGAAAAATAGTAAATTATTGATTTTCTCTCCCATGTAATTACAACATTTTTTTTTCTTTGGCATGAAACCTGTCATAAGGTTGTTCGTTTATTGTTAAATACTAAAACAAAATCCCCTAGAAAGATTGTTTTCAAAAGATTTAATTCTATAGAATTAATGAAATGTGATGCAATGACCTTTAAAATATCTTACTCGAGCTAATTATTTTTACTACTTACTTAAAATAATTCGTATTTTCAAAGAAACGCCAGTTTCCACAAAATAATAATTTAATTATGCGTTAAAATAATTATTTCATAATTGTGAAAAATGTAATATCTATTAACTAAAACTAAAATATACAGCATTTATAAATGTATAATAAAAGATGTTTTAAAACATATCCTATGGATTATCATGTTTTGTTACGCATACCTGTTGTTTGCAGTAATAATAAAACTAATTATAATAAATAAATTAAGCTAAAGCCCATAGAGATTAGATGTTTGATTATTTTGCCCTGAAAAAAAATATGTATAATACATTTAATAACTTGACATAAAATAATCTGATAAGTTAAAATAACTGTAAAAAGTATCTTAAAAGGACAAAAATTAAAATACTATCTATAAACACTAAGCTTTTATTGTGATTCTTACTGTGATAACACTGCTATAATTATTAGAACATGTTCTGAAAGGAAAAAAAATAATAGGAATTAGCAGATGAGATAAGTCTTCAGATCCAAAATAGTAAAATTTCCATTTTGTGTTTTTTAGACTTCGATAGTTGTGTTTTCCGGGTTTGCGGGCGCGAAATTTTAAAATTAATAAAGCAGAAAATGTAATTTTTTGAAGTTCTAAAAGGAGAATCAATGCCCAAATAGTGTGATTTTAGCTTTTTTTCATATTCTATCATTATATTTTTAACCAACAGGCCACACTAGTATATTAGCCTGCCCGAAGTCGGAGTCGTTAAAATATCCCGAAGTCGGAGTCGGTCATTTTTCCCACCGATTCCGCAGCACTGATCTAGAGAACAAGAGATTCTTCAAATATATACATTACGAAAGTTTGATAGAAGCGAGAATCAAAAGGTAAACGGCGTACTACAGTGTAATACAAATATGAGTTAAACACGAAGAATTTTGTCAAAAATTCTCGACAGATAAATTCAAAATAAGGTAATTGTTCTAAAGGATTTCAAATGTAGTGAAAATAAAATGAACAAAGAATTAAAAAAATTGTTTTTAACTTGTATTTTTTATAATGGATGCATAGCAATTTTATTTTCTTTGGAACTAAAGTATACACTTAAATCATAAACTAACAACTGTGGAAAATGCATACACTTGGGCAGAGTTATTCTAGAATGTGATTAATACCATTTCCAAAAGTGAGTAACAAAAAATTTTTGAAATTTTTAAAGTCAGAAATTCTACGATTAAATAAGGCTTAAATTATAGCAGGATGTCCCAGGAAAGAATCAAGCTGGGTTTAATTTTTTACCTGTTGTAGATAAACACCGCAAATTCCAAAAGTGCTAAGAAAATGTGAGATTAAGTATAATATTGATTATGTAATCCTGCCATTTTTTTATTATTTTTTTAAATTTGATACGGTCTCTGGATTATATAAATTGTATTAAAACAATTTTAACCATTTTCTGGTAAATAAAACAGCAAAAAGTACATTCTTTTACGACTAAAACTCACCAAGATATGGTAATTTGAATTTTATGAAATTTCGTAGTCCCGGCAGTGAATCAGCCAAAAGATCTATAAGTGCCGGAAAGCTCCAAAATTTCATAAAATTCAAGGTACTATAACGGTAAGCTTTGGTCGTAGCAGAATTGACCTGTTTCTGTTTTATTCGTCAGGCTCAATTTGCTTCTAAATATAACTTATGGACACAGGGACGTTATGAATATTTTAAAAATGAAACTTCTTAAAAGTCAATGACAGGAATATTTCATCAACATAATCATAAATATTTCCTTATTTTAATCACCTTTTTTTAATTTACATAGAAATTATCATATCCAGTTTACACTGGCTACATATCTGCAACAGGTAAAATATTAAAGAGCGTTTTTATTTTTTGATCATTATGTACGTATAATGTACAACCAGTGGACTACTGATTGAATGCTGCTAAACTAAAGTATCTAGAAAATTTTACTTATAAAGTAACTAATAATGAAAGTATTAACTTAGGAAATTTGCAGAAACTTATGCTGTAATTTTACGAATCTTATCAAACAAATAGATATACAGATGGTTTTTCTGCACATTCATTTTACCAAAGGTACTATATATTTAATTAATATTTATAAAAAGCTAAAAAACACCAAAAAAGGAATTTTCATTTTATCACTCTTAGAAAAAAAGGAAAGAATGCTTTGCTTACACTGTACCTTTCCTATATATTTCTTGCACTTAATAACATAAAAAATTAAAATGTTACTTTCGCAATTAAACCAATATATGAGTCGTTCAGTGCACAAATCGATTAACTCCATCAAATGAAAATCTTCAGTATAAACAGTTAAAGTTATTGTCAATACTATTAATGTCCGTAAACGTCTGTATGTATGTGTGTAACATTCGCCCTTGTGACCGGAACTCCTTCGCTCCCGGGCCACGCAGAGCGTCTTATGATATGTCGATTCGCACCGCCGTTTTCTCGGACACCCGGTCTTTGCGGTTTCGAGAAAATCCCGCCGTAATTACGGACGCAATTAGCTAATTAACGACTCATTGTCGAAGGAAAAATGAATCTTTTTTTATCCAAAAGCAACTCTCTGACTACAATGGGACCCTCTTCCGAGGCTAGCTTTCGGAGCACTACCATTGGAGGATTCACAAAACCTGAACCCCGATATATCTGTCGAGGCTAGCTACTGGGAGATAAAGGGAATTCCCAATCGAATCTCCGGAACTATGGATCCTAGAAATTCGTAAAAGGTGTAGAAACACGCGGAAAAAAATCTACTTTATTTTGGTACAAATTTCATGTTTGTACGATGTGTAGAACTTAAAAAATCCACTAAAAATCGATAAATCCTTTCAAAATTTAATCTTTTTATCAAAGCCAGGTGTTCATGAATTTCATTATCGACTGCCGGGATTATTCTTTCTCGCCAGACACATCGGCACCTGTCCTCCCGTCTTTCAGAGTACGAAATTTAAACTTTTTAAATATTGAATATTTAGATTAAATTTTTTTACATACCGACGTAAAAAATTTCGCCGATTTCATACATACCCAGTTCAAATTCGTAGCTTAATTACGAGCCGAGATATTAATTATTATTTCATTAATTGGATCATTGCTTTGAAACTTTACTTTCCACGTGTTTTTTATCTCAGACATGAAGTCGCGATCTGTATGTGTATTGGACAATGAGGTGCATTTTGAATCCTTTTTAGGCAGATAGGGGGGGGGGGGGGGGCGCTGAATTCCTTTTTTAAAAATTAGCGTTTATGACCTTTTTAGATACCGTTTTTTGAGAGAGTCGCGTGCTTCGCCCGCTATCGCATAATTTTTGTTAGGTTTGTGTCGATGGGAGGGGGGGGGGGGGGGGTGAAGGTAATACTTTTGATTAAATATCCCAATTAAATCAAATTACAGATATTATTATGACAAAGACCAGCATGCTTCGCCCGTTATCGGATAATTTCTGTGCGTGATAGCTTATTTGTAAGTTGCGATATTAATTTTTATTTAATGAATCTGCATGTGTAGTGGACAATGGGGTGCGTTTTGGATCCTTTTCAGGCAAACGAGGAGGGGCGCTGGTTTTCTTTTTTAAAAATTAGCTTTTATGACCTTTTTAGATACCGTTTCTTGAGGGAGTCCTCAGATATATGCTACTTATTAAATATAAAAATGTCAAATTTTTAGTTACACTATTTCCGAATAGTAATTTTAGCAAGTTTCTTAATTTCTAGCTTAAGACCGCCACCAACTCGAGTAACATATCCACTGATAGGTTTTTTAACACAGTTTCGTTCAGATACACTTTTGTTATGAATAGTGTGCGCTCCCTGTTGGTGGAATGCGGAACTAACAGAATTCTTGGTTTATAACGCCACCATTACGACTCGTGTATCTACGGAAATGTTGCGGGAAGGAGTTTCCTTCAGATACGCTTTTGGTTCGAATAGAGTGCGCTCCCTGGTGGCGGAATGCGGAACTAACGTAACGCAATTTTCTTAAAATTAGGAAAAATAACAAGTAGATGTGTCTTGAAACATTAAGATAGTTCATAACACATTGAGATATATGCTACTTATTAAATATAAAAATGTCAAAAGTTTAGTTACCACTATTTCCGAATAGTAATTTGTGCAAATATCTTAAATTCTTGCTTAAGACCGCCACCACCTCGAGTAACATATCTACTGGTAGGTTGTTTAACGGACTTTCCTTTCGACACAGTTTTGTTATGAATAGAGAGCGCTCCCTGGTGGTGGAATGTGGAACTAATAGAATTCTTGGTTAAGACTGCCACCGTCTATAGAGGAGATTTATTAGATCAGAGTCCAGGTTCGTGGATGAATGAAAAAAAACTCCAACACGAGGATTTCGAGGACTTACTTCTTTATTATGAAACTTTTTAAAAGGAGGACCATGATGGTACAGTGGACGGGAGAAGTCAGACGAGACTGCCCGACGGGGCAGCCCCCGGAGGGCAGAGAGCCGAGGTCTGTCACACCCAAGATCAGAGGCAGTAGTGGTCAAATATTCATTACAATCACTCACTCATTGGCGAGATGAATAGCAACATCTGTACTGTATTGGCGATGAATATTGGTGGCGTGGACAAAGGAATCATAAGCATCTCGAAGTATTACATAGAATTCAAACTTACGCCATGGCGAGCTATTTATGGTTACACGTGTCCTAACATTCTTGTGGTAAGGGAAAGTGGTTAGAG
The DNA here is from genome assembly GCA_963932465.1 of Maratus speciosus. Taxonomy (NCBI): domain Eukaryota; kingdom Metazoa; phylum Arthropoda; class Arachnida; order Araneae; family Salticidae; genus Maratus; species Maratus speciosus. The sequence goes on along the minus strand of OZ010788.1, from coordinate 363,958,503 downwards.
AAATAGGAACACGTGATTTTTAGATGCACGTTACAGATCTAAGTGCAGCTGCAAATTAGTCAGCAATGGGCATATGGTTTGTATCCGACAAAGTACAAGGGTGAGAATTGAATACTAATGCAAGCCCAGAGGCTGGGAAAATATGCGTTAGATAAGGTCGGCTGCAAAGCGAAAAGAGATTCATTTGTATTTTATTCTTTTACATTATTTCAATGGAAAATAATTGCGGTTAAGATCTTATTCTATCGTGTGAATTTGAAAGACAGAAAAAGGAACCGAGATAAATGATGTCTGCATTTAAAAAGAACTTTAAAAAGTAAAAGCGAAACTTACAGTAGTGAGAGGGGGGGGGGGGGGAAGAATGACTAAAGACATATGAAATTAACTCTAAAATGTCAAATTTAAACTAAATATTTTATTTGAAGGGGGGGGGGGGGAGAATAATGACAATTTTATAATAATCCAGTAAAGTTAAAAGTTGATTTTTTTAGAGGGGAAAGGAGGAATAATGAATATATAACGGTAACGCCGTTATATATATCACCCATTACCACCAGAAAAAAAACTGTGAATCTTGAAGAACAGTTTTTTTTTTTTTTTTTTTTTTTTTATATATTTGAAGATTACTTTGTCCACTCCATACATATAAGTATTTAAAACAGATATTACATAATAAGAAAGATACGCCTCCATATATATATACACGTAACATATAACTGTGTGCTTGCAATTCTTTAAATGTTTGCATAAAGCAAAACTTTTCAGGTCATGATAAATGGCGCCTTTTTATTTTTATTCAATTCTTGGTATTTATTAGTCAGTCACCAAGAAAGTGCAAATAATAATTTTTTGATTTAACAGGATCCTTTTTAAATATCTTTTTAGTATTTGATTAAGAGGCTGGTACCAGCATTTTTCATGACCAAAATAAGAGAAGTAAATATATTTTTTTTAATAACTTGTTATAATAACTTCTCAAAATAAAAATAATATAATATAAGTGCAAGCAACAAAATACACAGATACTACTTTAAAATGAAAAAGAAAATAAATGACATATGCATGTCTGTTAATAGAAGCTAAATGAAAGAATATAAAAAAATAAAAAGAGTAGAAAATTGGTTTTCGTGCACACCGCACAGGACTACAAAAGAATGGGATGCATATAGCATGCCTATGAATAGGTGTAGCCCTTAATCTTGTTAATAAACAAGTGTGATGGCGTCAGTTTAGAACATCAGCCCTAGGGGGAGAGGGAGTTATGAGACCCAGACACCAAGTGATACCTAGGTCCCTGCTCCCCAAAGATCACATTGATCTTCAAAGGAGCATGCGTCAATGTATCATATAAAAAGTTTTGTTTACTGAATTGAAACAACAATTCAAGGGTTTTGTCTCTCTACACAATGAAGTTTGGACCCTTAGGGCAAAAATTTTGAACGGGAACAAAACTTCAGAGGGGATAAATTAAAATAATAAAAAAAACTGAGATAAATATCTCACATATCAAAGGTAAAAAGACAATCCGAGTGTGTGGAGAGACTGGTGACATGATCGGGTAAGTATAACAACCACAATTTTTTTTTTTAAGTAAATTCTAACTTTGTATTCCTTACAATGTATCGAGTAGGATCTGAACTGTATGTGTATTGTATGACCTTAACTAACGTTTTAAACATTTAGTGTAACTGCACTAGGTTACTAATGCTATAAACAAAAATTTTTGTGTTATTGTGAAGTTATGTTATTACAAGAACGACATAATATCTTAGACGTGTGTATTGTCTAAGTGAAGCTTAACCAGAGATTATATTTAATCTCCAAATTTAAAAGAAAACGTGTAATTATGTACATGTAGAAAACCAAAACAAGTGTGATGAAAACAATTAAAACATCATAAGGTTGAAATTTGAAGAAAATGCATGTGAAGGGGTAGCATCCTGTAAACTGGGCATTCTTTGTTGTGAACCAAAGTGATGATGACATGAAATGTCATGGCATAAAAGAACTATAATAATAGTGGAAAAATTACGAATGTATTAAAAACTTAACCTTTTAATACATGTTTAATTTGTGCATATCATGTCAGGTCAAAAGTAGTTCCTGGTAAAATGAAAACAAAAAAGAAATATCCTAATGTGTAACGTTGAAACCTAGAAACAAAATATTTTCAATTGTGTATAATGTGTTTTTTTTTTTTTACCAAACAAAATATCAATGAACTCAGTTGTAATATCAATGAACTAAATTGTAATTGTATCTCTATGAACCAAAGAAAAATGTGTATTTCAATGAATGAATCAAAGAAAAAGTATTTCACTATGAACTAAAACAGTGTATGTCAGTGAAAAAAAAGAAAATTTCAACGACTTAGATGTATGTTTGTGAACACAGCAGTCTAAGTACCTCAATGAACAAATTATGAGCAAGTATTTCACTGACTTAAAGTGTAAAAGTAATACGATGAACTCAAATGTGTGAGAAAAAAAAAACTTACAATGAACTCATGTGTCTAACCAAAAAGAAAAATATTCCGATGAACTGAAGTGTCTACCAAAACAAAAATTGGTATGAACTGATCTGCAAAACAAATCACAAGAAAGAAAACAAACTATGAACTAATATGTGTAAGGAAAAATTCTGTGAACTAAGTATTGTCATGAAACAAAAATGATAGTGCAATTGGTCCCTGAAGTACACAAAGAATTGACAATGCTATGAACTCGTGTAAAATGTTTTTTCTATGAACTCAATGAACTATGAACTCGTGTAAAGTGTTTTATCTATGAACTCGTGTAAAGTGTATTTTCTATGAACTCAGTGAACTATGAACTCAGTTGTAAAACCTATGAACTCAGTTGTATGACCTATGAACACAAACTCAGTGTGTACATATGGAACCAAGAGCATTGTATCACAAGTACAAAAATGCTTCGCCTAAAGTTAAAACAAACTAACCAAAAAAATTGTGCTTTTAAGTAAAGGAAAGTGAAAAAGGATAAAATGTAACCAGGAAACGCTACTTGTGTGATGAAATGTAACTAAATAAACTTAACTAAGATTGACAAGTGAAATTATATCCAAATTTCTAAAAATAAATCTACAAACTAGTGTAATGATGAATTTTTAAAGTTGAATTAATGTGTACTCTTTCAGCAAAATCTACCTCAAATGTGAAAATCCCAATGTCTGATGAACCGCATCAGAACAATTTTCACAAATGTTCCATTTCGAGATTCATTTAACTATTTGCCGGCTAAATAATCAAATGAAAAAGCAACTCACTGTACACTTGTGTTTATAAAAAAAATCTTGAAAGAATTAAGTCAATTTTAAACATCAAATCAGTATGAATAATTCTGTCGAAAACTGACATAGTAATGTAAATGTATAGGAATGTATAGGAAAATAAAAATTTTAAAAGGAATGCTGTAGATAGTAACTCCTTCACAGTAATGTGTGTTAAATAAAAACGAAAATTGTAAAATGTATGTTACATTGTTTGTTTTTTTTGTTTTGTTTTTTTTTTTAAAGGAAGCTGTTTGAGATGTTTATGGGAATGTATTGCAGTTGTATACTTTTTCTCGCATTTGCTTGATGAATATTTTTAATGATGGACAATAAGGTGCAAAAGCACTGTGGAAAATGTCAAAGTTGGTGTTATTGCTATCATTATTTCTAATGCAATTAATGCATTTTGGAGGGTTTCTACACTGAGGGTCAATGTGTGGCAAGGCACACACCGAGCATCTAATGTCATTATGACACGAAATTGCAATATGATCATTGTATACCTGGCACTTAAAACAACGTTTAACATTTATATATGGTTTAACAGGGTACGGTTTTGATTGTATCATAATTTCCTTATGCATTAATAATTGCCTAGCATCCTGTGGTGCAAGCTCAAAGATCCAATTAAAGGACTTACTATGTAGGAGCTTGTACTTTTTAACAAAGTGAAAATCAGGTTCTGGTATATGGATTAAATCTGAGATACCAAACAAGATATCAGGAATATTTAAATTTTCAGGGAGGTTAAAAATAATGATACGAATAGGCCTAGGTACATTAACTTTAGCAGGGGATAAGGACTTTAGAGAGGAATCGCTAATATCTGTAAATTTTTCATTGTGCTTACCTTGAGTGTGCAGGTCGGAGCTAAGATATGTGTCTTTTTTATGATTTTCTAGTTGTGGTAACTTTTCTTGTTTACACATATAAGAGGGGATAGTTTGTGTAGATTTATCTAGGGCAGATGGAGGGAGTTTGTTGTTGACATCTACCACCTGATCAACCATAGTCTTACTACATTTAGTAAGCTTCCTCTTATATTTCTGTTTGCCTGTAATTTCATGTAATCTCTCTATAAGTTTCTGATTTACAAGAAATAAATTATCTTTATCCTGTTTTAATTTGGAATAATCATCTTTTAGAACATTAAAGTTTAGTTTAAGCACATGAAAATTGAATTTAATGATCTGAAGGAAATCTATAATATTTTCAGACATGGATGCAGCATTTTCGGTCTTAAGTGAATTTTGAATAGATGTGGCTTCCATATTAATGGAATCCGAATACCTGAATAATATTTCCTCAAAATAATCTACCCATGGAGATACAGAAATGGGGTGATTAAAGTCACAAATAGCATTTTTATCATTAGCTGCCATATTTTAAAATTAGCCTGGTGAAGTGTCTGTTATCTCCAAAATCTTTTTATTATTTTCTGGTGTTTATTTAACTTCTGTTGTTTACTTTTTTTGACAGCCAAAATGGAAAAAGGAGGAATTCTTTTTTTTTGAGAGAGAGCAACACAATTAATGCAAAATAAATAATACTAGTATTTCAAAAAGGTGTATGTATGCAAAAACTCTAGTTAGGAGAAATGAAATGCATGCACATAAAATAAAACACAATAAGTTGCCTAAATAAATTATACACAAAAGGGAAAAAATGGAGGGGGGGGGGGGAGTGTAAAAAAATAATATGAGTGTATCAATCACAACATTTCTGAAAGTTAAATTTCTGTCAACATCCAGTTGGATTAAGGTTTCCGAAATTCAATAAAATAAAATAAAACAGGTAATTAAATTGTAATTCAGGTTGAAAATACAAAAAAAAAAACAAAAGCAAACAAGGTCAGAGTCGAGCAACACATGCTGAGAATAATTGTGCAAATGTCACACACAAATGAAAATGTGCAAATGTTGTGAGCGAAATATGCACATATTTATAAAAAAATATCAAATACTGCAAAATCTGGAGCAGAGAACTTTTTTGTTGCCTATCGGCGGAATAAGTGTACTTTCAAAGTATGCCAGTGGGGCTAAAGGGTTAAACTCTAGATTTTTGAATGCCTAAAAAATCATTTTTACGAAAAAGGAAACATAGCATGTTTATGTAAATTCACGTAAGAGAAAAAAAGTATGAGAAGTTTGTCATGATTAAACCATAAAAACATTATAAGTGAAATATTAATAAAAGTATAATAATTTTTATCATTTTAACTGCAAAAAGTACTTAAAACAAACAAACAAACGCAGCTTGGAAGAAGATAATAAGGAGCAAATATGCTATCACTGTTAAAAATATTATAAAAACAATAGTTCAGAAGTGATTTCTTCGTTCAAGCTGGCTAAATCAAAACAAACATATGAAAATGCAACTGTTATCAAAGTGTAAGTATTTTTCCCCTTTTTGAAGTAACGTGACAAAATTTTCTCTTTGACTGTAAACTTAATAAAATCCATTCTGTCACTTTTTATAGACAGCATACAGCTTTATCTTTGAGCATAAAAACAGAGCGAACTGAAAAAATCAACGCTTTTTTTTAATTAAAATTTATATTGTTTCAGTGACGAACTGAATCGGAAAAAAAACACTTTTGAAAAAAGAAAATAATGTAATTAACGCCCTGTTTTCATACGCCTATTATTCTATCAAGAATATCAAATTTTTGTATCTTCGTATGTTTTTTTTTTTTTTTTTTTTTTTTTTTTTTTTTTTCAAGAGCACGTATTAATTTTTTTGAAGTCACTGAAAGTAATAATCGTGTGTAATGTTGTTGTGCTTTTATTGTTGCAATGATTTTTCTTTGTATGAAAATAGCACAACATCTGAATCATTTATGAGATTTCACAAAACTTTATGTGCACCGAAAAAAATTTTGGAGGCATATTTCACAAGCGAAGCACTGTAGAAACCCTAGGTGATTTTTTTTTATCACACACAAATAGGTGCAATGCACCTTTTTTTTATATGCACCTTGCACATTTCAATATTTTAATTTATGACGACACAGATGGGTTCCAGCCGACGCGCAACACAAAATATTTTCACAAACAGTGGTAGAACGATCTTGCTTCTTTCAAGTTGACCATAGCGCACAAAAAAAACAAAAAAAAAACACATGTGTTGAGAGGTTTTGATCTTTGCAGTAGTGACATACTGTTGATAAAGGAACGTTGCACATATTAAGGTATGACGACACAGATAATCTTTTTGCCGACGTGCAGTAAATATGCATATATTCACAATCGAAACTGTCGGTGAGTTTCGTTTTTGAGATATGCGCTCGCTGAGTACAGAAAGATTTTCCCGATAGAATGGAGCAGGAGTATGAAGAAACAAGAACTTCAAGCAGGAGGGGAATCAGTGATGCAGGCGTCGTACATTGTCGGAGAAAAGAGAAGAACTGCTGCAGGAGGTGACATCATTCGATGACCCCGTTGAGCACCGCAGTGTCAAGATCTTTGCGTCAGGCTAGTGTAAAGTCGGGAGAAAGAGGCACTCTCCAAATCCGTTGGGGTAGCGAGAAAGGGAAATCCCCTGAAGTTGACATCGGCGAGCGAACAGAGTAGGGCAGCCGGAACTCCCGTGGGGAAAAAGAACATCCTTTCTCGTCGCTGGTAAAGCATGATACGGAAGGAACGATACTTCTCCTCGTACTTTTTTTTTTTTTATTATTACTGTTGGAGAAAAAAATCTGGGCAATGGCACCAATTTGTATAGAGGAGATTTATTAGATCAGAGTCCAGGTTCGTGGATGAATGAAAAAAAACTCCAACACGAGGATTTCGAGGACTTACTTCTTTATTATGAAACTTTTTAAAAGGAGGACCATGATGGTACAGTGGACGGGAGAAGTCAGACGAGACTGCCCGACGGGGCAGCCCCCGGAGGGCAGAGAGCCGAGGTCTGTCACACCCAAGATCAGAGGCAGTAGTGGTCAAATATTCATTACAATCACTCACTCATTGGCGAGATGAATAGCAACATCTGTACTGTATTGGCGATGAATATTGGTGTCGTGGACAAAGGAATCATAAGCATCTCGAAGTATTACATAGAATTCAAACTTACGCCATGGCGAGCTATTTATGGTTACACGTGTCCTAACATTCTTGTGGTAAGGGAAAGTGGTTAGAGAAATAGGAACACGTGATTTTTAGATGCACGTTACAGATCTAAGTGCAGCTGCAAATTAGTCAGCAATGGGCATATGGTTTGTATCCGACAAAGTACAAGGGTGAGAATTGAATACTAATGCAAGCCCAGAGGCTGGGAAAATATGCGTTAGATAAGGTCGGCTGCAAAGCGAAAAGAGATTCATTTGTATTTTATTCTTTTACATTATTTCAATAAAAAATAATTGCGGTTAAGATCTTATTCTATCGTGTGAATTTGAAAGACAGAAAAAGGAACCGAGATAAATGATGTCTGCATTTAAAAAGAACTTTAAAAAGTAAAAGCGAAACTTACAGTAGTGAGAGGGGGGGGGGGGAAGAATGACTAAAGACATATGAAATTAACTCTAAAATGTCAAATTTAAACTAAATATTTTATTTGAAGGGGGGGGGGGAGAATAATGACAATTTTATAATAATCCAGTAAAGTTAAAAGTTGATTTTTTTAGAGGGGAAAGGAGGAATAATGAATATATAACGGTAACGCCGTTATACCGTCCCGACCCATGTATCTACGGAAAAGTTGCGTGAAGGCGTTTCGTTGAGATATGTTTTTGTTAAGAATACAGTGCGCTCCCTGGTGGTGGAATACGGAACTAACATAACGCTATTTTGTTAAAATTAGGCAATCTAATAAGGCGATCTGTTTAACATATCTACTGATAGGTTGTTTAACGGTCTTTCCTTCCGATACAGTTTTGTTATGAATAGAGTGAGCTCCCTGGTGGTGGAATGTGGAACTAACAGAATTCTTGGTTAAGACCGCCACCTTCCCGACCCATGTATCTACGGAAAGGTTGCGTGAAGGTGTTTCGTTCAGACATGTTTTTGTTATGAATAGTGTGCGCTCCCTGGTGGTAGAATGTGGAACTAACATAACGCGATTTTGTTAAATTCAGGAAATATAACAAGGCGATTTGCTTGAAACTTTAAGATAGTTCATAACACATTGATATACATACTACTTATTGAATATAAAAATGTCAAAAGTTTAGTTACCACTATTTCCGAATAGTAATTTCTGCAAACATCTTAAATTCTTGCTTAAGACCGCCACCACCTGGAGTAACATATCTACTGATAAGTTGTTTAACGGACTTTCCTTCCGACACAGTTTTGTTATGAATAGAGTGCGCTCCCTGGTGGTGGAATGTGGAACTAACAGAATTATTGGTTAAGACCGCCACCATCCCGACCCATGTATCAACGGAAAGTTTGCGTGAAGGCGTTTCGTTCAGATATGTTTTTGTTATGAATACAGTGCGCTCCCTGGTGGTGGAATACGCAACTAACATAACGTTATTTTGTTAAATTTAGGAAATATAACAAGGCGATCTGCTTGCGACTTTAAGATAGTTCATAACACATTGAGATATATGCTACTTATTAAACATAAAAATGTCAAAAGTTCAGTTACCACTATTTCCGAATAGTAATTTGTGCAAATATCTTAAATTCTTGCTTAAGACCGCAATCACCTCGAGTAACATATCTACTGATAGGTTGTTTAACGGACTTTCCTTCTGCTCCACTTTTTTTAGGAATAGAGTGCGCTCCCTGGTGGTAGAATGTGGAACTAACATAATGCGATTTTTTTTAAATTTAGGAAATATAACAAGGCGATCTGCTTGAAGCTTTAAGATAGTTCATAACACGTTGAGATATATGCTACTTATTAAATAAAAAATGTCAAAAGTTTAATTACCACTATTTCCGAATAGTAATTTCTACAAATATCTTAAATTCTTGCTTCAGACCGCCACCACCTCGAGTAACATATCTACTGATAGGTTGTTTAACGGACTTTCCTTCCGATATAGTTTTGTTATGAATAGTGTGCGCTCCCTGGTGGTAGAATGTGGAACTAACATGACGCGATTTTGTTAAATTCAGGAAATATAACAAGGCGATCTGCTTGAAACTTTAAGATAGTTCATAACACATTGATATACATACTACTTATTGAATATAAAAATGTCGAAAGTTTAGTTACCACTATTTTCGAATAGTAATTTCTGCAAACATCTTAAATTCTTGCTTAAGACCGCCACCACCTCGAGTAACATATCTACTGATAAGTTGTTTAACGGACTTTCCTTCCGACACAGTTTTGTTATGAATAGAGTGCGCTCCCTGGTGGTGGAATTTGGAACTAACAGAATTATTGGTTAAGACCGTCACCATCCCGACCCATGTATCAACGGAAAGGTTGCGTGAAGGCGTTTCTTTCAGATATGTTTTTGTTAAGAATACAGTGCGCTCCCTGGTGGTGGAATACGGAACTAACATAACGCTATTTTGTTAAAATTAGGCAATCTAACAAGGCGATCTGTTTAACATATCTACTGATACGTTGTTTTACGGACTTTCATTTCGATGCAGTTTTGTTATGAATAGAGTGCGCTCCCTGGTGGTTTGCAGTGCGTGCGCAGCACGCCTGCTATACGATGCCATAGGCAGCGGGGACCCGGTTGGAGTTTCGTTCGAGCAAGATTGCCTTTTTTACAAGATTTTGCACGCCTGCTACTCGGTGCCGTTGGGAGCGGACCCGGTTCGACTTTCGGTCGAGCGCGATAGGCTTTTTAAAGAGACTTTGCAGTGCGTGCGCAGCACGGCTGCTATACGGTGCCGTAGGCAATGAGGACCAGGGTCGACTTTCGTCATACCGAAAGTCTTTTTTAAAAGAGTTTGCAGTGCGGGCGCAGCACGCCTTCTATACGGTGCCGTAGGCAGCGGGCACCCGGTTCGAGGTTCTTTCACTTCGAGATTTCATATTATTAGAGGTTCATAAAAAGGAGGGGTTCGTTCTTTCGAGATTTTATAAAAAAGGAGGGGCCCGCTAGCGGGCGAAGCCAGCTAGTAACTATAATAATATTGTATCTATATAATATTTTTTCTCGGGATATTTTGATTGAACTCGTTAACTTTCTTTTAATCAAGTGAATCTATTGTCATTTTATAAATATATAGAAAATTTTCAATGTTCCTTTGTTAAAAAAACCGCAATTAAAGTGGAATTAGTTGAATTCTCTTCAGAAGGCCTCATATACAAATATTTTCACCAATTATTAACAAATTCTTTAGCAAAATTAATGCAACTTATCGTATTGTACGTACACCTTGCCAAATACAAATATTTAAAAATATATTGACCACATTTTTGCACTGTACACCAGCTTTATGAGATCCTTTAACCTAATTTTCAATTTCTTACACTGTGCGTACGGTTTACCTAATTCAAACAAATTCAGATTCTTGAACCACCTTTTTATACTGTAAATAACCTTTACCAAATTAAAATATTGACAAATTCTTATGTCGGTCTGACAATTAAAATCCTAATAGATAGAGAAGGGGATAATATAATGCTAGTGTTTGTGTCCGTGGTATAGTAATGTTCAATGAATATATTCATCTGAATCGATTAGTATAATATCTTCCTCCGCTTCTAATTCTGCTGCATGCGGGTTTTTGAAGATTAATTGATTGTTCTAAGAAAGACGGCTACAATCGATAATTTTTTGTATAATGATCATTTCCCTAAGACATGGACATATCAAATACACAAGTTTGTCTGTTAATATTTTCTGACATGATGAGGGGAGGTTGGGGTTCAGTCGAAGCATATACAGCAAATATACAACGATAGAATGTTTATTTCCCAAATTTCGCTAGGTAATTGGGAAATGGACCATGACTGATTAGAAAGTTATATAAATTTCTGTGATATAGAATAAAATTTTCATAAATTTTAGGTAAAATATCGTGCGTATATTTTCCTGTAATTCTATAGATCCATTCCGCTTGCCAGTTTTGAAGACTTGATTTCTTCTGAAAATTTGTAAGCGCAGATTTTGGAAATGAGATGCGTCGTTGAAACGTTTGGTCGTGAATGCTTGTTTTTTTTTTTTATTTTACAAGCTTATTAGGGAATTCGTTACTCAGGATATAAATGGAATCAGATGGATTCGAAAGCTGGATCATCCATTCGAAGCTTCAGACGTTACTTCCGAGCCATTAATGTTTTGATACATCGTCGCAATATTTATCACTTATACTCCGTCAAAGTTCCTTGATGATGTAACCTATAGAATTCGTCACACAATGATTTGAAAATAGTTTTAAAATGAAATTCCTACTCTATAGGCTGATCTGCATGAAAATGTGTACAGTTCTCACGATAGTGGTGTGTAACATATTTCTCAAATGCAAGCTCAATATTAGATACCGTTTGGAAGCTATCATGTCTACACATACGTGCCACACACATACATGCACACACATGATTATTATTTTCATAGATGATGAGTGAAGGTTAGGGTGCAGTATTACATATAGTACAGGGGGGAAGCATATGCGGTAAAGATACAACAATAGAATGTTTGTTTCCCAAATTTCGTTGGGAAATGGACCATGGTTTATTAGAAAGATTACACACATTGATAGAACATAGAAAGATAAAACACATCATGATTACAATACTTTCCTTATGCTATATGTTCGGAAAGTAAAAAAAAGTAACTACTAGTTTTTCTTTATATAATTTTTTAATTATATGAAACTAAAACAAATTACCCATATATTCTTTATATCTGATTTATAAGCATTAAATAAAGGGAAAAATTACTATGCAAGTGAGTAAGCACAGACAAAATAATTAAGAAATATACTCATTATCTTAAAAATGTCATTAAAACTTTACTTTCAGTTTATTCTTAGTAAAAAAAATACTAATTGTATCAGAAATTAATTTTTCCGAAGTGACGAAGTTTTTGAAACCATATTTATCTCATTGTTTTAATAATTAATTATCAAGCAATTCAGAATAACAATTCATGCTTAAAAGTGATATGAAAAACGTAACTAAATCTTTCGTAAAATGATAATTAATTTTTAAGTAATAAATATAATGTTGGAGAATTAATTAATGTTTCATAAAACAATAAAATTTCATTATATATACAGTTAAAGAAATTGAAACATTTATTTTTAAAATACAAAGTTTCGCAAGGATTTTAATTAACTTATATTTTGATTCTATATGCATAAATAAAAACATTTAGATAGCATCTTATTAAAAAGGACTTAATAATACTTCGAAAAGTATTATTCATGCTTGTAAACTTGTAAAGTAAAATACATTAATGCCACTTTATCGATGGAACACATTTTTATGTTTCCCCATTTACGTATGTTTTTATTATTTGTCTTCTTTCAGAAAACATCGATCAAAATTTTTCTCTTGATATTTTTAGGACCGCAAAATTCAGCAATTGCATGTTTTTTCATAGCGATTTTAATATTTTTAGAATTTTTATTCCATCTTAAATAAAAAATGCAGTGGACGATTTTTATTTGTTGTGACCTTATGATAAATCTTAGGTGCAGCGCAGTTGAAATGTGGTTTTCCATATAAAACGGTTTCAATGAAAATTTTTTTATATCTAAATTAGAAGAAATATTACAGGTATATATCTTACGACAGTTGTGAAATTTGGGAAATAACTCAGTTCACATATTCTGACATGAATGAAATTTAAAACTTCAAATAAATTTTAGCAAACATATTGTTAAACGTATTGCAGTTTATATTCATGTTATCGAAAAATATTAAACTATTTTATATGCATTTTTCTATGCATATTTCGTATGCTCTAGTAATTCATTTAGATCTTTCTTTCTTTTGTGCATTATTTCATACTTATGTACTGATGATATGTGAATTATTTCTCCATAGACTTGAAGTTAGTTGGAATGATATTTGATTTCAGATAATAGGCTTTGTTTTCCTGTACACTGTAAAAAAAATTCCGCAACGTTCCTGGGAAAAAATGGGCAACTGAGTTGCCCATTATTTCCAAGAAACATTTCTTCAAAATGACTGGAACTTTACTGTATATGTTAAAAAATTTCTACAGAAATGCCAGTAAGTTTCCTGCGAAATACCAGGAATATTTCTGTTGACAGCAAAACATTACTGACATTTCACAGCATGCGGGATCCGCAGACGATTTTTACATTTCCAGTTGACAATTTTCGCTTTATTATCATTATTTGTTAGAATGAAAAAATATTTTGAAATTGACATCAAAATTATTATTTATAATTTACACGAAAAAATAAATTTTCAGTTAAAATTCAATAAAGTAAATATATATATGATATATTGTTTCTGAACTTTGCTTAAAATATAAAAATATATAAATGTAAATAATAATTAGAAAAAAAATCTAGACATAAAATATTTTGGATTTTCGTCAGTAATTATGTTAGTTTACAAGTTAGATAAAATACATATAAATTTTCATGAAAAAAAAAAAAACCTAAACGTAATTGTATATTTTTTCCGAAAAAAAAAATCAAATTTGCAGCAATTCAAAGTGTCAAATATATATCAAATTTAAATCAAATTGTAATAAAGTGTTAAAATATAAAATTAATTAAAAAAGAAGAAAAAAGTCAAGAGGTAGCATCGAACTCGGGCCGTACGGGTGGCGTGCGAGCCTTCTGCGTCCACACCACGAAAGACACGTTGAAAGCTGCAAACTAATGGGTATTTGAAACGTATGCTAACCTCGGCATCTAATTTCTGAAAATCTAAGGCCCATTTGAAGAAATCCTTTCACAAGAATAATTAGAGATAAGAACTCTAAAACATACTTTAAATTAATCAAAATCGGTGAGAATCATGTTTGACTCCTGGTTAATGGAGATCCAAATAACAGGTGTATTTTTTTTACACGGTCTGCTCGTTAAACATTCCACAGACAAGTACGAGAGATAATCTCTTAGCAATGTCACAGAGGTATTGTATTTTTATCTGAATTGTCTTGACAATAGAGACGGAAAGGATTATGTCGTCCATTGATTTATTTGCATTCCATATTGATTTTTTTACATTCATTTAAGGAATTCGTTTTCGACACTCGCGCGCGAGCAACGGATTGTAGCAAAAAAATAATAAATGGCGGCCGCAGCGTTTTGCTGTTTCCAACTTTAGTTCAGGAACGTTTCAGATAAGAAAACCAGAATTTCACAGGAAAGAGCAAAATTATTCTGAAAACCTGAGAAAAGGCGAAACGTTCCTGGATTTTACATGGAACGTTACCATTTTTTTTTTTTTACAGTGTATATTGATTTACTTGTGAATTTACTATCTTAATTTTTATGTATTGCTATGTCATTTTTGACAGTTCCACTTTCGATTTTTTGTCAATTGCAGAAATTAAAATTAGTTTATCGCTAAAGAAGTATAATTATACTTTCGTTGCCCCGTCAATGACAAATACCTATAGACCAAGGCTCTTAATCACAGTGTGTATGAAATATTTCCACAAACGAAAATGTAGCTAAATTTAAAGTCAAGTAAATTGAAAAAAAGTAGTTTTAGTCATAAAATCTAAAAAAAAATTTCATTTATATAAAATTATGTAATTTTCATATATGCAGTTCCATATATACTTTTTTCTGCGCACGGTGCGAACAGGAACAAAAATTTTCATTAACGTAGAGCGATGGTTTCATTAAATGGTATTGCAGATATAATAGTACTGATATTATACAGAACGATCCATTTTTTTATTACTCTACGTACATTTAATAGAGTAAAAAATAAAATAAATAAATAAAAAGGTTTCGGATCTATTGAACAATAAAGTCAAGTAAATCGAAAACAAAAATGGTAGTTTTTGCCATAAAATCTAAAATTTCGTTTCATTTTTATAAAATGATGTAATTTTCATATATACTTTTTTCACGGGCATTTTGCAAACAAGAGAAAATTTTTTTTCATTAACGTCAAGCGATGGTTTCAGTGAATGATACGGCAGAAAGTATACGGATATTATACAGCACTATCCATTTTTTCATTTTTCTGCATACGCTTAATAGAGCAAAAAATAAAATAAAAATAAATAATTGTTTCCGGATCTATTGCACAATTAAAATACTTTTTAATGTTATTTACCAAATCAAATAAATTTGACTTGTTTTAGAGACAAAAATTATTTGACTTCAAATTTATTTCCACATGTATCTATAATATTTTTCAATATCTAATACTAATAGTTATGCGCTTACATTTACCAATGCAATTTTAAATTATCACTGTCTTATAAATGTGTCAAAATTAATACTAATTACTAAATTATTAGTTACTAAATAATTTCTAAGGAACTACTATGACACAACGTAATTCACAAAGCGTAAAATCTGCTAAGGTGGCCCTGATAATGTGACCATCCTTATATATAATAATTTTTGGCCATGGGAACCTTATGAGTAGTCGCATTATACAGTTCGTTCAATATTTCGTTACCTTAAGATGACAATCCCTTCTTGCATGATGTAAACAATTCAGTCAAGAGTGTGGATTTTTTTAGTATTTGAGCAGTAAATTTTTAGGGGCGTAGTGACTTTACAGTATTTTCTAATGTTTATGCATAAACGTTGTCCATTATCAAATATAAATTAAAAGTGATTTATTTGTAGAATCAAGGAGCCTAATGACTTTTACCAATTTAACTGCCATTGCTATTTTCTAGCCTTTATCTATCGTTAGTGTACTCCTCATTATGATGTTACAGAAGTAAACAAGTTTAAAAAACTTAAAATCTTGGTGAAATATAGCTATATGTAAGAATAATTTCTTTCTTTATTTATTTATTCTTTCAATATATTTTTCTTTTCGTAAGGGAAGAAATAATTAAAAATTTCAAATCGCAAATCAGTTACTATTGGAATTTTAAATTCAAGAATTTTAGAAAGAGAAATATTTTTTATTCAAATCTCCTTCATATTTACATATTTCATAAAAACGCACATATTTTTTATTCAAATCTCCTTCAGATTTACATATTTCATAAAAACGTACATATTTTTTAAAAGATTCCAAGATTGCATTGTGACCAATATCACATTTGTTTCTCAAGGTATTTAATTGTATCTCACGTTTAGGTTCTCTATTGAACTGAAAAACTGGTCGCATTCATGTAAAATATCGGATAAACATTTTATTTTGGCAAAATATAACTTCATTCAAGATAAAAGTTTTACGCTTGATGACGTGGTACAAGAAAAAAAAGAAAAAAAAGCAAACAGCTCTGAGTAAACGTCAAGGTTTTTCCTCACACTTGAATTTTTATCTCACTTTTAAAACAAGAAATAGCTTTATGTCGCGATATTTTATTTCATGTTATATTTTTGGAAGTAGGAAAAAAATATTTTTCTTCTAATAAAAACTTATACTCTAAATTATTTTTTTATATATATTAAGTAAGAATATTTATGAAAAATCTAAATTTTTCTCAGAAATATATATTCTTTGTTTTTATTTTTAATACTTAGAAATAGTTAACATGTGCTTCTTTTGAAAAAAAAAAACTATTTATGAACAAATATGTTAAAAAATACTATTCAAAAATACCTTAATATACAGTAGCGCTCAAAAGTATTTTGTCAAAGATAATAATTCACTTAATTGAAAATAATAACAAAATACAAAAAACAAACATTTACTTTATTTAACCATATTCAATGCTTTAATTTTAATAAATTAACAATAAATATTAATAATATTAATAAAATTATATATGTACTGTATATATATATATATTAATATATATATATAGATAGTAAAGCGAGGAGAGTCTGCGCACATTTCAAAAGAATAATAATAAAAAATCTAAATATTAATATTTTGATAAACAATGCATGGATAATTTTGACTTCATTTGTTTTTTATGCATTTCCATTGTTATTTTGTTGTTATACTGTAATTTAATAGAACAGCAGTAATAAAACCAAGAAAACAATTTTGCGCAATCTCTCCTTACAGGGTAGGTGAGAACGCGCACATGGGTAGGAGAGATTGTGCACATAGGTAGAAGAGATTGTTATTAATAATAACTAAAATTAAATTGTTATAAATAATAATTACACTTAATCGACATTGCTGAAAGGTTTTTGTGAGTAAATATTATTGTATTAGGAGTGAATATTTCAACCAACTGTTTAAATAATAAATAAAAGAAAGACTTATTTTAACAACAGTTAAAAATTTTAATTTAAGAAGATTAAAATATCAAAAAAAGCAAGCCCTACTAAGATTACAAAATAACATTAATCTAGTTGAACATGTTTAACTTGAAAATTACTTCATTTCCATTTCCACAGTTTCATTGCGAAGTTTGTTTGAGAACCGATGTTGTCGTCGTCCACAATCGATGCACTTATTGTTGTAAATAGTGCATCTTTCGTGCAACCATTTGAAACATGCAATACATTGAATCCAGTCAGTTGTCGAAGTTGTCTCCTGGTACGGTTACAGACATTCAGTGCACTCATCCTCATTGACCTTCGGTTCTTTTCCTTGAGTTTTTTTTATCCCACTTTTTGTGGAAGCACCTTATCTTCAGCAGTTTTTTTGTAGCGGCTTCTTAAGTCTTTTTTCATGTGTATTTTGTTGATCAGTAACATTAGTTGCACTCTGTTTCCTTTTGATTTCGATGGAATTACACTACTTGGAATGGGTGAAAGCTTTTCCAAAACATTGTATTAGAAAATTTATTTTAGTTAACAGAATTAATTTATTAGCAAATTAATTGCTCATAAGTTAAAAAATATATATAAATATTGAATTAAATTATTAACAAATATATTATTAATTTATTAACAAAAATAATTACATAAAATTTATTTAATAATAACTGTATTATTAATTTATTAATAAAATTTTTATCTGCAAAAGTATTTTTTTGCAAATTAATTTGTTGCCAAATTTATTTTTGATAATTATGTGTTTTTCCGAAATTATTTCAAAATTGATTCATTCATATGTTTTACATGTAATTTGCAATTCATGCAAATATATCAATAAGATTAAACTAGCACTTAAACTTATGGGGAAATGCGCCATCTCTCCTAAGTAGCAGATGCGCAAACTCTCCTGTTTTGGTAGGAGAGATTGCGCGGCCTGTTATTTAAATGTGGCCACTTCTAAAATGAATTTTTGGTGTTCGCATACTTAGTCCAGGTTAGTAGTTTATATGAAATCGTTTAAGTTCAAAATATTTTGCATTATTGACGCTCTGTAAAAATTCTGACGAACAGTTATGATAATTCAAGCACTTACTTTGGAAAAGAAAACAAAATAGCACTGTTTTATCCAAGACACTTGGAACAATCAATATGCACATTCAGGTAGACACTGCACTAATGCTGCTGTACAACTACCTGGAGTCACTGAGCGCGCACTCTACTCCTTCCCTTCGAATCTCTTTGTGCGCAATTTCTCCTACCGCGCGAACTTCCCTCGCTTTACTATATTGTGTACCATTGTTACCATTGTTACCATTGTTGTTACCATTGTTACCTATTGTGTATATTGTTACCATTTGTGTAATATATATATATACATATATATATTACAGAAACGCCATTACTTCCCCCTGAAAGGTTTAAGCACCATTCGTCAGTTCATTTTACTTCCAGATATCAAACACGAAGTCAATTGGTGAAGTAATTTATTATAATTATTATTATTATTTAAGTAATAGGTTATTTTCAATTTTTTAACTCAAAATGTTAAATTCTTTTTTAACAGATGCAAAAAAAAATGCAATGTTTGTAGTATTTTATTCTGTTTTAAACCTCGTCCTTGGTGTCTCTACCTTGTCGGGGTGGAGAGGATTGTGTGCACCAGCGACCCGGAGAGCTATGCCGGCGGTAGCGTAAATACTGGTAGGTCCTCCTAAGCCGGATTGGTCGAAGGGTAGGTGCCAGACGAAATCTGACAACCTGTTCCTCCATGTTGGGTGTTATGACAATAGGACTGCTCCCTATTTCATATAAAAACTTCTCTTGCAAAAAGAACCTACAAGAATCATAATCAGGAAGCTCCTGGGGGTCTGGAGGAGGAATGGACCCTTGACCGAAAAAATAGAAAAGGACTGTTGCAGATTCTTCAGATGGCAGCATCTGACACCACAAACCGAGTAAACTACTTTATACAATGAGCTATAATTTTGGATTCGCATATTTAAAGCTTTTAGAAAGCTATTTTTATTTTTTTTAAGTTTAGGGTACAATACTTTTTTTATTCGAATATTCATTTCGCAGTTTATATATTTTGCAATTAATATTTGATCCCAAATTAATTCTGAATCGAATTGTTTTCGATTTTATCTCTTACAATTTAGAGATTAAAATTTATGAAGTGCATACTATTTTATTTTATTGGCACACATTGTAAAAGGGCTTTCACATTGTTATAACATTTTACAAAAAGTTGTTATAAGGTATAAATAAAAAATTTCTAAAAATACCAACAGTAAAAAAATATGTATATTATGTTCGAATATGCCAAATCTTATTTAATTTTCAAGCTTTTATGTTTAATTTCTATTTTTTAATAGGCGAGTCAAGATTATAACGATATAACTACGATATGATGGAATATTCACAGGCAAACACGGTAATTATCTATAATCTAAAAACTCTTCAATATCACAACTTTGAAATTAATAAAATTTGATGAATAAAATTTCCATATTATTTTGTTTTTTAACAAAATATTAGCACAACCATTGATAAAAAAACAAACACACTTATTCATCTTTCATTTTATATGGATAACATTTAAGATAACAATAAGTTGTAACAACTCTTTCAGGGCTGTTATCTTTAAACGAGAATATGACGCAAAATTTGACTAAAAAATAACAATTTCAACAATAAACAAAGAAATTCAAACAAAAGAGTTGGTAGATTTAATTTAGATGCCTTTAAACAAGTGTAATGGGGGAAGCTTAAAAGGGTAACTAACTCTTTCCCAATTCGCTGAAGCTCAAGTACTTCTTTAAATTCACAATTTTTATAGAACAGCTCTTTTTTTAGATGTAATGTTTACACTTAATGTCACTTAAATAAATTCATCCCGCGAAATTATATTATTTTATAACATGAAAATATAACTTCTTGTAAACGCTTTGTAGCCTTGAATTAAATTCACTTTTCACAGGCTAAGCAAAGGCTCACATACAGTAACATATAGACTTGACATGTTTGGTTGCAACTAGAATCTCTTTTATAGTAAAATCTGCTAAAAATCCTAATTATCTTGCTCGAAGCTCACTTCCTATATAGAACGTGTACACAGCAACAGTAACCTTATTAACACATCTTTGCAAAATAACTGCGATACCGGATTCTAGATATTATATGAAAGTTAATAGGAGACAGAATAAATTTATAATTCACCTACAGTGTTAATAATGCAAGTCTAAGCGATCGCAAGCAAAACTCACTTGGTCACTTAAAAACCTAATTAAAAAGCAGCTTCACATATTGCCAAAAATTAATCAAAAAAGGCCAAATAACAATTAACCTGATAATAGCTAATTAACAACAGAAAAAATAAACAATTAATGCTAGATTTAGTGCTAAGTAATTTGTAATTTTGTTAAAATTAGAGGACAAAATTTTACAAATCTGATATTACTTTCTTCTATCTTCAATAGAAGAAAGTATTGTAATCGAAATTTTTTTCGACTTCCGGTTTTCGACGGATTTCATGTTTTAGGGGTCAGAGATTCCAAAAAACATGTTTATAGAAAATGTCTGTCTGTCTGTG
Source organism: Maratus speciosus (assembly GCA_963932465.1). NCBI lineage: Eukaryota > Metazoa > Arthropoda > Arachnida > Araneae > Salticidae > Maratus > Maratus speciosus. The sequence goes on along the minus strand of OZ010788.1, from coordinate 363,937,404 downwards.
TGTCCGTCCGTCCGTCTGTCCGTCTGTCCGTCTGTCTGTCGCCAATGTACCATCAAAAAGTGTATGAAGTTATGGATAGAATTAAACCAAAATTTTATTATAAGTTTTTGGCTATGGCAAGCAGGTCCTCCCGGAATTTGGAAAAAATTCGCCGGTAGGGGCGCTGATATAACAATTTTTGTGCGATTTTGAATATTGTACCATCCAAAAGTGTATGGAGTTATGCATAGAATTGAACCAAATTTTTAGTTTAAGTTTTTGGATATGACAAGCAGGTCCTCCCTGAATTTGGAAAAAATTCGCCGGTAGGGGGCGCTGTAAATGCGTTTTTTGTGCGATTTTTGTGCGATTTTGAATATTGTACCATCGAAAAGTGTATGAAGTTATGCATAGAATTGAACCAAATTTTTATTTTAAGTTTTTGGCTATGGCAAGCAGGTCCTCTCTGAATTTGGATAAAATTCGCCGGTAGGGGGCGCTGTAATAGCGATTTTTGTACAATTTTGAATATTGTACCGTCCAAAAGTGTATGAAGTTATGCATAGAATTAAACCAAATTTTTATTTTAAGTTTTTGGCTATGGCAAGCAGGTCCTCCCTGAATTTGGAAAAAATTCGCCGGTAGGAGGCGCTGTAAATGCGTTTTTTGTGCGATTTTGAATATTGTACCATCGAAAAGTGTATGAAGTTATGCATTGAATTGAACCCCAAAAAAATTTTAAGTTCTTGGCTATGGCAAGGAGGTCCTCCCTTAATTTGTAAAAAAATCGCTCGTAGAGGGCGCTGTAATAGCGATTTTTGTACAATTTTTGTGTCATTTTGAATATTCTACCGCCGAAAAGTGTATGAAGTTATGCATAGAGTTGAACCAAATTTTATGTGTTTATTTTTGGTCATGTCACGAAGGTCCTCCCTGAATTTGGAAAAATTCTGCCGGAAGGGGGCACTATAATTGCGATGTCTGTACCATTTTCATTATTGTACCATCGAAAAGTGTATGAAGTTATCCATATAATTGAGCCAAATTTTTTGTGCATGTTTCTGGCTATGGCAAACAAGTCCTCCCTGAACTTGAAAAAATTCCGAAAGAAGGGGGCGCTATAATTCCGATCTATGTGCCATTTTCATTATTGTACCATCAAACAGCGTATAAAATTATGCATACAATTGAACCAAAATGTTTGTGCTTGTTTTCGGCTTTGGCCAACAGGTTCTCCTTGAATTTGGAAATATTGCGCGGTAAAGGGGCTCCGTCCTAGCGATTTTTGTATACTTTTCTTGATTTTTCGTAGTTCTATTGTGCATCGGCGGCTCATGCAGCGGCGGGAACTCGCTTCCTGCTATGCCGGCTATTCGCAAACAGCTGATAACGACAGAATAAGGAAAAATTAATAATTTTAACAAATATCATGATATAGATTAACTCGTTTTTAGTCCGTTTAATTGAGCAGAAATTTAAGATGAAAATCAAAGTTGGTATGGTATTGAACTAATAATATTGAAGTATTAACATGTGTAACTAGGTTTTGAAATATTAAGATGTATAAGATAGAAGAAAGTTTTGGGATTGGCACATCCAACTAGTTTTTATTTATTTTATAAACAAAAATATATTGTCTGCAATACGATTTTTTTTTTTTTTTTACAAAATAGAAAGCTGTTAAATATAAACATTACAAAATAATTTTGCCAAAATTTACACAATGTTCCAATTTTAAATGTTCACATTATTGCAGATGATGAAAAATAATTTCATGCTTCGTCTTGCAAATATATTGTTTTATAAATATGCTGTGAAACACAGATAATGTTGTTTTAAAATAAAACTTACTGTATATAAAAATATCTTTCATATGAATGTATCCTATGGGCAAAGTTATATACACTATATTGCGATTAATGACCGGCAACTTTAAATTTTAGACATTTTTTGTCGAATATTTAGAAATATACGTGACATATTCTTCTGAAATTTCAGGATTGAAAAGAACAGGTATGACCTCATATTTAGCAATGCCCATTTGATAAGGGGAGCAATTAGGGGGCCAACAAAAATTCAAAGAAAAAAAAGAATACTTGGGATCACCCTGTAAAATAAAATGCACAAAATGATCTATTGCTACCGAATATAAACAAACAGACATTGTGCAATATGTGTATTCTTTTGTGTAAGAATAGCAGGTATATTAATAGAGATATAGCGATTTATTTAAAAAAATTAAAAAATTCTTGCATGTTTTTTGCTTATAACATGTAGGGTTTTCAACCCAATTTAACGCCGGTTCCAGAAAAATTGACAAAATATAGTAGAAACAATATAGTGCAATTATAATATAAATATATTAAATATTTTAGGAAATATGAGCAGTTGTATGAAATAATTTTTATCTGCGTATGCTGCGAATGATAACAAGGATCATTTTACATAATTTAATAGTCAACTCTATGCAGAAACTTATTAAAAAAATCTAGTGAAATATCGTAAAAATTCAGAAAGATATCGGCGTTAGAGTGAGCAAATTTTTAGTTGTTCTCTAAAAGCAGCTGAATGATAAGGGATTTTACACAAATTGTCATTTTTAATTCTTATTTTTTTTTTTAATTATTATTTTTTTTATTGATGTTTTAGTTCTTCTTGGATAATCACCAGAACGAGCCTATACCGTGATCAAAAGAAGCATCAAAATCGAAGCATTATTTCAAAATCTACTCGTTGATACTCACTATATACTAACTTTTTTTTGAAAGTCAGTTAATAAATAATGACAATTTGTGTAAAATCCCTTATCATTCAGCTGCTTTTAGAGAACAACTAAAAATTTGCTCACTTTAACGCCAATATCTTTCTGAATTTTTACGATATATGACAAAATTTTTTTTTACTGAGTTGCTCCATAGAGTTGACTATTGAATTATGTAAAATGATCCTTGTTATCGTTCGCGCATGCGCAGATAAAAATTATTTGATACAACCGCTCCTATTTCCTAAAATATTTAATATGTTTATACTCCAATTGCACTATATTGTTTCTACTATATTTTGTCAATTGTTCTGAAACCGGCGTTAAATTTGATTGAAAACCCTGCATGTTATAAGCAAAAAACATGCAAGATTTTTTTATTATTTTAAATAAATCGCTATATCTCTATTAATATACGTGCTATTCTTACAGAAAAGAATACACATATTGCACAATTTTTGATTATTTATATTCGGTAGCGATAGATTATTTCGTGCATTTTATTTCACAGGTGATCCCAAGTATTATTTTTTTCTTTGATTTTTTGTTGGCCCCCTAATTGCCCTCCTTATCAAATCGATATTGCTAAATATGAGGTCATACCTGTTCTTTTTAATTTTGAAATTCCAGAAGAATCTGTCACGTATATTTCTAAATATTCGACAAAATGTCTAAAATTGAAAGTTGCCTGTCATTAATGGTAATATAGTGTATGTAGCATTATAAATCGTCAAAAATGCATTTTTTCATAAACTCTAATGAAAACAAATTAATAATTTTGGTGGTTTGGTATTATTAATTAGGTTAAATAATATTTCTAACTATTTATAAAATGATCCATTATTTATAATTCGATGGTAAGAGCATATTTTAATTTATAAATTTAATATATTCTTGTTTTCTTATTTATTCTAACATACTTTAAAGTTCAGCCATCCTTATTTTACGCGCCATTTTCAAGCAAAAAAATGCATTAATTTGCACAATGTTATGTAAAATTCAATACATAATATCTATACTAAAAATGTAAATACAGTTATTCTGGTACATTGTAATTTTAACTTCCTTTGGACAGATAGCTACAAATACATGAATTTATATCTTTTGCGTACCATTTCAATTAATGTGTAAACACGTTATAAAACAATTTTTTTCAAATTTGCCTTTTGAATAAATATACGATGTTGTTATTCTTGACAAAATACTGTTTTAAGATGTCGTTGTTTTAAAATCTAATTATGTTTACTTTAACAAAAGTTAGAATTGTCAGTAGAATTACGTGCAGTAAAATAAACAAATAAACGCGTCGAATTTAATATGAATAGCAGAAACTGGTTTTCATAAAAATGTTTCTTTGAAATGCAAAATAATTGTCGTTATACTTCTTCAAAAATTTCTTATGTTGTATGAAAAATATTATAATTTGCGTAATTTCTTTTACATACATTGTAAAAAAAAATTGTGATTTTTCCTGTACTTTATGTTTTAATTTTTCAAGCGCCGATGCTGTAAAAGCGAATTCAAGTAACAAAAGAAGTAAAAACCAAATTCTTTTTGTCACTTGTAACCACACAGCCAACAGCAACGCAACTTTCCACAGACTGGAGAAAATTTATGGCACTCTTAACTACAGCAGCTTGTAAAAGTTATAGCAACTCTGTTGACCATCGGAGTGCCAGAACCTTTTTTTTTTTTTTTTTTTTTTTTTTTGTAAAATACAGATTTTTTTTTTTTACTGTATACAAATACACCAATTTTAACAAAAGGAATGAAAATTGAATTTTTGCTTATTTTAATGTATTATTCTGATTCCGTTCTTTTAATCTTTCTGTAGATTCAATTTTATATATTTCATTATTTATAAATTAATAATATATTTTAAACAGCGTAAGTGTTTGAAGAATTTTTGTATAGCTCTTTTATAAAAAATATTTTCTAAATTCGCTACCGTCCACTCTTAATTGTTACTCAAAAAATTAAGAAAGCGCCCGATAATCACTCTCTCGTTCTTACGGATGTGTTCACTTATTCAAATGAAGTATAATTATGAATTATTCATTATATTCAACATCGCTTGACATATTTTAATGAAATATTTCTTCCTTAAACATCCGCGCCGTCTTTTATAATGAAGAAAATATGCTTAAAGCAGATTTATTGACTTTAAGCAGACGATTTTTTTAACAATTTACCAAGCAAAAGTAAAATATGCCAATATAACAGGTTATTTAATTTCATGCTATTTTTTTTTCTTTCTTATGTTTTCGTTGGCTGACTCTCGTTAATGAAAAATGCAAATTACAGTGAATTTAATTTCAATAAATTGAATATAATATTGGAATGTATTTATCTTAACGATATTCCAGTCAAAAATGAAGGAAATACTTTTTACAAGTCTCATAAATTAAAAATAATAAACACACAACAGAAAAGTAAAATACTTTGAATAATGAAATGATTATATTCTCAACTTTCGAAAAATGGTATATCATAGAATATCGAAAGAAATTTTTGAACAAATTATTTTTTTTTCAGTAACAGAATGAATTATCAATAACATAAGCATTAATATAAAATCTTTTTATTATTTTTATTCTGAAATTTAAGAAATTATTGTGTATACAATGTATGATATTTGATTGCCTAATAGGGACAGCTCAGACAAGGAAACCAAGTCTGTAGAGCATAGTGTCCCTCCCGGTCGCCTTTATTAAGGTCTTTAAAAAAAAATAAATACAGGTTTCAGTCAGAGCTGAAGCCGCCAGAATCGCGACAGTGGGAGGTATGTATATAAAATCCCGTGTCGGGGCGCACCTGCCAGGTGAATAAAACCTAACGCGACAGGGAACACGTAAGGGAAGAAAGGCGAAAGAAAATGTATGATATAGAGGCAACCTCGTTAGAATAATAATTTTGCAAATATAGACTATACTATTAAATGGGGAGCTATTTTTACCAGGATCATACTATCGCACTTTTATACGATAATTGAAATAATTTAAACAATAAATTCATAATATTCGGAAATTGCTGTTAAACAATAAACTGCTCCACAGGTCTCCATAAAGTATTTTTTAAACTTTAAATAAAATATTTCGTTTGCTCTTTTGATTTATTTTAACCTTGTAGAGGGCCAGCTACTCTCCTATAAAGGAGTCAAGTTTTTAAAAGCGAGCGTTTTGTTCTATGTAAGCATGTGTACGTAAAAGTGACCTCTGTCCTTCAGTTTTACCTTAGTTTTCTCATAAAGGTTGTGTCTCTCGGCATCTGCGTTTCGCGGTTTTCACTGTAGTTTTAGGGTATTTGGGACATGCTGATCAATCGGTGGGTTTGTAAAAGTGAGATTGAAATTCGGTACCGATAAATTTTATTTCAAGTTCTGTTCATTGGGGTATACAAGACTGGAGTTCCCGCTTTTCGAGATTGAAAGATCGTATGAACGACGCATGCATTGAGATATTTGAGGTCTAGAGTTACCTGAGAGAATCCGTCATTTTTAGAAAGAAAGTATTTTGTCATAGTTAAGTAAAATCTTTGTGGAAACTACATGTTGCTTCTATTTATTTATAGTTTACGTAAGCTTTAAATTTGTACGCTAAACAATTGTTTTCGGGACAGTTTGTTAGGTTTTTTTATGTGCATGTTATTTGATGATTTTTGTTTATTAAGTTCATTTAAAAGTTTTTGCTGAAATAGTTTACTTATCAATATTGAATTTGAAAAAGTGGCCGATTGTGCGTACCAAACGTCTAGATCTGTTTATCCTACTGAGACACAAGACAATTCGAAACACTTTATCTTTGTTTTTACTACATTATGTTTATCAAAAGGGTAAAAAAATATCTTTTTTAAAGATTTTTAATTTTTGTTTTTTGTTTTTTAAATTTGTTAAGGACCATATCCATTTTAATGGATATTGAGGTCTTAAGTTGATTAAATATAAACACAGTTCAATTCAACTTTTCACATGTATTGTAATACTGAAAAGCACTAAATTAAAAATGAATTGAAATATATATATATATTTACTATTATTTTAATAAACAACATAGAATTATTTTACACATATTTAATCCAAATAAAAATATTTGAAACAATTTCTTTCACTCTTAATGAACAAAAACATCTTGCAACATGTACATCTGAATTTAGTTTTCTTTTGAATACATATTATTATCAATATAATTTCTAAAATAATGATGTGTTTTAAATTTTATGTGCATTTGTGCTTCTTGTAGCTGGTGTGAAATATCAGGAGGATACTTGAGCAAACCTAAAAGGAAACATAACTGAAATCATATTCCATGATGCTTGTGAAAGTAAAATATTCTTAACTGTATTAAATTAATTTGTTTATATTTAGAAATTATTTCGAGCAAAAGAAAAAATTAGCGGAAATAATTATATTAATTTACATATTAAAAATCTTTATATGGGCATACTTAATAACGCGAACTTAATTCAAATATTTCTTCCAAATCAAAATGGGCTTTTGATATTTCGCTATATCACTCCCGTTAATTTGACTAAATGAACCATCAGCAAAATAAATGACTGATTATTTACTACCATCATATTCAGCTTTAGAAGAATCTTCATAAATTTTATTATTATTAAAATATTCATAAATTTTATAACTATTAAAATATTCATAACTATAATCACTAAAATCAAGATCAGAGTCATCACCATTTTCTATTATTTTTAATGCTTCTAATGTTGTTAAACGTTTGGCTGAAATAAAATACATAAATATGTAATATTTTATGTCTATTTTTATAAAAAGTAAATAAAACATTATAGAGATATTAAATAAACATCAAAAACTTGGAAATCTTGAACATGACTATATCAAAACTAATGCAATTACTAACTATACATATACTCAAGTAATACGCAACATCCATTTTAATGGATGATTTTAAAATGAGCTTTAAAGCAATAAATATATCAAAATATAGTTCAAAAACTAGCTAGGGGACGGCAAAAGCATTAATATCAACATATACACTCTAAATTGTACTTTAAAAAATATCTAGCATCGACTGAAACTGTATTAATACGTGGAAATTTTTCCAGACAAAAACATTCGCCTTGCATATAATATTTCAAATGAAAATCAAATTTCAAATTAATTACTTAAAAGGCACAAAGGCCAACATAGTTTGTCACTATATTGGTGAAAACTATGGAAAACATATGGAACACTCTTCACAAGTATTAATATAGTTTTAATCGATGCTGGATTTAATTAGGTTTCATATTTGCCCCATGTCGGTGGCTCGCGAAAAAATATTCCATCTTGTGCTGCGTTTGTAGCCTTGCCAACGTGTAATAGTGAGGAGTTCCAGGCTGGGTATCATTCCATGTGGTTTAGTCGGTAGAATGTCTGTGCGCTAAACTCATGGCCTGTGTTTGAGTCCGGCGTGGTACATTTTTCACTATGTTGGCCTTTGCGCCTTTTAAGCATAATAATTTTAAATTTGTTTTTCATTTGAAATATTATTTGCAAGCCGAATGCTTCTGTCTGGAAAAATTTCCAAGTATTAATATTCTGTTAGTATGGAAAGTGTTTCATAATCAAAGCGGGGTGCAAGATATGCCGTTTTTGTTTTTAGATCTTAAGCAACCTTTGCGCTTATTCAGATGAGAAATCGCCCAAAAACTCCCAGGAAAATATTCCACAAGAGAGTATAAAAAACTAATTTTCAAACTCATATTGTAATTTTTATATTTTAATGCAGTGAACATAAATACGACAATAGCTTTCAATTCAGGCCTTTTGATATTATTGTGGAATTTCTCAAAATATTAAATGGTTTCAGTGCTTTTTTTTCTGTATATAAATTTCAAGCAATATTTCTTCGTGGTTCCTTCTCATAGAAATCCCTTTAAAAGTAACCAAAAAAAAAAAAAAAAAAACTAAAAGCATAAAATTTTATGTGTTACATTGAAATTAAAATAGCGTAGAAATTATGATGAATAAGACCCAAATTACATTTGAATTTTAAGAATTATTATTTCCATACTATATGAACCAATTTGGTATTCATTAAAAATTAATTTAATCACACCAGTAAAATAAATAAAGAAAAAAAAAAAAAAAAAAAAAAACATCTCCAGAGAGTTTTTTTTTTCATTTCCACGAAAAGAAAATTAAAAAATCGCCGTTGAACTAGGAAAACCGGTGGAAATTAAGTTTAAAATTAAATTTGAAAAATCTAACCAAAATTCAAAATCTTGCTTTAAGATGCATAACAACAGACATATAGTTTGTTTCCTGAAAAATCATGTAGCTTAGCGCGTTGGTCTCGTTATTATACACCACACAGACATGCGCACACACTTTCAAACATCTATCTTTATAATTATAGATATCCGTAAGTCGTTTTTTGTTGTTTAAACGGGTAGAAAAGTGAAAAAAAGACACTCAGCCACGTTTAAAAACATTTAGGAAAAGGAAATATTTTATTAAATTCATTATCTGTGTTTATTTAGAGAAATGTTCCTTGAATCCTCTGCACTCGCCTATGGCAATTAAAATTTTAAGATGCATAAGAAATTCTTGCAAACGGATTTGAATCCTGCCTTAAAATATTAAATACACAAGGTTATAACAGTTATATTCCTATGTTCCTTGAAAGACCTTGAAATCTCCCTTTTTGAACACTTAGAAAGAAATTTTTACTTAATTTATTTTTTATTTTAAAACACATAAAGTATATATATTCCAGGGATATTTCTTTAAATCAACCCAGAAAAGGTATTGAATAAAACTTATATTGCTTCTAAATAGTTTCTTCGTGCCTGACTGTCTCTTCTCTAATTTCAAGATTCTCGAAATCATACACCAGCTTGAATAACAGAAAAGGATTTACAGATTTTAGACTTTAAATATAGAAGTATTTCATTGGTAAACCGCATATTAATATCACTTCCACATTTTGAGTTACACGCTGTGAAACTTGTTGATATTCGAAAAAAAAATTAAATATCGAACTTCGAAAGGGAAAAGACAGCCTGTCTTTCTGTACATGTTTTGAAGTAGTGATAACATGTGTAAACAATGTATACTGTTAGTATGCTTTTTAAACACTCAATTAAAAAAATACGTAAAAATTAAGGTCAGGTGGGTGTTCCGACAGAAAAAAGTGTGTAATATAACCATTCTTTATTTATTTATTGTTAGAAAAAAAAGCATTGTTTTTTAACCCTTCGAATTTTGTAAAAACGTACAAAATCGTAACTTTCAACACTCTCAAAGTGAAAAGTTTTTTAAAATGGTAAATTTTTCAAAGTGGATTTTAATTTTTTTTTATAAACATGTAAAAAATTAAATAAATGGCGTGACAACTAGAAAAAAAATAATTTGAAATTTTGTGGAATAACAGACTGGAAAGCTTTTTTATACAATTAGTAGTTTCCATATATATTTTATTTTTTTTCTATCTATATTCTATCTATATGTTATTTTTTCTGTCTATATTCTATCTATATGCTATTTCTCTATCTATATTCTATCTATATGTTATTTTTTTCTATCTATAATATATTTATATTTTAGTTGTTCAATTAGCAGTAGTATTAGTAGTCTGTGAATTTCTTTCAAGAGAGTACTTACTACACAATAAGCATATTCAGGGTAATACTACAATCAATTACGGCTAAGTAACTATTGGTGGTGACCTTCTAAACTCCACTAATTTGTTATTCACAAATTTAGGAAGCTATTAATAAGTTTCTACTTGTATGAGGTGAAAGAATCAGCAGTCACCTGAACAAAGGAAAGTGCAAATCTTTAAATAATTTTCGAATATAAATTGCAAAAAAGGAAACTAAAAGACACACAACAGTAAATTATTAAATTTCGGATTTTTTGTTACTAAACACGGGCAAAATATACTTAAGTGCCGGAAACTTCTAAAATATCACAAAATACAGGGTATCATAACTTAGTGAGATTTGGCCTTAGAATAATGGAATTTTCAATGTTGTATTTCTCAGACAATGAAAAACGAATGTAACTTATAAGATACAGTAAAGGTATAAAATTTAAAAAGTGCAACTTTTTGAAAAATATTGGCAGAACTATTTCATGAACATAATCTGATTCACTGCCTTATTTTTAACATATTTGCAATTTACATTGCCTAGTTATCTTCTTTACGCAAAAAAAGAAATAATATATATATATATATATATATATTATAATGTTTGAATCTTTTCTTAAAACTTAATTTATAATTTATATATTTAAAATAGCTGGTAATTTGTAATATTTTATAATGGTTATATATATACATATATATATATATATATATATATATATAATTTTGGTTAACATCGTTATATGAACATATAAGATAAATTTCTATTCAGAGGTATTATTTATGTATATATATTGAGGAAAATAGTACCAAACTTAAATGCATATTAACAATTGATCGAATGTTAAATAGATTAGAAGTACTACTTGATTAAGGGAGCGAACTAAGGTTTGATGAAGTGAATTAATGGAGACTTAATATATTGAAATGAAAGGCGAAGATGGATTAAAATAAAGTATAATTTCCCTTTTCTTTGAGTTTAAAATTTTCTACGTGATTGTAAAAATCACAAATTTCCAGAATTAACTTTAAGACAACGAATTTGATTATGTTCAAAGGGATTTATTAAATGAAAATTGTATTCGATGTTCGTTAAAATTGTTGTAATTGAATTGAATAAGTTACTAGAAAGTCGGGAAATATTCAGCTCCACTTTTAGTTATTTTAATTTTAAATAATTGGACTTCTATTGATTTAGTTTTTTTTAATTCTCCAATGTAATGCCTTAGAAAGAATTCTGCTACTATTGTCTTTATTTTCCTACTTTTATAATACTACTATTTTCTGATTTTATTTACTTTAATATAAAATCCTACTTTAATTAAATCTTATAGTTTTAATTTTAACACAGCTGTACATTTCTTTAGGTAGTTTTTTTTTTTTTTTTTTTTTTTTTTTTTTTTACCCACAAGATCGCTATTTAATACAAAACACAGGTAGCGCAAATATATTGGCCAATATTAAAATATAATAATAGCCAAAATCATAATATAATACTGTTCAAAGTAAAACAACCCCAATCTAAAAGACGTTCATTAATATTGTGTTTTGATACTTGACAATGTTGCCCAATATTTTTTAACATCTATGAATATCACTTTTTGATATTTTGACATTGAACGAAATATTTTTTATATGCTTTCTTTAACTTATCAGGATGTAATGAATGTTTCCCGCCACAGCTAATAAGGTCTCTGCAATCAGTTCGCGTTGACGTGAATGCTCATATTTTGTCAAACGATTTTTGGCATTTGAAAGAAAGACACTTGCTTTAAACCACAGTGTTGTGAAATTTGTAAACAAAATATCGTTATCTTTAAGTACAAGGTGTCTGAAATGGAACTATCACACTACCAGATTAGAACCATCATTTACTTCCAGTTCTGTTTCAGAAAGTCAGCTACAGAATGTCACCGAATAAAGTGTACAGCTTTAGTTACTAGTGTTGTATCATATGACATTGTGAAGGTTTGGCGGAATGGTGGTTATATATAATATTACAGTTAATTATATATGTTACAATTCGTATTATGTAACGGTGATTTGGCGGAAAACTTTCGTTATAGCCTAATACAATTCTGTTTGTATGCTGTGTCAGTCAAATCGTGTTGTTCATTTTTCACCCACTTCCTATTGATATAGAGCTTTGATTTTTAGAATATATATGTATTGCTGAGCGCATGAATTAGATATCGATTTTTACAGATTTTATCCCTAGGAGAGGAGCGCAACGGGGGCAAATTTAAAATTTAAATAAATCACCTTGTCTCATAAACCAATGGAAATAAAATCTTAAAACTTGACATGTTTATAGTATAAATAAAATTAGCAACCTGTGTTTCGTAATTTTTAAAAATTCAATCCCAAAGATGGGTCCTGCCGCCGGTCGTTTCCTGAAGACACCGCAAAAGCAATACATAAACTTAATGGTTATTCAATTATAGTTTGATTTCCTGTGGAGAAATTAGTATGAGCTGCAACAATGAGTATTGTTGAAAAGTACTAATGACAAGGTTACCACAATAGCGTAAAATTCTCGCCAACTCAGCAAAATATCGCAAAATTTTGTGATGGATTTAAAAAAAAAAAAATTCTACATTTTACTGAATTTTAATGAAAGCATTAAAAAAGTTACATTTATATGATTTTTTGTTGACATCTGAAAATAACATTTTTAGATATGAGGACGTGAGTTTCAAACCTCGCCTTATTAAAAATCGAGTTTTCTCTACCTGTTGATAAATCTGTGCAGAAAAAAAACACTATAATCTGTAAAAAAATATTTTTATCCTTTATTTTGGGGTTCTTAAAATATTGGTTTGGTTTCAAAACTCGCCTTATCCACTAGGGAGTTGGCTACAAAACTAGCTTTATACCTGCGCATGCGTAGACCAACGGACGACTAGCTTATCAGCTACTATCACAGTAATTTTCCTTCATTTCTCTGCGACCTGTTGCTATTTTCGTTTAAAGTTTTACCTGTTCTATTCATATAAACTAATTAAATAAGTTTTACAGCATGTGTTATGTGTAACGGACAGTGAGTAAACTCTTGCATTTTGTGGGGGAAGGGAGAAGAAGAGAAAAAGAAATACGAACAGATGGGCTAGTGAAGAATACATGCAAAAGATGATTAAAATGTAAGTTCAAAATGGAGAATCACTTTCTATACTGTCAGAAGGTGTTAAAATATTTAATTTTTATTCTCAGGCATAAACCTGAGGCATTTCTGGTCCTATCAAACTGCACTCACCAGAAAGAGAACCTCAAGTATTCAACTCTCTCAATGCAAGATGTATGATGCTTCCACAAAGCTTTTTTTTTTTCAAGCAAAGACAAAACTGCATAAGATAACGTTTTTTTTAAATTTCAAATCTCAAACATCCCCTTCAAGAAACCGTCCATGTTTCTTTACATCCATGAAACATCCAGAAATGTAAAATTTTCACCTTCAAAGTGTTTTTTTTTTTTTTTTTTTTTTTTTTTTTTAATGCATCTCAGTGCGCTTTCAAAGGCATTATCATAATGTACTATATAAAGACTAAAAACCATGGCCATCATCAAATTTGTGGAAGTGTATTTTGAAAGATTCTTGGAATATCAAAATTCAGAGTATAAAAGTCGTGCTAGAGGCATCTAAAAACTGGACTTTCTTTTTTAAAAGAAAGGGGATGGAGTCCCCGTGAAGGAAGAGAAACTTAAGGATCTCCACGCATTGTTAAAAAACATTTTGATGTAAATTGGTCAGAAATGGAGGTGCTTATTTTCTATAAAAATATTATTTCTAAGGAACCAGAACAGAAAGAGATGATCGAGGAGGATTACGATGATATTCCAGAAGGAAAACTCAATGAGTTAATTGTTTAATTTATTTTTGGATATTTTGTAAGTACATTATATTATTTTATATATGTATATATATAATATTATATGCTATACAGATTATATTATATATGACATGAGGAAAAAACAAATTATTTTAATCATAAGCTAGTTATGATAAATTTTGTTTGATTGTTGATAAATTTGCTTTTTTATAATAAAAAGTAAAACTAAATTTTAATCATACTTATTGCTGCCATAAGGATTATTTTTGAATACAAAATATTATCATCCGATGACCAAAAATAGAAACTATTAATTTCTTTCAGCAAGAGTGATAAACGATGTTTTTTTTAAGAAATTGATATCAAACTTTCTTATTCACAGGTTGGCAACAAAACTCTTCTTATCCATAGGTTGGCAACAAAACTCTTCTTTTCCATAGGTTGTCAACAAAACTCTTCTTTTCCATAGGTTGGCAACAAAACTCTTCTTATTCGAAACTTTTTCCAATTAATTTATTAAATGAATTAAAGTAGATTTTCCAACTTAACGCAATGATATCACAGAGAAACTAGCTATAAGTACACAAAAATATTGGAGGAATTCCATCCACGGGGTCGCAGTTACAGGTTTTTCGCGATTTCCTAAAATTTGATTTTTTGAATAAGACGAGTTTTAAAACTCGTGTCCTCATATACAGTGAAACATTCTCTTTACTTAACTGAATAAAATTTAAAACATAGAGTATTCATTTATGCAGCACAGGTTAGAATGTCGAGCGTCAACACCTGTCTGTGTGGTGAGAGATCTTTGCTCAGGGAATGAGAGCCTAGTCTTTGAGCAAGACGATGGTTTCCCCCCTATAATAGTAAAGTATGCATCGACAATTAAGGGAAAGATATGTTTATAAAATATTCTGAGTAAAAGGTGGCGAGTGCGCAATTTTCTGTAAGTAAAAAAAAGTCGGACAAGAATAATGAGACTCTCTCTGTTTTTGTATCCTTATAGGTATAAACTCTCTTACATAACAACACTATATTTAAATGTCAAAGATAATTTTCAATATTTTATTTTAATAGATGATAGAATTATTTGTTTGTTTTTAAGTTTATTTAGCAAAGTGTCTTTTTCAGATATCCCTTTTTGTTAAGAAACATCTGGAACTTTTGATATGACTAAAGTTAATTAGATTTTAATACTTACTCTCATGACACCACTTGAAATGTTTACACAATCCTAGCATTTGGAATTTTCCTTTTTATTATGTTTTAAAATTCTTATTATTAATTTTATGTCATAAATATCACAAAAAATTCATAAAAAATGATGAACATTCGCACCGATTGACCATTACATAAATTATGCGTATTTGTAATGATTCGTATAAAATTCTGTATGAAAATTAAAGTTTGGTAAGGAATTTCAAGCTTGTAAGAAATTTTAAAACTTGGTATCATAAAAATCATCTGAACCACTTGCATAAAACTCTAAAGAAATCTTTATACAATCCTACTCTTTTGAATTTTGGATTGTAAGAATTTAAATATATGATTTTATTAATTTTAAGTCATAAAAAGATGCATATATTTCGAAATATGATGAACTACTTACAGGTTTACACGCACATATATTAGTCATATATGGTTATAACAATTATTATCCTTTATCACCAATATTATATAGAGGAATAGTGGCTAATTAAAATGGCCTATTATTGAAACAAAATTTATGTTCTTTGAATAATAAAAAGTCCTTCCGGCCAGTGCCGGGAGGAAGAGGTAGCTTTCATATTCCTTATTTAAAAAAAGCCAACTTATATCATGCAAACACACGAAGCTCAATTTAGTGGAAACCGAATATAGGAGATTCAATACTAATTTTTATCAATATAATGAATGAGAATTTCGCGAAATTAGTCAGTTTTATCCAAGCTGTTTTTCTTTAAAGTAACTTATATTTGGCTGCCAAATTCGGCGATTTCTTAAAGTGCCTGTCATTTTAAGACAACATGGTGGATGAGGCTAAGCAGTGAACTTGGTCGAGACCTTAGTAATTGCTGTGCACATGCTCACTCACATCGGAATCGGTTAATATATAGGAGTGCTGTCGCATGCAAAAAATCAGATTTTTCAAAATGTCACCCAGAATAGAAATTGAAACTGCTATATCTGAGCCATTTTTTAAGGTAAAGACAAACAAAAAATGCTCCTGAATCCTTATATCAAGATCAAATACTTAAGAAAGAAACCTTTTTCAATTTCTAATTTTTTTGCACCTCACTTTAAATATATATATAATTTTTAATTTAATGGCCGCCATTTTGAAACAAGATGGCTGATGAATCTGGCCAGCGAACTTGGTCGAGGTGTTGATGTATACTATCCACGTGCCTTCTTACATCGAAATAGGCGAATACGTGTGTTATCGCGTGACAAATACAAGATCGTTTCAAAATGTTAGCCATGCTAGAAATTCAAAGTGCTATAAATCAACCATTTTTTAAGATATCAACAAAAGAACAAATTTTCAGAAACAAAAACTGCTCCGAAATCTTTGTATCAAGGCCAAACATATAAAAAAAATCTTTTTCAGTTTCCAATTTTTTAATACCTCATTTTAAATTTTAAATTTAATTTTTTAAAAAATGGCAACCCTTTTGAAACAAGATGGCGAATGAAGCTGGCCAACGAACTCGGTCGAGATATTGGTATGTACTATGTACAGACCAAGTTACATCCAAATAGGTTCATAAATACGCCTGTTATCGCGTGACAAAAATCAGGTCGTTTTAAAATGTCAGCCACAAGAGAAATTCAAAATGCTATTACTCAGCCATTTTTTTTAGATATAGACGAAAGAAAAACTGTTCCGGAATCTTTGTATTAAGGTCAAACACATACAAAAAAAATCTTTTTCATTTTCCAATTTTTTTGGTATCTCATTTAAATTTTTTTATTTTTTAATTTTTTTAAATGGCCGCCATTTTGAAACAAGATGGCGGATGAAGCTATCCAACGAACTCGGTCGAGATATTTGTATGCACTATGTAGCCACCAAGGTACATCCAAGTCGGTTCATAAATACGCCTGTTATTACGTGAGAAAAATCAGGACGTTTCAAAATGTCAGCCACGCTAGAAATTCAAAATGCTATAACTCAGCCATTTCTTAAGATATATACGAAACAAAAACTGCTCCCGAATCTTTTTATCAAGGTCAAACACATAAGAAGAAAATATTTTTTCAATTTTCAATTTTTGGTACCACATTTCAAATTTAAATTTTTCTTAAAAATTTAAATGGCCGCCATTTTTAAACAAGATGGCGGGTGAAGCTGGCCAACGAACCCGGTCGAGACATTGGTATGTACTATGTATAAACGAAGTTACATCCAAATCGGTTCATAAATACGCCTTTTATCGCGTGACAAAATTCAGGACGTTTCAAAATGTCAGCCACGCTAGAAATTCAAAATGCTATAACTCAGCCATTTTTTAAGATATAGACGAAACAAAAACTGCTCCGAAATCTTTGTATAAAGGTCAAATACATAAGAAAAAAATATTTTTCCATTTTCAATTTTTTGGTACCATATTTCAAATTTTAAATTTTTAAAAAAATTTTAAATGGCCGCCATTTTGAAACAAAATGGCGGATGAAGCTGGCCAACGAACCGGTCGAGAGATTGGTATGTACTATGTACACACCGAATTACATCCAAATCGGTTCATAAATACGCCTTTTATTGCGTGACAAAATTCAGGACGTTTCAAAATGTCAGCCATGCTAGAAATTCAAAATGCTATAACTCAGCCATTTTTTAAGGTATAGACGAAACAAAAACTGCTCCGGAATCTTTGTATAAAGGTCAAATACATAAGAAAAAAATATTTTTCCATTTTTAATTTTTTGGTACCACATTTCAAGTTTTAATTTTTTTTAAAAATTTTAAATGGCCGCCATTTTGAAACAAAATGGCGGATGAAGCTGGCCAACGAACTCGGTCGAGACATTGGTATGTACTATGTACACACCGAATTACATCGAAATCGGTTCATAATTACGGGAGTTACAGTGTGACATAGGTCAGATATATATATATATATATATATAGATATATATATATATATATATATATATATATATATATATATCAATTTTGAACGGAGGGTGGTTTCGGGGTCTGGGGGTCATGATCGATGAAAATATACCAAAATTTTTTGAAATCGCTTTCCTCCGAACGGCTGCAATAGGTAGCTTTTTTGTAAAGAAAGCTACCTAAAAGTAACGTTTTTGGAAAATTCAGAAATTCGAAAGCAGTTTAAAAAAATAAACACGCAATCATTTTATAAACTATATAAAATAAATAATTTTTTCATATAAAATATATTATGTAAAAAAAAATAATTATTATTATTTTTATATTTTAGCATCATTATAGGCTCTACAATATTTTTTTAAATACAAAAAAGGTCTTTCCAAATTTCATTACAAAATTTCTGTTTTGTAATAGCTATATATTTAAATGTAATAGGATTTTTAAAAACAGGTTTCTATTACAATCACAAGAATTTTTATGTAAAATGTTCTAAAAGAAATTTTGTATAACAATCACTATAGAATTCTAAATAACTGTTTTCCAACGAAATCTTTCTACAAAACTAACTAGATTCCTACAGAAAACATTTATATGGGAATTTTCTTACTATACAAATTACACAGAAGACAATAGACTTGGACAATAAAAGCCAAATATTGAAAATGAAACACTAAAAAATAAATTTCTTAAAAACGTCAAAATTATTATGTTTTATAAAATAGCATTATTGTATTTTGCTATATATTGTTTATTGTATATTGTATTGTATGTTATTATACGTAAAGCAAACAACTTTTTTAAATACTTTCTATTAAACAATAACTTATATTAGTGATAAATAAATTATATATGATCAATAAATCAAATTATATATGATCAATAAATTATATTAGTGAACATTGGCAGATGTCGTGAATTTGAAATACTATATTCAACGAATTTCGAAATAAAGGACAATGTTTGTTCGACATTGGCCAAAATCATTGTGCTACCAAGAAAGTTGATAAATCAAACATAGAAAGTACCTATCATTGATCTTTATAGGAAAAGATTATTTACGATAATGTTATACTCAAAAATATATTTTTTTCTTATATTTTTTTTACACATTTTTTTCTTTTTAAAATGTGGTTTTATGTATATAAACCATTTCATATAGGAAACTTTTTAGCGATTATTTCGATTTTTGAAATTTGAAATTTAAATTTTGGCCATATTTCAAATTCAAATAATCTTCTACATAAATATTTTTTCTCATTTACAGTACAAAATAGAATAAATAAAAATTCATCTTTAAAATTAACGAAAATAATTAAACATAGTAATATTTCTAAAAGAAAAAAAAACTCTACTTTGAGCAGTAATCTTTACTACAAGAATTATATTTTTCTTTTTTCTTTCACAGCAAAAGATCCCGAAGACAATTTTAACAGCGCGTTGCGACGTTGGAATACTGTGTACAAAATGTTATCTATATCTTTCTGAATTACGTATGACAAATAATCAAAAAATACATTTTAACCCTTTATCTACTGACGGTACTTAGAAGTACCACTCACTTTAAATTTTATACCATAGTGAATATTACTAATATTCTAATAGTACTTTGCAAAAAACGCTCTTTTAACTCCACTTTATCCGAATACACGGCAGCAGTAGTTCTAGGTTTGTTATTTTACAGAAGAATGAGGCTATCTTTGAAGCAGTCGATGTATTTTCTACCGACATTTTCTACAGATTGCCACGCTCGTCTTTTCATTGCTGCAAACACAGTAAAGGATATAAGATAAGTGTTGGTTTTTTTTATGTGTTCATTATGATCTTAGAATACAATTTGATAAGCTATTTTAGATGAACGGTGTATGTATTGGATTTAACAGTTGAATTACTCGGTGGTACTTATAAGTACCGTCAGTACACTGCGTGTTGGAGAAAAACTTCTTGTTTACTTTTCGTCTGTGTAGTTATCCATCGTTTTCATCTGCTTTAAAATGTAATTACTAAAATGTAGTGTAGTAATGATTTCCCTGGTATTTCTTTTTTGTTTCATTGCTATTTTTTTCATAGGAAATCGTAAAAGTTGTGGCACCGGCTCGTTTATGCTATGCTAGAAATGGCATATGTAACTTCATATATTGCATATGTGGAGATGCGAGAGAACGTCTTTGTTGTCCCTGGAATATAGACGTTGCATAACTAAAGGACTGCTAACAAGATAGAAACTAAAGAAAAATAGTTTTTTTAACCCTTTCATGAGCAAAACAGTTTCAATTCTAAAGTGTTGAAATAAATTTTTGGCACCGGAATTTGCCAAACGATTTATTTGTAAATAAGAAAAAGCCTATATTTCATATACTTGTTAAATCGAAAATATTTTCTGGTGCCAGTTGAAATACCTTGTGGTCTTTCTGTTATGATATTTTAGTCATAGTGTACTGACGGTACTTTAAAGTACCACTTTAATTAATTACCTCTAAATAATTAAATTTCTCACGGGTGAGTATTTTTTTTTATATTTATCCTTTAATTTTCATTGTAGTAACTGAAAAAAAAAATATTACATGAAAAAAATCGTAGTAGATCATAATGCCGTAGATAAAGTGTTAAGACATATTAATGCAACTATTTGAATAGAGTGCGTGCAACCCACAGAGGCAACAACAGCAAATTCACTCTATATTTTGTCTCGACCATTATATTTCCTAGTGTGAAACATTTTATTTAAAAAATGCGGTAACTCCACAAAATATAAATTTTCTCTTTCTTGATATTTTTGTGACTCTAGCTACTATCAGATAATTTTTACCCAAGAAAATCATTTAAATTTTTAGTTATCCTAATTTTATTTTCGAAATTTCAGTTTTCTTTAATATCTCTATTCTGAAAAAAGAAGTAACAAACGCAACTACACTGTAAAAAAAAATTTGTAAAGTTACTAAAATTTTTCTAGGAAACTGGGATTCCAGGAACTTTTTATGTAACGGCAACAAGAAAAATTCCTGTAACAGATGCTGTTACAGAAATTTTTGCTGTTGCCGTTACATAAATAGTTCCTGGAATCCCAGTTTCCGAGAAATATGTTAGTAACTTCACAGATTTTTTTTACAGTGTATCGCTGCTGTAATTCTTTCTCATTGGGGGTCTTTTTAGGCTTATATTAAGAAAACTATAGCATATAAAAATGTGAAAAGTGGTAGTTTTATGGCGAAATATTCTATAGACACATTGAAGAAGACAGTACTTAAATCGAAGAATTTTTCAAGCCTATTTAATGTTCAAGTCACTTGAAATATTTCCCTTAAAAAAGTTTTATAGAAAAAAAATCTATGCATAGCAATTTAGACATATTTCGCAAACATAATCTTGACGTTTAAAGTATACGAATACGCATAAAGTTTAATCCTTAAATATTAAAGACGTACAAAGTTTTTTCCTTAATTTTTTCGTTTAAATTTTGTTATCGTAATGGATATTCATTTCATATATAAAAAAAAACCTCATTTTTTTACCAAACTTAAAACTATGTAAATAATGATATTTCCTTTTAATTAAAAAAATTATTTTCACGTGAATATTAAAAAGAGAATGAAAACTTTCGTAAAAATGGCGTCATATATACAGGACACATTTTAAACGTCTTATTTAAAACAATTTTCTAACAGTGTCGTTATAAAGTTCAGGAGGCAGCTACATTGTTTACTTAGCAATTTTATACATGCTGATTTTCAAATATTTAATTGATTTATTTGATCAATCTGAAAATAACCATTAGCTTTCTCGACAGCAGTTGATTCGGTCTTAAGAACCAAAAAATACCCCAATTAAAGACAAATAAATTGCAACCCGATTATTGAAGATCGCCATTGGTCGCTTTATTGTAATTCAATCTTCCTTAAGATTGTTAAAACAAAGCATATTAGCGATTTTTTAGAGTATGTGGTGTCTGAACAGGAATTGGCAAACGTAGTTTGTAGGAGACAGAACCCCCGGTATTAGTAAAAAATAATATTTCAGATCAGATTTTAAAAAACAGTTTTGGATTGTATAGAAGAAGGTATAATTAAAATATTCATAAGGATAATAGCTAAAATTTAAATAGTTAAAAGAAAAAAAAAACACTTTTAACAATAGTTAAAAGTATTTAACTATTTAAAAATTTAAATAGTTAAAAGAAAATTTTAAAAAATAGTTAAATTCTATCAAAGAGATTATGAAAACATAAGAAATTCATTTTTCTTATATATATATATAAAGTTCCCATTTTTGTTATCTCATACCCTATTTTGCTGTGAAAATTGAGTAACGAAACAATTATGCTATACGCATTAGAAAAAAAAAAAAAAAGGGAATTAGCTTTGTGTGGGCGAAAATTATAAACATTTCGCTAATGATTATTTATAATATGAAAACAAATAATTGTATAATATTTAAACGCCCTAGCAATCATCTTACAAAGTTTATATTTATAAATATTTACTTTAAAACACAAAATATACTACTATAAAATAAAATAAGTTCAGAGTTTCATTTCAATAAGCAACACAAACTTTATACATTTTAATACTTATACAAATAAGATTAGTATGTATTTTTTTTAATCCTAAAACATTATTCAAAAGTTTTTATTAAACTAAAAACTTATAATCATATATATTTAACATGTATTAAAAATCAGGAAAATGTTTTAAGGTGCTTTGAAGTAAGTCATCTTAAAAATAAAAGAATATTTAATGGTGCGGTGCTAAAAATTGATAAAGCTGATTGCTATAAATTTCTTCGTGCATTTTAATGTGCTTCGCCTTCTATGAGTTTAATAAAAAGAGTTATGCTTATGAGAGTTGTATCTTTTTACGCATTCTGTTAAAACTAATGTTGAAGATTTCAACAAAAACTTGCTAAATTCAGTCAGTTTGGATACAATGAGTTTAATGTGGCGCTACATTTCATAACTTCAGTGGTAATTTTACAAGCACTTTCACAGTCGGGTTAAATCTAAGTAGTGGCAAAGTTTCAATTTGCATAATGTTGGACCAATTTTTATTGAACCACAAATATGGACAACCATTGCGCAATCGCTTAGAATCCAATTGCAATTACTAATTTTTAGGTACAACATTTAACTTTTATTTTTAAAAACACTGTGCAGAGTTTTTTCTCTTGTTATCAGTTTTGTATCTATCAGATATTAGTTAAATATTTAAAAAAAAACCTTCAAATGTTTAAAAAGGCATTTGAAAATTAATCTTGTTCTCTTCTTCATGTTTTCATTTTTCATAGTCAATTTTATGTTTATTTTTACAAAGTAATTTAAAAAACACGAAAAGTCTCTTTTTTATAACCATTGAAGCTTCGATAATGTGAATAAATTTTACACACAACAAACCCTGCAAAGTTTCGTGGTATTGACTGGTGACATGACTGGTATAGAAATCAGCTTGAACAATCGTTAAACGAGAAAGGTAATTTTAAAGATTTTTTTACATTTTTTTATTATTCTCTGCATAATAAAAGTAATACTTTAAAAATTTTTAAAGCCTTTATCACACATATTCTAGCTCCTAAATATATTTTTGTTTAAAAGAGGTAAAAAACAATATTTTTACTTTCAATAAAGTTATTATAACAACTCATAATTAAATGATCATCGTTGTAAATCATATTTTAATTAAATGAAATCTACTTAAAATAATGTATTCCTGGCGTGACTATTTTATTAGTATAATAGTGTAGTATAATAGACCATTTTACTATTATTTTACTTCACTAATATCTATTAAAATGAAAAAAACTGAACATCCTTATACCTAGTGATAGGTAAAAGAAAATATTATTTAATGAATCTATATGAAATTTATAGCAAGTACCTTTAAAAGTTTTCAATATTTATCATGTACGTCAGAGAAATATTTTAAAATAGTGCATTCCCTGTGTAACAATTTTATTAGTGTAATAGAGTAGTATAATAGATCATTTTACTACTATTTTACTACATTAATATCGAGTAAAATGAAGAAACTGAAAACCCTGATGTCAAGTGATAGGTAAAAGAAAATGTTACTTAATGAATCAACAGGAAATTCCTAGTGACTTTCTTTAAAAGCTTTCAATATTTAGCATGTACGTCAGCACTATGTATTAAAATAATGTTTTCCCGGTGTGACAATTTTATTAGTATAATAGAGTAGTATAATAGACTATTTTACTAGCATGTTACTGGATTAATATCTGGTAAAATGAACACACTGAACATCCTTCTGCCAAGTGATAGATAAAAGAAAGTGTTACTTAAAGAATCAACTTGAAATTCCTAATCACTTCCTTTAAAGGTTTTCAATAATTATCATGTATGTCAGCAAAATATATGACAGAAATGTCCACAATTCAGTAAGATATTTATTAAGAATAACTTAGATTTATATATCGCATGCATTATTTAATAGGAAATAGTATAATTCATTTTTAATAAATAATAGAACATAATATCAATATAATATAATAATAATTTTAATTTATATTAGTATACTAATTTACAATATGAAAAGTCTGACAAATTATAGAAAGTCAAAGAAAATAGAGATCTTTAGATAATTAAAAGTAAAAGGACAGCATTGATAAACAGAATTGAAACAATTAATATCTTGCACAATAAGTTAAAAAATTGAAGCATCTCCTGGACTTCAATTTCTTTCACTTTCCATGTACAATTTATATTTTCATGTACATCACGATGGATATATATTTACTACTAAATGTATTTTTTGTCCCGATAGATTGTAAAAAACATACATAAAAATGCATCGCGTAAACTACCAGAAATTAATTTTTTTTTGTCTTCTAATGTTTTTTAAAGGGAATAAGATATTTTTCTCTGACATTATCTTAATTCATTTCATTAAAAAATTTCTTCTAGATCATTAAATTTCAAAGTTATTGAATTTTTCAGTTACTTAACATTAAAAGTTTAATTAAGTAAAAAGAAAAACTTTTAAACGCTTTTGGAATAGGAAGGTTTTTCAGTAATTTAATCATCCATATTTAACCTTAATTTTATACAGAGAAAAAAAGTTCATTGCATTAGATTACTGGAATTGAAAATAGAGTGCGAAAGAATTTTTATAAATACATATATATTCGATTCTGAAAAACTTAACACCAGTAAAGGAAAAAAACTTAACAAAAAAAATTACAGAGAATATTTTAACCTATAAATGAAATTCGAAGTATAACAAATAAATTAACTTCATTCTATAGATAAAAAAGAAAATATGTTCGAGAAATCAATCACTTTAAATTTTGAAATCTGTAGTAATAGATAGTTATTTGCTGTCACCTAAACATTTTTGATTATGAATTGTAAAATTTATACGAATTTATAATTAGTAATAAAAATTATAAAAAATGATATGTAAAAAAATTATAAAAAATGATATGTAAAATTATTAATAAATTATATTTTAAAAGTTAATAATAATTAAATCACTGTAACTAAAATAATTAAAAATAACTTTTCAGTATTTTTTTTCTCGTTTAATTTATTAGCAAGCGATATAGACAGGGCATGCAATTTAAAGTTTTTTCGCGAAAATGGTATTTACAGGTATAGAAATTATTACTTTTCCGTATTATTGATTCTTCGACTTCACTTCTGTGGATAATTAATGAATGAATTGCGCATGTTTTGGTTTTACTATACTCCAGTCGTTCAAAAATTAATTATCTTCAGTAAATTAAATACACAAACTTTATTAATTTAACTCAATTCTATTGTTTTGTAGCAAAGTCATTCGAGTTTTTTAAAAAAAATCATCTGATTGAAAATGACTCAGTTGGATTTCTTACTGTAATTTATTTCAAATAATAAAACGTAATTACGTATTAACAGTTTATTTGAAATCATTTACTTGCGGATTATCCTGTTGCGTTGTCTCATATAACAGACCCGATATTATTTTTCACAAAATGTTGACTGAGACTCACTAGGTGTCATGCAAGTAACTGTGTTGGTAGAGTATTCGCAATTTAAGGCAGTGGTCCCGAGTTTGACCTCTTTATTGAATAGTAATCACCTCATTTGGAAATTTTTCAACTCGTACAGCAGTCGACAGAAATAGTTTTCTGCTTTCCGCACACGTGTAGTGTAAATAAAGTATTGTAATCGTGTAAAAAAACCTATTGTGGAAATATTGGTATATTTTTACATTTAGAGATTTTCTTAATAAAATTTCTCTATTAAGAGATCTCTAATTCTCTAATTCTATATGTACATATGGGTGTATATTGGGATTTTGTTTACTTTTTTAGTTCCCCGTGTACGTTTTGTCGTTTATTTTTATGCATCTCTGTCTATGTCTGTCTGCGCGTGTTTCAAAACGATTGCTCACAGCTACTCTTTCAATTGAGTTCCCAATTAATGAGGATGTTAAAGACCACTGTTTCAAGACCTGCATGTATTTTCGTCTAAACTAGTCAACAGATAAGCATCTGGACTATTTTTCAACCAATTGTTTGACAATGAAAACTTAATTTGCTTTTATAAATGAATTATTAGATTAAATATTGTTATTGTTTTCGCTTATCTTATTTTGATACAATACTCATATTTCACTAGAGAGTTACTTAATTTATTAAAGCATTTTTTCTCAAACGGAAAAGAAAAATATTAAAGCAAATTTTATTAATGGGTTAGATACATTCTCAACTTTAAAAAAATCCATTTTTTCTACGGAAATTAAATCCTTATAGTGTGTAGAATAATGGTCAAAACGATTTAAAGTGATACCTCATAAAGATATAAACAAACACATGAGCGTGTGCCACGAACGATAAAACTAACCTCGCCAAACAATATAAAGCCAGCTTTAGCATTCAGGTAGACTCTCAAATACACGTTTTGTTTGCTGTTAGTTATATTTCTGAAAATTTATTGAACAATTTTAAAGATTCTACTCCCTTATTAAACGCTAACGAGGGTTTGAATGCTAAAATTTGGAAGAATAATTCAAAACTCAAATCTGGATGCCGTTCTATTGTTCAAATTTTCAACAATATTGCTTCGGCCACATATAATGATGGTTCAGAAATTTGCATGCAATACTACAAGTAATGGGATGAAAGGAGAACGCCAACCGTCTGCGACATTTTAGAATCAAAGCGGCACAAGCGACGAAAAAAGCTCGTTCTACTTGTAGGTGTAACAAAAACATTTTAAATGAGCGGAAAGCACATAAAGGTCCACAGTATGGCGCAGGAATAGCAAATTAAGTGTAAGTTGAAAAAATATATATATCAGCATGTTTTTTTTTTTTTTTTTCTAAAACCTGAAACGCGATTTTCAAACGTTTATCAACATGGGTAGGATGACAACTTTTAACATTTTTGAGTAATATTTGAGCTCATCTACTCATAATTAAATTGTCTAAGGATCATTGAGCCATTTAAAAAAAAAATCTTCCAATAAGTTTAAATGTTAAAATTTTAGACGAAAAATGATTTTTTTAAGTATATCAATTTGCTTATTTCTCGAAAATTCAAAAATTTGATCCGTTGTCCCTTAACTACAACCTTATTTTACAAGAAAAAACTGAGATTTTAATATTTTTTTTTATTCTACAGGAAGTTAGGATGCAGCCTATTGAGTCCAGATATTTTGGTACATGTCAACGGAGCTGCAGATTTACGACGTAATGTGTGACCAAATTAAAAAGAAATATTTTTAAACACTTGAAGAAAAAAAAAAAAAAAAAGCAACTTCGAATTATTAGTTTTTCAATGAATTTTACTCGCTTCTTAAAATAGGAAAATTCCAGAATATTTCAAACTTTCGCCACCGAGAACGTATGTAACCCCTTAATCCTATAAAAACATAGTAAATTTAAGTATTGTATGTGGTTTAGGAATCATTCAGATATATCTATATTTAAAACAACTTAAAATTTCCGTTACCAATACTGTGTAAATTCAGTTTTTAACATGTGCGAAGTTAAGTACTAGTGGAACATAAATTCTGTCGGGATAACCCCGACATATTCACGTGTTAGGTGGGGGAAAAGAAATAAATATAAAACAGAACACGAAAATTGGACTAATAGCATATGTTTTTAGGTTTGCATGTATTGCGTGGGGTCCGAGAAGACGGAATTTCTAGAATGCGAAAGAGCTGCAGTTCGGTCGGGCAATAATCTTGTCTAAAACGTTCACAAGCTAGACTTGAAGAGATAGAGTTTCAAGATAAGGGTATTGAAGTTTTCCCATCTGGCAATGTTTTCATCAACAGTCTAATAAATATGTCCGCTGAGGGATTTGCAAATGAGCATAATTTTGTGAGCAGCTATGAAAATGTCTCTTGTTAGTAACATGGGTTTCAGATTACGCCATAAAAAGGGATTAGGGTATTAAGGGAGTCTGAGACCACATGTCGCGTTAGCGTTACTATAATATTATAATGTTATACAAGCGTCAGTGGTTTGATTAAGAAAAATCTCGCCCCTTAGAAATTTTGATAGGATGAGATAATATTTAGGAGGGGTTTAAGCTTACAAAAAAATAAGGAAGATAGGAATTGGGGGGGGGGGGCGAGAGAAGAGAAGGAGTTTAGATTTTGGAGAAGAAACATCCCTTTCCGGGAGATGAAGTTTTAGATCTGAGAGAAACTAACTTGTGCCCTTTAAGAAGGGAGAAATCTTTGTATTCTCCCGGCTTATGTAAAACAATGCGGGTTTGCTCATAAGCGGCCGCATGGTGTAAATAAATAGTTTTAGTGATGTGATGGTGCAAAACATGGATAATGGAAGGAATAAGCGATGCTTCTCAGGAATTAAGAGGTGAGTGGGATTAATCTATCGTTCTTTCGGGCAATCAATAACTTATAGTGAAGTTGTATTTTGTAAACAAACATGAGTCAGGCATCCTTAGAGTCCCTATGAAAGTTCAAGCTATAATTTATACCAATGTTCTATGTATTGCTTATTATTAATATTTATATACCTAGGGAAAATTTACTCTAGGCATGATGTTAATGCTTTATCATTTGATTAATTAATAAATTAGTATGTCATCCCCAATGTTCTCAGAACTTATTTATTTTACACATCCGACTCACGAGCCTGGGAAATAAAGTAAAAAGTAAAAAGTAAACTAAAGAACCCACAAGAGTAGTCGGACAATTCATTGAAAAATACTTCACAATTTTAGAAAACATTTTTAGCTTCATGAATTAAAATGACGTTTTCTTTATAATATTAGAATATTTTACGTATGGAAACATTTCAACTATGTAAAATTAGGATCTAAGTTTTAATTTTTTTATATATATAAAATTATTTATTTAAACGCAGAATATTCTGTAAAGTGTTCCGAAAATCGAATGAAGTTGTACCGGGATTTTTGATAGTAAGAGAAGTACTGACTTTTCTATTATGAATATGATCTTTTCAGGCTATAGAAAAAATATCTAATGTTTTAACATATAATTAAAAAAAATTTAAGCTTAACATTTCGCACTCCGCACCAAAATTTCAATTACCTACCAGAAACTCTACACTATTCTTACATAAATGAAATAATACGTGGGAAACTCCCTTAAAAGTATGTTTGTTTGTTGCATGTTCATTAGTTGATTACCTTATGGGTGTCAGTGGATTTGTAGTTAAACTTACTATGTCACCGTATTGGTATCAGTAGATTTGTGGTTAAATTTAGTATGTCATCGTATAGGTGTCAGTGCAGTGCAATAGGTTAAAAATTACTTTATAAACCAATTTGAAATAATATGGAATATAACAAATGTGGAAGAATTTGCATTTAAATTTAATAGAGATTTGCAAAAAATTCATTGAGCTATTCGAAAAAAAATTGCATTTCCTTAAGTATTCCTACACTACTCAAACGAAAAAAACACGCAAGATGTTAAAACTATGGGGGCGTTCTTACCATATTTATAGTTTTGACTTTAATATATCTACGCCATATCTATATTATAAAGGACAAACATATCTGTGCGTAACGCATACGTCATTTTGCGAATGGCAACACTTTTAAATTTGAAATAAAATTTTGGTTTTGTAATTTTCTCTACTGCAAATTTTTATACTTCTAAACATCGCACATTTTAAATTTTTACACCGCCATATAACGAAAAAAATGCTCTTTTAAATGCAATTTGTTTGAAAGCTGCATCTCATTTTAATTTTAAGATATTAATTTTTTTGTAGTTTTTATTACTTTTTTTGTAATCGTGCCAGCTGAAGTACTCCATTTCTGTTGAAACTAAAGGGGAAAAAATGAAAATAGTAGATTGTTGTATCTTTTTGTTGCCATTTTCTCATAAAAACCGAAAAAAAAATTGAAATTAAAATACGTGCTATGTCAAGAATATCGTCTGTTATAAAACCCACTGAGATTTGGATTTATTTCGTTGTTATTTATCAATTAAATGATTTTGCCGTGCCGGCTCCATTGCGAAATATTAATAAACAATTTGCACATAAAAAAAGTTCAGAATTTCTCTCCCGCTAATTTTCTACAAAGAAATTAAAGCTTCATCAATAAATAAATAAAAGAATAATATATAAAAAAGCACGAATTTAACATATATGTAGTCGAACAATTTAAATTTTTAGATCCGAATTGGGAAAAATATGTGCTTTTAAATGAAATTTGTATGAAATAGAGTTGCTAGGCAACTGTTAAAGTAAAAGAGAAAAAATAATCTATAGATTGAAAACACAAGATAGCTTTTTTTAGACATATTCCTTGAACTTTCTACTGTACCAATTTTGCTAATAATTCTTTTTTTTAAATGAAAGCTGTTCATTTGTAGATGTCCTCGCACTAGCTATTTTTCTAAATATTTTCACTTTTATATTTTTAATTTAATTTGAAAAGATTTTTTGAAATTTCATCAAAATGGTAGCAATCGTATTATTTCCACTGTTGCAGAAAAAAAGAAATATTGGGGTTTATTTATCCTTATTGATATCATTTACTCATTACAATTAAAAATAACTATTTTAAGTCTGAACAGAAAATGACGTCACTATTTAAGATACATTTTCGTTAATAAAGCTAATGTTACAATATATTTTCATTCGGCTGATATCGAATTTGAGACACTTGGCGTAATGCTTCAGTAAGTGCCATATTTAAAAGAAAACAATCCTTTTCTTTGATAAAACTATATATTTTTACACGAATACATCTAAAAGACATCAGTTTCTGGAATTTGTACTTCGCGGTACTGAAATTAGACCCTCAAGCCAAAAGAATACATTTTCACATGCAAAGTTTTAGCTGACAAACGGAACTTCACGTTTGAAAATCTATCTAAAGGGAAAATATGTCCATGCGTACGGCTGACGTCATTTTGAGAATGGCAACTCTTGAGGATTAAATGTCGGATTTGCAGTGTTTGCTACTGCAATTTTTTGAATTTCTAAACATCGCGCATCTTTAATTTTTACACCCGTTATATAGGGAAAAAAATCTACTTTCAAATGCAATTTTCTTGAAAACTTTATCTTAATTGATTTATTTATTATGTCTTTTTAAATAATTTTCAAGAATAATGTTTTTTAATCGATATCCATTGCGTACAGGCTCATTTAAGGAATAAGCCATTTGCACTTAAAATGATATAAATAATTCAGCATTTGTCCCTGACTAATTTTTTATAGCGAAATTAAAACTTCATCAATCTATTATATTAAAAAGTGACTGTCCATTTGTATTTCACAGCTGTTCCTCCTAGAATATGGAATATTGGGCGTTGGGCGATCAAATTAACTCCAATTATCCGCATGAGTCCGAGGATGTTAAATATGGTCGTAGAATTTTAAAATTTGTTTAGTTTTCGAGATATAAATTTTTACGTTATTTTTGATGACATTTCTGCAATGATGGAAACTAAAATTGCTCCATTTTTGTGGATAAAAGAGAGAAAATGCAAATTGACAACGATTATTAGGTATCATTGTTTGAAATCATTTTAAAATTGAAATTAACGTATATTTGAATAAGTAGTGAAAAAAGTATTGTAGTTTTCAAGAAAATTTCACGAAATACGAACTCACACATATTCAAGCTTCCGGAATCCGTTTACTTTAGAAACACAAATTCGACTCTCGACTGGAACACTGAGATAAATTCTGTTTACGTCAAAAGAAAAAAAACACCGTACGTTATTTTCATTTAATTTAAAGTCGTAAAGTAGATTTTCAACCATTGCCTTAAGATGGTTAATAAAACTTTTCAGAAGCGGACATTAAAAATGCGAAAAAGCGAGAAAAAAAAGAGAAGTTTTAGCGAGAAGAAAAAATAAATCTTTAAATATTTATTTTAATTCATAAATATAAAATGCTTCTGAATAAATTCGTCCAAACAAATTCATTTTTGTATAAGTTGACCCAAATGACATCATTTCTACGAACTCCGAAATTCAAAGCAAAATTTTGGAAGAGCAAAAAGCTCTAGGCAAATAAAGTTATAGAATATGTGCATATTTATTGGGAAAGTTTTGACTTAAATTGTAAATATAACTTATTATTTGAATATTATATTTAATAAAATTAATATTGCAACGACTTTCTAAATTTACAATAAAGTTAAGATTTCATTTTTCGCAAAAAGATCGATTGTCTCATGCAATTCAAAAGCAACACAACGGGTTACTACGCAACTAGTTTATATAAAATCGTAATGAAACGAATTTATGAAACGACTGATTACGTTTCATGGCTATTTCTGCTAAAATATGGAAGGTTTTGCGGAAAAATTAATTCCAATTATGCGTATTGATCCACTGTAGGGTGGAACGAAAAAAATTAATTTTTTTTAAATCAAAAACGGGTAGGTGCCAAAAGTTGCCTTTATATTAGTACATCATCTGCGTGGAGTATTACCACTGAAAAACAAGTGGCTTGAGTCTGCGTTTTTGGTCCAAAAGTCGAAATTTTGGGTAAAATTTGACTTTTTTTTAAATTAAAAAATTTCTATAGAGATGCTTATTATTTAACAGTGTTATTTAAACCTTTTAGTATTAATGACTCAACATATTTAAACGATAAAACGATATCTTTGTTCTGTATAACTGGAACAAAACTGACAACTTTTGTTAAAAAAAAGGCGTTGCCACTCTGTTGTGTCATACAAATAATTGTTGCTTAGAATACAGCTCTTACCTAGCTGCTTCCATAAATAACCCAGGAGGTATCACATGGAGGTGACTGCATTTCATGTCACAACAGTGCAACCCTACCATCTGAACACAAAGTTTTATTTATACATTGAATTGTGAATTTTTTATCAATGACTGGCATAGGTTTTCTATGTATGAACCTTGTACAACTCTTCTTTGTATCCACAGACTTTGGATGATGCTGCTGTGATCTCCTTCAAGTATTTTTCTACTGCTTGCATTAGAGAAGGCAAACAGTGTAATGCAGTGCGGATGATATTAAAGTAATCTATTCAGCCGTCTATTTTCTTCACCAAGATTGCACCCGATGAATGCATATTGATTAGGGTTTCTATTACCACAACACTTTTCCAATGATTAATGACTGTATGATTCTGTAATTCTGTAATGACTGTATGTAATAAATGGTTTATGTAATTATCCGCTTCAAAGTTGATTGTCGATATTTCAGATTTGTGTATGCTATCATTTACTCTCATCTTTCAACTATTATGTGCTGAACAGCTAGCTGTTTAATGTGATGACGATCGTCAGACAGCATTGAAATCAGAATTTCCTCTGCATATACAAACCAACCATTGTCCTAAATAACCTTTTTTTAGTATTTATTTTATTCCGTTTTGTGTATTGTTTAGTCGCCAAGTAATTTCCCATGAGGTTTTAGATCCCTTCTTTAGTTGTGGATTATATTTGATTGTAAACTATCTTGGGGCCAAACTTGGATTACGTAGTACTTTTTGAGGGAACTTAGAGACTCTGATGGGCAGTGAGTGATCATTTAAAGGCGGAGAATTCTGTTCGTCGTTGTCATCCATTCTGCGAGGTACATGTTTAGAATGAACAATTACAATTGATCATATGCCCTCTCGAAGTCCAGGGAATTTCCTTTGCATCATTTATTAGACAAGATCTTTGGAAAAAATTAGATTCTAACCCACAGGGATTCGCCCGACCAATAGGAATTTTTTTGTCCAGGTGCCATTCCCTTCTTATTTCAGTTTTTGAAGCCATAGAGGGTAATTTTCAAACATTATTTCCTGAAATCGAGAAAAGGGTACTTAGCACATACCAGAACTACCTTCTAGACATTTGCAATGTTATTTCATCAAGATATTTCTTAGAAGAACTAGCGAATAGGAACACAAGAAACTTATCTTACGCAAAATGGCTCACAAAGGCGAATAAAATTTTTCGCTTTTATATAAGCACTGATTGACCATCAGAGTCTGTAAATTCACTCACAAAGTATGTAATCCAAGTTTATGCCTCAAGATGTTTTACACCAAATGTAATCCTAATCTAAAAATTAATGGGAAACTATTCGGCTGCTAAACATCACAGAAAACGGCAAAAAACAAATACTAAAAAAATCATTTAGGACAATGGTTGCTTTTCATATGTGGAGCAAATTCTTATAGTAATGCTCTCTGACGATCGCCATCAAATTAAACAACAAGCTTATCAGCATATAAAAAATGCAAGAGATAGAATAAATGATGGCATACTCAAAGATGAAATACCTAAATGTTGTAGGAACAGAACCCCCAATCACTATGCAATAACTGGATGCAATTTTGGTGAAGATACTAGACGGCTTAATAGATTTCAATAATTCCACTGCATTACTCTGCTTATATTATCATATAATATGATAAGGAGTGTCACAGCAGCATCACCCAATGTCTGTGGTTACAAAGTATGGACTAGGTTGATACATAGAAAACTTATGCCAGTCTTTGGTAAAAAATCACAATTTAATGTATAAATAAAACATTGTGCTCAGATGGAAGGGTGGTCGAGCTATGCACTGTTGTGTCATGAAATGCAGCCAATTCCACGTGGTACCTCTTGGGTAGTTTTGAAAGCAACTATGTAAGAGCTGTATTCTAAACAATAATTAGTTGTATGACACAACAGAGTGGTTTTGCCTTTTTTTTACCGAAAGTTGTCTATTTTTCTCCAGTTATACAGAACAAAGATATAGTTTTATCGTTTAAATATGTTAAGTCATTAATAATAAAGGTTTAAATAACACTTTTAAATAATAATCATCTCTATAGAATTTTTTTAATTTTTTTGAAAAAATGTCAAATTTTACCCAAAATTTCGACATTTGGACCAAAAGCGCAGACTTAAGCCATTTTTTTCAGTGGTAATATTGCACGCAGATGATGTACTAATATAAATGCAACTTTTGGCACCTACCTGTTTTTGATTTTAAAAAAATTATTTTTTTTCGCTCCACCCTAATCCACAGGGTATTATAACTTGGTAATATAATTTATTATATTATAATGGTATATATCATAATGGTTATTATAATGGTATTATAATTTAAAAATTTGAATTACTTTTCGAGTTATTATTTTCTGTAATGGCAACAAAAATAGCCCAATTTTCTGGAAAAAAGGAAAAACATGTAAAAACTATAGGAATTATTAGATTGTTTTACTTTTTCTTCATTATTGAGTTGAAATTGAAATAATCTGTTATTTCAATTCATAGTGAATCAATATTGAGATTAAATTATGTTTTTCTGGAAAATTCGAAAAATAAAAATTACATTTTTTTTTTTGTCTTCCTTTTCAAATTGAAATTGAAAAGTCAAATTGTTAAAAACAGAAAATGAACATTAAATGCTCACCTATTAAAAGCAGAAAATAGGGAAAATTACATAAAAATATTTACACGTAAATATTAAAAAAGTATTAAAAAACCTTAAAATAAAAAAATTATTACACGCGACACGCATATAAAGGTGATAATTACGTCATATGTAAAAGTCCCAAATATTAAATATGGTCATATTTAAAATCCCTAAAATAATTAAATTATTACGCATGAAAAGCTTTTAATGGTAAATATTAGGTCATGTTTAAAAAGGTCAAATAATATTTCCAATCACATTTAAATTAAATAATATATGTACCGTAAATCATAAAAGAGAAAAAAAAGTTTAAAATAAACCAATTATTGCATGAGAAACGTATTGAATGTTGAAAATTATGTCATATATTAAAACGATACATGAAAACTATTTTCCTTCAGGAGAGTTTTAAAGTGACGTCACATGATATAAAAGTAGTATGACTAGCAAATTTGTAAAGGTGAGAAAGATAACATTTTTAACACAAGCATTTCGTACAAACTGATTTTAAACGAGTAATTGATCTTACTTATCAATCCTGAAAACGGCCATCAGTTGTTACGACAGGGATGGATGAGGAAATGGTAACCGAAAATTACCCCATTCAAACGGAAAAGCATGGCAACCCCATTACAGAAGATACAGTAGTGCTCAAAAGTATTTTGACAACCTTATATTCTCTCTTATTTTATTTAATATAAAAATGTAAAAGAAAATATATTTCCTATAATTGAGAACACTGTGACTGCAGTTATTTAAATGTATTAAGTTTCAAGTTGTTTGTTTACATTCGGCGTCACCGAAGAAATATGACTCCGCCTTAGCTCAAAAGTATTTTGACAATTAGTTTGCATTTAATTGTTGAAGATGTCAGTGGCGCTATAGCTTCAATTAGTGTTTTTATTGACTTATTGTGATTATTTTTAAGGATCAGGAATGCCGAAAAGTAAAAAAAAAATATTGAAGTGATTCTAGAAAAGCCGCTGTAAATGCCTTTAAGAAAGGTGGACTGCAAGCAGAACTAGCTCGTTCTTTTAACGTGTCTCGTCAACTTGCTATTACATGGAATAAAGTTTTTAATAAACAGAAATACATCGAAAATAAGCCTCAAAGTGGCCATCCGAAAAAAACAACTTGAAATATTGACTATATTATAAAAATGATATCTACAAGTGATTGTCGCAAGTCCGCTGTAATAATAAAAAATGGATTGAAAGAAAATTACGGCATCGACATACGGATTCATCAGTCAAACGACGCCTAAACCTTTATGGTTTGCAGGGCAGAACACCAGTAAAAACACGTTTGTTATCTACTAAGAATAGGAAGGCTAGAGTTTCATTTGTAAAACGGCATAACCCTTTCAGGGGCAAATCAATTCCATTGCGAAAGTGTTGAAATGAATGATTGACACCGGAATGTGAAAACAAATTTATTTTTAAATAAGAAAAAGCTATATTTCACGCACATAATAAACCGAATTTTTTTTAACCAAAATTATGGTGTCAGTCATTAATTTAAATACTTCAGCAATAGCATTGCTTTGCCCCTGAAAGGGTTATGCCGTTTTACAAATGCAACTCTAGCCTTCCTATTCTTAGTAGATTAGAAACGTGTTTTTGCTGGTCTTCTGCCATGTAAACCATAGAGGTTTAGGCGTCGTTTGACAGATGAACGTGTATGTCTATGCCGTAATTTTCTTTCAATTCATTTTTTTATTATTACAGCGTACTTACGACAATCACTTGTAGATATCATTTCTATAATACAGTCAACATTGCAAGTTGTTTTTTATCGGATGGCCACTTTGAGGCTTATTTTCGATGTATTTCTGTTTATTAAAAACTTTATTTCATCTAATAACAAGTTGCCGAGACACGTTAAAATTACGAGTTAATTCTGCTTGCAATCTACCTTTCTTAAGTGCATTTACAGCGGCTTTTCTAGAATCACTTCAATATTTTTTACATTTCGGCATTCATGATCCTTAAAATTAATTACAATAAGTCAATATAAACACTAATCGACTCTATAGCGCCACTGACACCTTCAACAATTAAATGCAAACTAATTGTCAAAATACTTTTGAGCTAAGGAGGAGTCATATTTCTTCGATGGCGCCGAATGTAAACAAACAAGTTGAAACTTAATACATTTGAATAAGCGCAGTCATAGTGTTCTCAATTATAGGGAATATATTTTCTTTTACATTTTATATTAAATAAAATAAGAGAGAATATAAGGTTGTCAAAATACTTTTGAGCGCTACTGTAGCCCCGTTATAGTTATTCTTTCATTCAATCTTCCTTAACCTGGTAATATTTTTTAAACAGGGCAAATTATTATGTTTTTAGAGGCCTTGCAGCCTGAACGGTGGCTGGCGGGCGTGGCTCGCAGGGGGTTGTGCCCCCTAGTATATATATATATATATATATATTAATCACAATACTATTGCTTTGATTTATCATGTTTGTCGGTAATACATGTTTTCTGAACATGAAAATGTTTAATTGAGAAGATATTACATCCCAAAAAGTTATATACCTAGTTGAGAAAACTGATACGAATACAGTATGAAAATTATTCGAAACATTTTTGAAAAAAGGTGGCAGCACAAGAAACATTGTTTTTATAAAGTCTGTTTTAAATGTTGAAAATATATTAGTTTTTTATGTTTCTAAATATAAAGAACGCTTTACGAGATTATGGGCACTTCAGAAACGGATTTTTTTTTTTTTCGTTTGTGATTGTATTACAAAGATCTAAATTAAGGAACATTTGTCTAACGATTCCACGTTTGATTATTACTGGAAAATGAAGTAATTCCCTATTTTTACAGGTACAAGAAGAATAGTTTTTATAAATTCTGTTTTAAATCTGGAAAATATATTAGTTTTTGATGCTTCTAAATATAAAGAACGCCTTTCGAGATTGTTGGTACCTCGGAAACGGAATTTTTTTTTCGTTTGTGATTGTATTATAATGATCTAAATTAAGAAACATTTGCCTAACGTTTCCGCGTTTGATTATTACTGGAAAGAAAAGAAATTCCTTGCTTTGGCAGGTATTTCTTGTACCTTATTTTTGCGGACAACCGCCCAGCGACAGAACTCTCCATACATGTTGTTTTACTTGGGCAGGGGGGGGGGGGGGGTATGGCATTCTTGACAGAAGTAAACGTATAAATTTTATCCTGTAGAAAGTTTTTGAAATCAATAAATGAGTTCTTCCTCCCCTCCTGCGTCCACCACATTTCTCTTTGACCGATACCAATCCAATCAGCAGTCTACGGAGAAAGACGCGGCCTAACATGACGGACACACGAGGGAATTAAGAACGACTTCAAGTGGCGATATTTAATTCCTCCTATTCTTCGCTTCGCTCCATGTGGCATCCGCATGTTAGTCAATTGCATCGCAGTATTCCCATACGGTCACCCATTAATTTAAAGGGTAATTTAAAGGGTATTAAACTATTACCTCAACTATTGCATTGAGGTGGAAAAAGGTGTATTACAGAATAACTGGGTGCTGGCTCTATTCATGTAGCAGATTCATACATAATAAATTACGCTTAATACTAAACAGAATAAGAACCTGTCATTTGACCAGTACAAAATGAAAATACATTGATTCTAAATATATCGATTTTTCAAAAATTAAATAAAATAGTACATAAAAAAGTTAAATATATGTAAATAAAAAAACTGGTGTGAAATACTTTTATAAAATTGAATAAAATTGTCGGTATGTTTAGAGTTAATTTTAAAATTCATCATAGAGTATGCACAAAACATTATTTTTTATAATTGAATAAATATTTCAATAGGAATAATATTGTTCAAATAAGGCAACCATTTGAATACATATGGAGGGAATATGTTTCATTTGAATAAAAATAAAAACTAGGAATTGTGCTTCTTTATCAAAACGTTTCATAGCGATATACTAATTATTATTGCTTTTAATTAATATTGATCTTATATCTTTTCTGTATGAAAGTAAGAACTTAGAATAACAGAAAACTTTATCAACTCATATTTTTTATTAATATTTTCATATAAACGAAATCAAGAGTGCATTTACAAAAAGCACCAAACGTTCCAAATAAAGTAAATTTTCTCATTTTATAAGTGAAATATAATCCATCAAACAATCCTTCATTTTAAAGAAACATATTCCTTTTTTTTTAAAGAAAATTCAATTGACATTCTCTCCTTATATTCTCTTTAAATAACAGTTTCTGGTAACATAAGATACTGAAATATATAAAGTAAAAATGTATTTTACTTCCGGTCGAAAATGTGAATGGAATGAAACTAAGGAAATAACACAATGTACCGTTTATAAAGAAATCATATGTTCTAAGAAGTAGACATATATTTATATGTATCATTTTTGCCCTAAAAATACTCTTTATAGATTTTTTTGACAAATAAACAACTTCTGTCCTAGAAGGAAAAGAAAGAATTTGTATGGACTATGCTGAGAATAAAAATTTGATTTCGTCAGACATGTAAGAAAATAAGTTTTTAAAATTTAAAGTAAAAAATATACATTTTTCATCAGCAAAGCAGTTCATTTAAAAAATAACATCAAATATAACATATTGTAAGAAACTCAAGATTAAACTTTTCTTAAACATATTTCATTATCTTTATATTCAGAAACTGCTTTTGTGAATGATAAAATGCAATAGCGAAAAAATACAATTTCCAAAATAATAGATTAAAAATATTGTGAAAAGTAGAAAACTAATATCATGTATATTGAAAAACAAGTCTGTGATTTTCAAAGGGTAATATTGCTTGTTTTCTTCTGGATAGAGCTAGCGCAATTGTCACTTAATGGTGCTCTTCAGCTGTTAAACGGAATTGAAACACTCTCGGTCTTATTAGCTTCACTCAGTGAAGGCATCCGCATCCGCAATAGCAATTTTACTGTGTTTTTAGATGCTTTTGCAATTATATAAATACGTAGCACCTATAGTCGTCGTCTGGTCCGTCCGTCTGTCTGTCTGTTTGTCCACATTTAACAGAGCAGAAACTACCCAACCGAATGATTTGAAATTAAAAATATATAACAGCGGCAGAATTTTGTTGAGTTATTTCAAATTTTATGAAAATCGGATGTATAATTATTCTATTACAGGGAAAGTCAAAACTAATTTCATTACATTACGGTTAATGGGAAAAGTACAGGGTGAACCAAAAGTCTCGCCCTGATTATAAATATTTATTGTACTCAAACTATTATAATTAAGCATATGTTTGTTTGGATACATTGTAAGTACTGTTACAAAATTTTTATAAGACCACGTACTTTTGTAAATTTCAACGTGTACTCCCTTGGTAGCTCGGAGAATGTCTAAGCGGTAGTCTAGTTCCCTCCAAGTGTTATTTAACGTGTCTTCTGTTACAGTACACACAGAAGCTTGTACTCTAATCTTCAGTTCTTCGAAGCCAGCAATTGGTGCGGCAAAGACTCTGTTCTTGATATAGCCCTAAAAGAAAAAATCCACAGGATTAATATTTGGAGAGCGCGTAGGCCTCACAAACTCCTCCTTTCCTGAGACACTCTTGTAGTAGGAATCGTGCCATCTATTGCACAAAAAAACTACTAAAACGGACCTATCCAATGATACAACAAGTTACATTATTATACAAACGGTTAATTTGTAATGAATTATTATAATTAGGGCAAGAATTTTGGTTCACCTTGTAGTTTCAAATGAATTTTAATGATTTTCAACCCTTTTGAAAC
Source organism: Maratus speciosus (assembly GCA_963932465.1). NCBI lineage: Eukaryota > Metazoa > Arthropoda > Arachnida > Araneae > Salticidae > Maratus > Maratus speciosus. The sequence continues at coordinate 363,895,535 of OZ010788.1, read as the reverse complement.
TAATGAAATTCATATGCATTTATGAAGTGCACTAATGCGGTGAGAAGAAATATTTATTATTGATTTATAGGGCCACACAAAAGAATTCTGTTACATAAGGGTATAGAGGGAAGCATTGCTTGCAGCGTATTTGAATTATGTTAAACTATATGGCATATAATGACATTGATATACGTTGTTGAGTTTTACTGCAAGTTTCTTCCTGTATAATACTAAATGCATCGTATTTACAGGGACACATAAAAGATTTTGAATGCTATAATGTATCCGACGATATTAGCGATGATTTCTGGAAGTACATTTATAGTACAGATGGGAAATAGAGATAATTTTGGTTAACAAGTTCTATCGTTTCACATTTTCACAGGTAACAGATTCCAACAACATGTTTTCTAACATATAACTAATCTCTGTGTATGATGTCACGGATATTTTAATTAGAAATTATTTAAAGAAAATGTTTGAAATTATTTAGGGACGAAAGTATAGACGCTGTTTTCAATTGAAATGAATGCACATCATTAAATTAGTTTGTGGATAAAAACGTAATTTTTGCAAGACAAAAGTTTACCTAGTTATGGTGCTTTGACTTTCGTGCATTTTCCGTGTTTTCTGGCACTAAAAACACGCTTTTCCATTTACTGTGACTAAAACGTTGCAAATTCATAAACTTCAAAGTATCATAACTCAGTAAGATTTGTTGATAGACAAATCAAATTTTACTGTTTTACTTTTAGAACATGGAAAACTTTTTCAAAGTAAATCTTATGGGACCCAGGTATTGTATAAAATTTGTAATTTCTTAACTGTTTAAAAATTAATTATTTTAACATATAAATCGATTTTTATATGATGCTGAACAAAATTAAAAAGATTTTTTGTAATTGGAAATGCACCTCTAAAACTAACGGTTATTAGCTGTTTGTAAACGATAATAAGAGATACCCTGTATAAAAATAAACACAGTTTTAAAGGTTTTTTAAAATAGAGAAAATTGATCCCCGACTTTATTGTAGCCATATCTATGAACGCATATTTAAAGTTTTATTCATTCTATGAAATCCTATCATACGTAATTAACTCAATGATACCCCATGATGAGTAATGACTCTAGGTTGCCATGGTGATTACATCCTATTTTAGAGTCATATTTCAGATGGAGTCCTATTATTTCGGTATTACAGTATTTAATATACATTATCGTAATAAATGTTGTATACATCCATTTTTTCATAAGAGTGCAACATGTATTGCGCCAAGATCTGAATATTTATAAAACTAGTTACAGTACGAAAGAATCTCATTTGCAATGTTTGACGTAAAATGTCCGACTTGTTTCTTTACGGTGAGTCATTCATTTGCCTGCTGCTTCGGTAAATAGCTTGGAATTTTTAGAATTGCGTAAATTTGGTATTTTGTTAATTAATTCACTATTTTTTTTTTCATTTATTCTCATTTTTTGAGTTTCCATTTCGAACTTTATTTTTAATAGGGTAACTTAGATTTCTTGAGATTTTTTGATTTTCCAATATTGGCATATTATGGTGTCGCGAAAATGTACCTAATGGATACAGTTTAGAGTGCTAGTGATGTGTAATGTACGGTAAAATATAGTCATTTTATTTTAAAAGATCTCTTTTCTCAATGTTCGTGTAAAAACACTCGGTATCATTTGAAAAATTCATTTACTTTGATTTTTATTGTTAGCTGATGACAATTTATAGCATTATCCGTTTTGTCGCGTAATACGTATGAAATGTTTGAATACCCATCAGTAAGGTTTCTGAGAGTACACTCTAGCTTCATAGTTTAAAATTGTGTTGTTGAATCCCACCTCTGTGAATATTTCTAGGTACTGAAAATCTTTGTTTTGGTTACATATCGATTAATGGAAAACTTACTTGTTGTTTAGAAAATATAAATGAACTGATAATGTTAAAAACGGAGTCATGTAATACAAAATATGTTGTTAAATTACGCAATTAAAACGTATGTTGAACCTCAGAAACTTAAAGTGTCATTTGTAATAGTAAAAATCATACATTGAATGTTTATTTGCAATATTTTAACAAAAAAACTTTAAATATTAAAAATTTGAAAAAATAAATGAAGATTTTTTTTTTTTTAATTTCATCTGAGGATTTTTAGGATTTATTATTTGCAAATATATATCGCTATTTAGTTAGAAAATATTACACCTTTTCTATAGATAAAATAAATGAATTTTAACGTGCACGTTGAAACAACAAAAATTATTTGAATGGTTTGTTTCAGAATCCCAGAATTCAGATAAAGATGAATTACTTTAGATCAATGTTCTAATTTTACATATAGATTAATCGATAAATGTACCCTTTCAGAGATTCGTTACAAAAAATCGATTTAAAAAAGAAAGTATTAAAAGTATTGAAAGTATTAAAGTTTAAATATCAATGTCCTTATGAAGTTACAAAAAATCGATTTAAAAAAGAAAGTACTAAAAGTACTGAAGTATTAAAGTTTAAATATCAATGTCCTTATGAAGTTAATGAATGTTTCTGTAATCTATCAAATGAAAATGATACAGAAATTGAAGTAAATGTCTGAGGGAGGTTACGCTTAAAAGAAACAGTAAAAATATTTTTACACAGTTGCAATTAAATTCAGTTTAATTAAGAAATAAAAATCGTGCATCAATCATAGATTACGACACACTTTCCAGCGTTACTTGAATATTTTTACTAAATCATTAGTTTCATCTACTTCAAGTTCATAGCATCAACTCTATTACAAATAATGAAATGTGAAGCTAAATTATCTTAAACTATAATCAATGGTTCAAAATTTTATTCAGTCACTCAAATTTAATAATTAATTTCACACATTTACCTTATCAAGAAAATCGTGTAATTTCATCATAATTAACTTAGACAATACTTGTTAGTTTGGATATTAAGGATTTAGTTTCTAAGAAAAACTGCTCAGACAAAGTCTGTAGAGAATAGATGTCCCAACCGCAAAACATTCTTAAAACAAATTACAATATTCAACCTTAGCTGAATCCGCCGATAAAAGCAAACAGGGTATTTGTGGAAAATAAGTAATTTGAAATAAGAATAAAAAGAATAAAACTGACGAATTATGATCAATGACTAGTCTATCATGTATGCGGCATGAAGCAGAACAATGCATCGAATTAATTTAGACAGAAATCACGAAATTTAAAAATAGAAGAAAGGCCCACATCTTCGTACGAACCAAAAAAGGTAAATATACACTGTTAAAAATTTCTGTAAAAATACAGAAAAAAAAAACCCGCGACTCTCTGTAAATTTACACTAGTTCTCGGTTAAATGCATTCGATTGAGTTTATCGGTCAAGACTCTATGTAAATTTACACTAGTTCTCGATTAAATGCATTCGATTAAGTTTCTCAGTCATCGTTATACAGACATTTACCTTATCTTGTATCTAGTTCCCTGTAGGGATTTCCATGTCTTTCAATCAAACTTAGATAGAGTAGAGAAATAGTCGAAGCTAAATATTTTCAAAAAGTGGTAATTTTCTTAATCATTTTCATAGTTATAATTTTTCTTTAAAAAAAGTTACATGAAGCATTTTCAACTGCAAAAGCCTTTCCATTTGCAGAGAGGATCATGATACATTTAAATTCATTGCTTTTATAAGAATTGTGATATAACCATAAAAGTATTTTTGGTTAATTAATATGATTATTTTTGTAACTATTTTACAAAAAATGTTATAACTACCGATATATATAACCAGTTTTAATGAAAAAATATACCTAAATTTTACATTATTATTATTTAAAAATTGCAGTATATCTTCAGATATTAAAGAAGATAATTGTTGAGAAGAAGCAATTTCTTGATAAATAATCCCTTAAATAAAAGATTAAATTTGATTAAAACAGATAACAGGTATTATGTATCGTATCGGTCCAAACTGAATTAAAATAAACTGTTTAAGAAATTTTTTAACGAATATATTTGAAGCAAAATTTTTTAAAAGCACAAATACAATCGATTTTTCCCCCGCTTCATTATAAAAGGCATTCTTTGTGCACAAAAGCGGCAGCTCCTATGCCGCACTCAGTAAGATATTTTTCTCCTGACAGAGGTTTCGGGTTCAAACCCCAGGCCGGCTGGAAATAAACTGTGTAAAAAATTCAATAAATGGTACAGCAGTTCAAATTTACTCGAAAAATTCTGATAGTTTGAAGTTTTAAAATTCATTAATTTCGAAAACTATTTTACATTATTTTCATTAAAAATAAATCGATTTACAGAGTCTTGTGTAGTTTTAACGATGTTAAATTACGGAGTCTTGTGTATTTTTAACGATATTAATTTACTGTAAATTTACCGAATAACTTCTCTGTTATTTAACAGAATCTATGTTTTTCTAATCTCTGTAATTTTACATAAGACTTAAGATAATGGATTACCAGTAGATTCTCTGTAATTTCACAGAAACTTTTGTAACAGTGTAGTTAGAGATTTTTCTTGGAATATTTAGCCTTCCGTGACGCCGTACGATTTGTACACTGTGGATTTTCTTAATGCACGCGCCGTGGGATTTTTGAAGTTCGCCGTGCTATTTTTTAAAGGTTCTATGCTATGTTTAAGTGTGCCGTGCAATTTTTTACTGTGCGGTATGATTTATTAAGTACGCTGCTTCCTAGAGCGCCTTGGCGATTTTCCTAGAGCACCATGAAGCGTTATTGATTTTGTCATTTTGATATCCAAGAGCGGATAGAAGATCCCTTAGAAAGTAAAATGTCAACTCTAATAGGTTCGTGATTATCGAGGATCAACGTTGCCTTTACTCTCGAAGGGTTGTCTCGAACACTATGGGTCTCATGTGAGTAAACAGTATAATAAATCGAAGTTCAATAAGCAGTAATTTGAAGTTAAATCGAGCGATGACCGATGACCGCCTCGGGAAGTCAGATCGAACCACTTTAGTACAAATACTACAGCGTTTATGCAAGATCGGGTGCTAATTAGCGTAAATCGGTGCGCCCAGTCGCCTGCCAACCAATCCAGCAAACCAAAAGCTAACTCCTATATAGGGGTATACTAGGACCGATTTTGTTCTGAAATTTTCCAAAATTTTAAAGCATTCAGCTTCGAAAATTTTGAAAAATCTTCCTCCATTCCGAAAATTTGGACATAAAAAAAGCGAAAGAAAAAAAACCTCGCTGGAAAACAAACTTCATAACATAAAACCCTCAAGGTTGATATTAACCACAAAAGAATCATGTTTGTGAGAAAATTTACATCACGGATATCTTTACTCAAAAGAAAGACAATTTCTTAGGGGGGGGGGGGGGGAGCAAAATTTGTGAGTGAATGTGAATCAAAGAGTACATTTGAATTCTCAAGCGGTATTGTACGAATCGCGCACAAAATAGGATAATCCCACATTATAAAATATACTGTATGGTATTTCTTCCTCCTTAACTTCTTTCATAGGCATGTCATTTTTCTGCGAATATTTTTTAATTTTCGTTGAAGTCCGCGATTTTTTTCTCTTTGAGAATTTTGTAAAATCAATTCTTGAATTGATCGCGGAAAAAAATCATTGTTTCGCAGAGAAAAATTCCAAATTTTGTCAAAACATGGCGCAAAATAATCGGAAATTTGTCAGTCGATTAAAGTAAAAGAATCGTGAATTTTAATAAACAATCGAGGAAAAACATAGCAAATTCCATTAAAAGATCGTGGAAACAATTACGAGTTTCAACAAATGATCGCTGTAAAAAATCAATTTCGTCAATTAATCGCAGAAAAAAAATCAATTTCCTCAATCGTTCGCAAAAAAAAATCAATTGTTCCATTCGATCGCAGAAAAAAATTGTAAATTTCGTGAAACAATCACTGAAAAAAATCACGAATTTCGCCAAATCGTAGCCGGAAAAAATCATGAAATTTAATCAGTCATAGTGTAATTAGCAAACGAACATAATCTATAGGGTACAAAATTTACAAATTTTGTGCTTAAAATTTATTTTAAAAATTTTTCATTAATAATTTTGTGTTAGTAAAAATTTCCGGGATTGAATTTTGTCCTTCCTCTTCAGACTATGGTTTAAAATCTTTACAACTCAGATATCTTCAAAACCCCAGGTCTCTGATAGAGTCCTCTGTCGCACAATGAAGTGTTTGAAGCAAAATCCTGGCAAAAATTATATTTTATGTGTTTTACAGTTAAAATTATTGCTGTTGACTAATTATCACTAAATACACTTTATTAATGTCATATACACATACAAATATGCATTTACTTAAATATATATGTATATATATATATAAGATAGATATAAGAGGGAAGTAACACGTGATAGAGTTGTTTTGTTTACAAGTAATGTTCATTTAAATTAATTATTTCTGTTTAAGTTTTAAAAAATATATCTAAAACCTCCATGCAGATCTTCCTTCTAGAATTTCTCTTTAATATTCATCAGGCATGAATAAAGGTTAGCAAAATCTGTTAAAAGACTGTATTAGTCATACGACAACACTCCCAACCTTACGTTATACTAGATTAGGCGTTCTTTGCAAATTTCTCGTTTCCATTTCAATATTTATTTCAGTGATTGTTTTTTTAACATATAAGAAGTTGGTGCACAACGTTGTACCTCTGTGCGTTTTTGATTGTATTTGTTGTTTGATTGTAGAAAGGTATAACGTTATAAATCGATCTTAGATAGCCCATGCTAAAGGGTAATTTAAAAGTATTGAAATCAAAACGAGAAATTCACAAAAAATTCTTCCATTGACTTAACACAAGCTTTTAAATGTCGACGCTTAAATGAAATAAGATCTACACTGAAAAAAAAAAACTTGGTGACGTTGTAATTTATAATATTTTACCTGTTACAATTTGTTTTACATTTGAAAGATCTTAATTACGATTGTTCGTTACAAAAACTGAATGCCTTTACCAATTTGCTTTTGTATACAGGTTGAATCTTTTACCTTGATTACAAATATTTTTCGCGAGAAAAGTATTATACTTAGGCATATATGGAATTTGGAATATGGTAACTGCAATAATTGATTTTTTTATTAACACTATTTTACGTGCGTTTATTCCCTTAGAGGTCTGCACGGGACCGAGCTCATAACGACACCCATATTTGGCCCGGACCGCGGACAGTTGCAGTAAAGACGTTTTTTTATCGTGCCGGACTGAGTGGATAGAAAACATCAGCCCGGTATAAAAACTTGAAAGGACCAAACTAAGGCAATAAAATGTGAACAGATTTCAATGGACGTGACTGATGCGGGGTTGAGTATAAATATGTTGCACGAGCCGATGGTAGATTGACAATACCAGTACAGAAATATAACATGTCCAGCCTAGAGATCGGGCTTAAGCAGTTGCGTCATGTGTGAACCAGGGCTTCATTATTTCAGCAGACTCGGGTCAGGATCAGGCTTACATTTTCTTTCTACAGACTTCGTACATAACAGGCCGGTGTTGATGCTATTGTGCATTCTGTGGCTTGCGAACATGAAGTCGCCTAAAACATGTAGTAATGTATAACGTTAAATTTTCTCATAAATATGTAAAAGCTACTTTAAAAAATCAGCTTAATTGTATGTTAAGAATAATCCCATTTTTCTGTGGAAATTGAGTAGGGACTAATTTCACTGATTTTTTACGGGCCGGGCATGTTGTCACTCGTTTTATCACGGCCCGGAACCGGACCTGGAAATTTCTGCCCGTGGAGGCCTCTAGCTCCCGTTGTATCTCAGATAATGCGATGTCGATATTCTAGTTCTCGAACGTTGAATATTTTCTCTAAAACACTCCACTTTTTAGAGTTTTATCAAGGACGTCGTCTTTGACACACCAGTTTGTGATATTAAAATTTAGAAGGTGAGGATGACAGATGTTGGTTCACTATGCTGCAGTGCAAATGTCCAAAATCACTTAGCTAGAATTCGAAAACCAACTGGACATTCTACAAGATAAAAAGCGAACGCGCGATGAAGATTACTAAGGTTATTTGTGCTTCTAAAAATTTCAAATACTACAATTATCATTACCAAAAAACCCTGTTTGTGTAAGTTTATTACTTTACGAGCAATGCATTTTAGAAATGAGTAAAATACTTTATGCTCAGGCTGTATTATAAATTTTGCAAATGCGCAATTATTTATATATTTTTTTAAGTTAGTTCGAAAATATAAATGATAATATTTAATGTTACACACCTTACTATAACATAATCGATGAATGTTAACATGGCTTTCGATTTTATTTAGAATGCGTCAGTTGAAATAAACCATAATTATATAGACATTACATAACTATAAAAAAACTGATACTATTCGGTGCGCATGTAGGGTCAAAGTAATTGAACGAAAACTTTCACCAAATCCAAAGAGAAAATTTTATGTGCAAAATATTTTTATTAGTGATGGATTTTATAATTCTAGAATACGCAGTTATGTACGGAAAAAAATATTTTTTTTCTACACATAATACTATTAGATTTTAAAAAGACAATTTATTTTTCCTATTCTTTTAAGGTTAAATTTAAGGGGTGTTTAAATATTTATTTTTATCAAACGCATGCCATATTTTTTATATGTATTTTTGTATTTGTATTTTAAATAATGGACAGGGTATAAGAAATTATATACTTGTGCTATTTCTCTTACAATTTCAAAACGCTTCTAGAATAATTTTTTTATAATCTAAAACAGCTTGAAAATCTTTCTACTAACTGCTGAAAGAAAAAAGAGATATTCACTTAATTAATTATCCTACTCTGTAAATATTATTGATGAAGGAAATAAGAAGTTCATATGGTTAATGACACATATTAATGTTATTTTATTTATAACATTTTTTTTTTTGACGTTATACATTAAGAACGTATCATTAGATATTCGCGCTACATCCAAAAGAAATTAACGAGGTATTAAGGATCTTAAATATAGCATGAAGTAGTCATTAAAGCGGCCATTATTTTTAAGCTTTTTTGGAAAACTTAATATGAAGTTCTGCATAAAATGTAATCATGAAGCTAAAATTTTGCTTGCATCAGTTTGTCACTAACAACTATTTAATGAAATATTTCAGTTCATATAAATAAAAAGAATTTTTGTAAGTGAGTTATAAAATTTATCATTTTTTTATTATGGTAGATGAATAAAAAATATATTTCGTTTATTAATTTGTACTTTACGTGATACGGGATGTTTAATCTGTCTTTGCAATTTTAGAAATTATACTTTCAATATACTTTTTGACACTCCATAAATTATCAAGTATATAGTATTTTATACGTGCATGAAGCATATTTTAAAATCTACCCTACATATATAAAATCCTAATGAAACTAATTTATGAAACGGATATATGAATCGACTGAAATGAAACGAATTTATGAAACGATTCTTTGAAACGACTGATTAAACAACTGATCATGTTTCACGGTGATTTCTCCTAAAATATGGAATACTTTGCGATGAAATTAACACCAAAAATCCGTATTGATCCGCAGGTATTAGAATTTTTAAATTCGAATTAGTTTTCGAAATATTAATTTTTTTCTAATTTTAAAGACTTTTTTCTAATTACGGCAACTCAAATTTTAATCATAACAGATATCTTTTTTTCATATTTTTGAAAAGTTTATTATTTTAAACTAATTTGGCGACCAGTTTGACCTCCCTTAAATGTATGCTAAGAAATGTATCATGTTACTTTTATTCATAATTCAATTTACTTGAACAATCTTTCGCCAAATCGAAAGATTCTGATACAGAAATCAAGAACTCGGTATTTTCATGTTAGCGAGACGCAGGTTTTAAATCGCCAAACATTTTACCCGTTGTATTTTTTTATATTTCATTAATTTTATTTAAAATATAATCCTGTCATTCATTTTATTTAAAATACAAAACTTTCATTTAAAACTGAAACATTTAAAATTGATGACTTTCACTTCTTTCTTAAAAAAAAAAAAAAAAAAAAAAAAAAAAAAAAAAAAAAAAAAAAAAAAATTTAGACACACATATCATATATGCACCAGGATACCTAACTGGTGCCAAAATGGCGTTATTTTGATTGATATGGTAACCCAGCTATTCTTTTTTACTTAATAATAAATGTTTATTTACATTTATTTCTTTTTTTAAATTATATACATTATTTTGTTCTATAGTTATCAATTATTTTTCTTTGTTTCTTCATTTTGAAAATAATAGAAAATAATTTAAAAATACGGTACTACTTAGTTATTCCGTCGACCATTTTCACCAAATTATACAAATTGACATAATTTTTATTTTAACTTGCGAAAGAACAAATAAACTACACTGCTCAAAACAATTAGGGGAGCACATGGTTTTAACGAAATTACACACATATTTACACCGATAAGTAACGTAAAATAAAGCATCCATAATTTGAAGTGTTGTAGAAAACAGATAAAGAAAACTTCACATGTAAGTTAAAGTTTATGGCGTCAAAAACTAGAAAAAGGAGATAAGTGCAGAAATCGGCATTTTGCAGAAACTCCGTTTCACTGCCTCAGTTGTAAAATTAAATTGCTAAGCTTGTGTTTTGAAAAAAGGTAGCTTGAAAATGTCACAACAACATGATTTAGCGCCATCCATGGCTTGGCGTGTTATCGGGACAGTTCAATTTGGGGAAACACAACGAAGTGTAGTGGACGTTGTTGGAGACGCACTAAGTCCCATGAAAGGCTCTGGAATCAATTTCAAAACACATGGAATGGTAGTCATAGACAAGTGCAAGGTCGAAAATGTGCTAACACAGAAACTGATGACCAATACATCCTGTTAACAGCTCGTCGAGACGGAACGGATAATGATACTCAGCTGCAAACACAGATGTTCTTGGCCACAGTACGAAGGGTGTCCAGCCAAACAGTCCAAAATAGGCTTCATCAGAGTGGTCTCTATGCACGTAAGCTAATGGTCTGTATTCCGTTTACCTCAAGCCACTGTGCGGCCCAAAGAAGGTGGGGAACTGAACATCGAGTTTGGAGGCACCGTTGTTGGAGTGATTTTTTTTTTACAGACGAGTCCCGATTAACCCTTAAATGCCTGGTTTTTCAAAAATCATTGTTATAATGTTTTTCGGCTTTCATTTTTTAAATAAATCATGGGAAAAATAATTTAAAAAATCATATTTTGTTTTAAGTATATTTTATGGCTAAAAAAGAGTTTGTTACTAATCGGCAATACTGGTGCTTAATTGAAAAAATAATTTCCCTTGATAAAATACTATATTATTAAACACACAAGAATTTTAGGAACTATAATAAGAAATAAATTTTACTTGTTCACTGCAGGTCAAAATAGGATATTTCGCGAGCTTCCAAACAAAACAAAAAGAACAGGTAGCAACAATTGAAAAAATAAATCTATCTTTATTCTTAAACAGCACAAGTGTTGCCATCTACATGTTGAAAATTGATTTAATAATATTTTCAGACCGTATTTTATTGCCAACATTAGGCATTATAGCTTCAATATTATTCTAATAGTATTTTAAAGCCTAAATTGGGTATGTTGCAGAAAAGCAACACCAGGCATTTAAGGATTAAGTCTTGATTTGACATCTGATGTGTTTTGGCATGGAGAGAAAGAGGCACTCAAAATAATCTCATATTCGTTCGTGAAAGATCACATCACAGACGAGGTGGTTTGATGCTATTGGCTGCAATCAGCATAGGTGGACGCACGGGCCTACATATCATTCGGAATGGCACTTTGACGGTCCTAAGTTATACAGACGAGATACTGAGACCTCATGTCGCATTTTATGTTGCAGCAATTAGTGGTTTCTTTTTTCCCATACATGATAATCCCAGACTTCATACAGTTCATCTTGTGGAAAACATGCTTGAAGCTAAAACAATACAGCTTAGGAAATGAACAGCATGCTGTCCTGATCTAAATCCGATCGAGCATGTTTGGGACATACTCAGACTACGCATTGCTGCGAGTCCGAAGCCTCCTTTTACTGTCCGTGGCTTGGAGATCGCAATTCTTGAGCAGTGGAACAGTATTCCCAAAGTCTTATCGATAACCTCATCGTATCCATGGAAAACGTGTGTGCAGCAGTCTTAACTGTTCGAGGAGACCATACGCCATATTAAAAATCTTGCACCATTTCTAAACAATACTTTTTTTATCATTTACATGAAATCAAATTGTTTCCCTAAACCATCTTTTCATGTTCTTTTCATCTTTTCAAAGAATAAAAGCTCCCTTACAATTTTTTTGCGTCTTTTTTTCTGTATTGCGCATTGATACACGTGTACTATCCATTTTATGCCCATACATGGCTGTCTTGCACTGTTCTCTTCACTTTTTTGCTTGCTCCCCTAATTCTTTTGAGCAGTGTAGTATAACATTAATAATAATTAATAAATATACCGTGTGTACTAAAAAGGACTGACTGATTTTAAAATTCAACAACTTGTAACAGGTGACAGATATTTAAAAAATTCTTGCAGGAGGGTTATGCATAAGGTCAACATTTTTTTTACAGTCATTTTCGATTTTAGTTCGAATTACGAACAATAGATAGCGCTGTAAGCATTAGGCGCTAAATATAGGCTCGATTTTTTAGCCTTTCTCATCTTCCAGCGGAAAAAAGGAGGTTAAAATGTATTGAGCGGGCCACTAAGTACCAAAAATCGACCCTGAATTTAGCGTTTATTGATCGCAACGCCATCTATTGTTTATAATGCGAACTGAAATCGAAAATCACTGTAAAAAAACTTTTGACCTCATGCATAATCCTCCTACAAGAAATTTTTAAATATCTGTCACCGTTTGCAAGTTATTGATTTTTAAAATCAGTCAGTCCTTTTTAGGACACACGGTACAAATAAAACGTAAAAAAAAATCACTTGATGACGAAAACACATGTAATTTGCTTAAAGTCAAGTGAATGTGACATTTACGATCAACCATTATTGGCATTTAATCTTCTAGCTTGGCGATAGATTTTTAGTCGACGGTATAACCAACAAGGAAGGTCTCCATAAGGGGGCATATTCAGAAAAATCTGTAAAAATTACAAAGTATTCTTCTCATGTGAATATATATGTTTATAAAAAATTTTTTGGCTGAAACTAGATAGAACGTTCCTAAAAAAATAATAATAATTTCGTTTATTTGGCGATTTGTCATCGGTTGACGATGAAATGAAATTTCGAAAATTACTTTTTTTATGTCGAATACTCTTTAAAATAAAAATGTTTCATATTGAACTTGTTTAAATAAGTTTAATGTAAATAACTTTAGTTTTGTCAGTTTTAGTTTGATTTAACTATAGTTTTGTTATCTATATATATTTATAATGAAAGTTAAATATCAAGTTTTAGGAATTAAAACAAAATTAAAATAAATTAAAATTGTTTCAATATCTCAAAATTAAGTCCAATTGAGCATTGTCGATTCAATTTTGTTGCTATGGAAACGACGAATTCTTTGATATTCAAATGAATAACTGGTAAATGAATCTTGCCGTTATTTTGGAATACGTGAAAATATGAAAGTATTTTTTATGTATGAAATTGTTTTTAAAGTAATAAAATTAAATAACAAGCAATATAAATATGTAATACGAAAAAATGTATTTATTAAATTCTCTCATTGTTTATGTTTAAATTCATTAAACACTTTTTACACGCATTCTAAAAATCAATTAACAAACAATTTTCAGATGCATTAAAATCGTTTGCTTTTGGCGAGGAAAAGTACTACTCGCCAAATCGCGTGACGCTTTCGTCTTTTCGCGCCAAATACGCGAAAGTATTTTATTTTTTTACAGACTTTATACTGCAATTCCGCTGCTAAATTTGACTGATCCTTTATTACAGACATAAGTAGTTTAATTAGTATTTCTTTCAAAATATTCTGACTATCCCCAGTAAGAAGACCTTCCTTGTAAGTAATACTAAAAATACATATGTAACTGGTATTAGAAAACGAGGTTTTCGCCAAATTTTCGTAAAAAAAAAAAAGAAAAAAAAGAAAAAAAAACTCCAAACTTGCGGTGCATATATGATATCTGGCCAATATTAAATTATACAACAAACCATGAAATTTAATTTCAACTTCAAATCAATGTTTTAATTTACCACTCGAAAAATGGAAAAAAAATGCTAACTAGAGAGTTGAAAAAAAGCTATTGGCGAGATTTGCACCCGGCTAGCGTAACAGTACCAAGAATTTTTTATTTTGCTTGATATGGTAAGCCGGATGTTGTTGTTTATGCTGTTGATGCTTTCCACAAATTGGCGTCTGAAAAAAATCATGCTAATATGGTATATGACATCTGTGCCAAACTTTCATATGAAAGGCGAAGGGATCAGAAAGTATTTGTTTATGGCAATTGATGACTTGCACAATTATAATATAGATGAAATGATGGCGATAGAATAATATTTGTCAACTTATCACCTGTGCCTGGCTAACATTAAAGTACCAAAATCGCACCTAGAGTATAAAAAGCTAAGTGGGCTGCCCAGAACTGTTGATAGTCACATGACTTAGGCTATTATTATAGAGATTGTTTTAAAATACCGTGAGACAAAGCCTCTGAATACTTAATTCATTTTATTTTACTTCTTTTCAAATGTTTAACTTATCATCTTTAATCAGAAACGAAAACAAACATTCGATGTCTTAACAGCATCTGATTCGGCCTTATAATTTTGCAGTGAAAGGGAATTGAATGGAAACCCGATTACAGGGAGATCTGCACAGCTTTTTTTCAGTATAATTCAATCTTCTCTAATATTTTTAAAACCCATCAGATTAGCGTGTTTTTAGATTCTGCGGTGTCTGAAAGGGGGTTGGCGAGCCTAGCTTGCAGGAGGATGAGCCCCTTAGTAAAATATATAATTATTTTTAGGAAAAATCTTTTAACGAAAATAATGCATAAGAAATGTGTATGTGAAAATTCTCCATACGATTTCTAATTGATTGAAACGCAGTAATTTTTTTTGTATAGACTCGTACTTTAAAAATATGCAAATCTGTACATTCGCTTTACTATACAACAATTATTACTAAAATTACATCAACTTTTCACACATTTTGGTACGTTTTCTCGATTTTTGCTCAGAGTTTTCCATTTGATGACTATAACTTTGAAAGTTAATCTTTCTTTTGAAAATGAATGCCCAATTAATGAAAAAAAAAACTGTTAACATTCGTGTACATTTCCAAAGTAAGTGGAGGAAAATTAGTCCTCATAGGACATTTCAACAATTTGTTAAAGGTGAAATTTTTAAACTGCGTAGAGTTAGTTAAAACCTTGTTTGGATTGAAATCACATTCGGGCTGATTTAACATGAATATACATAATTCTTCAAAGCAATTAAATAAAATATTGATATCTTGTTTTTTTTATTTATTGAAAAAATTTTTTTTTCATTTTTAAAGTTCACCATTCCTTTAAGTATTAATATTTTAAGATTTAATTACATATTGGTGGAAAAATGTAAACTAATGCTATTTACACTAAATTATTAATGATAAGAAAATAAACTGGCTTACGTTTTTTATATTAGCGGGCTTTATTACAAACGAATGGGAAATTTCATACGTCTGAGATACATAATCGCTCAACATTGGTTATATTGACACATAAAGATATCATTTATAGTTATTTCCGTTTTACGATTCCTCCGTATGATTAAATCCTTTTCCCCGTTGCATGTTAGTGAAACGTTAAAGAAAACATTTTTTCGCACATTCTATTACATAAATAATACAAATCAAAAGGGAATTGTATCAATTTCTTATAATAACGTATTAAAATTAGTGGTGAAAATAAAGAATGGATACTAACGGCAGTTGGAAACTCCTATAAATACCATGTTAAATTAATTTTTCGAGTTAAAACATTTCTCTGAAACTATAAAGAGATATTCACTTGAATTTTTTTATACACATAATAAGAACAATTCTTAACAAAGTGAAGTCAAATTTATAAACAGATATTCTTTCGTCATTTTTTTAATTGTGGTAAAACTACTTTTAAATAACAACAAACTTGCATTTTTCCAACGAAAAATTTCTTTATAAAAATTTTGTAGAAGTATTTGTAAGAAAAGTTCACTTCAGATTAATCAGTGATATGTGGGAAATATTCTGGTTAGATTGCAAACAATATTATGTAGTAGTTTCTACAAAAAGGTATATCGAAGTTCAAAAAGCTACATTCATAAGAACATTAATTTGCTCTTTACTTATGTTTGTGTATGATGTCAACAAACTGAATTACTTAAATTTCTTTAACTTCTTGTTGTAGTAGAAACAAAAATAATATACCATTCGGAAGGAGGGAAATAAATAATTCAAAAAATTAAAAAAATTAAAAAACGACTTTTTTCATGAATTTGACTTTCAACTGCCCTTAAGAAAATGTGGATATTTAATTGGAATATAACTCTATAATCTATTTCAATACAACCACAATCCTAAAAAACGTTTCATAAGCAGAAATATGACGAGATTGGTTGATACCTGTCTCAACATAATAGATTCTTTTACCCATGTTTTATTGTTATATTATAAAAATCTTTATAACTGTCTTGCTAAGTCAACTAATTTTAAATTGCTATTGTGAAATCTACTTCTTTTACATATTTTTCACAACTTTCAAGAGTCTTGTATTCTCACATAACGTTAAATATCCGTAGACGATTGGGAAACAAAATAGAGGAATAAGTATAAAAAATCTTATAATGTATGTACCGGGTGTCCTAAAAAGGACTGACTGATTTTAAAATTCAATAACTTGCAAACGGTGACAGATATTTAAAAATTTCTTGCAGGAGGTTTATGCATAAGGTCAAAAGTTTTATTACAGTGATTTTCGATTTTAGTTCAAATTACAAACAATAGATGGCGCTGTAAGCAATAGTCGCTAAATACAGATTCGATTTTTGGTCCTTTCTCTTGTTTCATGCGGAAAAAGGAGATGGAAATGTATTATCCGGGCCACGAAATGCCAAAAATCGAGCCTGAATTGAACGTCTATTGATCTCAGCGCCATCTGTTGTTTGTAATTCGAACTAAAATTGAAAATCACTGTAAAAAAACTTTTGACCTTATGCATAACCCTCCTGTAAGAATTTTTTAAATATCTGTCACCGTTTACAAGTTATTGAATTTTAAAATCAGTCAGTCCTTTTTGGGACACCCGGTATATGTATATATATAATCTTATAATGTATTAATGTAAGTTGAATGATTTTGAATTTAAGAATATAAAACTTATATAAGATCTTTATTTTATCAAAACTGACATATTTTCAAACTGCAGAATATCCTATCTTCTGCAAAAATAAATTTAAATAAGAACATAGAGAATCTTATATAAAGGGGTAGAGAAAAATTGGTTCTAAAACTTTTTTTACACGTTTTAGGCGATATAAAGAAAACGTAATACAGTAATGAAAGATTTAAAGCGATTCTATACTGTGCATTAGATTGTCCAAGAATTTTTTGACGAGACAAGTCATTCTTATGATGAATAGAGCATTGGAGGTCTTTATGAAAGTAACAGTTGAACTGTATTGATTAAATTCCGCATCCTAGGTCGTTCCACATATGTTTTATCGGATTTAGATCTGTAAAATATGCAGGAAACTCTAAACGATGGGTCCATTTGCCCTCAAGAATAAAGATAACTAGAACAATGCGATGGCACCGATAATTGTTTTCCATTAGGAAGAGGTTATTGCTGATTACACCATTGCAAAATTTGACATAAGGATTAAAACCACATGTCTGTGTATTTCAGTTTTCATAACAGCATTGGTAAAAATTTTTAAGACAGTGCGGTCTTTCAATGTGATGTTCTCCCAAACAATGATTCAACCATCATTGTACTGATGCATTTTATAGTTGTTTTCTCGCTTAATCTGTGTGTGCTGTTCTTTCTATATTGTACCACGTCTGGAATAACTCTGCAAAGAAAAACGAGAGCCATCATTGAAGAGAACGCCTCTTCAGTACGTGGTAATCCAATCACGATGGGCTGCACCAGTGCAATCTGAGTCAGTTAGACATACATTTTGATTTTAATTGCATTTTGTCCTTTTTTATGCTGCCACTCACTCACGATATAGTTACCAGGATGTCTCTTTACATCATCTAATTTTTTAAACCACTTTCATATTCTTGACATGAAGCTTTTATTTTTACAGTCAGTATTACTGTGTCAGTGGCTGCCCTCCTTCCAATCTTGCATCTGAACGTCATATCTCACAATCCGTCAAACGCTTTCTCAGCGTCATTTTCCACGCTAATATCTTATCCCACTACGCGTACAACTCTTGAAATTAGAATTTGAAGCCCTGACTTTACAATCATTTACACGGGTGCCGAAAGAGCAAGACAGAAAATTCGAATTATGTGTAGCAAAAGTGTATCATTTTAGATAACATAATAATGTAGACATTCAGCTACCAACCTACTATAATTCATTGTACCCTCCTTAGTATTATTAACATAAGGCACAGTTCTATAGCTGTTCCTTTAATCTTTCTTGCCGATGTATAAATATGTATAATGCACTTTACGAATTTTTCTAATTTTACAAACTAAGCTATGCGTCCTTTAAAGTTTTCGACTAACTCACAGCATTCAGTACGTTAGCCTCTCTGAATTATCATAAGTCTACATAAAGCTCATTAAATTTAAAAAAAAATAAAATATACGGTTAGAACCTTTTTTTGCTTAGAAAATCATAACAAGTAGCTGTAATGCATATTAAGTAATACTTTTTAAGTGAATACATGAATTTTAAAAGAAACAAACCTTACCTCGCACTTTATGATAATAGTACGCTCATTACATATATTATAAAAATGTATTATTATTATCTCAAACATGTACTATTATTATTTATTTATTATTCGCACACATATACATATTTATATGACGAAAAGTGGTGCTGTAGAGAAAGTGTTATGGGTTAGATTAGTGAACGCGTTCAATGAATAGCATAGACGCCCCTTCGATAACGCCCAAAGTTTGTGCCTCAACAGCTGACTTGCGCCCATATAGTCCTATACAATAAATAATTTTTACAGCGTTCTTTATCAACCCTTAAACTTTGGCACATGAGTTTAGGGACACCCTGAATTAAAATACACATATATTACTTCAATTATGTCTAAGAATTAGTGAAGAACTATCACAGTAATCTAAATAGTCTATTCTAGTATAATCGACAAGAAATTATTTTTAAATTTTGTATTCCATTAAAAAAAGTTATTAGAAATAAAAAGTTACTTTACAATTAAAATTATTTTGAAACTAAAAATGTTTTATTTCTTTCAATGAATAAACCATTTTTTTTAATATATATTAAATATAATAGCTGATTAATGTTATTAAGTCAAAAAATGGAATTTAAGATAATGAGGTTTTAAACAGAAAAAAAATATAATCCAGAAATTATTTCATATTCTTGATTATTATTTTTAAAAATTGAATTTTGAAAAAAAATTCTTTTTTACAAGAACCAATTTCTGTTTAAAATTTGAAATGACCGAGTATTTCACCTCTCAAATTATTTTTTCATTATCGATTTCAATGAAAAATACATTCAAGTGTAAAATTTGATTTTTTAAAACAGAATTCTGTCTCAAGAAATACATTTTTATAAAATTTTAAATAAGTTTCCATTCGCTATTTTAAATGATATTGCTTTTTACTTCTCATCTTATCTTTTATTCCGAGGACAATTTAAGTTAAGAATTCATCAAAGTGTGAAATTTTCTCTTTGGCATTTTAAGACAAAATCTCTTTTCTGAGATTCAGTAATATTGAAAAAGGGGTTATTACTGTAATTTTCATTTTTCAATAGTAGTAAGCATGGTTAAATTTTTAAAAGTGGGTATTTTGACCCTAACAACCTATGATTTAAGAAAACTGTCTTAAAGGTTAATGTTTATAACGACATGCATCGCTAACTCTATATTAGTTAAACGAACATTTAAAAATGACATTAAAAAGTTACTCCCAATTTTAAAAATGTAACATGTTATTTTCCTTTAAATATCTTAATTTTTTGTCGTAGAATACTCCTCGAAAATCTGAAAGGTAGTCATAGTTCTAGTTCTAATAGTCATAGATCTGTTTGCTCCAAAACTTCTTGTTTATTTTTTTCTATAATCCTGTTATAGTTACATTTTCCACAACGGCCATCTACATATAAAAATTAAACCAAATTTAATATTTGCAATACTAACGCTAATTTTGACAACATATTTGGATTATCCAATTATTCTTACTCACTTACTGATACCAAATGTGGAGTCATTCGATCGCATAGCTTAGGAATTGTGAAGATTTGATGTTTGGAATCTATAAAGCTAAATTGAATTTTAATAGTTAGAAAACAGAGTACAATGCGGGTATCCTCATTAAAATCATAACTCGAAGCCTTTGTAAGCATACTTCAAAAAATTCTTGGAGAAATGAGATGTAATTTTGAATACGCTAATTGAGGTTTCTAGGAATGTTTCTGTTATAAAAAAAATTCACAAGTTACAAATCAGAATTGTTTCCGAAAATTATTATTTTAAATGTCGAAATTACTGAAAAATATATGGTCATCTAAGATTTTTTTAACATAAATAGATTACGAAAAGCTTAAAATATGCCAAACCAACATTACAACTAATTTCTCTGAGTAGTTTTTTAGTTGTGCTAAAAAAACTGCAATGCAATTGATTTTGCATCTATGAAAAATGGATTAAACATTAAGCGTTCCAAATTTTAAATCTGCATGATTCCGAAACTAACCGAATGAGTTCCCACTTGATATCCGAAAATAAAATCTATCTTAAAATCTAAATATGATGTCAAAATTAGGTTATAGTATTGAAAATTTATAGTTTGGTACAATTTGTGTCTGTAGACGAAACATCAAGAAAACTTCACTATAACAGGATTGTAAAAAGTAATAAACGTTACTTTTGTTTATTATTTGGTAATAAACAAAATTACCAAATAATTTTGTTTATTTTTTGTTGTACGAAATATATTTGACTTGTTATTTGATTAATATATTTGAAATTTTGTTGACGGGAATATAAACTGTCCCGTCATTCAACTGTTTTTTTTTTTTTTTTTTTTTTTTAGTAAATACGGTGAATATACTGTTACAAACATATAATTTATCTTCATTCTGACCAACGAGAACGTTTCGTAATATGATCAAAATTACTAAAAAAAAAAAAAAAAAGAAAAAAAAGAAAAAAAAAGAAAAAAAGAAAGCTTTGGTACATGTACAGATGGGTGACAAAATAATACGAACACTCATGAAAACGGTATGGTCCATTTCAAAGGACCAGAACGTGCATGCCACTTTGCACTCAATTGTGCCACCTAGTGGTTATGAAAGGTAAGGTATCAGTCGCTCAACATCAGTCATAGGTGTTGCATGCGCTTACCATACGATCTGAAAAACTCTGTAATGACTGACTTGTCAGAGTTCGAAAAAGTAATGATTTTTGGAATGCGCTGCGCTGGTTGCTCCGGGACGGAAACAGCCAATTATTTGGGGCGTGCAAGGACTACTGTGTCAGCCGTTATGACAGCGTACACGAAATGCGGTAAATTGTCGTCTGCGAAGTACATCAGTGGATGGAAAAGAAAGCTTTCTGAGAGGGATAAAAGAGAGTTGACCCCCATAGCGGTCAGAAAGCGCAGGCAGTTTTTATCCAAGATAGCAAAATATATAAATAGTCATCTTCAGAATCCATTTCAGCAAGAACTGTCCAAAGGGAATTTCATGCTTCGAACATTTATAGAAGAGTTGCAATTCGTACGCCATTGGTGTCATAGGTGTTCGTATTATTTTGTCACCCATCTGTTTATTTATTCTACTACCTTTAAAATTGTAATAATGAGGTCGATAGGAATTTCATTTTTATACTTTAGCAGAGGTGTTGTGTACGTATTTACGTTTTAAAGATCAACATTACTGTTAAAAAAATATACTCTATATCTTGAAAAATATACTTCAAAAATATATTTTTAACTTCTAATAAAATAAAATATACTTTGTAAAGGGGCGCTGTTATTCAGTGTAAAATATAAAATGTATTCTTCTGAAATAGTTAAAAAAACAATTACAGTAAATATCTAATTATCCGAACTAACGCGTTCTGTACGGTTAAAATTCTACGGTAAACTGTCCCGTCATTCAACTGTTTTTTTTTTTTTTTTTTTTTTAGTAAATACGGTGAATATACGGTTATAAATATATAATTTATCTTCATTCTGACCAACGAGAACGTTTCGTAATATGATCAAAATTACAAAAAAAAAAAAAAAAAAAAAAGAAAGAAAAAAAAAGAAAAAAAAAGAAAGAAAAAAGAAAAAAACAAGTGGGTAAGTGTGATCACAGATCGCACAGAGGGTTTCGTTTAATATTCCTTTCAAAACACTTTATCCTTTTGAAATATCGGTTAGTTCCACATTTCACAACCAGGGGGCGCACTTGATTCTAAACAAACCTGTATCCGAACGAAAATCCGTTTTATATACTATCCGTAGATATATTAATCGAGGGGATTGGGCCCATAGCACCCGAGATAAGTAGGCGCACCTGGCGGAAAAAACGGAACTAAAATATATAAGGCTATGGTGCATAATATGAAAGAATGGTCAAAGGGGGTTCGGCAAAAGTTGGAAAATTTCTCCACGGGTTAAAAGGGCGGAGGTTAGAAAAATTGCTTAAAATACACATGTTAGAGCCCAGAGGGGTAAATAATAAAAGACTTTTTGAAAATTTTATGATTTGTCGTGTGGTCTGAGGCATTCAGCTATACATATGCAAAATTTCATGTCACCAACTTAATTAGGAAAGAATTATCTCTTAGAAAGAATTACTTCAAATACATATGTGGTAGCTCAAAGGGTTAAACGTAAGACTTTTTCAAGATTTTATGATTTGTCGCCTGGCCTCAGGTGTTCTGCAATAAGTATGCAAAATTCCAAATCTCCAATTTAATTAGGGGCTCAGTTAGAAAGAATGGCTTAAAATACACAAGCTGCAGTTGAAAGGGTTAAACATAAAACTTTTTCAAAATTTATTATTTGACGTGAGATCAGAGGTGTTGAGCTATAAGTATGCAAAATTTCACGCTTCCAACCTAATTAGGGGCTCACTTAGAAAGAATTGTTTAAAATACACGTGGGACCCCAAAGGGTTAAAAGTACGACATTTTCAAAATTTTATGATTTGTCGTTGGATGTGAGGTGTTCAGCTATAAGTATGCAAAATTTCACGCCTCCAATCTAATTAGGAGCTCACTTGGAAAGAATTGTTTAAAATACACATGCGGAAGCCCAAAGGGTTAAATGTACGACTTTTTCAAAATTTTATCATTTGTTGTAGGATGTGAGGTGTTCAGCTATAAGTTCCCAAAATGTCATGTCTCGAACATAATTAGGGGCTCACTTAGAAAGAATTGTTTAAAATACACATGCGGGAGCCCAAAGGGTTAAACTTACGACATTTTTAAAATTTTATGATTTGTCGTATGATGTGACGTGTTCAGCTATAAGTACCCAAAATTTCATGTCTCCAACATGTATAGTTTCTGAGAACGGGCTCTGTGACGGACAGACAGAGGAGCGAGACGAATAGTGTCAGATGAACGAAACCCTAAAAAGAAAGAAAGAAAAATTCTGTGGCTATACAATCCAAGAAGTATCTGGACCGACAGTGCTCATCTCTGTTTTGTTGACCCTGGGACCCGAGGTGTTATGCAGCATGCGTCAGAACCAGGTGGTCAACCTAACACGAGACCCTCGGTGTTAGTTCCCAAACAAGCCTGGTACTCATTTTATCGACCCCAAAGGGATGAAAGGCTGAGCAAACCTTGCCCAGTCGGGAGTGGAACTTTCGACCTGCGGTACGGCAGTCAGAGATGTGATCAAGTAACTGTTATTTATAAAACGGTTGTATGACTGGACGTTTTCTTTCAAATTTTTAACAGGTCACTGTTAAAAATCTGTACCAAAATAACCAGTTATCAGACCGTTTTTGGAAAAAAGAGATACTCGGTCATATTATGAAGGCATTATGACAATAATATTGACTGTAATATTGACCATAATATCTCACGAAAGAATTAAAACTACAGATAAGTATCCGCTGCATATAAGCACAGTCAAATGACTGAGTAGTTTGCTTAGAATTTTTAAAAGTGTGGGGAGTAATCAGGATATGCAGAAATAGGACTAAGCATAGTAAGAGCTATGCTGTAAAATAAATATTTCACTAAAATCCCACCCCCCCCATTTTTTTAAGAAAATAGGCCTAATGTATTCAACTTATATTACGTCTACATTAAATAAGTTTCCATAAAAAGTAATAAAAGATAGAAAAGGAAATACGAGTAAAAAAAAAAAAATAAACGGTGCTTAGATAGGTATAGATGTGTTAGATGAATATTATAACGAATTTATTATTTTGTCGTAAATGCTGACTTAAAATTAACCAAAAAAAGCCTTCTAAAATTTGTCCTTGGTAAAGTGGAATATTTTTTTTACAAATTGTTACGAATTATTATGGAATATTAGTATTTTTTTTCTTATATCTACCTTAATATTTGGCGATTGTAATAATTGAAGTACTACTACTGTAGTAGCAGTTATTTTATAAAAGTTACAAGGAAAATGCATACATTATCTAAATAAAAGGTCCAGTGCGAGTATTACTCGCGCTTAGAGGGTTCCGTACAATAAATGTATGAATTATTGACTGTATTATTAAACAAACTGTTGCAAAGATAATAATAAGACTTTGTAAAAAACTATACAACGTAGGGTTGGGTATAGCTGTATATGCCAGATAACTATGAATAGGAATACCATAAAAGTTCAAAGAGTAGCATAATAAGGTAGCAAAGAAGCTACAAATATTGCTATGCTTTATAACTCTTTTTTTTTAATCTTATCCTAATCTGTTTATGATGAACTTAATTCGGTACTTACAAAAAACGTATTGCTTATTTAAACTTCATTTGGAATTTCATAAAACTAAATAGTAAAACTAAACAGCGCAGTAATAATCTTTTCTTTTTACAGTGTAGCCTCTGTTCAAAGTTTAAGCCTGGCATTGTGCTAAGCGCGCTTCGAAGGGAGGTCACAAAATTGAAACCACGTTTTTCCATATAGGTGTTTAATTAACATTTAAAGACACGGGAGGCATATTGAGAGGTCCACTCAATGAAAATTAGTCTGGATCCCGTAGTTTTTATGTGATTACTTCTAATTAGTCTGTTTTTAACACTTTTATGTTTATTGCTTTTGTACTGCTACTGGGCATTGCATTATACAAATATATCACTAAGAATTGTTATCTAGGCTTTTAAAAGCCAATAGCACATAGAGTACACCGCACAGTGGGTGGAGTATTTGACCCATAATCCTGGTCAAAATTATTTTTCACGTGTTATAAAGTTAAAAGCATTGTTGTTGCTTTACTGTTAGTAAATACACTTAATTAATGTCATATTCGCATAAATGTATGCATCTATTTCAAAAGTAAATATATTATACAAAGTTTAGCTAAGGCTGCTAGTCACTCAATTACCGAATTCCCTTCGCTTATGTTAAAGCTATGGGCACATGATGCATTCGTATATTACATTTTAAATATCTCCTCGGTAAATTA
The DNA here is from genome assembly GCA_963932465.1 of Maratus speciosus. Lineage (NCBI taxonomy): Eukaryota > Metazoa > Arthropoda > Arachnida > Araneae > Salticidae > Maratus > Maratus speciosus. The sequence goes on along the minus strand of OZ010788.1, from coordinate 363,869,807 downwards.
ATATTTCTAACTCCTTTTTTCTTTGCATTCTCCTCAAAAGCTGAATTTTTTTTTCTTAGTTCTGAAAATATATCTAAAACCTAGGATACTTTTAATATTTTATATCTGAAAAATTGATGAAGTGTAAGATTTTAACATTTCATATAAAAATAAGAATAAATTTTATAAATATTTTGACAACTAAGGAAAAAGGAGACATCCTTTAAGCGGAATTTAAAAAGAAATTTAAAATATTAATTTCTTATGGATATATTTAAAAAGTACCAATGCACCGCATACCCATAGACTTAACATTAGGGAAGAGAATTTGGAAGTTGAAAGATTAGTAGCCTTAACTGTTTGCTGTTTATAAGAGAAAAGTAATTATTCATAGATTTGCATATTATTATATTTGCATATTATATCAATTATTCATAGAGTAATGTTTAATTAAATATATTTAATTTTAATATACGTATAATTTATTATATTTAACATTTAATTGTATTATATTTATTACATTTAATTTGCATTTAATAAAGGCTATTTATAATTAATACAGTTAAATTTAATAATACATTTAAAGAGCTTTCGATATGTTTAAATTAGAGCCAAAAATGCTTCAAAAATAGCCTTTTTGTAAGTTTAATGTTTTTCCATTATAATTAAAAACTAAACTATTTAAATTAACACATAGTTTAACACTAAGCTCTGACCTTTCTTAGACACGTAAGTTTTATTCAATTTCATTTCAACATTTTATTAAGCTACAAAAAAATTACATTTATACATAACAATAATGCCAAAAAGCAAGAAAAAACCACGTCTTCTCACAAAGAAACAATCTCTTCAACTGAAGACTGGAACCACCGGATATGGCTCATATTCTTGAAATAGACATAGATCGACGCACCAGTTAGTCAGCCTTTAAAAATATGAATTTTACAATTGTTGACGAAATTTCAATTTTTGCATTTTTGGCCAGGTGTTTTGGTCTGTGCACCGTTCGTGTCATTATGTATGTCCAAACCGCCCGCGTCTTCAAGGGTTACTATTTTGGCTAATTAATCGACAATTTTGTTCGAAAATCATTATCAACAATGCTTTTATACTTCTGCTACGATAGGTAACTCCATCGCTCTTCAACAGCTTTACTGAATGCCCGAAAATCGAAATTTGTGCGTAACGGAAAAATGAGCTTTTCTCAAAAACTATGTGACCTAGGGTAATCGCTATAGTTTTCCTGATAGGTTTAAATTAACGTCTACTACTTCTAATTTTTTTCATAATTTTAGTTTTTCAATAGATTTGGGAATAAAAGGGGGGAGGGGGGGAGAGGTATATTTTTGTACTGCATTTTAGACAATATCTTTGAAACTATAATACCTAAAATTAAAATAAATGTATTTTTGAGTTCAACATTACAAACACTTTCCGACGATACCCCACACAATATACAAAGAAAAGATTTTTTTTTCAAGTAACTTAATTAGCCCCTCTACATTTTCCTAAATATATTTGTGGATATTTAATAACCTGCAAATATGTGGGTCAATAGTCTTTATTGCTCTCCCCAATTTGAACTTTCCACGTTTCATAGTTTACGAGTAAAATAGTTGTGACATACAGACACAGAAGTGATCTTATAATGTTTCCGTTTTCACTTTTTAAGTACAGAACACTAAAAAATAAAAAAAATCAGAAAAAAATTTCCTTTATCAATACCCTTTAATCGCCTCCGCAAATTTGAAACTACCATACATATTAGAGGAATTTCTATTTTTAAAGTAAAATTAAAAATAATGTACATTTTTACCAAAAATGTTCAGAATTTATCTGACCTTTTTATATTTTTTTTCTTTATTTGAAGAAGTACATAGTTTTATTTTAACCCTTCAGTGCTCAGCTTTGCATATATGCAAACAACAGTGTTTTGAATTTAATATATATATTTTTTTATTCGTATATATCTAATTCACACCTAATTCACTACGTAATTTATAGAAGTCTATCATGGCGATTAAAGGTAATGTTAAGTTTTAAATAATAAATAATAATATAAAATAAGGTATTTGGAGACATACTTATTAAAATATTTAGTAATTTGCATTATTTTAGCGTAAAACAGCTCCACGACGGTAATTTTTACTTGTATTGCAGATGTACAACCTAAGAAAAGATTCACGTGTTATATGAAAAATGTATCTATGATTTTTTTTTCATTATTTTTCCTGTGTAATAAACCTTTCATAGAATCCTATGTATATATATTTAAATAAAATAAAAAATCGCGCATTTAAGGGTTATGCCTTGAAATATAGATATAATGTATAATATGTCAAAAAGTCTTGTAATATATTAATACGAGCGATATGTTGCGCGCAGTGTAATAAGGACTACATATTTAAATAAATCATTTTAAATATATGTTTAATCTTTGTTTATCTGTAAGATTTGATACATTTTTAATCATGTGTAGTTGTAGGAATCTTTGAAAGTTTTTTCTTTCTTAATTCTGAATTTTTTTAATGAAAATTTAATTTTAAAATGTAGATTTAACTTTGGTAAGAGCCATTTAAAAGAATCATGAAGAGTGGACATTATACAAAACAAATGTTCATAAGGATCACTTAGAAATTTTATTCACTTAAGTTACTATAGTAAAAATGATGAACAAGTTTTCTTTGGTTTCTGATCGATGATATGTGGTAACGCAGTAAAGTAATCATATTGGCAAGCATGATATTCTTCTAATGAAAAAGTTAATGTGCGAAATTGGTACACTGTTGGAAGATCCTCCCTATGCCATACATTATTATCCCGCCTCCAAATAAATATAACAGTTTTAGGTAGCTTTCTTTACAAAAAAGCTACCTATTGCAGCCGTTCGGAGGAAAGCGATTTCAAAAAATTTTGGTATATTTTCATCGATCATGACCCAAAGACCCCGAAACCACCCTCCGTTCAAAATTGATATATATATATATATATATATATATATATATATATCTGACCTATGTCACACTGTAACTCCCGTAATTATGAACCGATTTCGATGTAATTCGGTGTGTACGTAGTACATACCAATGTCTCTACCGAGTTCGTTGGCCAGCTTCATCCGCCGTTTTGTTTCAAAATGGCGGCAATTTAAAATTTTTAAAAAATTTTTAAACTTGAAATGTGGTACCAAAAAATTAAAAATGGAAAAATATTTTTTTCTTATGTATTTGACCTTTATACAAAGATTCCGGAGCAGTTTTTGTTTCGTCTATATCTTAAAAAATGGCTGAGTTATAGCATTTTGAATTTCTAGCGTGGCTGACATTTTGAAATGTCCTGAATTTTGTCACGCGATAAAAGGCGTATTTATGAACCGATTTGGATGTAATTCAGTGTGTGCATAGTACATACTAATCTCTCGACCGAGTTCGTTGGCCAGCTTCATCCGCCATTTTGTTTCAAAATGGCGGCCATTTAAATTTTTTTTAAAAATTTAAAATTTGAAATGTGGTACCAAAAAATTGAAAATGGAAAAATATTTTTTCTTATGTATTTGACCTTTATACAAAGATTTCGGAGCAGTTTTTGTTTCGTCTATATCTTAAAAAATGGCTGAGTTATAGCATTTTGAATTTCTAACGTGGCTGACATTTTGAAACGTCCTGAATTTTGTCACGCGATAAAAGGCGTATTTATGAACCGATTTGGATGTAACTTCGTTTATACATAGTACATACCAATGTCTCGACCGGGTTCGTTGGTCAGCTTCATCCGCCATCTTGTTTAAAAATGATGGCCATTTAAATTTTTATGAAAAATTTAAATTTGAAATGTGGTACCAAAAAATTAAAAATTGAAAAAATATTTTATTCTTATGTGTTTGACCTTGATAAAAAGATTCGGGAGCAGTTTTTGTTTCGTCATTATCTTAAGAAATGGCTGAGTTATAGCATTTTGAATTTTTAGCGTGGCTGACATTTTGAAACGTCCTGATTTTTCTCACGTAATAACAGGCGTATTTATGAACCTATTTGGATGTAACTTGGTCTGTACATAGTACATACCAATGTCTCGACCGAGTTCGTTGGCCAGGTTCATTCGCCATCTTGCTTCAAAATGGTTGCCATTTAAAAAAAATTAAATTTAAAATTCAAAATGAAGTATTAAACAATTGGAAAATGAAAAAGATTTTTTATGTGTTTGGCCTTGATACAAAGATTCCGGAGCAGTTTTTGTTTCTGAAAATTTGTTCTTTTGTTTATATCTTAAAAAATGGTTGATTTATAGCACTTTGAATTTCTAGCATGGCTAACATTTTGAAACGATCTTGTATTTGTCACGCGATAACACACGTATTCGCCTATTTCGATGTAAGAAGGCATGTGGATAGTATACATCAACACCTCGACCAAGTTCGCTGGCCAGATTCATCAGCCATCTTGTTTCAAAATGGCGACCATTAAATTAAAAAAATATATATATATTTAAAGTGAGGTGCAAAAAAATTAGAAATTGAAAAAGGTTTCTTTCTTATGTATTTGACCTTGATATAAGGATTCAGGAGCATTTTTTGTTTGTCTTTACCTTAAAAAATGGCTCAGATATAGCAGTTTCAATTTCTATTGTGGGTGACATTTTGAAAAATCCTATTTTTTGCATGCGATAGCACGCCTATATATTAACCGATTCCGATGTGAGTGAACATGTGCACAGCAATTACTAAGGTCTCGACCAAGTTCACTGCTTAGCCTCATCCACCATGTTGTCATAAAATGACAGGCACTTTAAGAAATTGCCGAATTTGACAGCCAAATATATGTTACTTTAAAAAAAAGCAGCTTGGATAAAGCTGACTAATTTCGCGAAATTCTCATTCATTATATTGATAAAAATTAATATTGAATCTCCTATATTCGGTTTCCACTAAATTGAGCTTCGTGTGTTTGAATGATATAATTTGGCTTTTTTTAAATAAGGATTGTGAAAGCTACCTCTTCCTCCCGGCACTGGCCGGAAGGACTTTTATTTTCATCTTCCTTCTTATAACTTTTTATTAAATGTGTGCAAGACGACATAACTCATTCCACGCAGGAAATGTAATCTGCACTAAAAGATTTTTTTTTTTGTCCTCATTTTCTTACCAAATATAATGATATTTAAACTGCGTTTGTAAGTACATCTCTAACTTACAAAATATTTTTAGGAAACTAAGAGTTCAAATGCAGCAATAATCGTTATCTTGTTATGCATGACGTATTAAATATATGTTAATTATTGATACTCGTTGTATATCCAAATATTTTTGCTAAACCTTTTTCAAATTAGAAAAATGCTATATTATTGACTGTCTTCACAATAGTATGAAGGGATGAACCTAAATTAGCCATAAAGTTTTTTGAGTTAAATAATCATGAAAAAAATTTCCAATTTTCGGATAATATAAAATATAAGGTGATTGAATTTAAAATGTTTAATGATTAAATAAAAAATAGATTCTACTTCATTGATGTTAAAATACCTCACTTTATTATATTAAATTTAAAGGAAAATGGGTGTTTCTTGCAAACAAAACATATACTAAAATTTTATTTCAGAATAAAATTCATTAAAATAGTAATGTATTTTCCGCTATTGTAAACGTTACTCGGGGTTTGTAAAGTATAAAGTAATGAAATTGAAGCTTTTAAATGTCACATCTATATTATAGAATTAATTTTAAAATATGGTTATGATTGGAAACTGGACAAAGCGAAAGGATTTGACTACATTTTGACTACAATATGCATATTTTGAATTTTGAAATTGAAATGGTTAATTTCTTACTAACAATCAAATTTGTACTTTTATTACTTTTCGTTTATTTTAATTAGTTTTGTGACAATAAAAATTAAAAAATATTTTAAGCATTTTCAAATCCGAAATATTTTTCAGAATTCTATTTTTAAAAAGTAGTTTTTTCAAAAATCACTAACCAGCTTGCACAATACCTTAATTGTTACCAGTGTTTATACTAATTATATATTACCATTATTCAAATGATTATTTATATAGTATATGCTGAAAAAATGCAATTACTTGATGCCTTATGATGTGCTACGGTTTCAACTAGTCGGATGTACCAATCCCAAAACTTTCTTCAATCTCATATAGGTTAATACTTCAAAATTCGCTATCACAATACCGAAATTAAATGGTAATCTATGCTTATCATGATGATTCTAAAACAATTTAATTCCTTACATGAGTTCTTGAGATACGACTACCGATGAAATTGTGTAAATACAGCAAAATGCAGCATAGAAGCGCCACCTTTCGGGCGATTTAGACCCGAAACTAACCATCAAAAACTTATGTCAACGTGTAACTGAATGTGAAGTTTGGGGAAAATCCTTGCATTAGTTTTCAGACAGAGCTATTGCAAAAATCGTTAAAAAACCAGCAAGGAAGCGCCACCTATTGCGCGACTAACACCAAAACCTAATTAGTATCAACTTGTATCAACGTCTAACTGAATCTGAAGTAACATGAAAATTTGTGCATTAGTTCTTGAGATAGAGCTATTGTGGAAGTCATGACAAATGCAGCATAGCAGCTCCACCTGTTGAGCTATTTACACCAAAACATAAACAGCAGCAATATCAATAAAGGTATACTTGAATCTGAAGTTTGATGAAAACTCGTACATTAGTTCTTGAGGTAGAGCTATTGAAAAAATCGTGCAAAATGCAGCTTAGCAGCGACACCTGTTGGGCGATTTACACCAACAGGTAATCAGCATCATTTCATATCAAGGACTAAATGAATTTGAAGTTTGATGAAAATGCGTGCATTAATTCATGAGATAAAGCTATTGCGTAAATCGTGTAAATCTTTGCAAAATGCAGCATAGCAGCGCCATCTTTTGGGAGATATACAGCAACACATAAAAAGCACCCAAAAGCATCAAGGACTAACTGAATCTGAAGTTTAATGAAAATCCATGCATTAGTTCTTGAGATAGAGCGATTGCGGAAATCGTGAGAAATCAGCATAGCAGCGCCACCTTTTGCGCGATTTACCCCCAAAGACTATTCAGCACCAATATATATCAGGGACTACCTGGATATAAATTTTTATTAAATTCCGTGCATTGGTTCTTGAAATAGAGTGCCTACGAAATTTGTGTAACATACAGGCATTTTATAAAAACATGTTTTTCGGATTCTCTGACCCCTAAAACGTGTAAATCCGTCGAAAACCGGAAGTCGAAAACTTTCATGAATCCAATACTTTCTACTTGTAAAGATATAAGAAAGTAAATATCAAAAGAAATTAATTACTGATAGTTAAACATGGCAATAATTCTCCAATCACCTAAAAAGAAAAATATTTCCTGATTTTAATCATGCTAAATAAATGATATTTTCTTAATTATTTTGTATTAATATAATTTACATTTTTACATATATGGTTATCATTAATTTGAAAAATCATTTAAGTGAAATCTGATTTAATCTGAAAAAAACATAGAAATGTTGAACATTTATTAATGCAGCATTAATCGAATGTCAATGATATCCGTTTCTTTAATAAAGTTTAATTAAACTCTTTTAGGAAAGGCATTTCTAGTAAATGTCAATTTTGTGAAAAGACATTAGGAAAATATTTAAATATTTCAAGTGAAAAACAACAAGCTTCTGGAAATCTACGTATATATTTGTTGACGAGATTTTTGACATTTTCATTAAATCATCCAACAAAGAATAATGAAAAGGAAACAAAATGTAAAAATAAGTTTGAATGACTTTAGTTTGAGTTTTGGGAAACATTCCTTCATTAAAAACTAATGATACTTCAAAGATTAATGGACGCAAGTATTTCTACGCAGAAAATCCAAATAATGTTTGGATTTGTAAAATAAACATATCCTTATAAATACAAGGGGATAAAACCTTGCTTCTCGGATTACAGGATATAGGTGAAACTTTCTTTTTAAATTGATAACTCAAATAGTTTTTTTGCATATATTGTTTTAGAATGCTCTCTTACAATACTGAAAATCATATTTATAAGAAAATGCAATCATGCGTTTAAATAAAACTTTGGAAATGTATTAAAAGCGATACTTTAATATTGGTCTCGTGCCAGGAATTAACAGCCATATAAACATTGCCAAAAACCACTATTGACACTATTTACATTGCAGCCTTTTTTACTTTGATCACTGCAGTGGTTTAATAGCATAGTTTAATAAATGTCTTAAATTTGTGTTTTATTTATATTTTATTGTTTTATGTATTAATTGATGAATATTTTAATTTCATTATGGAATAGAAACTCGAAAGAAATAATGAGCTACTTATAATTATTTAAGTGCAAACGGATTTATCTTTAGTAACCGGCTGCAAAAAAGCGAAATTTGATCGTCTGCTTTTGCCATTCGCAAAATGACGTCAGCGTAAAGCACAAGTACGTTTGTCCTTTATCATATAGATATTAAAATATGCAGTAAAATATCACTTACAATAAAGATATATTTTATTCGTTATGAAAAAATGTCTATTTTAATTTTTATGTATGTGACTAAAATCAGTATCTCATGAGTATTGAAAGAAAGAACCTAATTAAATATTTAGTCTTAACAGGAGATAATGTTAATGTCAAGTAACGATAAGTCCTTAATGTACTTGACAGAGAACATTGATTAAAAATGTTCTTAATTGAAGAAGCATCAATTCTTATGCTTCAATCATATTTATTTTTAACAAAATTCGCATAAGGCTTTATTATTATTGGCATATCTTCAATAATTTGGCATTTCGGATTTATAAATCTCAACTCAAAATGTAATTTTAGCTTAATATTTAATGTAACAAATTTTTGAAACTCGTATAAAATTGAACACTTTGAAAATTTTCAGTATAAAATAAACTTCTTTTCAAACACATGAACAACATTTTTGAAAACAAAACTCACATTTGATAAAATATATCTAATACATAAATTTTTCATTTTTTTAAATTTTCCATAGAAATATTTTTTGATTAAATTTGGGTTTTTTGAAAGCAGTTTATATCTAAAATAAAAATGATTGGATTAGGCTTTATATTACTCCAGAGAATGATACGTTGCAACAAATATATATATATATATATATATATATATATTTGCGAATGATAAGTAATCGAAATTGGCTTCATTTTATATGGGAAATGTTTTTTTTTAATTGGCAAAGTATAAAAGGCATTTAGGTAATAAATCTTGTTTTAATATATATTCTTCAACAAAAAATAGAAAATGCATAGGAATGACGTTTTCCTTTTAAAAGAAAATATCGCATTTCTAACTAAGTTCTCCATGATTAATTTTATAATTTTTAAAGAGAAACAATTTGTTAATGTTTAGCATATATTTTTCATTTTTAAAAGCTGTTTGAATCTATTTTCCATTTATGCCTATAGATGGCGTAATTTGTTCACTGTCTTTCCCTCTGAAAGCATAATGTATGTACTGATTTGTTCTCAGCCAGTTGTATTTGAAAATTGAATGTGTTAATGTAACGTGGCTTGCCGCGATCTATTTTAAAATGCTGCATGTAATTGCTTTTATATATTGCATATTAAACAGTTAAATTTGCAAATATTATTAAAAACAACATACACGAAACAGATAAACGGTGACAAATGTAACAGTTTGTGTTTAAATGTGAAATTTTAATTGTGGCTATTGTCAAGTATCGGAGTACTTTTTACTTCGTTGGATCCAAATATGTTATCAAAAACTCTCCATTGAAATATCTTTTGATAAATTTGAACATTTTGAAAGCAGTGTATATATTAAATGAAAATGATTGGATTAGTCTTTATATCACGTACCACAAACATTTTTTTTTTAATTTTGTCAGTTTTTGGTGCTGATTCCGAATATGCTTTTCGTTTATCTCTAGGTGGTCCAGGTTTTGAGAAATTTGCGTATTTAAATTTATGCAAATTTAAGCTTTTTTGTTCTAATTTATGCAAATTGTAGATACGGTTTCACGATTTGCATATTCTTTTATCATTCATTCTATTTATCAGTTATTAAGCCTAATTTGCATATTTTTCAATGGTGTGATGCTTACATCACTATCAACTTTAACATAGTTGCCACAGAATTGACGTAATGTTTTTCTAGACTAGATTTTATGCTGATTTCAAATATGCAGTCTGATTTCTTATGTCTTATCTAGTTTTTGAGTAAGATGAATTTCTATTTTTGCACGGCATTAACACAAGTTTGATATAAGATGCTTTTTAGGGGTGTGTAATTCATTGACAAGAAGGTGAACAGGGTCAGGTTCATATCAGAGATATAAACAAAAATTTATATAATCGAAAAAAAAAATAAGTAGTAGAATTCATCCTAACTAGTTGAAGTTTACCATACAAAGTATCATAAAAAGTTATTTCTTGCTTTTTTGACCAAAAAATAAAATTTCACTTTTTTAAAAAACTAGACGTGATAGAAGAAAACAGATACAATATTTGAAATGAGCTCAAAAAACGGGTTTAGAAACATATTAGCGTACTCGTGCGACAGAAATATTTGAACGTCAAGAAACATTATCAGAAAAACATGAAAAATATGCAAATGAGGTAGAATAGTTCACAGTCACATGCCAGTATAATCTCAGAAACAACGTTTTTATGAAGTAAATTTGGTAGTAATCATAACATAAAACAAAAAACTCTGTCTGATATTGCTTTATAAATTAAATTTGCAAATAATTGTATAAAATTTACTAAATTAGCATAAATTAAAATATGCAAATATCTCTCAAACTTGACCTGCTGGAGTAAATCTAAAACTGGATTCCGAATCAGCACAAAAAACTGCATACAAAACAACTAATTTCTGTTTTACGACAGAGCAAAAGTTCAAATTTGTTGACGAGTGTTATCATCTCCTGATTTAGAAAGTGAACCTAAGTACTGGAGTTTCGGTGTCAATTGTGTATGATGATAATTGACTTCCTGATGAGTTTTTAAATTTCATAACTATCAAAGTATTTTATTTGTCCGTATAGCTTATTAGAACTTTTGTTTTAAATAATTTTTATTGAAAAAGTAAGTAACAATAACCCTTAAAATGAATTTCATGTTGAGAAATGGAAGTCAATCATAGTGGCCAAATATTCTAGACATCCAGCAAGTACCAAAAGACGAACTATTAAATTTTGTTGAAATTCTTGCACGTTCAATTACGCCCAGATGTTTTATTATAGATATTTTGTGTGATTATAAATTTAAAATGAAAAATATTTCTTGTACCTAAACACTGTTTTTCCGACAAAAATTACCGGAATAAATTTATTTATATATCTACCCATTATCTTATAGTTGGTTATTTCTAAATGATTAATCCGATTTTGAAATAGTTAAAAATATATGTATTATGTTGAACAATTTATAATTGCGAAAATGTTTGAACCGAATGTTTTAAAGAGTGTGTCACTCCTGTCCCTATAAATGGCACTCCTTACCCTATAAATGGCACTCCTGTTGCTTATTCTTAAAACTTGAATCATATTTAAATTTATATCAGATAGGATATACAACAATATATTTTTTTATTAGAAAAGGGCAATTGGAAAAAGAAATAGGTAGCTTTTTTTTAATTATATTAAAATCCTGAGTTATAAAGTAAGAAATGGGGACAGTAGTGACATTGATTACCAAATTAATTTATAAAATAATGTTTTTAAAGAAAAATACTCTTTAACGTTATGCCGGAATATTGTATATTTCTCACTGCCTTATGTCTTAAATATTTCTAAAAAAAAAAAAAAAAAAAATGTTTAAAATTTAACTCTTATTTTTTACTAAGTCACAGAGTAAATTTACCCACTTATTGGAGAATGAACCATGCATTCTTTCCTCTCGGGAAAGTACCCCTGCCTAGCATGTCCATGTCCAACTGCTACGCGTATCCAGTCAAACCAGCTCACGCGCTTCAGCTTTCCCAGTGGAAGAGTGACTGATCTCGCTCGACTGTCGGTCATGCAGATACAGTGACTACTTCACGCAGAGGAAATTTACGGGATACTGGATATCAGCGTATTTGGATTATCAGCATGCCACTAAATGTGAACAATATAGTGCATCAGCTTCGACGTACTCTGAGAGACGACTACGCCGTAAATGTGAACATAAGTGCAGTCTCACTTACAAGCTCTGCACATAGTCGGAACAGTTCGGAAATTTCCAACTGTAACTTGCAAAACAAATACATGACTCATCTTCTTACCAACTTGTGTTATATTTCTGACCTCGACGCACATAGAATTTCATGGAATATCTTGCGGTGGACGACCCATATCCTACCCATATTATTTTCATGCGAGTTCACGCAAAACCAAAAAAATAACAGTTTTCCTATTGAAGATCATAAGGACTCATAAATTCAGATTTTTCATCATTTACTTTTTTTAAAATTATAGACAGATATTAAATAGGTTTCAAAAATAAACAATGAAGAAAAAAAATGTTTATTTTTTTTTTATTAAAACGTGAAACTTAATGAAACTCTGAATAAGCCATTTGCTGCTTTACTTGTTTATTTATTTATTTTTGCTTTAATTTTTTTATGCGAACTCAATAGGAATAGTGTAGATAATCAGATAAAGCATTAGATATTGCTTAATCACGTTAGTTTTATATTTATAAAACAGAACTTTGACATTTTATGTATTATGACAACGATATAAGCAATTCATTTACCATTTTTTGAAATTACATTTACTGTAAAACATCGCGTAGTTTTATTATTTACACACTTTAATAGAGAAAACAATATACCGAAACATGAATTCCTGCTCCAAGCAGACATAGTTCTCACCTAAGCTTAAATTTTGCTGTTCTCAAATCTAATCTAAAATAAAATTTAAAAACGAATTTTATCGATTTCAATCTTTTAATGAATTGTATTTTTGTTATTATTATTGTTGGTTTGTAAACGAGGTTACTTAAATATATTGGAAATAAATTCTTCCTTTCTACAAATAAATGAAAAATAATTTAGGAGTTTGCAACGCAAAACTCATTGTGCACAATGCTACTCAAATGCTCACGAAATGCCTAACTATCAGCAAGACTTTTAAAATACTACACAACCAACTCTTAAATATTGGTTCTTATATTTTTCTAAGTTTCTAAAATATATATATATGTATGTATATGTATCATAATTATAAAATAGATAAATTGGTTTACATTTAGAATTAATGAATATAAGTCAATGCTTAAAGTTATTTATTAATATTTGTCTAGAAATTTACACTGGAATTCAGTAACTATATTGTTTCAATTTTAAATAATTACACTGGTCAACAGTGAAATTGTCCTTGAAGTAAAAGTGTGCAATTCACCATGAAATTAACCAACTGAACACGAATATCACTATGAAAAACCTTCATTAGCTCTTATTTTGGAACTGCAGATGTACACAATTAAGACTTTCTCCAAAAACAGGTATTTTTAAATTAATATTTAAAATATATATGAAACGTAACCTATAGATGTTTTACAGAAATCGATTTCAAGAAGCTTCAAACATGTAAATCTAAAATTGCAACTGACTCCATCAAATAGTTTTTAAGTTATGTTTAAAAAATTAGCCGCATTGCAGTTTGTTTTGGAACAATATTAATAATGATTTTAATATTATGAGTTTCAACTGTTACGTCTGTATATATCCAAATTATTTCACCAAATTATTTTCTGTCTGATATCTAAAAATAAAATTTATTGGAGACTCCAAATATGATGTCAAACTTTGTTCTTAACCCTATACGCTTTGTCAGCAGGGCTGCCACTGAAGACTATTTTTATATTATTTTCGTACCGCTATACATTTAAATAAATTTTTTAAACTACAAATGAAAATGGGGGTAGAAAAAAGTGGTGCCAAGCTAATAAATTCGTGTAATATATGCTAGTTTCGAACAGGTTAATCTCGTTTCCTCACACGGCAATATTTTTTAAATATATCTTAAAAACTAGTTGATGTAAATGGGCTATAATTTAAGATACACATATCTGAAACTTCTCCAAATCAATTTCCGTTAAAAAATTATACGTTAAATTTAAAAATACGTATTTTGGGGGAAAATGTTAATTCTGCGCATCTGTATTTTTACTCCGAGAACTAACTTTAAAAGTTTAATGGTTAATTCATATTCTGCGAGCCCAAATTAGTATAAAAATATATCGTTTATTTAAAGTACAAAAAAATGTTTCATTTCTGCAAACCAGTCTTATTAGATATAAATGGGATAAAAATTAAATTTACTATATTTTTTCTCAAATAGATAATAGATAGCAGCACTGCCTATTAAAGTTATTTTTATAAGCCATTTAAATCATTTATAGATGGCAACATTGTACTCATAATGTTGTTTTAATTTACGGTATGTTTTGTATTATGTATTTGCTTGTTATAGATTAAAAGTCTGATAATTGTTTTAATCAGTAGCAATGTTTGCATAATACCTTTTATAGGATTTTGATCATTTAATTAATTTCTTAAAATTATATACTATATCTTAACTGTAACTGTAGTAATTAATCATCTTGACATTTTAATGTTCGAATGCTTGTAACGGCATATTGTTCGGAGAACAAGATTCGTGCGCTTCCAACAGGTAGGTTGGAATACAAGTACAATTCTTTTTTTTTTTTTTTTTTTTGCTTACTTTTTGTGTGTTTTCTAATTATTTAATCTTCCAGTGCATTATACCGATAGTTATAGACTTTTCTTGGCAAATTTGTCACTTTGTTATTTGAAATAAAGTTTTTCTTTATTGACATGTGGTGTTGTACCGACTGAAGATTAGACATCCATATGTACCTTTGGTTTTTCAAAATTCCATCATCCGTTTCTATCTACATTCCATTTATATTTATTTCAATTATATTTGACATTCATGCATCGTTAAATATGTTTGTGTTTCTTATTGTATTAAAAATTTATAGTAGGTTTTATTTAGTGCTTCGTGTTTTTTCAGTAACAATTACGTTAAATATTATTATCTGCTAAATTGTATCTTCTGTCATTTTGTTGTTCGAATTTGTTAGCATTTTTTTTTAATTTAAAGTTATCCAGTATTATAAAAATACTACATGCCATCTTTAAACTAGATATTTGGTCAGATTTTGTTATAAGAACTCTTTTGTTGTCTTTTAATTTCAAAAAAATATATATAAACAAAATCGAATTTAAAATTTTGAACTACAAAAACAAGAAAAAATACACAGAAGAGAAATTTGTTTTTCAAAAGTCTGTTTTGTCTGTTGCGTGGAAAGGATTTTTTTATTCTAAGAAAGACTTCTCTACAAAATACATAACGTCAAATAAATCGATTTTTACATACTTCAGATAGATACCTATAAAAATTGAATTAAGAAAAAACTAATTATAATGCATTGAATTTTGACTAAAAAATACATTAAGCGTTTTAAAAAATAGGAATTATGAGTGGAAATGATTTTTTATTCTAGAAGAGACTTTTCTACAAAATACATAACATCAAATAAATCGCTTTTTACATATTTCAGATAGATACCTATAAAAATTGAAATAGAAAAATTTAATTATTATGCATTGGATTTTGGCTAAAAAAATACATTGAGCGTTTTAAAAAGTAGCAATTATGAGTTTCATTATTATTATTTCAATGGATAACTTTTATAACATAATCTCGGATCTCTCTCTCTTATTTTTATGTAAATACTATAACATGTCAAAAACTGCTTTCAATTACATTAAAATTTTTGTGCTTTCAGCAATATCCTCAAGTCACTATGTTAAAATTCAAAGCAAATTTGGCCCCAAATACATTTCAAGAAACTTTCAACAACTTTTACGAAACAAAAATGTAAAAAATAGAGAATAAATGATATCCTTTTAATTAATAAACTTTTTAAACGGTGGAGTAAAATCTAGAGAATGATTAACATATGTTATAGTTATCGGCATTGTCATTAAGAGAATTATAAAATAAATCATTACCACTAATATTAATTATTTTTAAGTACTTCCATAAGTTTATTTATATACGCATACAAATATAAGATCACTAACAAAAGGTCGAAAAAGTAAACTTTGGTCTGCGAAGTTGTCCTTTGAATTTTAGCAAATACCAACATAAGAACTGTTTCGTAGAAAATCGTGCAATATATTCTTCACTGGAAAACTATGAAATAAAAAAGAAAAGTGCCCAGCTAAACTGATGGCATTGAGCTCACAGGCTATTCACACTAATTGTATATTATACTCTTATTTTAAAGAATAATTCCCCTCAAAAAAAATAAGTGAAAGGGAATTAGACCCAGTTTCCCCCCTTTACTTAAGCGCCTTAACATAATAAACCGGTATACCAAATTTGGAGCAAATCGAATAATCCTGCAAAAAACCCATTTATCTAAATTAAGGGGGTGGACTCGCCCCCTTTATCCTTAACCAATGAATCCCCAAAACTAATCAGGGAAGCTCCTTAACATAATAAAGCGGTATACAAAATTTGGAGCTAATCGAATAATTCTGCATGAAAAACCATTTTATCTAAATTAAGGGGGGTGGACTAGCCCCCTTTTCCCCTTTATCCTTAACCAATGAACCCCCAAAACTAACCAGGGAAGTTCCTTAACATAATAAACCGGTATACCAAATTCGGAGCAAATCGAATAATACTGCATGAAAAACCCATTTATCTGAATTAAGGGGGTGGGCTAACCCCCCCTTTTCCCCGTTTATCCATAACCAATGAACCCCCAAAACTAATCAACTAAACCTTAACATAATAAACCGGTATACCAAATTCGGAGCAAATCGAATAATTCTGCATGTAAAACCCATTTATCTGAATTAAGGGGGGGGGTGGACTAACTCCCTTTATCCCCCTTTATCCTTAACTAATGAACCCCCAAAACTAATCAGGGAAGTTCCTTAACATAATAAACCGGTATACCAAATTCGGAACAAATCGAATAATTCTGCATGAAAAACCCATTTATCTGAATTAAGAGGGGTGGTCGAACCCCCTTTTTCCCCCTTTGTTCTTAACCAATGAACTCCCAAAGTTAATGAGGGAAGTTCATTAACATAATAAACCGGTATATCAAATTCGCAGCAAATCGAATCGTTTTGCATGAAAAACCCATTTATCTGAATTAAGGGGGGGGGGGACTAACCCACTTCCCCCCCTTTATCCTTAACCAATGAACTCCCAAAACTAATCAGGGTAGCGCCTTATCACAATGAACCTAGAAAAAATTTTTGAAGCAAATCGGATGTTTCTATCAAAAGTTATCGCGTTACCTACATACGTACGTACATACATACATACAGAACGGGCGGGTACATTAGCTCTCAGGCTTTGATAGCCTGTCAGCTAAAAACGAGACAAAGAACACAAATGAATGGACATTGTAAAGTAACTTTAATTACCACATTACTCTGTAAAAATGTTATCGGGCTTCAATTAAACCGTTTCATCGGACATTATCATTTACTTTTCGTGGTACTTGCTAGACGTTGTACAAAATTTAGATCTATAATTATTAAACAGTACTTGATTCGACTGATCCATTTCTGGATGCTATCTGCTTTCTATCCTTTAGCATACACTTTGGACGTAAAAAATGCCCAGAACCGCTCAAATGGTCGAATTTCGGTAACATTAGCTTGATTGTCGGACTTCTCTACGAAAGTTATGTTTTCCTGGCGGAAGTGGCTGAGAACGATTATGCAGTAATGACTGCTGGACAACTATGGGCAGAAGACATAATCGCCGCCTCTGTATTGCTTTGGATATAGGGGATGAGACGATTGCAAATGAACTTGTTCAAATGACGTTGCCCATTGACAGCGAACGCAGGCTTTCTAATCAACGGGCGACTCAAGTCTTTGGGACCAATCACAGTCCAAACAAGATCTGTTCTTTGAATTTCGCTTTACTGGCGAATTTGATGATAGGGAGTGTCGTGCTGACGTCAGAAGTTTATTAATCACCATAATCGTTAAAAGTGGAGTGACTGAGAGAGAAATATGACTCATCATCCAAGATGAATGCTCGATGAGAAATTTTTCTGAACGAGCAACTACACGTCGTTTTCGCGGTAACAATTTGCTTTTCTTTTCATTTTGGTATGACCTTTTTCTTGTGATATTTATTGTTAATCTTCTTGGTGATTATCCTTTGTAGGTGGTCTGATGAAACACTGAACTTAGCAGCAGTAGGATGGATTAAAACTCGGTCGTTTTTGCCAAACAGCCGTTTCCACCGCTATAACATTGCAATCGTGAGTTTTTGGGCCTTCCGACCGAATTTCATTTGTCTTTTGACCGGGAATCCCTTCTAGTAACGTTGTAGAACATCATATATAGTTCGTTAGGGGATATTTTTGCGAAAAAAAATGGTTCACGATGAACTTGTTCCCATGATGAATATTGCTTTCGTAAAACATGTACGCACGTGTACGCAAACACTCATCTATCGACTCTATTCTATGAAAACACAGATTTTCTAATGAACTCTCTGCTAACGGACACGCCCTTATATACGATAACGCAACTACTTCACGTACTGGTTTCGCCTAATTCGTATTCCTTTGCTATTTTGCATAACTGCAAAGTTTATGCGGATTTTTATGAAAAAGTCCTTATACTCAGGACTAAAACAAACAACAAGAATCAAAATATACTATACTTGTACTAAAAAAATATGCAAATACTTGTATGTTTGTACTAAAAAAAATCGACAGTAATTATCCCTAGAATTAGAGATTGTGTTTCAGTGTCCATGATATATTTTTTTAGTATCATTAATTTGTTATATATATATATATATTTCAAATTAAATTATTTGGGACTGTGTGTATATAACACGTTTTAAAAATTCCTGTTGTTATTCCCATACTAATACTGGAATTTTTTTTAAATAAGGATATAAACAATAAGGCCAAAAGTAGCAGGACACTTTCGATTTCAGATATTTTGTCGAATATCTAAAAGCGTACTTGAAAAACTATCTTGGAACTTCAGGAATATAAATGACATGTTTAACCTCATATTTGTCTGGAGAGGTCTGATCACTTTAGCAATTAGTGGACAAACAACAAATTAAATTAAAAGATTACTCGAAACTATCTGTACCTATAACATATAGGTATAGGGTTTTTGAAAAATATTTGTGTTTATTTGTGAGAACCTCTCACTTGAATTTCTGCAAGAGTGCCGTAATCGTATTGGCCGTATGAGGCCTTGCTTTGTCGTGGAGCAGAATGACCCCACGGGTGAGCTTGCCTGGTCGTTTTGATTTGATCGCTTGGCGAAGGGTGGTCAAGTTTTGCGAGTAATGCTGGGCATTCACTATTGTCCTGTGCTGCAGGAAGTGTATCAGAAGGGGACCGTCTTGGTCAAAGAAGAACATCAGCATAATCTTTCCTGCTTTTGTGTGGATGGCCTTGTATTTCCTTGGTGGTGGTGACCCTCGATGTTTCGACTGGGGGCTTTGTCGTTTCGATTCTGGTTCGATGTAATGAGACGAAGACTCATCTCCTGTCGCTTTCAACTCGAATGAGCGTTGGGCGACTAATGCATGCTTCTGCTAACTTTATAGTTACGTGACTTGCACTCGTGACCCTCTAGCGGCGGGCATGTGGACTTCCGTGCTCTTGCCGGAAACACTTTTTGTTACTGACGCAACAATATTACCTTTCTGTCACAAGTTTGCACTGTCCAGATTCCGGATAGTTTCTTTTTGAACGTTCCTTATAAAATAATTGTTAAATGTTAATAACTTCCTCTTCATTATTTATGTCTATGTAGTTTAATTAATTGAATTTTGCATCACGTTTGAGAGGTATGATATTTATTAATATCCCTCATCGATATGCATGTGTCAGGCTTCAGTTAAAACAACCTCCTAGATTTTGAAAATTTTAAAGTCTGATGCAGAGCATTCAAAAAATAGCCCAACGCTTTGTATGAATTTAATTTAGTAATTAAAATGTTTGATATGTTTAGTTTTATTTTATGCAATTAAATTTAAATACTTTTTCCCTCTGAAATAGAAACTTATACGATCCTGGTTAATAATTATTTACCAGAATATCGATAAAATTAAGGTAAGAAGGAGAGGTTTACCTGTTTACTCCACCGCTTTCTTTGGGTTGTTCATCAATACCGTAACCAAGTTACAATTTTAAAACTTGCCTAGAACTTCTCAACATATAGTATAGAGTTTTTCAACCAATTTTAACGCATTTTTTGGAAACGCGAAAAAGTGACAGCCTACTGCAATTAAAATATATATAAATGTTTAATGAAATGAGAAACTGAGTCTATATGATATATTTGTTAACTGCCCATGCGCTAAATGTGAAAGACGTCTATACTCCGTGGTCGTCCAAAGACTTTTGAGGAAACTCGGAATGGCAACAGCCAGCGAGAAAGAGAGAGAGACAATGAAATCTTGGATGTCTTGTGTTCGAAAAGCTGCTGTGAAATGATATGTAATCTTGAAGCTGTTATTAAGTTATATTATGTGTGCGTGTGTTGTAATTGTGTCGTCTAATGTACAATTTAACTGAATTTAACCGGAGCACTGAATCTCTTCAGATTTTTTCTTTCCCTCATCAACATCATGGAATGCAGAACCGGTCATGATAATGGCGCAGTCGACAGGATCCATTATCATGACCAGTTCTGTATTCCATGATCTTGACGAGGGAAAGAAAAAATCTGAAGAGATTTAGTGCTCCGATTAAATTCATTTAATATGTACATTAGACGACACCGTTACAACACACGCACATATAATATAACTTAATAATAGCTTCAAGATTACATATTATTTCACAGCAGCTTTTCAAACACAACGCATCCACGATTTCATCGTCTCTCTCTCTCTCTCTTTCTAGCTAGCTGTTGCCATTCCGAGTTTCCTCAAAAGTCTTTGGTCCACGGAGTATATGCGACTTTCACACTAACGATAACAAAACCCATTTTTCATGAGTTAATAGTGAAGTATATAGGACATTCATGTAAGTTAGTTTTTTAACAAATGCGAACGTGTAACTTTGAAACGAATATTTCAATTTTGATTTGCTGTTGCTGTTAGAATGGGCTCGTTCTGATAGTTATCCAAAAATAACTCAAGCATCAATAAAAACTGATAATCAAAAAATATCATAAAATCGCAAATCCTGGAAAAGCATTCATCATCCTGCTGCAGTTAGAAAGCAGTCTCAACATGTCCAAAGAAATTGTAATTTTAGCAATTTTGTCACTCTTGCAATCCTTTGAGGAGTCTTGCATAGTGATGATAGTAAGCCATTTTTAACCAGAGACTGTCACAAGTTTTTAAAGGAAATAATTTTTGAAATCGGCTCAGTAGTTCGAAAGTATGCGTTATTATAGCATGTTTTACGTTTCGTTTACTCTTTTAAATTTCGAAATTTTAAAATCTGTTTGTGCAAGTATTTACGCCTTAAAAGTAATAGTCATATCAAATTTCAAGTTTCTAGTTTTAACAATTCCAAATAAATAAAATTTGGAATGTATTTAGAACATTTCTGTTCATTTAAACTCTTTAAATTACGAGTTTTTAAAAAACATTGCTTAGCAAGCATTTCCGTCTTAAAAGTGGTCATTACCCTAAATTTCAAATTTCTCTCCCCCAAAATATCACGGAAATCGTAATTTTAGAACTTATGTACTTCAGCAGTTTTTTTAAATTTCGAATTTCTGAAAAACTGTGCATTTACGACTTAAAGAAATATAAACACGCAATATTTCCAATTCCTATCTCAAATAAATTGTAATTTAAAAAGTTATTAGAATATTTTCCTCTCATTTCACACTTTTTCACAAATTTCGAATTTTTCAGAAACTGTTCTTAGCGAGTAGTGACTACCAAGACAAATTACAAGTTTCTGCCCTCAACAATATTACAGAAATCGCGATCATAGTACTTTTTTCACAACTGCACCCTTTTAAATTGTATTTTCTTTTTATTGTTCGGTGAGAGCATTTCCACTTTAAAAGTCATATTAATGTCAAACTGCTATTTTCTACACCTAACAATTCAAAATAAAAGGTAATTTAGAATTTCTTTAGAATATTTTCCACTCATGTCACCCTTTGACATTGATTTTTTTGTTGTTGTTGTTTTTAAAGTCATTTTTAGTCAGCATTTACATCTTATAAGTAATCACTGTGCCACATATGAAATTTCAAGCCTCAACAGTATCATAGAAATTGCTGTTTTAGAACGTTTTTGCTCCTGCATTCTTTTAAATTCAAATTTGTTTAAGGTTATCTGAGAAAATTTACGTTTTAAAAGCAACATCAATGTCCCGTTTTCACTTTTGACCCTATAAATTCTAAATAAATAGTAATTTAAAATTTTATTTGACGAATTTAAAACTTAATTTTTAATTTTTTTAGAAACCGTTTTTTGCGAGAATTTACATTTTATGCCAAATTTTAAGTTTCTAGCTCAAATAGTGTTCCTCGAATTACAATTTCAGAAAGTTTGTTTCTTCTGAACTCTGTTAGAATTTATTCTTTTTAATTATTCAGCGCGAGCATTTACATCTTAAAAGTAACCATCATGCCACATTTCAATTTTCTAGTATTTTCAACACCAGAAAAATTACTATTTCAGAATATTTTAGGCTCTCACAAACTAGATGTTAGTGAAATCGACATAAAATATAACCTTTGTTAGACTATCACTATTATTTTTATGCCATTACTTTTCAAATAAGTTTTGTATTTCCGGAAATTGCCCCCTCCTAATAAACAAACATTTCTTCTTCATAAAAATGTCTATTTCAATAAAAATCATGATAAAAATCAATTTCTGTTATAGTTGTAATCATTGTCATTAAAAACATAATTATTTTAATATAAACCATTACCGCTAATTATATTATAGATCCATATAAATATTTTCAGTTACACCACTTTTCGAGTTAAGGAATTATTAACTTTACCCTATTAATAGAGCTATCATTATCAACACAAATTGGTACACTCCAATTTGGTATATGGCTTTTATTTAGGATAATATTTATTGATGTCTGAACAACGTGGTCTAAGTATAAAAATTTTTAAAGTAAGTTAATTTTTGTAATCGGTTCAGAAAATGATATTTAATTACCTGAAATATAAATATAGGACAATTCCACAGAAAATTATCTCTTTTTTTTTGGGGGGGGGGGGGGGAGGGGGGAAATAAAATTTATAATATGTTTAATTTAAGGGTATGATTGGAAAGATTGATATTTTTATGTTCTATAATAAAATTCTAATAAAAAGGCATTGTAAATTACAGTTTACAAACTAAATTAAGTACGATTGTTGTCTTTGTAATGTCATAATGTTACGTCAGTTACACAATAAAAGTTACGTCAGTTACATGTGTAAATGGCAATTTTTCTGTTTTATTGTTCAGAAATTAATTCATCAAGTTACTGTTATAATTTGTCATTACTTTGTGTTATTGGGAACATTAAATAATATTTTTTAACGGGATATTTTTGATAATTTTTACACTTCAATGAAGGCAGAAAAAATTTTTGTCTATTTTATGTTACATCAGTTACAAAATTTTGGATTGAAATTTTTGGGACTAAAAGAGAGATTGAAATAATCTGAAAGTATTTGAGAACTAAGTCCTTAGTAAGAAATATTTTAAATTGTAAAAATGTGTTCCAGTTTTATTAATAAATTTTTTACACAGCTTTGAAAAGAAACTTAGGTGTTAAAGTGTTACGTTAGTTACGATGGAATTGACCTATATTTAATTATCTCTGAATTATTTTTTCATTACACAAAGGAGTTGAAACAGTAGCGGATCATATATCAACATATTTGCATAAAGGTGTATGTGTGCAGTTCATGTGTTGCAAATAAAGACTCGATCTATTAAAAAGAAGCTGCAAATATCGAAATACATCATAATGCTACCTTTTTAAGTGTAGAACAGTAATATGGTAAATTTCAAAGACATTTTCATTAATGTACAATAATCTAAATAATATATTTTATAATAAACTACAAAAATATATTTTTTTATATATAAATGCTTTCCTCTCCTAACAAGTAAAATCTGTAAAAAGGGAGAAATTTTTACATTTTATACTTGAGAATAAATTCCAAAAACTTCTTCAGCAAACTGAGCTTTTTTTTTTTTTTTTTTTTTTTTTTTTTTTTTTTTTTTTGTAATATTTTAAACATAAAATAGAAATAACTTAGATATATTTTAAATATTCCTAAACCTATTAGATTAGTAATTCCCTTGTAAAGATAAAACAGCTTTAAGTATCGTAAGAATAAGATAATCCTCTTTTGTTCCGTAAGCTTGTTTAACTTTTAAGAGGGATTTATAAAAAAAATACTGTTCGAAGATTGAAAGACGCATATAAAGAACTCTCTTTCATTTTCAAAACTTTTCTTTTTCTCAGATATTAACAGGGTACATTATTTATTATTTTTTAATCCCTTAAAATTCCTTACATTTCTTAAGAAAGTATGAAACAGCATTTTTTTTTTCAATACAAATATATAAATATTTTTCGTCAGAATTAATTGTTATTTTATTTATGCCCATTGGTATATTTTATGCAGATAAATATTGTGCATTGGTTATGAATATGAATCACAGGTATACATGCACAACATTTAGTATAGGAATGTTCAACTAAATTACATTTTTTTTTTCTCATTATCTTTTTTTAAACAATTCTCTCAACGTATTTAAAACATAAAGGTAAAAAAGTAAAGAATATATCTGTACCTTGGAACAAAAAGAGCTAATGTCTATTTTTCTCAAATGGCAGGAAACCCAATTTAAGTTTGTAGAATTTTAAGAAACTTGCTACGATTTCTGTGCTATTATTTTTCAAAGTTGTACCTTTCAACTCAGTAATGTTTTTCTCACTACAATCTTATGTTACATTGATTTAGTTTTTTTTTTTTTTACATTTTAAATTGGCCATTTTTACATTAACAGTAAGTAACATTGGCCTCGAGAAATTAGTTTGTTTTCAATGATCTCATATTGGGAGGACTTTGGCCATTACAACGAATACTTTATATCGCATCCTGAATTCATTCGTGCATTTAACTCAAATTTCTCAATTTTGGACATTGGCCCTTTTTGTTCCAAGGTACAGATATATTTTTTAATTATTTCATTAAGTTATTTTTAAAACCCCCAGTGACCAAAATGTGAATGCCTTGTTATTGAAGCGCAACTCTTTCCAGTCATTGTCGTCATGTGAGGCATAGGATGCATAGGGGGCATTACTTCATTATGACGTCAATATTCTCCATTTTGTTAGATTTCAGATGATGAATGAATCTGTCTACTATAACTTTAAAATGGAGTCGGGAAATGATGGTCACCTGAATGTCATATTATGATAAATTAGGGTTACATTCTATTCACCGTTGTGACTTTTTCTATGCTACAGTAACAAAGAAAATCCAAGAAAAAAATAAAGAGGAAATTTTAGCAGATAAAAATGGTATGAAAAAAAGAACCATTTGAAAATTCTGAGAGAACGTTGCAATAACTAACAGAATAATCAAAACAGTTATATTTTGAGAAAATATTATTTTTCTTTAAAAATATATGAATTCACTGAATTTACTTTTAATATTACGAAAATAAATTTATTTAAAGACGGTATTATTTCAGAAGATTCATTTTTATGTTCAAATAGATATCTAAGTTTAGGTTTAAAATACTAACTTCGAGAGAGTAAGTCGACGGGATTACATCTCACGGTTTATGTCTCATAAATTAATTTAACAGGATATTTAGTTTTTCTGTTTCTTTTTCACCATACAAAAAAAAAAAAAAAAAAAAAAAAAAAATGCAGTTTTTCTAAACATGAAATTTATATATTCTGACGTTGTTAAAACTAGATAAAACGAATACTACATATCGTATGACTCAATCTCTGCACAATATTAGGAGATGTCTTAATATTACAGAAAATTATACCTAGACTTATTCCGTTTCGATATTTATTATTCAATATTATAATTATCACTCGTGTTGTATGTTTCGCTGCTCTTCTACATATACACCGATGAGTCATTATATTATGACCACCTATTTAATACGACGTAGCACCACATTTCGCCCTCAAATCCGCTCAACACCCGAACTGGTATCAACTCGACAAAGTTCTTATAAGTAGTCTGAGATATCTAGTACCAATCGCACACCAACTGCTCCTGAAATTCTCGCATATTGCGAGGTGGTAGCGTGGCAGCACAAATTGGATTTCCAGGTGGAACCACAAATATTCTTTTGGATTCATGTTAGGTGAATTTGGAGTTCAGGACATGACTTCAAACTCACTACAATGCTCCTCGAACTACTCCCTGAGTATTCTATATGAATGACACGATGCATTATCCTGTTGGTAAATGCAATAACCCGCTGAAAAGATTGTTATAATTAATGG
The DNA here is from genome assembly GCA_963932465.1 of Maratus speciosus. Classification (NCBI taxonomy): domain Eukaryota; kingdom Metazoa; phylum Arthropoda; class Arachnida; order Araneae; family Salticidae; genus Maratus; species Maratus speciosus. Next base: position 363,843,321 of record OZ010788.1, on the reverse strand, counting down.
CTGCACTTGGTCAGCCACGATGTTCAGGTAGCGTACAGACGTCAGGGATTCTTCCATGGGGATTATGGGTCCTAATGCACTCCATAAAAACATCGCCCACACCATAATATAGCCGCCGCAGTCTTGTCTCCACCCAACTGCGCATCCGAGAGCAAGGGTTACCTTTGGAAATTGGCGTATGCGCACGCGCCCGTCGATGTGAGGGACCAGAAAACATGATTCGTCGGACCATGCAACTTTCTTCCATTATTCTTTGGTCCAATTATGATGTTCATGGGCCCATTTCAGGTGCTGCTGGCGATGGCGTACTGCCAGCGCAGGAACGTGCTTAGGCCCTCGGCTACGTAGGCCTATACGCAACAGTACACGCGGCACTGTGTGTTGAGAATTACTGTCTAGCTCACCACTGTTGTAGCTGTTGGTGATTTCGGCTGTTGGAACTCTTCTGTCATGACGAATAATGCATAACAATTTCCGCTCTCCTCTGGAACCAATGCGCCACCAGCGACACTCTTCTCGCTGGAAACTTGTCGTTTCACCATGCATACACCACTTTCGGTACGTGCCCACAATGACTGCACGTGTACAGCCCACCAAATGCGCCGTTTCCGATATCGACGTTTCAATTCGCCGAGCCATAAGGATTTAACCTTTATCAAAGTCTGATAATTGTGCTGCTTTTCTCATTAAGTCGCTAATCACGCTATGTTTTTAAATACAATGCATGGGAGCTTTATATACCCCAATATCAAGCGCGCACGCGCCGTGGTTTTGTTTCTGGGAGAGCTCATTGTTATAGATGGAGGGTGGTCATAATGTAATGGCTATTCGGTGTTTCATAACATATACACATTACTAAGTAAATAGTTTACAAGAAAATTTTAGAAAAGCTTACATGCCGACATATATGCAAAAAACATAGCCACAGTACTCAATGGAGAATATTGCAATCAATCTATGGAAGTATATAAATACTACCGCAGCTCTTTATTGATGTACGTCGAGAGTATCAGTTCAAATCAAAGATTCTGCTATATTACTCAAGCATGATACTAAAATTGCTAAATGGGTTTGATCATTTAACTCATTTTCCATCGCTTTATTCAATAGCTATAGTCATTATCTGTGTCAGTCATATGTCCAAATTAGTACAAAAACAAAATATTTGAAAGAATAGTGTAACTCCAATTTTCATGAAATTTTTATTGTTGAACATATTATACTTAAGAATAAAATCCGCCACTCAACACCATTTAAAAAAATTGTTTCCGAAAGCAATATCGACTTTAAAAAAATTTAAAAGCTAACTTGCGATTGGAATGAAAAATCAAAAGATTTACCGAGCTTAACGTTGAGGTTTATAGAAGTTTTTTCGGAAATATTTCTGTTTATGTAAATGATATGCTAGCACTACTGAGTATATTTTGGAAGAATTAACTTAGTTACCTAAAGAGTTTTTGTATATTCTATAAACTTTATGAATGTTTCCCTCTGCATATTTAAATATCTTTAGGTAAAAAAGTTGCAATAAAAAGTTATTTTCATTTGCTAATTTTTCCTATGAAAAAGAGAATAATATTATCAGGACTAAGAATATTCTGGAATATATATACATATATAACGTCAGTCTGCCTAAATGAGACACTATTCCCCGTATTTTTGTCACATTTAGGTATATTTGTGATTTTATTGTATAAATGTATATTTTATTAAGCAACAAATTACTGAATACTGTACCTTTAGTTAAAAACTAAATAGTTTTGTAGAAATTTAATAATTATCTGTAGTATAAAATCACAGTATAGGATTGTCGCATTTAGGTCATTTTTGTCGCATTTATGGCACCTAAAATCTAAATGACACGTTCATAGTCCTAAATGTGATAATGCATTTTATACATGACAATTCATCTGAAAAAGTTCATATAACGATTATCTGCTGTGACAGAAAATTGCCACATTACATCTGTGAGCGGTCTGCGAAACCATTCGATTGAAAGATGAAGAAAATGCACGATTAACTCATAAAATACTGTTTTTGCAATAAATTGTTTGTACAGTACTATTTCTAATACAATTTCGATTTTTCAAACATTTCAAACAATAGTACTAGACTCCAAATGAAGCAAAATTTCGCTGTATCGATAGTTAAACTGGAAATTACAAGTTAAACTGTGAAAATTAAAAAAAAAGCAGCTCTAACAGCAGTTAAGGGCGAACTGTAATTATTTTTTGAATTAATTAACCCTTAACTGCTGTGAGCGGTCTCCGAGATCACTTTGTTAAAAGATGAATGAAAGTCCCTATTAACTCACAGGTTACTGTTTCTGTACTAAAATTTAAGTGCAGGACTATTATAATTAAACTTTTCTATATTATTCTTGAAATGTTTATCACGGCGCAGCACCGTGCTGTTTGTCAATTTTACACTGCTAATATGCAAAAGTTATTTGAATGCTGCGTATAATGCCTGATATAAATAACCCTCAAATAAATAAATGCGTTCCCAATATAAAAAATTCTCATCCCTCTTTGCCAAGAAGCTATGGCAATAACTATAGTTAAATGATTGTCGCAGAAAACATCGTTTAAAATTCGCGAAATTAGCTCGTCAATATAACCAATAATTTATACACCAGTGCGATTTGGGTTTCCGCAACCGCATAATTTTGCTGACAATCTGGTGATAATGAAATATAACTACATGATCCATATACGAAATTTAATAAGGGATCCAAATGAAATAATTGATTTTATCAAAATTCTTATTTTGTGAATAAAAAATGCGAATTAATTAAAGACGCCGACATTTCGGTCGGGGCGAATTCACAGTGTGGAGTTTACGGATTAAAAGAGTATTTAAAAAATATTTATAATATTGTTAACTAGACTATTTATTAAATATAATTTTATTTAAAAAGGTCAGATGATAAATATATCAGCCTTAGAAATAGATAAAATCGTACAATATTTCTAATAATTCTGATTAAGCCAAAGAGAAGCTCTGTACCTGATATTCTGTCGCATCCCCCCCCCTACCCCCTCTTCATTTTTCTTGCACTTTCACAAAAAAAAAAAAAAAATTAACATTTTCTGTACTTAAAAATACGTATATGGAAACAAATATTCGCTTAGATAAACATGGCTTTATTTATTTTTTATCTTTTACTTATTTAAAAATAGAAAATGTCGATAAAGAATAAAAATTGAAAACAGAAATAAAATATCAGATTTTATAAAAGTGTTAGCAAAAATTATGACTCCTAAACCAGGGACTAACTCAATTGCATCACGTTTTAATCGGAGACTGCATTTAAGCTATCGAATGGTATAATGTTGGTAAAATTAACTTACTTAACCGCATTAAAATAAACATAAATTGTTTTCAATCTACACAAGATTTTCCATGATTTTCATTATGTAAAAGTATTGCAAATTCTTTAATCATATGTCTACATTATGTTACTGGAATAGACACTGCGTTTCTTACACCTTTTTTTTTATTAAAAATTTTAAAGAAGCGTATTTTTTCTTTTTTGATCGTCTTAAATACATATTTAAACAACTGGTTAAAGAAAAACATTAATGGAGGATTAAGCTGACTCAACACAGCTTAATTAAACATAAAATTTGATTTAAATATCATTTCAACACAATATATGAAAAATCCCATATAAATTTCTTCGTTAATCTTCTAAATGTTTCGCCGCATTTGCAGCAATATCTATGTCGGTATTAGGCACAGGCTGAAAACAACCCCTCCTAAATGCGTAGTCCACTTCAAATTCTAAACCGGAAACTGGTCGCCTTTTCTTTAGTTTAACTGGCCAGGAAACTGAAACGGACAACGTAGCTCTTGACATTTATAGGGTTATTTGATCTTTAAAGTTAAAAAATAAAAATCGTGAGCCACTTTCGGGCTTTTTGTCGCATTTCCGAAACATGGGGGGCGATGTAAAATGAACGACGTGTATTTGATTGGAAATTTCTCTTAAATAAGCTGTTTTACATGCAAAAAGTGTTTCGGGTTTTGTTTCTGAAGTTCGTATGACTCAATATATAACATTTATTTACGATTCTTGCATTAAGATTTTATGTAAAAGAACATTGTCGCATTTAGGGGTTATCACATTTAGGCAGATTGACCTTATATATATATTATTAATTCATGTGCTTATTTTATTTATTTTTGTGTGAATTGTTTTCGTAATTTCTAGAATACTTTTCGAAAATAAATTAAAGAAAATTCATATTTAACTCGCTTCTAAATAGTATTTTCCCAAAGTAATATTTAAAGAATGTTGATTTTGCTCTGCCCCCTGTAAGCTACACTTGCCAACCCCCGTTCAGACACCGCAGACTCTAAAAGCACGCTAATTTGATCGGTATTAAAAATATTAGAGAAGATTGTATTATAATGAAAAAACCTATAGCGATCTCCCTGTAAACGGGTTTCCATTCAATTCCCTTTGATTGCGAAAATTTAAGGCCGAATCAGTTGCTGTTAAGACATTCAATGGTTGTTTTCGTGTTTGATTGAAGAAAACCAGTTAAACATTTGAAAGGAAGCTAAAATAAAATGAATTAAGTAAACAAAGTCTTTGCCTGCCGGTATTTTTAACAGCGTTATAAAACGATTGACATAATACAATTTACTGCTTTAACCCCTTCAAGGGCGGTGGTTCATTTTGGACCACTTAATTGTAATTCTTAAATGCCACATTGCCACCAGAATATTGGAATGAAATTTTTTCTTTTATTAAGTAAGTGAACAAAAGCATTTTTGTATTTCGAAATTTGTTTGTAAATTCCGGTGCCATTCACTGATTTCAACATTTTACGAATAGAAGTACTTGCCCCTGAAAGGGTTAAACGCATATTAACGTATTTATTATTTTAAAGTTGCCTTTCTCTTTTAATATTCACGTGTAAATACAACTTTTAAGACATAATTTTCATATTTTCATGCTTTTAACACTTACACATTTAATAGTAATTTTAAAGCTTTTTTTCTGTTTTTAATAGTCACGTGTAAATAAAATTTTAATCGTTAGGAAATAATATTCTTTGCGCAGTTTTCAGAATTGAAAACATTCTCTATAATAATAGCCTAAGTCATGTGACTATTATCAACAGTTCCGTGAGGATTCCTTCGCTTTTTATAATCCAGGCGGCCATTTTGGTACTTTAATGTTAGCCAGCCACACGTGATAAGTTGCCAAATATTATTCTATCGCCATCATTTTACTTATATTATAATAATTCAAATCATGTAACTGCCATAAACAATTACAACACTTCGCTTTTCATAAAAAAGGTTTCCATTTTGATTAAAGAATCAAAGTTTTTTTTTCGTATAAAACTACATAAAAGTTGCCATGATAGCAAAGAATTCTTGGTACTTTTATGTTAGCCGGGTGCAAATCTTGCCAATAGCTTTTTTTTAAATCGCTAGTTAGCATTTTTTTTTTTTTCGAGTGGTAAATTAAAATGGTACTACATGGTTATCCCATCGACCAAAAATCTATAGCCAGACTATCTCTATTATAAAGGACAAACATATCTGTGCGTAACGCATACGTCATTTTGCGAATGGCAACACTTTGAAATTTGAAATAAAATTTTGGTTTTGCAATTTTCTCTACTCCAATTTTTTAAACTTCTAAACATCGCATATTTTAATTTTTTACGCCGTCGTATAAGGAAAAAAATGGGGAAGGAAATTTGTTTGAAGGAAATAAGGAAATTTGTTTGAAAGCTGTATCTCAATTTATTTTTGAGATATAATTTTTTTGTAGTTATTAATACTCTTTTTCTTATTGGGGCAACAAAAGTACCTCATTTCTATTGAAAGTCATTGAAAATAAACGGAAAATAGTCGAAAATAGGAGATACTGTATCTTTTTGTTGCCATTTTCTCATAAAACCTGAAAAAAAAAGTTTAAATTAAAATAGTGGTCTATGTCAAGAATATTGTCTGTTATTCTGTGATAATGACGTCATATACACACTTTTCTGTAGACGAAGTAAGACTGGATTGCTTTAGCGGATGCAAATGACGTCATTTTATAGAAAAGCGTGTATTTTAATTCTTAAACCTGAATTATGTTTTGTAGAAGTGTGTCATTTTCACAGCCCAGCTGCTTTGAAATTATTCACAGGTGAAAATGCTTCACTTTTGAAAATAATGTAATCGAAATCACACACTGATAAAACGCAATGTTTTACGAAAATTTAGAGTGTGTTTATAAAAGAGAGGGGACATGCAAGTAACAGCGATGTATAGTACAGAAATTGTTGTTCTCGCCTGGATGGATTTACTTCGCCGAGTTAGAAAAACAAACAAATAATTCGCGGTTTAAAATAATATCGTGTTCTTGAAGTTTTTGTCGAAAATTCTCTCGAATAATAAAATTTTAATGCTATTCTTTAGGACATTCTACTATAATTTTATCAAAATAACATAATTTGCTAAATTTAATTTTTCCAAATTTTATATAATCTATAAATTTAAAAGAATGATGTATTTTTTAGTCATCTGCCCTGATCTTTCTGCTGAACCAATTTTACTAATATCTATATTATAAAGGACAAACCTATCTGTGCGTAACGCATACGTCATTTTGCGAATGGCAACACTTTGAAATTTTAAACAAAATTTTGGTTTTGCAATTTTCTCTACTGCAAATTTTTAAACTTCTAAACATCGCACATTTTAAATTTTTACACCGTCGTATAAGGAAAAATATGCTCTTTTAAATGCAATTTGTTTGAAAGCTGTATCTCAAGTTATTTTTGAGACATTGATTTTTTTGTAGTTTTTAATACGATTTTTCTAATCGTGGCAACAAAAGTACCCAATTTCTATTGAAAGTAAACGGAAAATAGTCGAAAATAGGAGATACTGTATCTTTTTGTTGCCATTTTCTCATAAAAACAGAAAAAAAAATTGAAATTAAAATATGGGCTATGTCAAGAATATTATCAGTTATTCCGTGATAATGACGTCATATGCATACTTTTCTATAGACGAAGTTTAAGACTGGGTTGTAAAAGTGGATTGATTTAGTGAATGCAAATGACGTCATTTTATTAAAAAGCGTGTATTTTAATTCTTAAACCTGAATTATGTTTTGTAGAAGTGCGTCATTTTCACAGACCAGCTGCTTTGAAATTCTTCACATGTGAAAATGCTTCACTTTAAAAAAAAAAATGTAATCGAAATCACACACTGATAAAACGCAATGTTTTACGCAAAATTAGAGTGTTTTTATAAAAGAGAGGTGACATGCAAATAATAGCGATTTATATTACACAAATTGATTGTTCTCGCCTGGATGGATTTGCTTCGCCGAGTTAGACAAGCAAACAAATAATTCGAGGTTTAAAATAATATCATATTCCTGAAGTTTTTGTCTAAAATTCTCTCGAATAATAAAATTTTAATGCTATTCTTTAGGACATTCTACTATAATTTTATCAAAATAACATAATTTACTTAATTTAATTTTTCCGAATTTTATATAATCTATATAGTTAAAACACAAGTGTGTTTTTTAGTCATCTGCCCTGATCTTTCGGCTGAACAAATTTTACTAATATTTGTTTTAAACTGAAAACTGTTCATTTGTAGATCGCACTATCTGTTTTTTTTTTTTTTTTTTTTTTTTTTTTTTTTTTTTTTTTTTTTTTTAATATCCCCACTGTTATAGTTTAATTTTAAAAGCATTTTATGAAATTTCTTCAAAATGGTGAAAATTAGATAGCATTCATTATTGTAGACAAGACTGAAATAATGAGGTATTTTTATCTCTATTCATGCTATTTTCTGATAAAAATTCAAAATTGTTGATAAAAAATGTTTTATAGGGTTTAGTGGAGCAAAATCCCATTAGGAGCATAATATTATATTAGGGGCATAATAACGGAAAATGACATGCTGCTTTTGAAAACACGCATATTTCCTCATAAATTTTCTATATTGTTTTTCCTTCTACATTTGTACTGATACTAAGTTTCAGACACTAGGCGAAATGCTTATTTAAGTGAAAATGAAGTCATATTTAAAGGTAAACGGTCATTTTCTTAGATAAGTCTACACATTTTAACACAAATACGTCTAAAAAAAGTAAATTCTGGAAATTTTCACTCTCCGGAATTGAGATTAGAATCTCATGTAAAGAGTGCGTATGTTCGCATAAAATATGTTGCTGACAATCGTGACTTCAAGTTTTGAGTTAAAATGATTTTTAAATGATCAAACAAAATGCAATTTTTTAAAAATGACGAATATGAATCTGAGAAGTGCGTATGCAAATTTTGAGAAGGTGAAAATTGCTATTTTTCATTGCGGAATACCAAGCATAAGAGCCTCAATTGATAACCACATCCTAATAACTAATCTTTATTATATTTTACTTATTAAGTATCTATATTATAAAGAACAAACGTATCTGTGCATAACGCTGACGTCATTTTGCGAATGGCAACATTTCACGATCAAATTCCGGTCTTGAAACTTTCGCTACTGCAATTTTTTAATCTGCTGACATTAGTGCATTTTCAATTTTCGTCGCATAGGGAAAAATTTACTTTCAAATGCAATTTTTTTAAAAACTGTACCTTAATTGACTGATGTATTATATTTTCTAAAATAATTTTTAAGCATGATTTTTTTTAAGTTTATCTTATCACGTGCCGGTTTCAATACATAATAATAATAAACATTTTGCACATAAAACAACGAATATTCTTCAGCATTTGTTTCTGACTATTTTTTCATAACGAAATGAAAACCTCCTTTATAAACAAATAAAAGGATAATATTAAAAAAACCCACCATTCTAACATATTTGTGAAAGACAAATTAACGAAATTAATACTTCTTTTATAAACAAGTATAATAATAATATTGAAAAAACACAAATCTAACATATTTTTAATCGTACAATTTAAATTTTTAGATCACCAAATAGGATTTTTTTTATTTCAAATGGAATTTCTTTGCATAGTTCATCTCAGTTTACTGATTGCCTATGGTTTTAAAAACAATTTTAAAGCATGAAATATTTTTTAATTTACCTATATCGCGCGCAGCTCGATAACGAAAGATTAATCCGTTTGACCTTAAAACAAATTAAAGAGTTCATCATTTTCTTATGGCTAATATCCATTAAAAAAAGACTTCCCTATGAATGAATAAATAAAATAATATAAATAAAACACAAATTTAACAGACATGTATAAATTCTGAAATTATCAGAATATAAAAGGATGCCGTAAGTAGCAAAATCTTGGTCAAATAACTCTTAGCATACGACTAATAAGAAAATGTAACTTTTGATAAATTAAAAAAATATATTTGATCGTATAATTCGTATTTTTCATATGAAAAATGTTTTTTTAATGTAAGTGGGTAATCTAAAAAATTTATTGCATATAAAAAATTATTAGTTTTCAATTGAAAAAAAATGTTTTCACCTATATTCTTTAACCCGGGAAGCCCGCGTACGATCACCTAGTAAGATTAAAGGCCAAATGGTTGATCGTAAAAGTCACATTCACATGACTATAAGGAAGTTGCAAGTGTTTACGCCACCAAGTGATTTTTATTTCGACGTTTTATTTTTATTTTTATTAATGTTATACTAATTTATTTGTTCTTTCGTTATTTAAAATAAAAATTACGTCAATTTGTGTAATTCGCTGAGTGGTTTGGCGATTTATATAATTTCGCGAAATTGGTCGTCAGGATAACTAAGTAGTACCATTTAAAATTGCTTTGAATTAGAAATTAAATGTCAAGATTTGTTGCATTATTTGATAGAGTTTGGCGTGATTTTTTTATGACAATTTGGCGAAAACCTCGTTATCGAATACCGGCTACATATATATTTTTAAGTTATTTTTTATTATTTTTAAAATGAAATAACAACAAATAAAAAAATATCAATTAAAAACTATAGAACAAAACAATTTATAACATTTTTTAATAAAAAGAAATTAAATGTAAATAAACATTTATTAATAAATAAGTAACAATAGCCGTGTTACCATGTCAGGAAAAATAACGCCATTTTGGCATACCGGTGCGTATATGACATCTGCGCCTAATATTTTTCTTTTCGTTTCGTTTAAAAAAAAAGAAAGTAGTGAAAGCCATTAATTTTAAACTTTTCAGTTTAAATGAAAGTTTTGTATTAAATAAAATGATAATGAAATACAAAAAAAAAAAAAGCACTGTTCTTAGCATATATTTAAGGGAGGCCAAACTGGTCGACAAATTAGTTTAAAATAATAACCTTTACTAAAATATGAAAAAAAAAATATATGTTATGATTAAAATTTGAGTTGCCATCATTAGAAAAAAATATTTAAAATTAGAAAAAAATTAATATTTCGAAAACTAATTCGAATTTAAACATTCTAATACCAGTTTTGAGATTTGCGGATCAATACAGATTTTTGGTGTTAATTGCATTGCAAAGTATTCCATATTTTAAGAGAAATCACCGCGAAACATAATCAGTTGTTTAACCAGTCGTTTCATAGAATCGTTTCATAAATTCGTTACATTTCAGTCGTTTCATATATCCGTTTCATAAATTCGTTTCATTAGGATTTTATATATGTAGGGTACATAAAGAATTTATATTGTTGTCCTGAAATTTTTATTGCTATAGAATGGATTGCACGGAGGATTTCTAAGGTGACATTAATCATATTATATTTCTGGAACAAAGGAAACCCCATAAATATTCCACAGTGTCCGCACCGAACCCACGCATCTTCCTAAGCGAATTATTTTCTGGCCAGCATGCTAACCGCTTAACTGAGATTGATGTTTTTGGAAAATGGGATAAAAATACACCATCTCTTCAAAATATCTAGAGATATTTTCTATCATATATATCATAGGCTTGAAATATATATCAGCCTAATTTTTAGTCTGACAAGCGTCTTCTGTATTTTGTTTCCATTTAAATCTAATCATTAAAATTGTGATAAATATCTATCTATAGTAAAACGGAATCTAAAAATATAGCTTTTTAAATACTTTAATCAGTGAAAGAAATATACTTTTAAAATTGCCTATACATATAAATACCAGTTTAAATAGCGGATTTCTTCTTCTCTCATAATAAATCATATGAGAATCAAGTTCATAAATAAAAAATCCTTTTGACCTCTACCGGGAGGCAAATATGGCTTCCCTATTATTTTTTAGTTTTAAGAACTGAGTCGCTTTTACTTAAAAACACAAAAGCTAAAACTCGTAGAATCTGATTATAAAAGATTCCCAGTTTTAACCAATACTAAATTTAAATGGGAACGAGAAAAAAGCAGATGACGGCACGACTATCGTGACAAAATGCCGACTGTCATACAAGAAGAAATGATTAAAAATAAAACAAAATAAATGGCAAAATGTCAAAAAATGACGGCTACCAAACTGCCCGACTTTATACAATATATTATACAAAAGAATTCTTGCAAGCTGATTAGGCTATGAGATTAGTCATCTGCAATTTGTTTAGTATATGCAAATTCATACAGATTCATGACTATTCTTGCAATAATCGCTAAGAAAAAAATGCTGCAGGTGGATTGGTTAAGGAAAGTGCTCGTTAGGAAACTTGCTTTCTTCTTATTTCGAGAAAGGCAGCCATTGCTATGTTGGCTTCATTTATGACTACTTATTTTTATCGAAATATTTGGTGATATTTTACCAGGAGTATCGTCAAGAGTGGCTTGGATTTCGCTGTGGCGGAACGTTACGTGCGTACTTGTGTGTGTTGATGAATATTTTATGAATACCTATAAGTTTTTCACTTAAGTATGCCATACTTTTATGATGTATCTATGAATTTTTAAGCGTTTGAGAGTTGCAACAATAGTTACAATGAAATTAAATATTCTAGAAACAAAGTTAGCTAAAACACATAAATTGTACAAGATAATGTAAATAACACTTATTTTTAATCCGATAACGTGTTTCAAAATATTTCACTCCAGAAGTGTAAACAGCTATATCTTAGTCCTTTTTTACGATAGAGGCGAAAGAAAAAATTATTTGTACTCTTAATATGAAGCCCTAAAATTTAAAGACAAGATGTTTTGTATTTTAATAATTTTGTATATATTTTGGAGTTTGAAATCTTTAAATAGCCACCATTTTGAAACAAGATTGTGGAGTAAGCTGGGCATTTAACAAGGTCGGAATCTTGGTAAATCGTCCGCATATGATCAGTGACATCCATTTCGGTTTATAAATATGAGTGCTACAATTTTGACAAAATTTATATACATGCAACATTTGATCGGAGAGTGCTTTTGCGATCTGAAGATCTTAATCGGTAAAATGGTACTTAAACTTTTCGAAATTGTTTTCCGTCGAACTGCTGCAATAGTAGTTAGCTTCTTACTTTTTGTAAAGGAAGCTGCATAAAAAATTAAAACAAGTCTGTATGACATTTTATTTCTGTCGAAATTCATGATTTTTAAAATTATATTTAATTTTTTTTTAATAAAGAATGCTAAATCTATTTTAACAGATTGAAGCAGCAGCGGTTGTCCGAAGTATTATTCGCATGGGCTGTCCAACCCAGCTTGCTGGTCGATGTATTAAACTTGTTAAATTTAGCTTTTAAATTCTTACGGTGATATATTCCGTGATCGGATATGCCGCTGCCGTTCCGGTCCATTCTTGAGAAAGGAAAATAATGATAATTATCATTACTCATAATAATGTAAAAATAGCTGACGAAGTTCTATCAACAATTTACATTAAAGAAAAAGAAAACGACTAACAAAACAGTATAAATGAACATTAAAGACGTGAATTATCACATTGCTAACAAAGTGTAAACCAACTTAGTGAAAAAATGTCCAAGCCGGGCATCGAACCCGGGCCCCTGGAATAGATCTCCAGTGCTCTACCACTAAGCCACAAGAGCGATGCCCAGCTTGGCATCTCTCACTTATATAAGTCGGTAAGGCTGCTACCGCAGCACAAGATGGAAAGGACTTCATGAGCACACAATCTAGCGGCGTAACATGAGACGCAAATGAACCCAGCATCGGTGAATATACAATTTTTAATTAATTTTTTTGTCTACTTTTTACTACTTTTCTGTAGTGAAATTACGCTTGAAATTATTGAACATTAAAGACGTGAATTATCACATTGCTAACAAAGCGTAAACCAACTTAGTAAAAAATGTCCTTTGTTAGCAATGTGATAATTCACGTCTTAATGTTCAATAATTTCAAGCGTAATTTCACTGCTGAAAAGTAGTTGAAAAAAATTAATTAAAAACTGTATATTCACAGATGCTGGGTTCATTTGCATCTCATGTTACGCTGCTAGATTGTGTGCTCATGAAGACTTTTCCATCTAGTGCTGCGGTAGCAGCTTTACCGACTTATATAAGTGAGAGATGCCAAGCTGGGCATCGCTCTTGTGGCTTAGTGGCAGAGCACTGGAGATCTATTCCAGGGGCCCGGGTTCGATTCCTGGTTTGGACATTTTTCATTAAGATGGTTTACGCTTTGTTAGCGTCTTAGCGTCTTTCTTAGCCTTAGCAATAATTCACGTCTTTAATGTTCAATAATTTCAAGCGTGATTTCACTGCTGAAAAGTAGTTGAAAAAAAATTAATTAAAAACAGTATAAATGATATATTTTATCTTTAAAAAATTCTGAATTCAACGCAACATTTCATTAAGATTAAAATATTCCGACTTATGTTAAATTGTATTGTATATATCTTTAAGATTAACATTTCTATGTTACTTCAAGAATTTTCTTGTTACTCGTTTCAAAATTAATAGACTATCATAATAATGTATAGTGAGGGTTTTTACAACTTAAATAAGATAAAAAATGCGAATTGTGATGAAAATATCCAGTTTATTAAGTATCTAATTTATATTTATACAATGAATATAAGATGAGGAGGTATCGTTCAAAGATACAGGAATTCAGGGTATTGGTTGTAATCTCAAATGACGTCACAATCTGGAATTGTTTGCAATTTACTTACTAGCCATCATATAATATCATTTGATTGATATAGATTTCGATGACTTTTAGGTTATAATTACCTAGAAATATGTGAAAAAATAAATTGTTGGTAATGTTTGTTACATATGATATTGAGAAAGTCTTTTTCTGAGTTCTAGGGACTGGATGTAAGGACGTTGATGAAATGGTGTAATTAGTCACAAGAATATAGCATTTTATAGTGCCATTGAAAGGTTTTTTAAAGTAACAAATGTAAAGAAAGCAATCTCAAAGTAAACGTTGCAGCACTTTTTTTATGTATTGCTTAATGCCTATCACGAAAGTAATGCTGAACTTTAATTTAAACTATGACATCGGAAACAAGCACAACATAACGTTACGTTCAAAAACTGGCTATCTTGTCTAAATATCCCATTACTTCTGTTTGTTTGTTCAGTCAGAGAAAGAAACTATACAATGTACCATGACAACTTAAATAAAGTGTTTCATTGATTTTTCTGCTTGATCACAAAAGTTATACACGTTTGTTACCGAAATTCATTTTTAAAATATTTTTAATGTAGACATAAAACTGGCATCGTGCATTTTCTTCAGGATAGTAGATATTAAGAAAATCGAACAAGCACTTCTCATATATGGGCATCGATCAAGCGCGGCCAAAACAATGCTTTAGAGAAAGGAGATGGAGATGCAGTAGGGTTAACGCAGGATCCATTTCGCACTTCCACATTAAGATTGTATCTGTAGAGAAATCTGTCACTTGATGCAAGAGTTTGAATGCAACCTTCTGATAAAATACGAATAAGGAAAAGGTCATCATCATGAGCAATATCATTCATTTCAATTTACATGTTCCGCTAAAGTTCAAACACTTTATAACGTACTGAAAGAGTTCGAAAACTCATTTTTAGAAAATTTTGAAAATTTCCTTGTCATCGAAAGTAGAGTTATAGTTGATAAGGAAATTAATGCAATAGTTTATTCAGCTAAATTAACTCATATAATAGCTTGGTTAAATATTTTAGAAAAGTTCGTAATATTGTTTTGTAATGTTACACAAGTAACAACCTAAGTATCAATGATTCAATATAGGAAATTTTTATGATAAGTCATCTTCCACGAAGGAAGGTTTAACTGCAACAACATATTTTACGCAGTGATTTCCAAGACACATTAAGGGCACATTTGGGGGAAAGCAAACAAACTTGAAGTATAGCCACAGTGTCGAAACGAATGGTGATGGTAGTTGGATAGTTTATCATGCAAAATAAAATTGTTAGAAATGTCGGAAATTCCATATCCTTGTAAAGAGTTAATAAAATGTATGGGGAATTTTTTTAAATAAGCGTTATTGTGTAAATGTTGTTCCATCTTGCACATTATTGTGCAGCTGCCAAAAGATATGTGAGAATAGGCATGGAACGACATGAGATTTTTATATTTTATCATTTTAAATGTGTTATTCGGTTATTTTAATATCTTGTATAACTAAAGCGTTAATAAATTTGGATTTTTATCATTTATTCAGTCTTTCATTTTATTTACTATAATCACCAAAACTTCTTTTATAAGACTCTCTTATTTTTGTGTTAAACATATATCTGACACCATAAATGCGTCAAGCATCGATTATGAAGCATTTTACAACACGTTAAGATTACTACTATAATAAAATTTTACCAATTTTTTAGGTAAAGCACGATGCACAATTAAACAATTAACATAAAAAATTTAAAAACACAATTTCAAAATTTATCATTTATAGTCGGAAACATATCCGAATTATTTGGTTCAACCCTGCATATAATCTATAGATGAGTTGTATATATGCTGCATAATATGTAAATATTTAGTTCAGTTAGGAATCGCATAACACAGTTGCAAATTGCCCGTCAGTGAATGTAACGTTACTCAACTTATTTTGTACAGTCCTGTATATTATTATAGAAATTTATGCACATCAAGTAATAAGAAAAAAATTATTTAAATATAAAAACGCATGCCACATTTGAATATGTACATCAAGCAATCATTGCTCATAGAATGTACTTCAACCGTATTATTTTGTGTCTCCATGTAAATGAACTATAAATGCGAAGCACACCATATTCTATAGTAAGCATCTTGTAGTACACCTTAGAGATGTATGTCAATTTTAATATGCTTGAAATAGTGCAATATCGTTAATGTACTCTGCAAAGTCTTTTTTTCTATAAACGAAAAGGCAACGGAATTATTTTCAGTGCACCTGTAACCGAAGTATAATCGCTGCACACTTCATTTACCAAAAATGCCACCGTAACCCTCAATCGTCTTTATTTAATTACATGGAAATTCACGTATACCTACAGAAGTTAGTACATGGCTAGAAAACCAAATTTGTAAACACTTTTTCGCTATGTTAGAAAGTGTTAAAAATAAAATACCTGACTTGAAAATCATCGAAATTGATATCTGATATACTTGTATATGATGGATAATAAGAAAATAGCAAACAGTTTCAGAATATGATGCCATTATTAATTACAGACACCATCTTGTTTTCCTGTATATTTGCACGCGACCTTCCCATTTTTAATCTATCGTTGAATATAAAGTGGTTACTCAGCAATCGGGACATTGTTATAACAATTTGCAGCTTTTTATAATTTGTACCTTCACTAGTAATAAATATGAAAGAATAGAATTTAAAATTATTTCTTGGTTGGTAATATATACGTATCATATACAGTATATCCAAACATATTTTCATTCTTCCGAATAGAAACTTCTTAATATTACAGCACTCAAATTATTGTACGCTGATTTTATATTTTTATAATTTTAAATTCAAATTTATAAAATTCGGGAACATTTGGGATGTTGTAATGTATACAAAACTGTAACACATTTTATTACGAAATACATCAAAAAGCATTTGCTTGAATAATATCTGGAAAGTGTCACTATACATTGGAATTTCGAAGTAAAAGGCCTCACAAATGAATAAAAAAGTAGTAGTTTAGAATTATTATCTCGATAAATTGAATTGCTGAAAATGAAGTAAGTGCATATCGTTAGGAAATCTTGCAACTTATACGATTTGCGTAAATATTAATTAATTCATAGCACAATATTAAGACAAACTATAACCGTATTATTTTTTTATATGTTTTATAAAACAATAAGACATTTTCTTATCCTTCTAATGATGTATTTCTTTTAAATATTATAGGTTTGTAAAACAAGTCTGAATAAAATAAAAAATAACGGCAGTGTTTACGAATTGCAAATATATTTTAGTGCATTCGTATATCATGTTTTGTTACACAATTTTGGAAATTGAATATAAACATAATTATTTTTATAAAATTTCAATATATAATGAATATATTTTTGCGAGTTAAACGACTGAAATCCTATACTGACATTAAAATTGAAAGTATCGTTATTTAAATTTTTCTAAAAGTTCCATAATTAAAAAGTATCCTTTTTATAACGATGAAGAATTTTGGAAAACATACTATATCTAGAAGAATTCGAATAGTTTATATAACAACTTAACATGTACATTCAGGTTTTCTTCGGTATCGAAATGTTTTCACTAATAGCCATTACCACGTTCCTATATCTACTGATTTCCACTGATTGAGATTCGTGCTGTTCTCTAAATAGTCAAGAATAGAAGCATCACAAAACCGTGCAACTATATACACTTACCAAAAATGGAATTACAACACCGTGAAAGAATGCGCTTAGCCGTATGAAATTCACAAGACTGGTAATGATGAGAGAAATCTGTAAATGATTAAATTTGCGTGCTTATTGAGTCGCAAAAAAAGCAAACGATTGCAGCAACGGAACGATTTAAGAAGCTTAAGAGGTGCCTCGGAGATGTCAGACAACTCAGTACCAACAGTTAACGTATAGAGAACGAGACCGAATACTGGAAATGCTCAACTTTGGTTTATTGAAACGCGCAATTGCCACGAGTGATGGGATGATCGTCAATACCATACAGTGATATGTGGCAAAATTGGCGCAGGGCTATCTGCGAACACGCCGAAGAGGCAATGAATCACACATTTGTACAGCAAAACACACTGAAGGGAAGATTTGTCAAACTGCTCATAAACACTCGCTTGCCACGTCATGTTATGTCCGAAACCGCCTGTCACTGTAAAATAATAAATTTGTATCCACCCAAATCCTCCGCAAAATGTTGCATGTGGTGCAAGCCCACGTGCTGGAAGCCCATGATACAATAGGACTCCATTAAGCGTTCGAAAAAGGACAGCACATCTTGCTTTGTGTAATCGCTATAGGAACTAGACTAACGAACGACATCGTATATTGATAATAGATGAATTCCGCTTTTGTTGTTGAACGAAAGTCGGGCGTTGTGGCTTCCAGAGCGACATCACTTGGCCGCCCATATCATCGAGTGTCATACCACCCCACATTGGTCATAATGATTTGGAAAGACCTCATCTTTTGACAGATTACAGTTCTTGTGCACATTTCCGGTAGTAGAGGACCGATACGTAAATTACGTAGTTTTGGCCGGAATTCCGCCAATGATTAGACTTCCCTGAACATGTTTTTCAAGAAGGTAAAAACCTGGCCATGCATCGCATGACGAACTCAGATCAGCGTGAACGAAATTGACATCCCTTCCTGGTCACTAGTCTCGCCCGATTATTCTCCCATGAAATACGTGTAGCACTTGATTGGAAATGGCTGCACCGCACTCCACTGTAACACCACGGGCACATATTGCAGAGGGGCTACGTGTTGCAGTGGACGCGGATTGGCAAGGAGTTGCTCGTGGCCATTGAAGACTTCGACTACAATATGCCTAGCCGTTTAGCGGTTAGTATAGCTGACCGTGGGCCACATTATATATTGATTAAACAATTTTGTTTTTAATACCTTTCTGTACCTTTTTGATCACTTTTATGTATCTCGCACATTCCATCGGCTCAAGTATTTTCACATGGCTATGCACATTTCGTCATGTTGATAAAAGTTTACTTTTAATAGGTATGGTTTCGTTCGTTTTCTGCTTTTTTGTCCTTTTAGCCTTGGTTATGGGCTTCTTTGCTCGCTACATTTTTACTACCTTATTCACGAGTTTTTAGCTTTCTTTATATTAAACTAATGAAAGAGTTTTGGAAACCTGTAGAACAGGGAGTGAACACTAAAACTCTGAAATATATGTAATACGTTTAATGCTATTGTGATTTTTATCACATTGCATTCCCACATTTTAATATACTTACACAAAGATTCTCCTCTCTTGACCATTGGCCATTTTAGTTTTCGCCTTTCCTTTAAAAGGGCTATAATAAGGCTGTGCTGTTTCCTTATAATAAGAAATTAAAAGATATACGTTAGTGAAAACACAACTATCAAAAACAACTTAAAATCTTTATTATACACAAAATATGATTATTTTCTTATTGTACAGATGTCTTTTGTACATTATGCAAACTACATTTACCGTTCATGTCAATGAATAATCCATATTTGTTTAACTGTTTTATTCTTTTGGATAGCCTTCACTCTCCTGTATAGTTCTGACTCGAATGATCATAGAATTCCATAATGATAGAATTTTTCTTAGTACAGTCCTGTCAATTTCATCTCACACATTTTGAACGGCTTTCCAGTGTTTTATCAATGTTCATGAAAGGTTATCTTTCAACGTTCGCTTTAACAGGCCAAATACAGAAATAACCATGGTGGAAAAGTTCACGGAATTTGCAGTTGTGTCTTCAAATCGGTCACAATTTATTTTCTTTTTTTTTGTTGTTGTTGACTGTGTTACGGTTGAAATGGAAGCCAGACTGAAGACTTTGTCCATATGAAGCTCGATTTTATTGCTATATTTCCTGTATAAAACTTTAATTTCTTCTTCGTAAAAGAGCTCTAAATTATATAGTTGATAACAGGGTGTAATAACTTTGTCTTAATTTGATTTTTTTAACTTTAATTTACTTACCTTCATAGCCAAATTTAGCAGGAATCATGAATACATACTTTTTTTTACATTCATGATTCCATTTTGTTGGGGCTTTTTCTTCCATTTGTTGATACAAAATGAACTGTTTTTGTTACAGCGAATTAAATACAGCAGAGATACACCAGAACATTCACAGCGATCGTTAGATAAACCTTATTCATGAAAATTGAAAAACCTTTAAAAATTTGCCCAAGAATTGTGGGGTAAATCTAACATGACTGTACTAAGAGAAAATTTACTATCATTGAAATTTTCAGCAAGAACTATAGTCGACAGTCGGTGCTATTCAGTAGTGCCAAACTATGTCAAGCAATACGGAATACTCGTATATTGAAAGACTATGAAAATCCTTTCCTCAAAGTTCAAAAAACCTCCTGCATTTAAGAAGGATATTTGCTTTTTCATTAAAAATATATGAAAAAAAATTCTAATAAGATTGAAACTAACTTTTATTCCAAAATGCATAAACATGTTGCTACATATGATAATTTTTGCAACACATTTAAACATATCAAATAGTAATTAAATAATAAAACTTTATATGAATCACCAGAAAACAATAGCACACGCAGGACGCGTTACCAGCTGGAAAATTTAACATCCAGCCATCAGCCAAAGTAAACTAGTGTCCGTAATTACACAAGGCCACAAAGGTACAGTAAGGGAGAGAGGAGAGCTCAAAAAGAATGCGATATGTGGTGCTATCTGAAAGGTAAACACCAATCAGTGGTATGCAAAAGACGAAAGTTTTGTCCAAATGGTAGATAAAATTAACATAAAAGAAAAGTGTAAAGGAAATAAAGAGAAATAAACTAATTAAAATAAAAAATAAATAAATAATTAAAATAAAAAATGTACATTAAAAAATAAACTAAAAGAGAAAAAACGAGAAAAACATAAGACATAAAATATTTTTCTCCTTCTCTTTTCTTTTTTTTTCCCTTTTTATTTCCTTCTTCCGAAAAACATCCTTTTATTTCTTATGTTTTTTCTTGCAATTTTGTTTTAGTTTTAGATTTTAATTTATTTATTTCATTTTACTTATTTATTCATTTTTATTTTTAATTTGGTTATTTCCTTTTATTTTCTGTACTCTTTTGTTTTCTGTTAAACTTGTCTATCATTTTGGCAACACTTTCCTTTTCTGCATGTGCTCCTCTGTGATTGGTACTTACCTTTCAGCTAACGCAACCTGTTGCATCCTTTGTAAGCTCTCCTCTCTCCCTTTATTGTTCATTTGTGACCTTGTCCAACAACGGACACGTGTTTACTTTGGCTTATGATAGGCTGTAAAATTTTCCAGTCCGAAATGCGTCCTGTGTGTTCTTTTATTTTCTGGTGATTCGTACGAAGTTTTATTATTTAATTGAGGTTTATCGACAGTTTTTCCGTACTGTTTCATCCATATCTGTTACGATTTTTAAAAAATGAAAAAAAATCTGTATGAAAAAAAAATATTTATTTTGCCATCATTGACATCCATGCCACCATGTCAACATTTACTGTCATATAATTATCATAATTTTTACGTCAGAAGTATTTCAGAGTCGGAGATTTTTTCATATGTCCAGCATTGTTTTCAGTACTGTAGAATAATTTGCATGTATTATGTTGCCCATTATGTGACATTTTTTCCAGTTCGGTTTGTCCATGATCTTGGTAGCCGCTCTTAGCGCCCTGTACTTTAACACGCTTGTTTTATTTCTGTCGTTCTCTGGAAGAGGTATTAAGAAGATATTTCACACTGTCTTTTCTCTCACTCCGTACCATTCACACCTTTTTTTTTAATTATTATTTAAAGACAGGAATAATGTAGGTATTTACGTGTATGCGGTTTTTAGATGAGACTTCTGTACAAAGAAACACAGGATTCATGCATAAAAGTTGTAACATGTATGAAATTGTACACATGTGCGTCAGAATTGGGATTTTTTTATTTAGCTTATTAGCTCACAGGCTATCAGAGCCTAAGAGCTAATGTGCCCGCAGGTTCTGTATATACTTATGTACGTACATAACGCTATAACTCTCGATAGAAAAATCCGATTTGCTTCAATGTTTTTTTTTTCTAGGTTCATTCGCATAAGGCGCTTCCCTGATTAGTTTTGGGGGTTCATTGGTTAAGTGGATACGGGGGCTAATCCCCTCCTTAACTTAGATAAATGGGTTTTTCATGCAGAATTATCAGATTTGCTTCAATTTTGGTATACCAATTAATTCTGATAAGGCGCTTCCCTGATTAGATTTGGAAGTTCCTTGTTTAAGTATAAAGAGGGGATCGAGAGGGGGGTAATACCCCTTAATATAGGTAAATCGGTTTTCTTATCCGATTTGCTTCAAATTTGCTATACCAGTTTATTATGATAAGGCGCTTTCCTGATTAGATTTGGAGGTTCATTGGTTAAGTATAAAGGGGAGAACTGGGGCTAATACCCCCTTAATTTGGATAAATGGGTTTTTCTATCCGATTTGCTTTAAATTGTTATACCGGTTTATTATGATAAGGCGCTTCCGTGGTGATAATTAGAGGCTCATTGGTAAAGTATGAAGATGTGAAACAAGGGGGAGGGGGTAATCCCCCGTAATTTATTTTTCGAAAGGCATTATTCTTTGAAGTAAGATTATAATACGCAAGTAGTGTGAATAGTCTGTGAGCTCAATGCCATCAGTTTAACTGGGCACTTATCTTTATTATTACTTTATTAATTACGTAACAAACTGAATTTCCTCAATCCGTTATGTTCGCCTTACACAATGAACTCGGAAAGAACAGGACTATCTTTCTTTTTCGATAGACAAACAAAGTGGAAAAACTGCACAGCAGCAAAACTGTGGTTGAGTTGACAATATATTCCGTAGGTAAGGAGTAGACATATACTTCAGTCTAAAGGCCTTAATCTATTTTTATTTATTTTCTTAGCTTTATTTGTAAACATTTAAAATTTCTAAGTTGTAATTCTTTCATAAATCGATAGAATTATATAAATATCTGCAAGATACGACATTTTTATTTTCGTTTTGGAAAGACATTTCTGTACTTTCATTTTTCTTACTATATTTTTTATTTCATGTGTTTTACGATTACATGTAATAAGAAATTTAATTACATTTACGCTTATGTGAATTAATAAACGACTCCATTGCTGTAATTACTGCGTTAGCGATTTATTGGCCAAAATTGAAATTTTAATGTTATATTTTATTCCTTTATTTATGTTTGAGGAGACATTTTTAAGTGTTTTTTTTTTTTTCAATTTCGTGTCCTGACGAAGAACCATGATATAGTGATTGATGTATTGACGATCGCGCAGTATAATGCCGAAATCTGTAAATCCTGTCATTAGGTTCATTTCAAAAAACCGAACCGCAAAAGATAGTAATATATAAGAAAATAAATGAAACGTTAGAATTCTATTTAAGGAAAGTCGATAAATACCAACTTATATAAGAACATTGATCTACATTTCTTTTTGGCATTTGATAAAGATATATTTCAATTAGACATCCATTTATTTTAATGTATCATATTTTCATCAATCAGTATTATATTTTAATAAAATATATCATTAACATACAATATATAATTTTAATGAGAACTCTTAGAGGTATCTTTAGATGCATTAATAAAATGAAATTCGGGTGTATACATTGGATAATATTATACAAAATGCATCAGTAAAAATTTTCAGAGATATAATTTTAGCAGATAAAATGTAATTATAGCTTGAAAAATTATGGAGTTAATTAAATTAGTCCATTTTCTAAATTGCTTGGTTATGTAATACATAAAGCAAATTACGGTTTAAATTGAAATTTCTTATAACATCTTAGTGTTTTCAGCAATAAACTATCCATTAATCATTATTAAATGTCGATATTTTAAATGAGACACACAGGAAACGAATAATTAAAAAAGTGAAACATAAATACCCAGATTTAAAAAAATACAGTAATCGATCAGATCAAGGTAAATTATATATATTTTTGTAATATTTTATTAAACTAAAAGTAATTAATTTAGAAGTTAACAAAAATAAATTTTACCAATGTATGAATAATAACGTTAAAAACAGTTTTACATAATGTATTTCTGGATAATAACATATAAGTGTATAAATTCATGCGTGTATGCATATATTATATCAGGATATGCACATATGTGAAATTAATGAAAGATGACCAATGTATAACTTCTATTTAACCTGCAACTAGTTGTTTCAAAAATTGTAGCACAATTTATTCGCTAATAAGTGGCATGTTCTTCTTTTCCCTTCAGATCAGAATAGGAATAACGGCTGAAGCCCGACTAAACTTTGAGAAAAGGAAATTTGTCCTTAAATGTGTTACTAAAAGTTCGAAAACGTAGCTGAAGTGCATTGACCGCATTGCCTGAGAATTTGAAAACTGGCGCTCTGCAACTCGATTTACAATCATCGCTACAATTAAAATTAAGTTTGAAACAAATGGAACTGTTTGAAATATTCAAAGGCAACTTTCAGGAAGACCACAGCCCCCAACAAACCTCTCAAATGAAAAGAGATTGGTAGATCAGTTCCACAAGTGGCTGGCAAGATAGGCCATTCAAAATCAAAATATCGTCGGATTTTAATGTACAGAATTATAATGTTTTAATGCCAACTGAGCGATAAATAGATGGCTAAGGCACTGTTGTTTACGAGAGATTGCTTTCTGCCCCGGTTCTCTTTTGTGTATGTGTAGATATAAATTATTCTAAGAATATGTTTCCTATTTTTCTGTGAATAATGTAACGTAACAGTAAATATATTACTCCTAATTAAACAAAAATAAAAAAGATACTTGATTTGCAATTAATTGAATAAGTGCCAATTAATTAATTTAAGATAGCGTTGTCAAATAAAGATTGAATAAAATCCTCTGAACCACGACAAGCTGCTTCACATTTAAAGCGTTTACATTACTTTTCCAATATTATGACGTGCTCTCAATGAATACAATACAGGCACTTATAACTCATAATGTTATACTCATTAAAATTGTGTATACATTTTCATGAAACACCCTCTATAATACAATAATTATTTCATGTTTTTGATATTATAATTATGTAGATTTTGATAGTTTTATTCTTCTGGAAAAAGTAGTTGATAATTAAAAACTTTAATTTACAAAGAACGAAAACTGGTGTGTCTGCGCTCAAAGTTACGTGACTATTGCTTTTGTTATTTTATTTATATTTTTTCTTTTCTAGACGATAAAATTATAGATGATGTATCACCTAAACTACTGGAAAAGTATTTAAATCGTTTTGTTAGCTAGTTGGAAAAATGAAAAGAAATTAGAAAAACATAAATTTATAAGAAAAGACACCAAATATTGTCTTGTTACACCAAAGACACCAAATATTTGTGGTATATAGCGCTATTTGTCTTAAAAATCAATTTTCATCTATAATTCAATTTGAGCAAAGTTTGGAGAGTCTGGTTAGATTGCTCCTTATTTGATATATTTTTTTTAATTTTAACTGCAGTCGCTTTCTTAAGTCTACGTCTCTATATAAGTTAAAACGTTATGTAAATCATTGCCTCTTTATTTATCGAATATTGAAAAATGATATTTCTCTTGCCTTAAACACCGATTAAACTTGCATAGAAGCATGAAAACAGAGTAATATAATTAACAACATGTCTCACAAGGAGAGGGCCAACCTTGTTAATCACAGATTTTGATTATTTTAGTATGTGTTGTAGGGTAGAGACCCCTCAGTCTCAGGTTCAACAGATTTTATCCAATGCTCCTTAGTTCTTGAGAAACCGGGGGGTCTAATAGTAGCACACAACTTAAATACTTATTCTGTAACAAAAAGGATAGGCTGGTCGTAGCTGAGCTGGTATGGCGTTTGCCGGCTGATCCGCGGGCCCGGGCTCGATACCGGGATGGGCTACATTTGTTTTTCTCATTTTTTGTTTTATAAATACTCTTTCAATTATAATTTAATAATTTAAATTAAAAATTTTAATATCATACATTGATTAAAATGTTAACAAACTTAAATTTATCATTTTTTATTTTTAATCTATTATTTCTCATCCTTTAAAGCGGTTTCTAAAGAAATTGGTTCTATTATTGAATGATGAAAATTCCAAAATCGTGACAAAACCTGTTATGGCGCCATCTAGTTATGATAAAATAAAAGAATATTCAAAAAATAAAAACAAAAGCAGAAAGAAGATAAAGGGGAAAGCAAAATAATTGAAAGTGCAAGCATACGTATTACAAATTTAAAAATCTTTAATATGGAAAAAATCGGCTGTAATTTAATTCTGATGCTAATTTTTAATATAATTATGCTTGTTACTTTAAAAACAGAATAATAGTATTATCGCATTGATTTCCTTTATTAAAGCAATGCATAAATGATGTTTCTTTAAAATCACGAATTGACACAATTGCTCAATATAATTGCATCAATAAAGAATATATGAAATACATTTTAAAAGTGATTTTTGTTGAAAATAATCACAGCATTACATTAAATTCTTATTAATTTCTTTTTGTACAACTATGTTTATTGTGATTGGTTGTTTAATGTAGCTTTCTTTCACGGCCGCCAATTCTCTGCCGTGGGCCTTGCAAAATCTATAAATACCTGTAAATTTTCTGTTTTCTTTCAGTATGTTTGTGTAATTGTTCTTGTTAATATCAAATATACTCACTTCGATCCACGTCTTTATGAGCTGCGAAATGAGCTGCGAGACATACTGACGCCGTTATCTTTCTGTTTTTCATTTCTGCTGGGATTTTGAGTGAAAAAGATTTTATCTTTCTTTTTATATATTTTATTGAGCAGAATGGATTCTTCAAAAGATGTTTACGGTATCCCTCTTTTTGAAGGTGATGGAAAAGTTTTTTCGGTATGGAAACGAAGAGTAACGGCAATTTTTGCTGCTAAAGAATTGGAAAAATTCTTGGAAATTGAAGCGGCTCCCGACAATGCCGCCGATGTCGTGAAAGCAAAAAAGTCTTACGCTTTATTATTATCATTATTAAGTGATAATGTTCTTGCATCACTTCAAGATGAAAATACAGCTCATAAAATTTGGAATAAATTAGAACGCACTTATGATACAAAGCGTGCAGTGAATCAAATTTTAATTCGGAAGAGATTGGCAACGATTAAGAAAGATCGTACAGTTTCTATGAGAAATCACATTGATGAAATAAATAAATTAATTTCGGATCTTAAGCTGTCTGGGGCAGAAGTTAATGAAACGGATACTATTGTTTATATTTTGATGTCATTGCCTCAGGAATTTGAAAATGTTAAGATTGCTTTAGAAAACCAACCGAATTCTGTTTTGACATTAGATTTCGTGGCACAAAGAGTATTAGATGCTGAAGCACTTCTTTTGGATTCAAAGAAAGAAAATGTATATACTAAGGCTGCTCATGATAATACTGCATTTGTGTCGACTCGCAAAGAATTCTTTTCCAAAATTTGCAACTCTAAAGGGCATACAGCGAAATATTGTAGAAAGAAAATTACTTG
Organism: Maratus speciosus; assembly: GCA_963932465.1. Taxonomy (NCBI): domain Eukaryota; kingdom Metazoa; phylum Arthropoda; class Arachnida; order Araneae; family Salticidae; genus Maratus; species Maratus speciosus. The sequence goes on along the minus strand of OZ010788.1, from coordinate 363,815,765 downwards.
CCATTCTTGTGGAAAATTCGGACACATAAAACGTAACTGTAAAGCTGTTAAAAATTCAAATGAAGAAAAATTTGCCTCTTCAGCTGTTTCTTTCGTTGCTGGAAATGCTTCCAGGAAAAGGAATGAATTTATAGTAGATTCCGGAGCAACTTCCCATATGTGTTCTAATGAGAATTATTTCGCATCCTTAGTACCTTCTTCAGGAACTATTAACTGCGCATCAAAAACAACGAATCTAGAAATCAAAGGTATTGGAAATATTAATGGAAAACTGTCAAATGGAAGGGAAATTACTTTAAAGGATGTCCTTTATGTTCCAGACTTAAACGGGCAACTCATTTCCGTTAGGAAAATTGAAAGTGCAAATTATACAGTTATTTTCAAGAATCAAAAAGTATTTATCGAAAAAGGGAGAAACCGTTTTTACTTCGGTGAACGGGATTTGAATGGACAATACGTAAGTGACTTTGTCCCTGTTTACGAAACCGTTCTTACTTCAAAGAAAAATCATTGTGATATCTGGCATCGCAGACTTGGTCATCCGAGTGACAAAGTATTGAAAGATATGAAGCTTCCGGTACCTGATTCTTTTTGTGATATTTGTGCTCGGGCAAAACAGAGTGCAACACCAATGGGAAGAGGACCAAGAAAAAGAGAAACCAAGCCAATGACTTTGATTCATAGTGACATTTGTGGACCTATTTTTCCGACAACCTTTTCTGGCGAGTGCTATTTTATGACTCTTATCGATGATTTTTCTCGTTTTACTGAAGTACGTTTACTGAAACATAAAAGTGAAGTCTCAGAAGAATTAAAAATGTTCTTAAAATCCAACCCTACAGTGAAGAAAATTAGATGTGATAACGGGAAGGAATATTTTTCTAATGATTTAGTGAATTTTACTAGAGATCTTGGTATAGTGATAGATCCCGCTCCTCCATACACGCAATCTTTGAATGGAGTAGCTGAACGCTGCAATAGGTCGCTTCTGAATATAGGACGTGCTTTGATTGCTGAATCAAATTTACCAAAGACTTTTTGGGGTCAAGCTATCCTTTCAGCAGCTTACTTGAAAAACCGAATGCCAAGCAGCACTATTGAGAACAAAACTCCGTACTTCCTGAAATATGGAGAAGAAGCCGATTTCAAGCACATACGTGTTTTTGGATGCAATGCTTACATGTTAATTCCTTCCGTTCATCGAAAGAAGCTTGACGATAGGTCTAAACAAATGATCTTCATTGGTTATTCTTCAATGGGATATAGATTACTAGATCCTGAAACGAAACGCATAACTGTATCAAGAAATGTGAAATTCGACGAAGAGAAAAAGGAAAATGTTCAGTCGAAAAAATACATTCTAGAAAATTCAGAACCAGTCGATAATGAAATTGATCCAGATGTTCTAGAAAATACGAGTGATGAATTAGATGATCCTGAAGAGAAAGAAGACAAAACAAGAAAATCTGAAAGATTTAAAAAGCAACCTGTACGGTATCCAGATCCTGAAGTTTACGAAGCATTACTTTGCCAACAAGAAACATTAACGTTTGATGATATCAGATCCCTCCCTAGTGATGAACAACGCTTGTGGAAAGAAGCTATGGACGCGGAGATTGAAAGTATGAAAATCAACGATGTCTGGGATCTTGAAAAATTACCACCTGACAAACGACCTATTTCCTGCAAATGGGTATTTACCATCAAAAGAGATGGTCGACATAAGGCGAGACTCGTAGCTCGTAGATTTATGCAAAAAGAAGGGCTAGACTATAGTGAAACCTTTTCCCCTGTAATAAGTATGCCAACTTTACGTTTGGTTCTTATTTTGATTTTAAATGAAGACTTATATGCATCTGTGTTAGATGTTAAAACAGCGTTCCTGAATGGTAAGTTAAATGAACTTGTTTTTATGGATCAGCCGCAAGGCTATGATGATAAAAATGGGCGAAAGTGTAAACTTAAAAGAAGTTTATATGGTTTAAAACAAGCCCCACGACAATGGTTTGAAAGGTTTCATGAATTTATTTCAAAGTTAAATTTTAAATCTTGTGATAATGAACCTTGTATTTTTATTCGGTATAATAATGATCATAAAATAATTATTGCTTTGTATGTAGATGATATGTTAATTGCAGGTTCAGATGTAAATGAAACTAATGTAGTTATTTCCCTATTACATAACGAGTTTCACATGTCAAAATCGCAAAGTGTTTCAGAATTTCTAGGTATTCAAATGAAATTCAATTCTGATAGTTTAATAATGGATCAAGAGTCTTACATAATTAAATTGTTAAGTAAGTTTAATATGCTAGATTGTAAACCCAGTGACATTCCTATTTCTCCTAAGTCCACCCCATCTGATTTCAAAAATGGTAAACCTTTTAATGGCCCATATCGTGAACTTGTAGGTTGTTTATTATATTTAGCTTATATTTCTCGACCTGATATTTTGTATGCTATTAACTGTTTAAGTCAATTGCAAGAAAATCCTACTGAAATTGCATGGAAAGCACTTAAGAAAATCTTAAGATATTTAAAAGAAACATTGTCTTTAAAACTTGTGTATAAAAAGCAAAATTCTGATCCTAAATTATCCATGTATGTTGATGCTGATTTGGGGGCTAACACAAATGACCGCAAATCAGTAACAGGTTATATTTTAATGTTTTGTAACATGCCTGTTCTGTGGTGTTGTAATAAACAAAAATCAGTTGCCTTATCGTCAACTGAAGCTGAAGTCATTGCTTTAACTAAAAGTTTGCAAGACTTGTTATGGTTTAAAAATATTGCTAGTGAAATTGTAAATATTAAGGATTTAGTCATTTTTGAGGATAATCAATCATGTATAAAATGTATCACTAATGAGAGTAATTATGGTAGAATGAAACACATTGATATTAAATTGAAATTTGTTCGCAATATTATGAAAGAAAATAACATCAAAATTGAATATGTTCCTACGAATATGCAAATTGCTGATTTATTTACAAAGGCATTACCTAAAGTTAAATTTTATGAACTATTATTTCTTTGTTGTTTGTACAAGTAATGTTTAAATTGTGTCATAATATTATTAATGATTGATTTCAAGAAATTTCTTTGTTTTTCTGATGTAATGCTAGATTATGGGCGGGTGTTGAAAATAATCACAGCATTACACTAAATTCTTATTAATTTCTTTTTGTACAACTATGTTTATTGTGATTGGTTGTTTAATGTAGCTTTCTTTCACGGCCGCCAATTCTCTGCCATGGGCCTTGCAAAATCTATAAATACCTGTAAATTTTCTGTTTTCTTTCAGTATGTTTGTGTAATTGTTCTTGTTAATATCAAATATACTCACTTCGATCCACGTCTTTATGTCTGCCTTTTTATTTATTTTAACAATTTTACAAAAATTAACAGTTTTATGATGTTTTATACAACTATTTAGTTAAAAGTAAAACATTAAATAGGTTAAAATTATAATTGATATACAATATTATAAATTTTAATTGACAATGAAATTATTAAGTTATACTTACATATATATTTATAAAACAAAAAAAATGAGGAAAGCAAATGTAGCGCGTCCCGGTATCGATCTCGGGCCCGCAGATCAGCCGGCAAACGTCATACCGACTTAGCTACGACCAACCAATCCTTTTAGTTACAAAGTAAGTATTTAATTTGTGTACTACTATTAGGCTCCCCGGTTTCTCAAGAACTAAGGAGCGTTGGATAAAATCCGTTGAACCTGACACTAAGGGGCCTCTACCCTACAACATATATTAAAATAATCAAAATCTGTGATTAACAAGGTTAGACCTCGCCTTGTCAGACATTCAGAGCCAGCTCTACAATTGTACAAGCCAAGCATGAAACATAGAGTGACGTATTTTAGTGTGTATGCCTTTAGTTGAATTTATCACATGATTAAATAAAAATAAGTATTAAGTCATAAGCGTAATAAAATTAAACTGTAAAATGCAGAAACCTAAAACCAGTTGAGAAAATAAATAAATAAACTAGGAAATAGGAATTCTGCTTTTTTAGAATTTAGTGTCGCCCCCGATGAAAAAAAATATATGTATATATAAATAGTACAAAACATATTTCAATTTTAAGACTTACAGCACATGCTTTTATTTTATGTAAAATGACGTCATTCGCATCCACTTAAGAATTCCATATTTACGATCCACTCTTAAAAATTTACAGTAAAGTATGCATAGGACGTCACTATCGCGAAATAATACACAAATGCAGCAAAAAGATGCCGTCATTATAGAAACTCAACAACAACAACAACAACAAAACCGGCTGTCTAATGATTCATAAGCCTTCTTTTGTTTATAACAGTAACAGGGATACTTAAAATTAAATATAGTTTATAATAGCTCCATGTTTTAACAGAAATCATCCGTTTATATTTTTTCAAAATAGCACATATTTTAATTACATTTTCTTTCGGTTGTTAAATGGCAACAAAAATATATAATTACTATTTTACTACTATTTTTCCTTTACTTTCTACAGAAATGGAGTACTTCTGTGACCAATAATGGCTCCAAAAACTACAAAAAAAATAATATTTAAAAATTAAATATAGATGCAGATTTCAAACAAATTGCATTTAAAAGTACTTTTTTTTCCAATATGACGGTATAAAAATTGAAAATGTGCGATGCGTATAAGTTTAAAAAATTACTATAGAGTATTTAATCGTACTGCTTTGTTTTACGGCTGGTTTCTATAAGGTAACGTTATTTTTTGTAGATGACGCAAAATAAGCTGGGAGAAAGAAATGGCATACCGTACCAGGGGCTAATAGTAAAATAAAATGAAATATTTTTTGGCTGATAAATTCCAATATAAAGGGTATCCAAAAATTCACGCAAGAAGTAATTTTGATAGAAAACACGGGTTTCTAATTAAAAATTGTAAATTTGTTATTGATTCATTAAAATATACGGTATGGGGTGTATGAATAGCATATCGGGTAAATGGCCTCTACGGCTTTTGCTGGGTGACCCGAAAATCATGCAAGATTTGAATTTTACGCCATTTGTGACTCAATTTTTACCATTTGTGCCTCAATTGCAAGATAATGAAATGGACGACATGTTGTTTCAACAAGACGGTGCTACATGGCATACACCAAGAGAAACAATGCAATTACTGCATGATTCATTTCCTTGTCGGGTAGTTTTGTTGATCAGAATTTGCCACCCAGATTATACGATTTAAAACCGTAGACTTTTTACTTTGAGGTTTGCAAGATTTGCAAGGGGGAAGTGCAAGGTTTATGCCAACAAGCCCACGAGCACCCATGCATTGAAGCAGGAAATTGAGCTCTGAATCAACAAAATTAAGCCACATTTCTGCAAAACAATTTTCAACAAAGAGTGCGTATGTGCCAGCAAAGCCGTGGAGGCCATTTGCTCGATTTGGTATTTCACACATAACCCAATATTGTATACTTTATGAATCAATAAAAAAATTACAATATTTAATTATAAACATGTGTTTTCTATCATTTTTTTTTCTTGCGTGAATTTTTGGGATATTCTTTAAAAGAGTTTTTCAATTTTTTGTACCTATAAAAATTATTTAATGTAGCTAAAAATATTAAGAGTAAGATGTTTAAATTAAAAAAATAATAAAAAAATTACAAATTAGAAGCAAACCTTCTTGCGGAATATACAGGTTTTTCCAACTGGACTAAACTGTAAAAAACCTTTCATCAACTTTGTTTTATTTTAACATATTTGTTTTATTTTTCATATTTGTTTTATTTTAGCTTTTGGTGTTAGCTAATAGCTCACTGTTAAACAACATGTTCATTTGTACAACCCGTAAGGCATGGTGACGTTACGGCGACGTCGTTGTGAAGTCACACTGTGACTTTGTGACCGTCGATGTGACGTCACGTGACGTCGATGTGAAGTCATAGTGACTAGAATGTGAAGTCGTTATGGCCGTTTTAGAGCTCATTTGTCACGTCACATTGTGACCAGTTTGTGAAGATACGGTGAGACCAATTTGTGAAATATGTGTCATCTGTGACGAAATTGTCATTAACACTGTGATGATTCTGTGACAACAGTGACAATGTTGTGAAGTCACATTGTGACAATTTTGTAAAAAGTGTATAATTTATGACGATTTTTCATTAACTTTATTACGAGTATGTGACTACAATGACAATGTTGTGACAGCATTAAGATGCAAGACATTTATAGAAAAATGAAATCGATATTCGAGTCCAATCAATGAACCTAGACAATGGAGGCAGGAGTGATTATGAGTAAAAGAAAATTCTGAAGTTCACAGAAAAATTTCAGAATGTTTTTTTCACGATACTTTGTCGAAATTTGCGGTTTTTTTGCAATCCTTCGGCGAAATTCGCCTTATTTGCACGATTTATTTACAAAATTTAACGTTTTTTTCGTTATCCTTTGACGAAATTCCCTTTTTTCGCTATGCTTTAACGAAATCAGCTTTTTTCGCGATCCTTTGACGAAATTCACGTTTTTCTTCAATCTCTTGACGAAATTGCGATTCTTAGACGTTTTGTTTCCACGACCTTTTGAAGAAATTTAGATTTTTTTCGTGATCGTTTGAGAAAATTCGCCTTATTTGCGCGATTTATTTACAAAATTTTGCGTTTTTCTGCGGTCTATTGACGAAATTCGAGTTTTTTCTACAATCTTTCATAACAATTTGCTATTATTAGATGAAATTTGCTTTTTTTCCACGAACTTTTGACAAAATTTGCATTTTTTTGCGATTCTTTGACGAAATTCCCCTTTAACCAATTATGTTATTCTTTCTTTTCTATAAACAACATAGCAAGTATAATAAATTTCTGCGAGTAAAAGATTAATTAGGTAACATGTTATTTTCTCATTCTACTTTTGCAATAATAAATTTGCAGCAAATTTAAGCTAAAGAAGAATGAAAGAATGATATCTGCTCAACAACTGCCGCATTTACTCGCGTAATAGTCGCAATTTTTTTGCCAATTTTTCATTGTGAAAGTCGAAGTGCGACTATTATGCGGGGAAATCTACTACACAATATTGTACACTATAAGGCTAAAAAAATACTGGTATAAAAAAACACATTATAATAAAATTAGTAACTTATCAAATGATGCCAAATTATGTGCTGTTTATTAAAGACCATTTTTCTTTCTATACTAATATTTTTATAGACGTGAAATTTACAAATAAACTTTGTGAAAATTTTGACAAAAAATTCTCATAATAAATCACTTTCACTGAAAGTATCAGTATCACTATTGTAATGTGAATCAGTGTCTGAAGAATCTATGTCACTCCATAAAATGTCATCTTCGCTTCCAGCCAAAGCGTCGGCGATATTCGTCTTCTTAAAATTTTTTGAATTTATATCGCTTGTTATTAAAGTCAAGCTTTGTAATATCCAACTACATATTTGTTCCAGGTATTGACGCGTTACTTTTTCATTCGGAGTTTTTTCTTTGTTCTTTATAACCATATACTCGTCTTATATTGTCTTTAAACGGTTTGTTAACCAAAATGATGAACGGTTGCAAAATCGATGTGAGCCTTCCAGAAATTATCACAAGATTTGTTTTGCTTCTGAATGTTCCTTCTTTACATCATCAACAAGATGTCCCCGGAAATTATCGAGTACCAGCATGGCTGAATTTTTTTCCAATGCTCTAGACCGTTTCGTCCAAATATTGCGAACCCAATCTTTCCTCATTTTTTTCGTCCATCCAATTTATGCGAAGAAAATATTTTGATGATTTTTTTCTGCTTCAAGTCGGGGGGTAAGACTATTAAGCGACTAAACACGGTATTATAAAGAATGGAAAGAGAAAAAGAATTAATTGGTATAAACATATTAAGCTCAGAAAGAGCTTCTTCGGTAAAGGTTGAATAAATGTTTTTATTTATTTTTTACTTTTGAACTCATACACACCAAATAAAGAAATTAGTTAAAGATTGAAAAGAAATTTTTTTAGCACTGTATGTTGATAATCCTCACTGAGTTGTAACAATGTTGCTCTTTGATATTTTGAGGATTTTCGATATAATTGGTTATTCTTGTATTTACTCTGTATGTGTAACTAATTTTCATATAAATAAATACATATATATATATATATATACATATTTGGTTAACATATATACATGTGTGTAAGTTTAGATGTTAGTAATTAATAGTAATATTCCTTTGTACAAATGCAAGATGAGCTGCAAACCACATTTGCTTGTTTTGTTATTTGTGCCACTAACTAAATTATATTTATTTATTGTTTTTATTAATTCTGCAATTAGTACTTACTGTTCCCTCTAGGCCATTTTTTAAAGTTGCAGCACCCTGCCCTTTTTAAAATTGGCGAAATACACCTTTTAAAAAAATGAAATTCACCTTTATTTGCAATCAGAGATTTCTTGTAAAAAACTTCCCCATATCACAGTATTTCTATTTCAGTGTGCCCAAGACCTTGCAAAAATTATAGAACTTTATTTCTTTAGAAAATACAAGATATTGTTAAATCATGTCGTTATTTAATTGTATTTTTCAATTTGTAATTCATAAAATCCTTAAAAGTTAATGTCACTTTATTTATCATATTAACAAATTATACACTTTTTTCTTATAGCATTACTAAACACATTACTAATACATTTACTCATGAAGCTCTGTCATTATGCTTTATTTTTACTGAACTAGCACTTCTTCTTAATACATTTGACTAATAACACCAAAAAGAATTTTTATATGAAAAATATCAATTATTTATTCAAATAAAGTTTGAAATTCAACAGCGATACTTTCATACTAGCAACATTCCAAGAGTTAACAGTCGAAGAAATTGCCAAAGGTTTTACTACCTACAGCAGTTTTTGTTTTAAATTGTAATAGTTTAAATGAGCAGTTCGATTACATATTAAATTTGTGTTTTATTTATGTACTTTTTTTGATGAAGTTTATAATTTACTATAAAAGTTTTAGAATAACGTGTGGTGAAAATTTTATATATACAGTCTGTTTCAAATGCAGGTAATCATATTTACTTTTATATGACACAATAAAATAAAAAATAATGAAAATAATAGAAAACAGTTAGCCATTTATATGTGAATAAAGTATAAAATTTCAAAACATAAACACAAAATAGAAACACACATTGGTTCATTATTACTATTATTATTTTATTTACAGGATTAGATGATAATTATAAATAACAAGCCGCCTTTAATCAGCCTTTAATATAACAAGGTGGAACCCGTCGAATTTCGACGAAAGAAAATGCTTACAAAGGAGCTGTAGCATCAAATTTATAATACATCAACAACAATAATTACAATAAAATATCCATCTTACACTTGAACTCTCCAAAGACATATATTAACCTAAGATTAACAAAATACTTTTTTCATAAACTTCAACTGTTAAAATTATTGAAAATTTAAACTTTATTCGGATACGTAATCAGTAAGTAACATATAATCAAGATAAGTAATTTTGGGCACAGATGTCATATACTCCCCATATTGGCGCATTTTTTTCTGACGCCAATGTCATATACACAACGGGTACATAACTGGCGCCAAAGTGTCCTTATTTTGCTTGATATGGTAAGCCGGATGTTGTTGTTTATGCTGTTGATGTTTTCGCCAAATTGGCGTCAGAAAAAAATCGCGCCAATATGATGCGTATATGACATCTGTGCCGTAATTTTGATTAAGTTATCAATTGATGCTTGGTATTACGGAATTAAAAATCAGCAAAAATGATTTCACCTTGACATAATCATAGAATTTTTCCCCTTTAAATCTAAACCGAATCAAGTCTTTTTCCACCTTTCACATCCATATTAAACATTTTAAAATATTTTAACGCGCAATAGGTTATTAATAAATATATTTTCAAGCTTGAAGTCACGTTTGTCAACTATTTCCACTTTCCATGTTAAAATTCCCACTCGTGATTTGAGGTCTTAGTATAATCTCTGTACCAGCGCGTAAAAATTCCAGAAATTTATAACTTTTAGACGTATTGAAGGGGAAATATCTCATTTTATCAAATAAAATTATCGTTTTCTTTTAAATATGACATCATTTTCAGTCGTTGAAATATTTAGCCTATTGTCTCAAACTCAATATCAGCGAAATGAAAAAATAGTGAAATATAACAGCATCATCAGAGAAATTGTGTCTTTTTTAAAGCGTAACGTCATTTTCTGTACAAATAATAATAATAATAAATATTTTTAATTGTAATGAGAAAATGGCATCAGTAAGAATATAATCAATAAAGATAACTAAACCATTTTTAAAAGAAATGAAGTATTTCAGTTGCCGCGAATAGAAAATTGGTATTAAAAACTATAAAAAAATTAATATCTCAAAAATAAATTGAGATACAGCTTTCAAACAAATTGCATTTAAAAGTGCATTTTTTTCTGCATACGACGGTGTAAATCTTTAAAATGTGGGATGTTTAGAAGTTTAAAAATTTGCAATAGCGAAAATTGCAAAACCGAAATTTCATTTCAAATTTCAAAGTGTTGCCATTCGCAAAATGACGTATGCGTTACGCACAGATATGTTTGTCCTTTATAATATAGATAGAGTGCATACTATAGATATTTTGAAGTTTATGCGTATAAAATCATTCAAGAAATAAAATATTAAAAGTATCCAGAAAAAAAATAATGAAATATATTTTACGTTTTAGCTTGATTCATTCGAGTACATGGATATGTTTTTTAATATTTAAAATCTTTCAATAAAACAATATTTAAATTCTCACTGGGTTGCATAATTTCTATATTTGTCAACCAATTGAGACACCGGTTTACTTTGAAAACTTTTCGTTCATAATGTTTAACTGAAAAGTTCTTACCAGCTAAGGATATCTCTTTATACATTTTTATAACTTTTCTCCCATCGAATAATGCTCATTGACACTGATTTTTCCCCCTTAATACTGCATATGCTTGATATCCTTTAAATCGTACTTCTCCATTATGTAAAAAATTCTTATTTCTTCTAAATAGAATAAACTATCTTCTTTTTTTCTGAACAGATATTAATTTTTAAATAAACTAGGGAGCTCTGCCCACTACGAGCTACGCTCGTCAACCCCCGTTCAGACACCGCAGACTCTAACAGCACGCTAATTTGATCGGCAAAGATTTCGGAAGACTGAATTATAATTTGAATCTGACAGTTATAATCTGACGTAATTTTCACCAAACTTTTCTTTCTCCTTTTAATATTCACGTAAAAATACTTTTGTTAGAAATAAAATATTATGATCATCTTAAAATATCAAATAAATGTCTCGCGCAATTTAAATTTAAACTGTTTTGCAATATTATTTTTTGTTCATTTTACGTAATAAGTGTAACGTGACGTAAATTCTCCTATTTAAGACTTCTAACGCATGTTAATGAATTTATTATTTTACAATATTCTTTCTCTTTAAAATTCACGTGTAAATATAATTTTTTAGGACGTAATTTTCAATGAGTTCCTGCTTTTTATATTTTCTGTTTATAATAGTCACTATTATTTTAACACAGTCAAACTGACTGGTAAAGTTATCATACGAATTGAATATTTCCAACTGAGCGAAAAAATGCCCAGGCCGGGAATCGAACCCAGATCCTTGGCTTACAAGGCCAATGCTTTTCCATTTAAGCTAACTGGGCCGACAACCAGCCAGCATATTTCGCTCAGATAACCTTATTGGTAGGAACATCTGGTCTGTCATGTAGACAGCTCAACAGAATAAACCGCAGGTTAAGGACCTCCATATTAACGATGGATACGTAGATGAACTATTATTTTAACACAGTCAAACTGACTGGTAAAGTTATCATACGAATTGAATATTTCCAACTGAGCGAAAAAATGCCCAGGCCGGGAATCGAACCCAGATCCTTGGCTTACAAGGCCAATGCTTTTCCATTTAAGCTAACTGGGCCGACAACCAGCCAGCATATTTCGCTCAGATAACCTTATTGGTAGGAACATCTAGTCTGTCATGTAGACAGCTCAACAGAATAAACCGCAGGTTAAGGACCTCCATATTAACGATGGATACGTAGATGAACTATTATTTTAACACAGTCAAACTGACTGGTAAAGTTATCATACGAATTGAATATTTCCAACTGAGCGAAAAAATGCCCAGGCCGGGAATCGAACCCAGATCCTTGGCTCACAAGGCCAATGCTTTTCCATTTAAGCTAACTGGGCCGACAACCAGCCAGCATATTTCGCTCAGATAACCTTATTGGTAGGAACATCTGGTCTGTCATGTAGACAGCTCAACAGAATAAACCGCAGGTTAAGGACCTCCATATTAACGATGGATACGTAGATGAACTATTATTTTAACACAGTCAAACTGACTGGTAAAGTTATCATACGAATTGAATATTTCCAACTGAGCGAAAAAATGCCCAGGCCGGGAATCGAACCCAGATCCTTGGCTTACAAGGCCAATGCTTTTCCATTTAAGCTAACTGGGCCGACAACCAGCCAGCATATTTCGCTCAGATAACCTTATTGGTAGGAACATCTGGTCTGTCATGTAGACAGCTCAACAGAATAAACCGCAGGTTAAGGACCTCCATATTAACGATGGATACGTAGATGAACTATTATTTTAACACAGTCAAACTGACTGGTAAAGTTATCATACGAATTGAATATTTCCAACTGAGCGAAAAAATGCCCAGGCCGGGAATCGAACCCAGATCCTTGGCTTACAAGGCCAATGCTTTTCCATTTAAGCTAACTGGGCCGACAACCAGCCAGCATATTTCGCTCAGATAACCTTATTGGTAGGAACATCTGGTCTGTCATGTAGACAGCTCAACAGAATAAACCGCAGGTTAAGGACCTCCATATTAACGATGGATACGTAGATGAACTATTATTTTAACACAGTCAAACTGACTGGTAAAGTTATCATACGAATTGAATATTTCCAACTGAGCGAAAAAATGCCCAGGCCGGGAATCGAACCCAGATCCTTGGCTTACAAGGCCAATGCTTTTCCATTTAAGCTAACTGGGCCGACAACCAGCCAGCATATTTCGCTCAGATAACCTTATTGGTAGGAACATCTGGTCTGTCATGTAGACAGCTCAACAGAATAAACCGCAGGTTAAGGACCTCCATATTAACGATGGATACGTAGATGAACTATTATTTTAACACAGTCAAACTGACTGGTAAAGTTATCATACGAATTGAATATTTCCAACTGAGCGAAAAAATGCCCAGGCCGGGAATCGAACCCAGATCCTTGGCTTACAAGGCCAATGCTTTTCCATTTAAGCTAACTGGGCCGACAACCAGCCAGCATATTTCGCTCAGATAACCTTATTGGTAGGAACATCTGGTCTGTCATGTAGACAGCTCAACAGAATAAACCGCAGGTTAAGGACCTCCATATTAACGATGGATACGTAGATGAACTATTATTTTAACACAGTCAAACTGACTGGTAAAGTTATCATACGAATTGAATATTTCCAACTGAGCGAAAAAATGCCCAGGCCGGGAATCGAACCCAGATCCTTGGCTTACAAGGCCAATGCTTTTCCATTTAAGCTAACTGGGCCGACAACCAGCCAGCATATTTCGCTCAGATAACCTTATTGGTAGGAACATCTGGTCTGTCATGTAGACAGCTCAACAGAATAAACCGCAGGTTAAGGACCTCCATATTAACGATGGATACGTAGATGAACTATTATTTTAACACAGTCAAACTGACTGGTAAAGTTATCATACGAATTGAATATTTCCAACTGAGCGAAAAAATGCCCAGGCCGGGAATCGAACCCAGATCCTTGGCTTACAAGGCCAATGCTTTTCCATTTAAGCTAACTGGGCCGACAACCAGCCAGCATATTTCGCTCAGATAACCTTATTGGTAGGAACATCTGGTCTGTCATGTAGACAGCTCAACAGAATAAACCGCAGGTTAAGGACCTCCATATTAACGATGGATACGTAGATGAACTATTATTTTAACACAGTCAAACTGACTGGTAAAGTTATCATACGAATTGAATATTTCCAACTGAGCGAAAAAATATGGAGTTCCTTATATATGGAGTTCCCGTTAATATGGAGGTCCTTAACCTGCGGTTTATTCTGTTGAGCTGTCTACATGACAGACCAGATGTTTATGTGTTTCAAAATAGTTCACGTTTTAAGTTTTGTAAAGCTACTTTTTTGTCAAATATGATAATAATTAAACTAATACTGGGAATATAAAAAAATTAAAGAATGTTTAAATTTTTAGAGTATTAAAAATTCATTTTAATATGCAATAATGCAAGACCTTTTGAAAATAGAAAAGTAAAGTTTATATTATATGTAGTAAATACAAAATATGTTCATAAAAAAGAAATAAAATAACTGGCGAAATAATATTTTTAGCATGGGAGTTGGGGGGGGGGGGGGGGAGGGGAATCAGGCAATTGTCATTTTTTTTATTTTAATTTCCTGTACAGTAAAACAGCTTGTAAAATAACAGTATTTTTCAAAATAAATTTCTAGAAACGAAAAAAAAATAAATATGAATAATTAATTACGCCATGCGTTTTACATATATTTTGTATATTTTATTTTATATTCGGAAAAAGTTAAATTTATTGTCGGAGCACAGCTCCGGCTTCCCTGCAAAAATTACACTTATTGTTAACACGATAGCGTCCAAAATATTTGACGCATCGACACAAAAAATGAGCTGGACATTGGTAGGGCCAAAATCTCGGCGCGTATTGAAAATCATAAATGTTCGTCAACCCTAACAGCATGAAATGTCGGCTCAAAAAATTCCCATAGGGATAACATTGCGAGTTTAATTCTATATATTTGAAAGATAAGGCTTTCTTTTTTAAGTCATGTACCTTGACCTTTTTTTTGAACCAATTTTAATAATTCTTTTTTTTATGAAAGCTGTTTCTTTGTAGATGTGCCCGCACTATCTATTTTTTTTAAATATTCCCATTTTTATATTTAAATTTAAAATTTAAAAAAATTCTATGAATTTGTTTTAAAATGGTAGCATTTGGATTACTTCCATTGTTTTAAAGAAAGGAAAAATAATAAGGTTTGCTTATCTTTATTGATGCCATTTTCTCATAAAATTCAAAATAAACTTTCTGAAAAAATGTAACAGAAAATGACGTCATGCTTTAATAAAATACTCATGTTTTCCGCAAAAAGCTGTTATAATTCAATTATTTTTCATTAATTGAGTTTGAGACGCTTGGTGAAATGCTTGAATGAGGCAACATGACATCATATTTAAATGAAAACGATCATTTTCTTTGATAAAAGTAAATATTTTACTACGAACACCTCTAAAAGATATAAATTTCTGGAATTTTACTCGCCAATTCAGAGATTAGAATCGCAAGTCAAGAGTGCGAATGTTCCACATGCAAAGTCGTAGTTGACAAACTTGAATTCAAGTTTAGAAATATATGTATTAATCACATATTAATCACATATTAATACATTGTAATATTTTTGAAATGGTGAATGTAAATATAAGAGATGCGTATGCAAATTATGAGACGGTGAAAATAACATAAAGTTTATATTTTACGCGAAAAATAATTCCATAATTAACTTAAGGTGAAATCCTTTTTAAAATTTTCAATCGGCAATTTTAAACGGCACAGATGTCATATATTGGCGCGACATATTGGCGCGATTTTTTTCTGAGCTCCCTGTCACATACGCAACATGTACTTAACTGGTGCCAAAGTGTCGTTATTTTGCTTGATATGGTAACCCGGATGTTATTGTTTGTACTGTTGAAGTTTTCCCCGAATTGGCGTGGGAAAAAAAATCGCGCCAATATGGGGCATGACATCTGTGCCTATGTGCATATGTATATGACATCTGTGCCTTTTAAACATAACAGCCTCCATGGGTAATTTCATCAAAATTTCATATCTTGATTAGGTATAATAAATAATGCAGCTTAATTTTTTAATATTTTGAACAGTCGAAGTGTGTGGAATTAGTATTTTAGTAACTTTAAGTTAAAAATAATATTTGTTTTAAGACACTAAGTAGTAACCTATGTATGAGTTCGTTTTTAAACAATTTCTTTCGTCGAAATTCGACGAGATTCATCCCGTTATTACTTAAAACAATATCTCCACTGCTGTAAATTATGCATTTTAACCTCATACGGATCATTATGGAGTCGAATGTTGAAGTCGATGTTCATACATTGGTGACCTGAGATATAGATTGACCCCCTCCCCCCCCCCTCTTTAAGAAGTTTTACGTTCTACGTATGTAACAACCACTATTTTTTTTCGAACTTTTCATTCTGTGTAAGCTTCCTAACCGATGCAATTCATTTTGAATTTTAAATTAAGAGAAACGAAAAGAAAATCGAATACGGAAAATAGTATTTCGGACATTAGTCGAATGGCTACGAGTGATACTCAAAGAAATCGAGAAAAATATAATGTCATGTATGCATTACTTATATGTATGTATTCTTGTGTATGTATGTTTGTATTCTGACGAATGTATGCTTCTATTGGGAAATTTTCATAATCGGGTTTGTAGACAAATTCATAATTTACTGAGCATAGTTTGATGCGCAAATTTAACAATTTGGTAGCTGTTCCAATTACTGACGATTACTCAATTTTTTTTTAATTCATCGTAAGTGAATATATTTCAACTGAAATGCAAGTGAACATTCTGAAGTAAATGAGATAAGTATTTTTTGTCAAGATGTACACTAGAAAACAGAAATATGTAGATTACAAAATAAAAAATTCCTGTACGGGTTGGGAAAGGTAGCTGCCCTATTTCTTGGTTTTAAGATTTTAGCTAATTTTACTGGAGAACACGAAGTTAAAATGCGAAATACCCGGTTAGAGATGAATCATCAGTACTGAATTTCAATGGAAATTTCGCCAAATTAGTCAGATACAGCCAAATTGGCTTAATTTGTGACGACATATTTTTGGTCGCCAAATTTGGCTATATTTCGTCCAAATGTCGCGAAGCTTAGCGATAAATGCGACGTTAATGTATATGACTATGTTCGCTTGCGCTTATGATTGGAGAAATGGATACAACAATGAAAGATAATTCGTGAGAAATCATGTTCACTAAAAGTCATAAATTAATCCCTGATTTTTTTTTATCTGCTGCCTACATTTAGTGTACATTTTAAGAAATATACATATTTTATATGTGCAACATTATACACGGAAGTTTCGAAAATGACGGTTAAAAGAAAGTAATTCAAATGTATAGAGTTATTCAGCTTAATTCTAAGTGGAAAAGTCGCATAAAAATAAACCAGGTGCTTCCTAATATTTTCATAATAACGATCTAACAACATAGATGAATAAAGGTATCAAGTTTGATAGAGGAGTATAGCAGACTATGAGTGTGTGTTACATACGTGTTACAAACCTTTACCTGTTGCCATATGAAATAAGTGTGGGCTGTGCCGGACGAGTAAGTCTTTGAAGGGGCTTTGAAGTTTCCTGCCCCTAACTCGATGGATGAAGTTCTCAAAGATCGGAGCTAAATTTAAAAAAAAATGAAATCTCTCAAATGCATCCGGGGGTAATTCTTTATCTTTACCGTAGATTCTCTTATCCTATGGTTTATCTTTACTTTTAACATTTCTGAATTATTATAAAGAACAACAAATTATGTTGCCTTCAGTTATGCACTGAACAGCATTTGTCTTTGCAAACAAAAGTTATAAATTTCCCTAAATAAACTTTTATTATTGGGAAAGGAAGAGCTGTAAAATGTACAAAATTCAAAGAAATTGCTAAAACAATCATAGAGCAGTTAGGATCAGAAGCTATCATTCTTTTGGCACTAACAGGTACTGCTGCATTTAATTTCAAAAACAATGTAACTCACTCAGTGCTTAAAGAACGAACGTGTTTTAAGTAGTTCGCTAATTTAAAAAGTCAGCAATACATCTACAGCTTAGAATGGATAGAGTTATTTCTCATTATTGACGATTTTTCAATGATAGGATGTCGTATTATGGCTGACCTTGAACACAGATATCGCGAAGGTAAAATAGATAGCATTTAGCCTTTTAGAGGCTTATTTGTTTAAATCCTTGGACGTATTAGGTAGTTACATCGCGTAAAAGACATCCCTCTATATAAGAGACATTCTTTAAAAGTCATTTCGATTCTTCGCTTATAAAAAATGCTTAGAGCTTTTAAAAAATGTTTCATATTAACAAACTCTTTGAGACAAAACGACGATCAGCAGACACAGTTCCGAAAGACTCTGAACTCACTTTGCGTGAGTCAAGTTTTTGACTACCCCTCACCCCTTATGCAACGACGCAAAGATATACTGCTTTCGGCTAACTTGAATGATTTGAAGGGGCCATATGTCTTTTTTTCAAAACCAAGCAAGCTAAAGAATATAATCAAGAAGTACTTCTTAAATCAAAGCGGGGACCAATAAACAAGAAATTTAGCAGATCACAATGATTAAATAGTAAGATGGGGTGAAGATGATCACGCGTCTGGACATCAGTCTAGACTTTCCTCAGCAGCTGGATGCAGGGTTATGCATTATGCTACATACCAATATCTGAACGTAGTGAGAATTGGCAAACATAAGTACGATAAAAGATATTGCCTATGGCCCACGTTTTCAATCTAGAGGTTTGCCACAGGCCTTAATAGTTCATTTTGTTGAATATCATGAGCCATTTCTAACTCTAATTGTTTTTTTTTTTTAATCAAACCTATTTGTAAATATTGGAAAAAGAAAAAGCCTCATTCACACGAAGTTAGTTACCTTTAACTGTTGAATACCTTGCCACCATACATAGATCCTCGAGTTTAACATTGTCAAAAACTGCTGTGGATATCCATGTAAAGGTGTTGTCACATAAAACAACTTATGTCTTTTTTACTGTAGTTTGTCATTTAGCGAAAGTTTTAATGGAAGCAATCTTCGCTAAGGACAGGCTTTACCCAAATTAGAAGTATGGGAGCACTTGCTGAGAGATTAGAATTTGTGCATTACCCGAGACAACTGACGACTGAGTTAAAGACTTTAAAATGAGGTATCAACGATTGTTATTTCAAACTTACTTTTATACTATTAACAGCAATCTAGAAAATAAAACATTTTTTTAAAATAATATATCTTTTAAGTTTACGCGCCTCCATGCTCCGACATTTCGGCCTGACGGATACAAGTTTAAAAAATGTACAAGTAGCCAAATTTATTTTTTAAGAATTACTTAAAATAATTAAACACTAGCAGAAAAAATTATTACTGAAAATATGCAAGTGTTTTCATTTATTATAATAAAGCATTGCTTTATTACAAAACTCCGTCCCTTCCCATGCCCACACACAAACAAATCTTTGCTTTCTCCACCTGTATATTAATTATCTGCCATTTCCGCTGATAAGAATAATTTATAAATAACAAACCAATTTCCTGGATTATAGAATACAGGAGGAAAACATTTTCTTATAATTGAAATCTCTACATTTAATACATTTTTCTAGATTGGCCACTAATAACTAAAAAAAAAACATTTTTATATTAAAAACATCAATTATGTATTCAAATAAAGTTTTAAAATTCAATAGAGATACTTTCATATTAGTAACATTCCAAGAGTTAATAGTCGAAAAAATCGCCAAATATTTTACTACCTACAACAGGTTTTTTTATTATTATTATTCAAATAGTTTCAGTAGTAGGCTAAGCGAGCAGTTTGAATACATGTCTATTAAATTTGTGTTTTATTTATGTACATTTTTTGATGAAGTTTTTAATTTTGTTGTGAAATATTAGCCGGAAACAAACACTGAATTGTTTTTATTGTTTGAAGTGGAAAGTTTTAATTTTAACATATGTTTTTTCACACTGTGAGTTTACAATATGGTAGGGTTTTTTGTCACATAATGAGACGTACGTTACATGCAGTGACATAACAGTGACGTCACAATTTTTTTTAATTGCAAGAAAAATATTTTTTACAGTAAATAACATATTTTGAAGAATTTTTGTAATTTTTAAAAGATTTCTAAGAAGTTCACATATCAGTCACAATGTGACATCGCTGAGTGGTGGCATTTTGTTCACAGTTGTGACGTGACCACAGTGATTTACAGTGACGTCACTGTGACCATGTGCTATGAGGGAACTAACGCTACAAATTTCCCATTTCTCAAAATTTAACTTTTTCACTATGCCAATTTTTAGAAGGAATTCTTTTTTATTTTAAAATAGGTTTATGCTTATTACAGTTATTCGAGATAAGCCCTAATAAGATTTAAGAGCTAATGAAAACTAAGCATACTTTGATTTTAAATAAAAAAGTTTATATAATGATATCATAGGGATCAGAATTTAATAATGGCATTCCTTGTATATGCTTTTATTCATAAAGCGTAATCCCCCCAAAAAATCTTAAGATGTATTAAATTGAAAGTTCTTTAAAATATAATTTTAAGTGATCGAAACGAATAACAATGAATAATATCATTATTTTTCCTCTATTTCCGAATTAATTGTTAAAGACTATAATTCGCTAGATAAGCAGCTTATTTTGATATATAAATATAAGTCGTATTGTTTACGTCATGTTTAATATAAATAAGTACAGCTTACTATACACAGTAGTAATATACTGGTATTAGTAAATTTCGATTTGTCTTTTAATTAGATCCGTCCTTAAATCAGATAATAATTCTTTTGAAATCTGCAGGGAAATATTACTAATCTCCAACTTCTTAATATTGTAGAGAGAAATTCATATAATCCTGTTAATACTTTAATGTTAGAAATGAATTTTGAGCATTTTAATTAAAACAAATTTAATTAATAAATATTTCTCAAATCGTTCAAAAGAAATCAAAATATGTCACATAACGGTGTACAAAATGGTTTCTGTAAATATTATGTTAAATATTTTTAATATTCTTTTTCGCATGTTAATCAATTCGGTTAAAAATTAACATGTGTGGAAGATTATGCACCGAACATAAATTATAAAGCACTTTCCAATACTTACACAATATTTTGAAGAAATTCCTTTTTTTCAGACAATGAAAGGAGATATCGAAATAAACAATTTAAATAAGATGTACCACAAACGATTTTTATTTCATAGACCATAATGTAACTGAATTTGTTTCTATGTAAACGAATTATAAATGCTATTTCCAATAGCTAGAAATGTATAGTGAATTTCATTAACATATAAAAATTACATGCCAATCCAAACATATTTACGCTAGGTAGAACACGAACAGACGAGCAGAAAAGCCCAATTTATAAACACTTTTACACAATATTGAAAAGTGTCAAAAAATTATCTTGAAAACGAGAGGTTAATTATTTTCGATTGCCAATAAACAGTTAAAATATACTTCATTGTAATTACGTGGTTTTTGCGTTATAAAATATTGAATTTAAACCACTTGTAAACTATATTAAATGTGGCTTAGTTATCATTAAAAAAAGTATACCGAAAATGGAAAATAGTATAAATATATTTTTTTCATGAAAACATTTTTAAATCTTTGTTTGCTATTCTACAAGGAATGTACGTCTGAAGCGTATAACAAAACTCTTACTTTCATTATATTTAAATGAAAATCACATTAAAAGGGATTTATTTTTGAACAGATATCTGAATAAGCAATTTAAATAAAATGCACCGCAAACTATTTTTACTCCATAGACCATGTAACTGAATTTGTTTCTGTGTAAACGAATTATAAATTCTGTGCTCTTTATTTTCATGTCTAGCAATCTATAGTGAACCTCTTTAACAATTCAATGCTCATCTGAACATATTACAGTGCGCAGCAAAAGTTTAGACAATGTTCGATTATGCTTCTGTACCGAGAAGTATGTAACGAATTGTTGTAACTTAACTGTCATATATTACTGTGGGTTTATCCTTTATTCACAAACAATAAATTTTAAATTATACACATTACATAATATACAATGACAAAAAACAAAATTAACATTGTGGCAAAAGTATAGACTTCATAGACAGACTTCAAGAATATAGTTTTTCAAGTCTTAAACACCACATTGATCGCCTAGATAACTGGGATATTTACCAAATCTCTTACCAGTGTGGTCTATCTTATATTGGGCAGACTAAACGTGTTCTTAGATTTCGTTTAAAAGAGCATGAAGGTTATATTAAAAATCAGGAGCTTAAACGTTCTTCTATTGCTCAACATTGTTGGTCTTTTCAACATACGTTCAATTTCCCCTCAGCCATCATTGTCCAGAAATGTTCTTCTAACGATGATCTTGATTTTTGGGAAGCTTACCACATAATTAAAAATTCTTACTCTTTAGTCAATGAATTATCTAGTACTTCTAATTTTCCAAGTATTTGGAAAGCATTAATTTAATTTCCTCTTTTTTGGTTTCTTTTTCTCTCGTTCTCCGGTAAATGTCGCTACTTATCCACTCAGTCGTTTTCATCTGCTTCTGTCTCATTGGTTGTTTTAAGCGCATTCACTACCCGTATCGGGTATATAAGCCGGCGCGTCTCTGTCATTTTGTCCTTGCTTTTTCTTGCACGCTGTGTCTTGCTCTATCTTGCTCTGAAAAAGAATCTCGCTAGTAGATTTGAAACAGCTGTTTGCAGCTTTTCACGTATTATTTGTGCATTTTTAAACATTGTTTTCTGCTTTTTAATATAGACAGTCTGTCTATTTACAGAAAAATAACCATGAATTAAAATCAAACTGCACTTACATTGTGTGCTATTAGTGCAGAAATGTGACTTTCCATCGAATTAACTAAATCCTGCTTCACTTGGGGATATATTTCGTACCAAACGCATTCAACAGCAGCTTGAAGTTCATTAACAGAGGAGTATTTTCAAAAAATTGCGTAAACCTTACAAGACACAATAATTGGGTTCAGATCAGAGATACACGCTGGCCTGTCGAGAATAATAATATTTTGAGTGTTAAACCAAGTTTTGGATTTGTCAGCAACATGATTGCATGCATTATCTTGCTGAAATATGTACTATGGACTAGGCTAAAAGTTCTCCAAAGGGTTATAAATTGTTCTCCAATATATGTATTTAGTCTTGCGCTACTTGGCGACAATTGAGGAACTCCAGAGATGCAAACATTAAAACAAAGTGAGGCCCAAATCATTAAAGAGTCAACTCCTTGTTCTCGACTAAAGAAAGTCCGATGCTCTTTACGCAAGTTGTGCCAATAGTATGCCCACCTATCTGGGTCATCCAAATTCTACTTTTTTTTCGTCACTGAATATCATAGTACACCACTTGGGTCATATGACGTATGTTTGTGAGCCCACTGCATTCTCGCCAATTTTTTGTGAGATTTCAAGGCTAGTTGTATTACCATTTTCATGTAAACTAATTTACATCTTTTTTTTAATTCATCTACGAATCGTATCTGTTGACACATAAAGCTCTCACTCACTTTTAATGCGACTAACAATCATTATTTTTCTAGATGCCAGTTTATGGTTCCTTCTACCATCCCGTTTTCTGACCCCACGAGACCTTCCAGATCTATATTTTGCTTTGAAAGAGTTACCCTTAGACAGTACTTGATAGACAGATTTCTTTGGTTTTAGTAGCTTAGTAGATAGGGAGCTTAAATTTCTGCAATAGTCTTCCTTTTTTATTTCAGCTTCCATGCTGCAATTACTTCATCTGATTGAAAATTTCTAGCTCGCAGCATCTTCACTAACCGATGCTATCGCGAGGTGTGCTTAAATACTTCATGCATGTGACGTCATAAGCAGGGCTTAATTTGCGCCGGAGCCCACCAGAGCCCGGCTCCGGTACTTCTCTGTTTTTAGTAAATATTTAAATATTGTTCGGAATTCACCGGAGCTCATAAATACAGGGCTCCGGAGCCCAGTGCAATAGCGCTTCCGAAAAACCGAAGCTTAAATTACCTTTTCCTTTCCTTCCCATCTCCAAGCTTTTGCATTATTTTTATCAAAACACTTATATGTGACGTAATGTGTCACACACGTAGGAGATGGAGATAAAACGTACTCAATTTTTATATCGGTTTTTAGGCTTAGACTGACTCGAGCTCAATCTTATTTATTCATGTATTGAAAAAAAATCCTCTTTTAAAATTACGTATTATATTTCACTTCAAATCATTTTAATGCTATTTTGATCAGAATGAAGGGGAAACAGAAATCGTGTTTTTCTATTCCAAATTTATATCGGCGACGTGTTGATACGGCGCCACTCAAGAGTGTGAACAATAATTTTGCTTTCAGTTCGATTTTCTTTTGTGACAGTAGGATAATTTTTTATTGGCTGGGTTTTCTTTTTATTATTTCGATATCTAACCTGAAAAGAATATTTTCTGTTTTATCCAACAAGCATCTGCTTGACGTTTTGTCTGTTCGAGGCTTTTTGTCTTCTATTGCGTACGAGTATAAAAATCACGTTAGTGATTTTTCTATTTATTTTGTATCATGAACGGTACCCACGCTAAGGCTCTGTGCACCTATACGAAGTCACTTTCCTTTGTAAGTAGATATAATTAACATGTATTGTTATTCTGATAGAAAGAAATCGAGCAGCGTTTCCCCTTTTTCTATAAAAGCATAGATTCTTTCCGATAACGTTGTCAAATTTTTAATTTTATCTGATTTTCAGGGACTCACCGCAAAAGATTGTTATGCGGAAGGAAATGATTATAGTTTAAGATATGCACCTTTTACAGGAAATTGTAAAACATTGTTCCATTCTTCAGCATATAAATATTCATTTCTGTAAATTTCATTCATTTTTTCTTAAAAATGCATAGCTGCGAACTATACCTTTTTGTGTTAACACCATTTCCTAATCATAATCGTTACCCTATTTAATCGCAGAATACTGCAATTAATTAACATAAAAAATAGGCACGGATTTTTACTATTCTGAAGAAGTGATAACTAAAGAGTGGAATAGTTGACAGCTAAGTATATGCTGATAGATATACAGTAAACTCCCGACTATCCGGTCTAATGTGGCGGAAGGGTAGGCCGGATAACAAAAAAGCCGGATAGGCCGGAGTTCCATAAATATTTACTCATTTCCTGGACCCCCCTCCTCATTATATTAAAAACACATGTCACACATTCTAAGATAAATTTTATACATACAGTACATACAGTTTCAAAATAAGAAAAACATTAACGTAAAACGTAAGCCTAATTCTTAAAAAATTAGTAAATCTTTTTTTATTGCTTGTTAATAAATGATTGCACAAATATGAAAAGTTAAGCATAAGATAAAAGAGTCAAAGATTAGTTTTTAGTTTTTGAGAAAGTAATTGATAGATGACTGTCTCTGATATTGCATTGTGTAATCCCTTCTTGCTCCTTCTTGTCGTGTGTTAGCACTTTCCTTTGGAAAAGAACATGCCTGTCTCTGCTGCTTGCACCATTCCTCATTTTTTTTACTAGGCCGGATAGTACGGAGAGCCGGATAGTCGGGAGTTTACTGTATTTAAAATTTTTATTTTGCTAAAGAATAAAAAAAATGCTTTAAATTTTGCAATTAATGTACGAAATATAAATATGCAGATTACATTGGCAGGGGTTGAGGGGGGTGGGGGTGGAACGGTACAGTTGTTGTACCGGTAGCGCAGAATATTAGGGCTCCGGAACTTTTTTTGTTAGAATTTAAGCCCTGGTCATAAGTTTGAAATTTGCTTTTTTTTTCCGTAAACGGTTCATCAAGAAAGTGTCTAAACTTTTGCAATATGCAAATTTTACTTTTTTTCAGTTAAATTAAATAATATCCTACAATAAAACCGTTATTTCCGTACTAAAATGTTTAAAATATATTTAAAAATAAGTACAGTCATTTGTATAACTCAAGTGTTCGTATTTTTTATTTAAAGGTTAAATATCACCAGTGCCTAAACTTTTGCTGAGGACTGTAGTAAGAATACGGTACTTATGGGCAGACAAACCAAATTTATAAACACTTTTCCACAATATTGTAAAGTGAAAAAAAAATGCTCTTGAAAACGAAAGGTGAAATATTTTCGATTACCAATAAATAGTTAATAAATACTTGATTGTAATTACTTTGTTTTTGCGTGGTAAAATTTAAAAATAGATACAGAATTTAAACCACTAGTAAACTATGTTAAATGAGGCTTTCGAATTATAAAGAAAAAAAATCATGAATAAAATGAAAAAAAAAGTGGCTATTTAGATTTTTTCATTAAAATTTTTTAAATCTTTGTTTATTATTCCGCACGGGTTTACATCTGAAATGTGTAACAAAAATAATTTTATGATATTTACATGAAAATCACATAAAAATGGAATTATTTTTAAATAATATAACCCACGCTGAAATTCTTTTTTGATATTTTAATTTAAAAAAAATAGTTATTCTAATTTTTAAAAAAATATATTGCAACTAATTTAAATCATCAGTTTTTGTATGTTCACATAAGACCTTTCGAAAAAGAAAATTTACTAACTACAAATTTCTCACTTAATAATTAAAGTTTACTCAAACTAAAGCTTTATACTAACCTTCGCGTGATTGTCATTAATATATCCTTTATAATCTGAGTGTTTTTATATTAATGTTGGAACATTTACGTTGGGATATGTTCTATTAAATCACTCAAGGTGGATGGTTTCGCATAGAGATAACATTTACAGAACATTAAACGTGAAGGGATATTTCCTCGTGTATTATTCATAGCATACGTAAGTGCATCTTGAAATGGTATCGATTGCCGACAACACGTGCTAATCTGATGAATTGTTAGATCTTCGTAAATCGTTTTATTTTCAAGTGAATAATTGTGTGTAATTGCAAATTAAGAGTAAATTGCATAGATTTTTTCAAAAGTTTAGCGGCAAGAAAATTAGGATAGGGTATTTAGTTTTTCAGGTATATTGTACGTATGAAATTAAATATTTCACAAACATTTTTTTCATTTTCATCTACAGATCTAATGAATTGTGATATCAATGCTTATAGCCAAATTTGGGCTATGTGAGGGGAGATGAGAGTGGCCGCTAATATTCAAATTTCACACACAGAAATTGTCTACTTTTCCTGAATAACACGTGCTGAGGTCCCACTTTTCAAAACGTAAATAACAGGATTATAATGATCATTCAAGACTGTCCAGACCGTTCTTGTACTTCTTTGCTCTATTAACAACATCAGGACCTGGATTTGTAACGATAACGTAATGTTTATAGACAATCACTTAATAGCTATAGGTCTTTATCTTGTGATAGAAGACATGCAAGACGACCGATGTTTTAAACCAAAAAAGTTCCACTGCGTGCTTTAGAAAACCATTTTAAAACAAAACTCAGTTTCATCTGAGAAATATTCAATATTTAATCATAGAAACTCCAGAAGAATTCTATACGATATATATATATATATATATATATACACTGAAACAATTGAAACATATTTTTCAAAAAGGAAATACTATTAAAGACCCAGGGTTGCTTGGCGTATTCCCAATCTTCGATCAGAGATTAACAAGGTATCTGCTTTATTTAAAAAAGTGAAGTTACTACCAACCACTGAAGCAGATTTGATAAATTTCAAGAAGTAAAGAGCTCACTATAAAAAGAGTAATAAACAAACAAAGCTGGAATTTTGAACATAAATGTGTCAGAAGTCTTTACAGTAAAGTAAAAAAAAAAAATTCATTCAGTAAATATTTAAATAAAGCAGTGCATGCCCTAACAGAGGTAAAAACTCCATTACACCATTCTGGATTAACAACCTCAAGTGATCTAATTGGTAAATTATTTGGAATTTCAGAAACTAAATTAAATAAGAGACAATACATAAAATAAGATGTTCAGAAACCGTTTACATATACAGTTACGAAAGGAAACATTTTCATTTAATATGAATAAGGCTCAATGTCCGGATACTTCGAGCTATCTCATAATGAGAGATTTAATTACACGAATTCCTGAACATTTACAAGATATGTATAGTTGTGTTCAAAGATCCGACTACTTTCCGAAATCATGGAAAACAGGTGAACTATTATTTTTGATGATACACTCCCCTGTCTTTGGCACTGTTTCAACAAAGGATTCTCAATAGAAACAGCATTACAATAAGCGTAAAACTGAATAAAAATAATTTGTACTACATCTCATTAATATCCATTAATTTTTAAAGAGCCTTTTCACAAAGGATGAACTAAATCTATTCGCTATTTACTCTTGGTTTACTCAAACTTTAATAAATAGAATTTCCTCTTTTCTCAAACAACATACTGCACTATTGGATTAGCTTTCGCCAGAAGTCTTTCATAACTTTTCTAAACGTTCCTCAGAAAGGTCCTGCTTTAGTCCGTTTATATAACTCGCATTTTTAGAATCACTTTTAAGAAGATGCATAGGGAATAATTTCACATTAATAGTCCATACGGATTACATTCTTCTGATAGTATGGGCTCGACTAAGAGCCGCCCCTCAAAGTAATGACATGGATGCCTTATGTATCATTGAACAATGGGCTCAGGAGAACCAAATTAGTACCTCAATCGATAAATGTTCAGATCTAACTTATAGCAATCCAAAAATTCTTAAACAACCTCATCTTTTTTAAGACAATTTGAAAAATCAGAAAGAGGTGGGCAGAAAGATGTGAATTGTGAAAAAGTTCAAATACTAGGGTGAACTCGTGACCCATGCTTGTCATGTCATCCAATTTTAAAACACAAACGATTAAAAATACAGAACATAACACAAAGCTTCTATAAATTCTTATCCATTTCCATAAGATTGCCATCAAGATTTTTTATTATATGGTATAAGTCCACCCTTCAAAGAAGGCATATCCTATGCATGCTTATGTTTTTCCTAATATGTGGCTCTCTCATGGTTTGAGAAATTTCATTGAAACATCCTGTACTTCTCTTTATTACAAGAAATAATAAAAAAAGAAATTCTACAGTATTCTTCCAACTATTAGTCAGTCCAAGACCATTAGATCTTCAAATAAATCAACCTCAAAGTGCTCTGCAGTGGCCAAAATACACTTTCGAGAAAGTTTGTACAGTTTCTTGAAAATGTTAGCAAAGACTTATTTTGTAATGCGATTGATTGAATTGAAGCGATGATGACACATGTTATTGTATGGCTGATACATCAGTAAAATTGTGATTTTCAGGACTTAAGTCGGTGGAACAACAAAAAAGTCCGCAGTCACCAGACCAGTGGGGGGTGTTGCTAGTCGTCTGATAATAGTTATGATATGCTTAGCCAAGAAGTTGCGCACATGAATCAATATGTGCGTACTAGTTATACAAAAATACTTCCTCACAGATTCTGCTCCATACAATTGCACCAACATAGCATGAATCTCAATCATTATTGTCTTGAATTTCTAACAAATCTTGAAATACGTTGTTGTATTATATTGTGAACTCACACTCACTACTCAAATAGTTAAAGTACCTAAGTCTATTGCAGATAATATGTTTGACGTTATATTGTAATTAAGACTATTTGCGCTTGAACGCATTTGTGTTTGTTGTAAGAACTCATACTCACTATTCAAATAGTTAACTACTGAAGTCTACTGCAGCGTAATGTGTTTGACGTTATATGGCAATTGAAACTATTCGCGCTTGAACGCATTTGTAGTTTACTTTGGCGTTTAGAAAAAGTTTTGAACTTTTTAGACGTACTTTGGATGAAGAGAGACGAAAAAGTAAAATAAACTATTTCATACCAACCTATGAAGCTTTTCCAGTGTACTGCTAACAACTTGGCGAAACGAGCGGCCGTATAATGCGTACAAAATTCATGAACTTTGATATCAGTATTATACAATAAAAATTTTTGCCTTATTTTATTACATTCAATCTATTAAATGAGATAAAAAATACAATATGAATATAGTGGTATTCAAAAATTAAAAGAAGCTTATTTGATGCTTCATCTCAAAAGGATTTTAAAAAATACTTCGTGCCTTTTCATAATTTACAAACATTTCTCGGAAACGAAATATAATTTTTTTTTTTTTTTTTTTGAAAGATAAAAAAAAAAGTAATTTTATATATTCAACTTTGATGTTTTCTATCACAAATAAGAAAAAGAATAATATATTCTATGTAAATTGCGTGCAGATATTTTCTAATTCCTTTTAATAGAAAAATTTCATTTATCATAAAAATGTAATTATAAGGTATGCCATTTAATTTTCAACATTTAATTTATATTTTACATGAGATTAATTAAATACATAAAGCTCAGAGGCAAAATAATTTCAAATTTCTTTAATGGAATTAATTAATTTTTAAGAAAAGACTACTGAATATATATATATATATATATACACTTTTAAATTATTAAAATAACAAAAATAATTATTTCGATGACATAATTCTATTTGTTAAATTGGTAAGTTATTTCTTTTCCATTAAAATAGAGTATTCTGAAAAAAGAAAAATATATCTGGCATCGACGCCTGTGTGTATTGTGATATCGGAAATAATATGGGAAACCACAAAAAAAAATATTTTTCAGTTATGACACTCCTTAATTATATTAATTAATTTTATTTTTTACTAACTAACCCGCCCGGCGTTGCCTGGGACCGTGATGAATGAACCTTAAATAAACCTGAAAATTGTATTATTTTATATCTTTAACTCCATTTTGTCTGAATTTATTATTAATTAGAAGATATTGAATTGAAAGTATATGCCATTTGATTTTTTTTTCTGTGTAGTTCGATTTTTGGAGTCTGTGCTTAACGAAAACGAGCGAAACCGCGACGAAATATTTAGGTTTTTACTGATTTCTGTGACATTTTCACACATTTAATTTAGTAAAAAATATTTATACCGTCGAAGTTTGAAAAAAATTTTAGGTTATGTAAATCTTGTCTACTGAGCTGGTCTGAAAGGATTGTCTTCAAATAAAGAAGTTTAATTACTTTTAGCGTAGAAAAAACATCGTCTCCGTGACACGCAAAATGACCTGAGTTCGTCGGTTTATTCAAAAGGTTAAAATAAATGTTACAATTCAATTTTTTTTAAATCGATTACACCACCGATTAGCAAAAGGCTTAAGCTTTAAGAACATGTTCTTACTTGTCGATATCTTTAAATTGCACCCTGGAGGGGCGTTGCAATGAGGGAGAAAAACGGTTTTCGGAAAAAGCTCAGCCTTTTTTCTCTTTAGCAAGGACAGAGATGAGTTTTTAATGAGAGTGAGTTGCTATTTTTAATTAATAACTCTACTAATTGTTATAATTTTAAAATTCTTAGTCTCAGATGCATCAGGAGACACTTTGTACTAGCCTCACTAAAATTTTCAGCCTCGAACGTCCCGTAGATTTTGATAGTCACCGCACACAGACAGAGCGAAACTTTATTTTATTAGTATAGATAATATTTTTTTCGTATTTATACTTGCGTTATGTAAGCGTAAAAAATTGTAAGGGTCTTTTATTTTAAATTGATAGTGCATTTAACTTGTTAACATATGTGCGGACTATCAGGAAAATAATGCCATTTTCAAGAACTATTCTCTATTCTTATGATAACTCAATCATCATTGCGTTATAATCTATAAATACATAAGAAAAACACACAATTAGTTTTCCCATGTTTAAAATAACTTATATTATAATACGAGCAAAATTGTGTGTGCGTGCGTGTGTGTGTATGTATGTAAATTTTATCTTAAAAACGGCTCTAACGATTTTGTTTAAATTTTGTATCCTACCATTTTCGGGCGCAAGAAGATCATTGGGCTAGGTCACACGATCGAGAAAATTAGATTAGCGGATCATTATGGGTCAGAGTCAAGCTAATTATATCTAAAAAAAGGCTGAAAGGATTTCGACTAAGTTTTGTATCACGTTTTTAAGCACGAAAACACTATTGGGCTAGGCCACATATTCCAGAAATTTCGATTATTGGGTCACTTTTGAGTCACTACTGGTCAAGCTAATTTAATCTAAAAAATCAAACGATTTTGAATAAATAAATTTTGTTGGCCCCATTTCGCCGAATTTGGTTGCATTTGACGAAATGTTTGCGACATTGGCGAGATTTGGACGGAAAGTCCACCTTCACCCAATGCTTGCTTGGCTTAAATGTATGCTTGGTGCCAAATGAAAGAAAATCGACAAGTTTGCACGTTTTTGCCAAATTTTACGACATTTGGCAGCAAAGTTGACTTTCACAATCTGAAGGAATTGCTTTAAAATTCTCAGTAGGATCCAATTTACATAATTCAACCGATGTGAGTTCATAGAACGTTCTTGAAAAACAGTGACGTTGTTCCGCACAACGAATATCTGCTTAACCCTTTAAGACCGGGAGTTTTTTGGTAGAAATTGAAAGTTTGGGTGGTTTCCCCTTATCGATAGAACCGTATTTGATTGAAAAAAAAATAAAAAAAAAACACCCGATGTCAGGATATGCCATAGGAGGACCTGCAAAATTATGTGGGTTCGGTCTTAATGCAGCCGTTTTTGGGCTAAATCTACACAATCTTGTAGTTTGGGATTATATGTGCAAATATCTAAAGATAAAAGTTTAAGCAAAAAAGTTGTTGTTTATTGAGATAATTTTCATCAGCCACAATGAAAATGTTTGAAACAATTCTTGTTTTTAGACAGACTATTATAATATCATTTTCTGAGACGTTTTCTCAATGCTCACATTCCTCTTAAGACCTGTTGACAAATGATATGTCCTTCACTCCGTTTGGATTGTGCCTGATCCTCCAAATTTCTTTTTTTTTCCAGCAGCGGTATTTTGTTGAAATACCGATCGAAATGCATAAAACTAGGTCTGAACCAGAATAAGGACTACAGCTGGTCCTAAGCCTAGATCCTTGTGGACCAGGCCTGTACTTTCCCACTGGTATACTACAAAGTTTAAAACTATCCCAGGTGATACTGTTACAACAGGGTGTGGTTTGTTTTTTATATACTGCTTTACAGAAGCAATTCCTAAAAAAAGGAATCGTCTGCTCATCAATGGAAAATTTTCCCTGATGTCCTGATAAATTCAAGCAGACACTACGGCATCTGTCGAGCATTTGCTGAATTTTCAGTAATTTATTATTTATTCCTGGTGGTTTACTTGCTGTGTTGACAAAATGGAAACAATTTATCAAACTTAAAAATCTGTCTCGTGATATGCATATAAGTCATATAAAACTTATAAATCATATATGACATCTATAATTCAGAGCAGAAACATACAGTTCTTTACATGGGCATATTACGTATCTAATACTATCAATTTTAAATAGAAATCATGATTAGTTCAAACCGATTAATTTAAAATTTATCCACTTTAAAAATGTAATTAATAAAAAATAAATTTCAAAAAACATAAGTTTAAAAAAATCACTTAAAAATAAAATTTTATGTATTAGGAATTTTATCCATTTTGGGAGTGGTAAATGCCGGACCCGCACAATTGTGTTGGTCATTTGTTTTTCAAAATTTGTAAAGCCTAATTAAATTTATCAAAGGCAAAATGAATTAAAATCATGAATAAAGTACATGAAAAGAAAAATTAAATCCAAGCAAACACTAAAAATCACATTTAAAAGAAATTACGACAGTAC
Source organism: Maratus speciosus (assembly GCA_963932465.1). Lineage (NCBI taxonomy): Eukaryota > Metazoa > Arthropoda > Arachnida > Araneae > Salticidae > Maratus > Maratus speciosus. The sequence goes on along the minus strand of OZ010788.1, from coordinate 363,782,097 downwards.
ATACTTTTTGTATATTGCTGTCAGATGATATAGTCTTTTTAAAAGCAGAAAATCTAACCATGTATTGTAGTTGGCGCCCCCTAGTTGTGTCTTATCAAAACTTCTGAATCCAATTAACTCATATAAATGTGCAGATTTGGTTTTAAATATCACAAAAACAGGAAATAGTCATTCTCTTTTACTTTAGTATCATCCGCACAATTGTGCAGGTCAGGGCTTAAAGGGTTAAGAAATACAATTGTCACATCAATGTCGATTTTTTATGGAGTTGAACACAAACATAATTTTAACGGTGTTTAGCTCGGTCAGGACACTTACGCAAAATCTGTAATGGCAACAGTACTAGCGTCACTACCGACAAGAGGGAAGAATTAACAAGCTTCCAAAATTTACCTATGTTGATGATATATGTTTATGCTCTATGTTTGGAATGTCTGTTCTTTGTTAAACGAAGCAGAGGCAGACAATATTCTATAAATGCCATGATTTATGCTTGATTTATTTAGCTGCTTTTTTTATCGTATTTGCATCGTTCACCTTTAACTTACAAAATCATAATTATAATAATAATATAAAAGAAAAAAAAAGAAGAAAATTCTGTTGAAAACGTAGATATGTAAGTTTATGAGATTAAATTGTAAAAAATGAAATTCAGATATTGTGTTAATTTATTCACATTCAATAAAATTTTCTCGAGTGAAATATCAGTATTTTCTATTTATTTTTAACTTTTAAATTTATATATAATTCTAAAAATTTGTAAAAATGAATTTTTCCCCTTCTGCAATTTTATTATTATTTCTTATATGTTAATACTATAAATATTATTGAATTGATTGTACGTTATTTACATTAAAAACAATATTTTTATTTTATCAATAAGAGAGTGAAAATGCGTAAATTTTAAAACATTATTGTAACGATTGTTGGGCTCCTTTTGAGGGGCAAGTAATTGTGTTTCCGTAATGTCGAATTAACATCGGAATCTGCAAAAACATTCATTACAAAATAAGGAAAAGCAATTTTACGAGTCTTTTCCACCAAAGATAGAATAGTAAAACTTAATAATTTTTTTTGTACAAATCTTCGTTAATCGTAGGCGGGATGAAGTATAACCCACCGCCCCTCAAGAAGTTAATACTTTAAACTTCATAAATTAATTAAACATCGGCTATAAAAAAATTCCTACCAAATGGGAATATTTATGAAATTTCCTGGGACTTGTAGAGTGCAATATTTCGTATATTTTTATAGTACACCGTTCCTTAATGTAGCTTTAAATACAATTATATTTACTTTATATGTAACATTCAAGACGAAATGTATATTTTGTTTTTCGTTGAGCTTAATTTGTTTACCCATAATGCACGAAAAAAATATATATCCGTGCATGAACATAGGATAAATATTAGATATATCGAATAGAATATCTATTCTATGTTCATGTATCGGTGTATTATTCTGTAGAAAACGTAAAAATGCAATATTAAAAAAAGAAAGATCACAATAACGTAGATGCTCAATAACAAAAGCATTACAAGGATGAGAAGTTTCTTCCCCATTGTCACTAAAGGCGCTGTGATCGCAATCGCAATCGCATTGCCATTACGTGCTATGGAGGTATCCTCTCTTGTATGTTTATCTATGGATCGATCTTCTCCGTTTGTATCTATTAACAGTGAACGATAATTAAGGAATACAACAAAGTTCGGAAAACATTTTTGACAAAAAGAATTTCTCTTTGTGCGCTTTTAATATCTGATAAAATGGTATATAAATATAACGGATTACATGTTATTAATGATGGTAAATGGAACGATGTTTACAAAAAACACGTTGATTACAAAAAGAGAAGAATGCACCTTTGTTATAGAGTAAATATTAAAAATTTTCAATGTACACGAAAAATTGGTACTTTTTCAATATAGGGACTTGGAGAGGTAGAGATATTGGGCTTGGGAAGAGAAGTAAATTTTCATGCATATCTTCTGGCAAATTATTCACTGTCTCACATACATAAGCAATTTCTTCAATATCTATATAATTTACTAGGGGGCTCTGCCCCCTGCAAGCTACGCTCGCCAACCCCCGTTCAGACACCGCAGAATCTGAAAATCTTAAAATCTAATGGGTTTTAAAAATATTAGAGAAGATTAAATTATACTGAATAAGCTGTGCAGATCTCCCTGTAAACGAGTTTCTATTCAATTCCCTTTGATTGCAAAAATTTAACGGAGAATCAGTTGCTGTTAAGACATCCAATGGTTGTTTTCGTTTTTGATTAAAGAGGATAAGTTAAACATTTGAAAAGTAGCTAAAATAAAATGAATTAAGCATTCAGAGTCTTTGTCAACCGATATTTTAAAACAATCTCTATAACAATAGCCTAAATCATGTGACTATCATCAACATTTCCGGGCGGAACACATTGCTTTTTATACTCTACGTGCCATTTTGATACTTTAATGTTAACCAGGCACAGGTGATAAGTCGCCAAATATTATTCTATCCCCATCATTTCATCTATATTATAATAGTTCAAGTCATCAAATGCCATAAACAAATACGATCTGATCCCTTCGCCTTTCATATGAAAGTTTGGAACAAATGTCATATACAAACAACAATGAACAAATGTCAATATTGGCGCGATTTTTTCCAACGCCAATTTGGGGAACGCATCAACAGCATAAACAACAACATCCGGCTTACCATATCAAGCAAAATAACGACACTTTGTCGCCAGTTAAGTACCCGTTGCGTATATGACATTGGCGTCAGGAAAAAATCGCCCCAATATGGGGCCGTATATGACATCTGTGCCGAAAGAAAAAAAAGCCGGGTACAAATCTCGCCAATATCTTTTTTTGAACTCGCCAGTTAGCATTTTTTTTATTGTTCGAGTGGTAAATTAAAACATTGATTTGAAGTTGAAATTAAATGTCATGGTTTGTCACATAATTTAATATTTCGCCAGATGTCATATACGCATGTTTGGCATGATGTTTTTTTTTTTTTTTTTTTTTTTTTTTTTTTTTTTTTTTTTAAACGAAAATTTGGCGAAATCCTCGTTTTCGAATACCAGTTACATATGTATTTTTGATACTACTTAGTTATCCCGTCGACAAAAAATCTATCGCGAACTATAAGATTAAATGTCTATAATGATTGATCGTAAAGGTCACATTCACTTGACTTTTAGCAAGTTGCACGTGTTTACGTCATCAAGTGATTTTTATTTCGACGGTTTATTTTTATATTTATTAATGTTATACTAATTTATTTGTTCTTTCGTTATTTAAAATAAAAATTTTGTCAATCTGTACAATTTGGCGAGTGATTTGGCGATTTATATAATTTGCGAAATTGGGTTACGGAATAACTACTACATTGTACCGTATTTTTTAATTATTTTCTATTATTTTCAAAAGGAAATAGCAAAAAAGTAATTAATTACTATAGAACAAAATAATTTATATAAATTTAAAAAGAAATAAATGTAAATATACATTTATTATTAAATAAACAACAATAGCCGGGTTACCATGTCTATCAAAATAATGCCATTTGTGCGCCAATTAGGTACCCAGGTGCGTATATGACATCTGTGTCTAATATTTTTCTTTTCGTTTTGTTAAAAAAAAAAAAGAAGTGAAAGCCATCAATTTAAATGTTTCATTTTTAAATGAAAGTTTTGTATTTAATAAAATGATATCGAAATACAAAAAAAGCATTGTTCTTAGCATAGATTTAAAGGAGGCCCAACTGTCGCCAAATTAATTTAAAATAGTAACCTTTTCTGAATTATGAAGAAAAAAAATTCTGTTATGATTAAAATTTGAGTTGCCATCATTAGAAAAAAATGTATTTAAAATTAGAAAAAAATTAATATTTCGAAAACTAATTCGAATTTAAAAATTCTAATACCAGTTTTGAGATCTGCGGATCAACACGGATTTTTGGTGTTAATTTCATCGCAAAGTATTCCATATTTTAGGAGAAATCGCCGTGAAACAAAATCAGTTGTTTAATCAGTCGATTCAAAGAATCGATACTTTTCAGACGTTTCATATATTCGTTTCAAAAATTCGTTTCATTAGGATTTTATATATATATATAGGGTAGATTTAAATAAATAAGTTATTTGTCTACTTTTATATGCAAAGAGAAATAAATTGTACCTAAAAAACAATAACAATAATAAAATAATAATTTATATTAATAAAAGGTTAATATATGTATAAATACATATATAAACAAGCAGAAAAGTTCATTGGGTATGTTTTCATAGCTGTTTACGTCATTTTTCAGAAAATCTTACTTCCTGAAATATTTAACGGCCAAGCCCTTTCCTGGAAAAGTATATCCGGAAAAGGATTTTTTTAAAAGATAAAACATAAACGAAGCGAAATGAATGCATAAATTTATTTATAATATCAAGGAAGATGTATTTCTATTTTTTGAAAGCATGCGCATTATAATTTCGCAGAAGCTAAAGAAGATTTTAGAAAATGTTTTTGATAAATATTTGTGCTTACCTTCTTATGATGTAATCCAGAAATTGCTTCTGCTTCGTAATGTACTTTCTGTTTCTACAAACACAAATATATAGAGGAAGTTCAGGTATTAGGGAATATCACTTTACTTTCAACATAAAAAATATGGAGATACATTAAACGTTATTAAAGTACAAACTTTGAGTGTTTCTTAACACGTACAGATGGGTGACAAAATAATACGAACACCTATGAAACCAATGGCGTACGAATTGCAACTCTTCCATAAATGTTCGAAGCATGAAATTCTCTTTGGACAGTTCTTGCTGAAATGGATTCTGGAGATGACTATTTATATATGACGCTATCTTGGATAAAGATTGCCTGCGCTTTCAGACCGCTATTAGTCCAGGGGAAATGTATCAAAAAAAGGGGGTTACCTTGCAAAAGGTCGGGTAGAAGATTTTATTTTTCTGAATTGTTTATAATGATGTCAACATGGAAAAACCAAGTTTTCTAAAGAAATTTCTTAAGGCTAAATATTTTGTGGCCAAAAAACAACAAAATTTTGGGACTTTTTTGATTTTTTCTAAATATCTCAAGATCCATTGTAGTAGCATATGGTTTGTCAGTTACAATATTGAAGAAGATAAAATTCTCTACAACTTTCATACATAAAACTTTTTTATACACCCAACAGCAAGCGCAGTACGCCATTTCAAAAATAGGACAATTTTTTCAATTTTCTTAAAAATCGTGAAAAACCTAGTTCTGCCCCGATTATTCAAATGTTTCCCACAGATTTAATCTTGTATGTCAACTTCTATGTATTGGTAGCAGTACATTACGTGTTTCAGGTCCAAAACTAGCCTTTTTTGCACCCGTGGCAAACATGGATTTTGGCGTACCCTCCTAGCTTTGTAAAATATTGATTCATTAAAACCTTGAAAATCGAACCGAAAAAACCGAAATTTATTCCGCCTTTAACAGAATAAAATAGGTTTCCATCTTAGCAGGTATAATTGTTCATATTCTTTCTCTTGAAAAAATATTTTTTTTCTTTAAAGACCGCATTCCGTATATAGAGGTATCATTTTCATAGATTTTACGGTAGTTGTTGTATTGAGGCGTTTAAAGTCACAGTTATATGAGTTATGTGACTAAATTAGTCACACGAAGACATTCGCAAGGTAATATTAAGCCTATGGAAGCGTTCTTGACAAATATCTCGCTTCCATTTTATTAACTTTTTTTTTTTCGTGGGTACCTGAGATTAATATCTAATGTTGTGCTTTTGTACTTTTTCGTGTTTGGTTGCATCCTTTTTTAATGTTCGGACAGTTTCATTTTTAGAAAACTGTTTGGAATCCGTTCTTAAATTTAAATAATCTTCATTAAAAAAAATGCAACCAAATTCAAAAAATTAAAAACGCACAACGTTAGATATCGACCTCAGGTATGATATGAAAAAAAAATTAAATACTGAAATTCAAGCAAGAATTCTGAAAATGATGCTCCCATAGGTTTAGCATTAGCGTGCAAATGTTTTCGCGTGGGACTACACTTAGTCACGCGAAGAAAGTGAAAGAAAATGCAGGGAAATGCAGATAAATGGGAAGTATTAGGCTTTATACCTCTAGATGATCCAAATATCTGTTTTATTCATGATAAGGATATTCCTTTGAAACGGGATGCTAATAATCCTACAACAGTCTCATCAAACAAAAAAAAAAATATTGTTAAATAGCCTCTAGAAATTATTATTATTAAAATACATTTTTTTTTCATTTAGCTTATGCAGTCCTATTTCATACAATACTTTGTGTACGGAAAGGGGAGTTGAATGAGTCAGGGGATCAATGCGAAGGCAAAAATGTTGTTTATATGGCCTACAATCATAAATAAATTGGTATTTCATTTGATAAATGGTATCACTAAGATCATTAAACAGATATAGTTTCAAAATAGTACATAATACAGAAGATTAGAATATTCCACAAAGCATATTTTTACAGAACCAAAGTAAGTTTTTCTGTTTGAGCTTTAAAGCAATTAACAGATAATCTTAAAGTTTTGTATATTTTTGCATGCTAAAATAATATAATCCCTTGTTATATTTATTGTTATAAGTGGGAAAAAATTGACAATATTTTTTAAAACTAATCTTTTAAATATTTTTATGAAACTAGTGATCTCAAATATTTCATTGAAAGAATTTTTAAATTTTAAAAGAGATAAATACATAACATTAGTTAATGAAATAATCTGATGTCATTTTTATTGTAGCTATAAGGTTCTTACTAGGATTTCTTACATAAATGATTTTTTTTTTCGTCCCCCTCTTTTAGATGGAACTACAATGTAATGTTTACTATCTTTAAGACAGTAAAACATTAAACCATATATAATATCAATAATTGGTAAATAAAATATGCCATTGTAGTGTGAATTAAAATATGTTTTTCACAAATTTTCATACCTATCCAATTGATACCTGGAAAAATATGTATGCATTATAAAAGTTATTACGATTATAAAATTATTAAAATTATTAAAATTAAACAAAAATTCTTTCTTATTTGAAACTATCGTGCCAATAATTTACTAAATATTTAAGTACTCTTTCAAACAATGCTTTGAAGTTAACATTGTATACAGTTAAAGTCACTGCCTAAATATGAAAATTATCTCATTCATCTACACTCTGCCCTACTTTAAAAATTATATAAATTTATGGAACATAAAATGTGCGTTGAGATGAAAATAAAGAGATGAGTGTGCAAATAATAGATAATTTACTGCTACCAATTTTTAGAAGTCGATATACATGATTAAATCCGCGGGGAATATTTGAATAATCAGGGCAAAACTACATTTTTCGCGGTTTTTAAGAAATTGAAAAAAAAAAAAAACTTATTTTTGAAATGGCGTACTGCGCTTGCTATTGAGTGTATAAAAAAGTTGTAAATATGAAAGTTGTAGAGAATTTTATCCTCTTTAATGTTGTAATTGACAAATAATATGCTATTGCAATGAATTTTGAGATATGTAGAAAGAATTTAAAAAAAAAGTCCCAAAATTTTGTTGTTTTTTAGCCACAAAAAATTTAGCCTTAAGAAATTTTGTTAGAAAACTTAGTTTTTCCATGTTGGCATCATTATAAACAATTCAGAAAAATAAAATCTTCTACCCGACCTTTTGCAAGGTAAAACGTACATTTCCCCTGGACTATATGTGGGTTAACTCTCTTTTATCCCTCTCAGAAAGCCTTCTTTTCCATCCACTGTTGTACTTCGCAGACGACAATTTACCGCATTTCGTGTACGCTGTCATAACGGTTGACACAGTAGTCCTTGCACGCCCCAAATAATTGGCTGTTTCCGTCACGGAGCAACCAGCGAAGCGCATTCCAACAATCATTACTTTTTCGAACTCTGACAAGTCAGTCATTACAGAGTTTTTCAGAGCGTATGGTAAGCGCATGCAACACCTATGGCTGATGTTGAGCGACTGATACCTTACCTTTCATAACCACTAGGTGGCACAATAGAGTGCAAAGTGGCATGCGCGTTCTGGTCCTTTGAAATGGACCATACTGTTTTCATGGGTGTTCGTATTATTTTGTCACCCATCTGTATTTAATGCGTTTAAAGTGGAAGAAAAAATACATATCAATATTTCGCTTTTTAAAATGTTGCACTTTTCCGGTAATGGCAACAAGTCGAGTAATATGAAATAGGGTCATAAGAAATATTAAAATGACAAGAAAAACCAGGATTTGAAAGGATAACTAAAATTATTTAATGGGCAAACGTTAGTAAATCATCTATAAAATATCAGATTCTTTGAATTTTTTTTTCTATTTATTGACTTCTTGAAACGGTTGTCTAGCTGTTATTCCATATTACTCGACACACTATCTTGAAAAATATAACCTCTTCACACATCTGCAGAATAGCATATAGAAAAACTTACTTACACAGCAATAAATATAACTGTTTAATTTTATACCGCACTTGGTTACCATAATTGATAATGAGAGTTTATAATTAATATGAATTTTATAATATTTACCACCAGAAAACTGCAAAAAATAAGAATAAGATTTTATTTCACCTTGTCGTTCCAACAATAGGTATAGAAACAGAAGTGAGCACATGGCCTCATGGGAGTTACTAGTAAGTCGTACGGTAGATTTACGCTTAGCTGCAACACAATATGTTCCAGATTTTGATTTAATCCATATTGTCAGAGTATTTCATAATACCCGAACGTCCTCTCTCTATATATATGTAATCTATATATAGGATACCCCTTATTATCGTTGACCAATATCTAATTCCTAAACCGTTAGTTTTAGAAGTATCGTTCCAATTCCAAAAGTCAATCTGGTTATTTCTTTTTTAAGTTACGAAATTTACATTTTTATATAATACCCGTGTGCTATACGTTATAGTTAGAAAACATTTTCCTCGATGCTCTAACTAGTAACACAGTTAAAATCCGATTATTTTAAGACCAAATCTTACCGATATCTCATATTTGAAATTTAGGAATTTTCTGTGTTCTAACACCAAAACGCATTTCTCCGTATCATGCGTTGAAAAATATTCATAAATAAGACAACTGTTTTCACATGTTACAAATAAATTAAAACATAAAAATCAAAACTAAAATCAGCAACGGACTGCACCAAGATATTTCGCCCCAAATTATACATTTGAAAAACTATAATTTTATTATAATACTAACACTTTATTTTGTATAATACTTAATATTTTGAATAATATTTATTTTGTATATATGTTTCTCGTTACCTACTGTATAGGTTATAGAGTTATATATATTATTTTCAAATTAAAATTCACGAACATTTTTTTTTCTTATGTGCAAAAACATTTTTATTAAAAATATACAAAATATTACTTTTCTTATTCTGTTTCCGTGAATTTTTCAGCATATTTTAAAAAAGCTCTTCTATAAATACCAAAATAAAAATAATAGTACCCGAAACATTTGCATAATATAATTCCATCCCAAAGTATTTCCTTCGTTGATTTTTAAAACAAATTGATTAAATACATTTTTCCTAAAAAATGATTTTTAATTAAATATTTTCTACGCTCTATACTCTAATATAAAAGTCTGTGGTATTTTCAAAATAAAAATGCAATGTATTCATTAAGACCATTACTACTTATTCGAGCAGGAAATTAATTAACTCAACCTGAATGAATATCATTCATTATTTATACCTTCAAGGGTTAATAAGTATCATTGTATAAAGAATTTCAATGAAAATCATATCTTGCTTCAGGAAAAAGGAAGAAGCTCATCATGTCTTTTCTGTTGATTTGTCCGTTACTGGTTACAAAGTTAAATTTAATTTATGAATTTAATTACTAATTTACTGATTTTGTATAACTTATAAAAAAGGAAACAATTTTTTTTTTTTTTTTTTACCTAAAAGTTTAGATAATGAAATTTTTTACGAAAAATAATTATTTTTAGGACTTTAATATTTTCAGATGTTACTTTTTCAAATAAATTTTATGATTATATTTAGTAAATTTAATTGAGTTTTCAGAAAACTATTATCGACATATTTGATGTTTTCCTATTACAGTATACTTTGTTATCTTCAGTTTAGCAAACTATTTTTAGGTCGCAATTAACCCTTGGGGACGAGCGTCACGTTTATGTGACACATAAGGTGTCACAAAATCCTCGATTATTCCTACCAGTTATTTATATATTGAAAATTTTGGTAATATGTAATCAGGGCATTTTTCCGATTCAATTAGGCAAAAATTTGTGTTTTGAAAAACCGGTGATCGCGAAGGGGTTAAGTAAATATTTTCAGATTAGTTTCTAAAAGTTTTAAACTATTGTGTTGACAAAATGCACTTTTATCGGCCTACTGAACGGCATTCTGAACAGAGGTAAACATTGACCTAGCGCTGTCAAACCACCAGATTATTATAAGATTGACAAGCAATACTTTGGAAACATTTCAAAGTAAATATAGCAGATTCGGTTAATTTAAGAAATAGTTTAATTGGGACAACCATTGATTTGGCATAACATGTGAAGTAACGAACCAAAATAATGCTTATAAATTTGCTTCTGGTAATTAGAGTATCGACACAAACCCTATTAGAGGAGATGCGTACAAATTAACTGAAATCAACTGTATACCAAAATTGTAGAATATAAATATCTTTTTAATGAGGATATAATATTTTTTCTATCTATCTAGGTGATACATACGGCAATGTAGACACTTAATACATCATATTTCAGTTAAAAATAATTTCTTTCTTTTCACAAAAAAATTAGAAGGACAGTAACTATAGTCAATACACTACGTTTACCCCACAATTTCTTTGGATTAATACCTCTTGAGAATTCTCTTTGAACTGTTTCTTAAATGCAATCACCTACTTAAAAAAATTTATTTCTAATATAATGACTCACTTAAAATTATTTCAAGAATGTTTTACTTGTATAAAATTTACTAAAGAACTAGGAATTCTGATAGAGGGGTAAAACGTATACATGTTGTTAAGTCTTATCAATGAGTTACGAAGTCTAAGGGTAGATTTTTGATGGACCGGTAATTTATCACTCCAGATACATTTTTACAAAAAAAGCAACATGAAAGTGTATAACGTGGTAAGTACAGGGTAGAGGCACTGTTACCTTAGCTAGCGTTGTGAAACGGCTAAAATAAAAGAGCAACGCTGAGCTCTCAAGCTGCATGATCTCCAAAATAGCACACAATTGCAATTAATAAAAGAAATAAAAGAAACAATAGAAAAAAACCGAAACGTTTAATTAAAATATAATATAGAATATTATCGGAGTCAGAAAATTTTCGGGAAAGGAAAATAAAAATCCAAATAAATATCTAAAATGAAAAATAACGACACTAATACAAGAGCCATCTTAATGTTATTTCACCCTCTTTCTTTCTGCTCTTCTGAGATAGGAATGGGACAGTAATATTTTCCCATACTGAGATTTGACGTAATCAAAATTCGATAGGTCAGTGCGGTGAATGATACATTATTTGATCGACAATAGCAATTTTTGACAGCATATCAAACCCATGTGATCATTCTAGGACATTTGTGGAAATACTCGAAGGCGACAAACTGTCTTAAACCAAAAAAGCACTTGCGTTTTTTATAGTTTCATCCAGTGCAATAAATTTCAGACATTGTGTCTCCGAAATAGCGGATGACGTGCTGAAGAAATTAATTAAGATAGATTTTAAGTAATGAATAGAAAATTCGGGAACTGCCTAATAAGAGCTTTCCAAAAATTCTAAACTCTAATTCTTTTTGGATGTTTTCGAACACAGGAAATATATTCTTTTCGAATTAAAACATAACGAACACCAACATAAATAATAATAATAATAAACATTCCTAAAAATTTTAACAGCTAAAAAATAACTAATGAAGAAACAATAACTACCTATATTTCAGTATTTTCTGGAAAGAACTAAAAAGTGCTGTTTTAAAATAAATTATTACATGACTAACATAAACAAGCAAATATCTGCTCGCTAAAATCGCAGGATTTGAGGAGGTACAGCAACTGTTTCTTCAAAATGCATTGAATCTGACCGTGATTGAGGCAAAATTTTCGTCAAATATTTGAGAGTTTACGTTTTGTTAAAAGTCACGTGATGTTGATAGGAAATGATCGTCAAAAACGACGAAATACAGCTCGAGGATTGCTGAACCGTCAAAAGTGAGAATTTTATTTCTGAGAGTGTTGTGACCCGGACATACTATTATTTTTTTACTTTTAAACAACATAATATGTGATAACTTTTATAAGTATTACCTCGAACTAATCTTCGTGAAAAAAGATTGAAGTAAACAACAAGAGCAAAAACCAATTCATGATTCATTAAATCTTATACTCTGAACATATAATCTTTGTTTTGTAATGGTGCTGAATTATCTAAAATAAAAAAGAAATTTTGCGTTTTATGAACATCTAACACTAATGACATATCAAAATATCCTAATCAAAATTTCAAAAAAAAAAAATCCTAATATTTTTTGTAAAAATATTTAAAATTTTCAATAGAGTAAATATTTTTTGAAATAACTTTTAATATTAACAAAATAAATATAGGTAAGAATTGTTATAATTTACAATGGTATAAAGATATTGAAATGTATTAAATGTAATAGTAAAAATTTAATTATAAAAAGTTCTTCCTGAAAGACCAAGTCCTCTATTGTTAAATGTCCTCGCCAAAAATAGATATGTTCATAATTTTCATAAACACGAAAAACAGAAACTGTGCCAACTTCTGTTTTTGAGCAATGAGCAAAAAACAGTTATTTTACTGTGATAATTCTGCGACAGACAGATAATTTGAAATTAAAAGAACTTTTTCTCTGTAATGCCAAGAGATTCAGAATGCCGCGTGTTTAAAGAAAAAATACTTACTACTGCCGATGTCTTTATATGAAATATTGTGTTTTAACACAAAAACGTGAAAAAATGTTATAATACGTCATGCTTCATTTTCTATTTTATATGAAACTATTTCAGAAATATAAATTAATCACTTTTCTAAATAATAATTTATCATTTTAAATATATGTATATATATATTTTTTGTAATACCATGAATTAAATTGATTCTGGTGTTTCATTCTTAAAAAAAATATAAACACATTCCTTCTTTTTCTTAATTGTTAGAAAAATATTAGAAAAGATATCCAAAAAGAAAATACATCAACTCATCCAGCATGAAACTTCTGATTATAAAAGGCCCAGATTACCAACAGGATAAACATCCACCAGTAAAAAGAAATAGAAATTTTTGTGTTATTCATTACAGTAATTTTTCATGAAAATAGCGTTTATCTGAGATGAAATTTTCTATTAAAATTTAGATCTCTTGTTCGATGGTAACCTGGTTCTTTTGTAATCACAAGTTTCATACTCGATGACCTAATATTTTTGGCAATATTTGTGAATAAAAATGTTAAATACTTATAAAAGTTATTGGATTACATAGCATTGTGGTCTTCGAAATCTTGTTTTAATTAATGTCCTAGCTAAAGATTCTCGTACGAAGGAAGAATGATTTTTATATAATCAAAATCTCTTAAATTACTGAAAGAAGTATTTTATACAGGTATATATTTTTTTGCACCATTAATTCTAAAAGACAACAAACTAAAATGGTGGAATGATTTTAATAAAAGTATTGACAGTTGGCATGCCTAGTAAACTTTATTTTATTTTTAAAGAGTCACACAAAACTTTCGAATAATCACCGTAAGAGAAATTTTTCTAGTGTTACAAAATATGTGCCTGAACAAAAATTAACATTTTCGCCATATAAGGGCTTCATTTCAAAATATGAGGATAATATAAACTTCAATTTTATCTTATTTTATTTTTTAAACATCATTATCTCTAGGTTCTGACAAAATAATTAACTATTTAAATTAATAATAATAATTAATCCATCTATTTATATAAAATCAAGTATCTGTGTGTTCCTCACACAGCCTGTGTTCGCCTCATTGTAATGAGTAATTGTTGAAAAATACTAAAGCTGGGTTACAAGCTCATTACTTTTGTTTTCATAGCTGTTTATATCATTTGGCAAATAATGTAACTTCTGAAGCCCAAATTATGACAAACTTTAAAAATGTACGCCAAAGCCTCTAAGAAAACGCGCTTTATATAGTCGGATACAAAAGTTAAGTTCTCGGTGCTTTTCCACTTTAGGGGCCTTGGCGAAAAAGGAAATTTGGCAACATATTTTCTAGGAACCTATGCACTGTTTCATTTGATATACACATGCTTTTTTTCAATATTTATATAATTTATTAACCATAAAGAAGCCATTTATCTAATTTTATACAGAAACAGAAGTAATTTCTATACAAAAAACAACAATAATACATTGCATTTTTAATGTATTCGTTATACATAGTTTTTAATAAACGTGTTTCGCTTTTAAAATATGTTATTTTCATCTGTCACTGCGGAACAGGCAAGAAAAACTCATATTATTTCTTGCACATGTGTTGTATGTAGTATATCTATATACTACATTTTCCGTCATTTTTGGCGGTCTATCTTTCTAGTTTAAAATATTTACTCAAATATTACGTTCAAACGAAATTAAATGTCCATTGAGAAAATGAAACATAAATATTGTTAAAGCTGATAGACAGCTGGAATTATAACAGAATATTATTTTTAAAAATACAAAAGCAAACGTTGGTGACATAAATCAATAAAAAATAAGAAAATCTTAAAAATGAATGAATGATCTGTTGTGGTACCACATCAATCATAATTTTGACATGCAGGTTATAATAACTTAACTTCTTCATTGCCGTTAATCTATATTTTGTGAAACAAGTTACACAATTCTTATTGCACATTATATATATAAATTTTAGAAATATACTACAGTACTGTTTTTAAAATATTTTGTTACCTTTTCTCACAATAGTGAAATTTTACGAGATTTTTTATATGAACACAGATTTTAGGAATTTAAAAAAGAAATTGTTTTTCGCACAAAATTCTGAAATTTTACTTTCTTCACCAAAAATATTTATTTTATATTTTCCATATACAAAAATTAATCTTTTCATTATCTTTGAAAAAATAGCTGCAAATGGTTTTTTTTTTAAATTCATTGCTTATTCGTAGATCTTAAAACTACTAAAATATGGAAATATAAATAAAGAACTTTTTCTACGGATTGTCTTTTTACGTAATCACGATTTAATAATTAAAAAATATATAACTGTATAAGAGTTCCTAGTTGCCGAAACGTCAGTGAAGGCTTACTGTGGAGACACGAAAAGTTTTGGTTTCTGTTAGTCTGTCTGTCTGTTCCGTGATAACTGCCGCAAAAAGCATCCGATCGGCTTGAAATTCACTGGGAATGTTGATGAGGTACCCGGACTTAGCTGTATAGTTTTTGGTTAAATTTGGTTCATTCGTTCGGGAAATATGGAACATTTTATTTTGCTGTATAATGCTTTTCAATGGCAAGTCAGACGATTTTCAGATTTTCATTTGTTGAAAGAAATGGCTCATATGAAAAATGGATTTATAATGTAAATTTTTGATGCTGAAATTTTTAAATAACATTAAATTATTCCAATAAATTATGTCAATATATTTGCGAGATTTTTTTAATTAGGTTTATAATATTGGGGGGAATTTAATGCATGTTTTCCAATAATTTAAAGGATTTTGTTTTATCAAATTGACATAATGCATATTTCATTTTTTCCTTTTCTTTCTCTGTTGCCTAGCAACGAATTTGGTCCTAATAATATTAGTATAATTGCGTGTATAATGCTTGAGTAAAGCCAACGTCAAAACAGATGAATTACTGCATTTGTATCTTTGCATATAGAAGGATTTTAGTCCAGAAATAATAATAGGCAATATTTCATTTATTTTATTGAAATATTTTGCTTAAAAATACAAAAGTTCATTATTTTCATAGAGAATAACGTAACATATTCCCATAACATTTACCAATATTTCTTTAATTGTTGCCAAGAAAATCAAAACCCGGAATAATATTTTCTTTTAAACAATTTTCAATTGAAATGTTTTGTCGTGAAACAGGAAAATGAAAAATAAAATTAAGTTTAGAAAAATTAATATGGCGGCATATTAAAAATAAAAAGAAAACTCTCGAGTATTTCTTAATATAAAAAGATGAAAAGTTTTGAGTAAGTACGCATAGCAGGTGAATTAGACGTCATTTATCGAAAACAAAGATGCTGGAATAAAAAGATCTTGGCTAAAATAAAATTAACTATTATTCACGGAGGAAAGAGATAGATGGAGATGCAGTATGCCGTAAAAACAGTTTGCAATACGATGTGCGTTATCGCTCAGATTTAAATGCCCTCATTCGGCCCAAACAAAACAAGCACGTGGAACAGGGACCAAATTCTTTGACTTCATCCGTTTAAGCACGTCGTTGTGTTGTGCCGAATGTAGCGGATTTTAGGGTTACATTTTTGGCGTCACTTCAAGATTTATTATATGTGTACGGTTAACATGAATATTTTATTTTAAATTTAAAATTTATTAATTTATAAAAAAAACTTATGCTTATCCTTATAAATCACAGCGTAAAAAAAATCTAAGATATACTATAACCATCCGCACAATCAATAAAAAATTACGAATGTAAATTTAAATAGACTACGGGGGGTTCAGGTGGGCAGAGCCCCCCTGAAGAAATGCAATTTTTGATTTAAAAAGTTACCAGAATAAGTAGCTCATCAGAATTTCAGAACATCAATGTACAACCACTTGTTTAACACTTTTAATTTCTGAAACTTTACGAAGTATCTTGTATGCTTATAAATATTTATGTAATTTGAAAACTTTAAAAAGCGATTTGCAGGAAGTTGAATATTATGCAATGAGTGTTAAAAAACAGTGACTTTCAAAGATGACGTTGAGGCTCCTGATCTGCAGATTTACTAGTTGCCGAAACGTCAGTGAAGGCTTAGTGTGGAGACACGAAAAGTTTTGATTTCCGTTTGTCTTACGTAAATTTCAGCATCAAAAATTTACATTATAAATCCATTTTTCATATGAGCCATTTCTTTCAACAAATGAAAATCTGAAAATCGTCTGACTTGCCATTGAAAAGCAAACGGATTGGTAAGGTCTGTCTGTTCCGCGATAACTGCCGTAAAAAGCATCCGATTAGCTTAAAATTAAGGATGCATGTTGGTACAGTCCCTGGATTTAGCTGTATAGTTTTTGGTTAAATTTGGTTCATTCGTTCGGAATGTATAGAACATTTTATGTTGCGACTTAATGCTTTCCTATAGCAATTCAGACGATTTTTCCATTTTTTATTTGTTGAAAGGAAATGGCTCATATGATTGAAGAATTTAAATGGTAAATTATGGATTATGAAATTTCCTAATTAGAACCATACATTATTCATATTAGATTGAAATTTTGTGTATACATTGGTCAGAGTTTTAAAATTCGATGTTTAACTTATGGAGGGATTTTATATATGTATTCCAATAATATATCTTTTTATAAATTTACTTTTTTTCAAAGCACATATTTCATTGTTTTTATTGTCTTTTAACTGTTGCCAAGCAACGGAACTACACCTAAAAATATCGTAAATGTGAAAGTATGTATAACTGTTTGAAGTCAAATCAAAGTCAAAAGGGACAAATTAATGCCTTTGTGACTTTAACTATAGATGGAATTTTTACCTCAGAAATAAAGCAAGACTATGTTCTACTTATTTTGTTCAAATATTTTTCTTTTAAATTAAGAAGTTCATTATTTTCATAAGGAATAAATCGACATTTTGCTATAAAATTTAACAATCTTTTTTTTTTTTTTTTTTTTTTTTTTTTTTTCTTACCGTTGCCAAGAAAATCCGATCCCAGAATAATAATTTATCCTAAACGGTTAATTTAATTTTGATTTGAAAGCTTTTCATGTGCAAGAGGAAAATGAAATAAAAAATAGACATGGATACGTCTTCATATTGGAAATAAAACTAAAATACGAAAAGATGGTGAATTTGATCGCATATATCAATAAAAAAGAAAAGTGCCCAGCTAAACTGATGGCATTGAGCTCACAGGCTATTTACACTAATTGTATATTATACACTTATTTTAAAGAATAATGCTCCTCAAAAAAATAAGTGAAGGGGAATTAGCCCCCGTTTCCCCCTTTATACTTAACCAGTGAACCTCCAAATCTCATCAGGGAAGCCCCTTATAATAAACCGGTATACCAAATTTGGAGCAAATCGAATAATCCTGCAAAAAAAAACATTTATCTAAATTAAGGGGGTGGACTAGCCCCCCCTTTATCTTTAACCAATGAATCACCAAAACGAATCAGGGAAGCTCCTTAACATAATAAACCGGTATACCAAATTTGGAGCAAAGCGAATAATTCTGCATGAAAACCCGTTTATATAAATTAAGGGGGGTGGCCTAGCCCCCCTTCCCCCTTTATCTTTAACCAATAAACCCCCAAAACTAATCAAAGAAGTTCCTTAACATAATAAACCGGTGTACCAACTTCGGAGCAAATCGAATCATTCTGCATGAAAAACCCATTTATCTGAATTAAAAGGGGTGGACTAGCCCCCTTTCCCCTCTTTATTCTTAACTAATGAACCCCCAAAACTAATCAGGGAAGTTCCTTAACATAATAAACCGGTATACCAAATTCGGAGCAAATCGAATCATTCTGCATGAAAAACCCAATTATCCGAATTAAGGAGGTGGACTAGCCCCCCTTTTCCCTTTTATTCTTAACCAATGAACCACCAAAACTAATCAGGGAAGTTCCTTAACATAATAAACTAATATACCAAAATCGGAGCAAATCGAATAATTCTGCATGAAATACCCATTTATCTGAATTAAAAGGGGTGGACTAGCCCCCTTTCCCCCCTTTATTCTTAACTAATGAACACCCAAAACTAATCAGGGAAGTTCCTTAACATAATAAACCGGTATACCAAATTCGGAGCAAATCGAATAATTCTGCATGAAATACCAATTTATCTGAATTAAGGGGGTGGACTAACCCCCCTTTACCCCCTTTATACTTAACAAGTGAACCTCCAAATCTAATCAGGGAAGCTCCTTATCATAATAAACCGGTATACCAAATTTGGAGCAAATCGAATAATCTTGCAAAAAAAAACATTTATCTAAATTAAGGGGGTGGACTAGCCCCCCTTTATCCTTAACCAATGAATCGCCAAAACAAATCAGGGAAGCTCATTAACATAATAAACCGGTATACCAACTTCGGAGCAAATCGAAACATTCTGCATGAAAAACCCATTTATCTAAATTAAGAGGGGCGGGCTAACCTCCCTTTTCCCCCTTTACCCTTAACCAATGAATCCCCAAAACTAATCAGGGAAGTTCCTTAACATAATAAACCGGTATACCTAATTCGGAGCAAATCGAATCATTCTGCATGAAAAACACATTTATCTGAATTAAGGGGGGTGGATTAAACCCGTTTTTCCCCCTTTATTCTTATCCAATGATCTCCCAAAACTGTTGAGGGAAGTTCCTTAACATAATAAACCGGTATACCAAATTCGGAGCAAATCGAATCATTCTGCATGAAAAACCCATTTATCTGAATTAAGGGGGGGGGGGGTGGACTAACCCCGTTTTTCCACATTTATCCTTAACCAATGAACTCCCAAAACTAATCAAGGAAGTTCCTTAACATAATAAACCGGTATACCAAATTCAGAGCAAATCGAATGTTTCTGCATGAAAAAACCATTTTTCTGAATTAAGGGGGGTCGGACTAACCCCGTTTTTCCCCCTTTATCCTTAACCAATGAACCCCCAAAACTAATCATGGATGTTCCTTAACATAATAAACCGGTATACCAAATTCGGAGCAAATCGAAGGATTCTGCATGAAAAACCCATTTTTCTGAATTAAGGGGGGGGGGGACTAACCCCGTTTTTCCCCCTTTATCCTTAACCAATGAACTCCCAAAACTAATCAGGGAAGCGCCTTATCCCAATGAACCTAGGAAAAAATTTTGAAGCAAATCGGATGTTTCTATCAAGAGTTATCGCGTTACGTACATACGTACGTACGTACATACATACATACATACATACATACATACATACATACATACATACATACAGAACGGGCGGGCACATTAGCTCTCAGGCTTTGATAGCCTGTGAGCTAAAAATAAAACGAATATGCTTTGAGGTTGAAAAAAAAAGGCTTGTGTTATGATAGTAATTCTTATTATTAAAAGAAATGTTACCACGGTTAATGCACACGGCTAACAGAAATGTTTAATTTTTAATAGAGAATTTCAATGAGAAAAAAAAAAAAACTTTTAAAAAGCAAATAGATAGAAAATGTCAAAATTATACACCGCACAATTATCGCTGACGAAAATGACGTCATTGTATCGGGAAAAAAATATTTTCATTCCTAAAAACCAAGCATTGACTAGATTGCCTGAAAAAATATTTTATGACGAGTGTTACTTCTTAATGCCGCCTCATTTCAGAAAATATGAATGAAAATTATTTTATTTTTAAAAGGAAATCACATTTTCATTCATAAAACCTAAACTTTTAATATAATTGCGTCAATGTAAATAATTTTCTGTCCACCAGTATTGAAAATTAAGGCTCGGAAGTGTAAAAAGAAATTTAAGATTTGCGATAACCATTAGCGCAATCAATAAAAAGTTACATATGTAAATTGAGACCACGCGGGGTTCAGTGGCGCGGAGCCCCCCCCCCCCTAAAGAAATCTATTTTATTATTTAAAAAAAAATACCAGAATTAGTAGCTCATGAAAATTTCAAAACATACTTCCATAACAACGTTTTTAATTTAATGCTTCTAATGTCTGAAAACTTCGTATTTGTTTATTCTTATAAATAATTACATAATTTGAAAACTTTAAATTGCGGTTTGCAGGAAATTGAATATTACTAAAGTGTGTTTAAAAACAATGCCTTGCAGTGCTGACGTTGAGGCTCCTGATCTGCAGATTTACTAGTCTAAATAACTGTGATAGAACAGTCGAATATTGACAAGAAGGTTAAGTCTACAGCTAAATTTTCCAAAAATGTTCTGCTGTGAGAATAGGCATAACAGGTAAAATTTTATTTTATGTGCTTAATAAATGTATAATATGAACAGTGTTACGATTAATTCATCTATTGATAATCACCACAATGCTTTTTAAAGAATCAAAGAAAAGAAAGCTTTTAATAAATTATATTATTTACAGATTTTTATTGGTGAATTAATCATAAAATTATAAACACAACAGCAAAAACCTTCGTTGCACATAAACTCGAAATAAACTAGTTGGATGTGCCAATTCCAAAACTTTCTTCTATCTTATACATCTTAATATTTCAAAACCTAGTTACACATGTTAATACTTCAATATTATTAGTTCAATACTATACCAACTTTGATTTTCATCTTAAATTTCTGCTCAAGTCAATTAAACGGACTAAAAACGAGTTAATCTATATCATGATATTTGTTAAAATTATTAATTTTTCCTTATTCTGTCGTTATCAGCTGTTTGCGAATAGCCGGCATAGCAGGAAGCGAGTTCCCGCCGCTGCATTAGCCGCCGATGCACAATAAAACTACGAAAAATCAAGAAAAGTATACAAAAATCGCTAGCACGGAGCCCTTTTACCGCGCAATATTTCCAAATTCAAGGAGAACCTGTTGGCCAAAGCCAAAAACAAGCACAAACATTTTGGTTCAATTGTATGCATAATTTTATACGCTGTTCGATGGTACAATAATGAAAATGGCACAGAGATCGGAATTATAGCGCCCCCTTCTTTCGGAATTTTTTCAAGTTCAGGGATGACTTGTTTGCCATAGCCAGAAACATGCACAAAAAATGTGGTTCAATTATATGGATAACTTCATACACTTTTCGATGGTACAATAATGAAAATGGTACAGACATCGCAATTATAGTGCCCCCTTCCGGCAGAATTTTTCCAAATTCAGGGAGGACCTTCGTGACATGACCAAAAATAAACACATAAAATTTGGTTCAATTCTATGCATAACTTCATACACTTTTCGGCGGTACAATATTCAAAATGGCACAAAAATTGTACAAAAATCGCTATTACAGCGCCCTCTACGAGCGATTTTTTTTACAAATTAAGGGAGGACCTCCTTGCCATAGCCAAGAACTTAAATTTTTTTTTTGTGGTTCAATTCTATGCATAACTTCATACACTTTTCGATGGTGCAATATTCAAAATCGAACAAAAATCGCTATTATAGCGCCCCCTAACGGCGAATTTTTTGCAAATTCATGGAGGACCTGCTTCCCATATCCAAAAACTTAAAATAAAAATTTGGTTTAATTCTATGCATAACTTCATACACTTTTGGATGGTACAATATTCAAAATAGCACAAAAATCGCTATTACAGCACCCCCTACCGGCGACTTTTTTCCAAATTCAGGGAGGACCTGCTTGCCATAGCCAAAAACTTAAAATAAAAATTTGGTTCAATTCTATGCATAACTTCATACACTTTTGGACGGTACAATATTCAAAATCGCACAAAAATCGCTATTACAGCGTCTCCTACCGGCGAATTTTTTTCAAATTCAGGAAGGACCTGCTTGCCATAGCCAAAAACTTAAAATAAAAATTTGGTTCAATTCTATGCACAACTTCATACACTTTTCGATGGTACAATATTCAAAATCGCACAAAAAACGCATTTACAGCGCCCCCTACCGGCGACTTTTTTCCAAATTCAGGGAGGACCTGCTTGTCATATCCAAAAACTTAAACTAAAAATTTGGTTCAATTCTATGCATAACTCCATACACTTTTGGATGGTACAATATTCAAAATCGCACAAAAATTGTTATATCAGCGCCCCCTACCGGCGAATTTTTTCCAAATTCCGGGAGGGCCTGCTTGCCATAGCCAAAAACTTATAATAAAATTTTGGTTTAATTCTATACATAACTTCATACACTTTTTGGTGGTACAATGGCGACAGACAGACGGACAGACGGACACACAGACATTTTCTATAAACATGTTTTTTGGAATCTCTGACCCCTAAAACATGCAAATCCGTCGAAAACCGGAAGTCGAAAAAAATTTCGATTACAATACTTTCTTCTATTGAAGATAGAAGAAAGTAAAAATGCTAGGAAAACAATCTTTTAATCCTACACTAATGCTTTCACTGGGACTTATTAATAATTTGTTATAAATCGGAATTATATATGCTTGATGCTCGTTATTTTATTTTTTTAGATATACAGTATGCCTACTAAAGTCCCTTCCCACCCTCTTAAGGTCTAGACGGCTGATGCTATAGTCATAAAAGTGGTTTCTAGGTATAGTAAAATAGCCATGCGCTACTGAATGTAACCGACTACGGCGCCACATGGTGAAAAATTGCGGATTTAGCATTTCTATCTTGAAAACGGAAAGAGATGGGGGAAAAGGGTTGCAAAGTTGTTGCGCATCATCTATTTAGTACGAAAAGTCACCTTGTGGACATTAATGTGAAGAATAGTACGGTTAAAACGCGCATATGTTTTTTCGTGTTTTCCTACACTGTAACGTGACAAAACGATCTTAGAAAGAAGAAAAAAACAACTAGTTATAACAATATACCTTTATTTGAGATGTTTAAACTTCTCACCGTCAGCTGAAATACACATTTGTAATGCACATTTGTCCCAAAGATAATCATTTCTCCTTCAGTTCAAATTTCGTGACGCCACAGTGTAGGAAATCACGAAAAAACAAATCCGCGTTTTAACCGCTCTATTCTTCGAATTAATGTCCACAAGGTGACTTTTCGTCCTAAATTGATGATACTCTACAGCTCTGTAAATCACATCTTTCCCCTATTTCTTTCCGTTTTCGAGATAGGAATACTAACTCCGCAGTTTTCTACCAAATGGCGCAATAGACGGTTTTATTCAGTAGCGCATGGCTACTTTACTATACATAGACACCACTTTTATGAATATGGCAGCAGCCGTTTCGAAGTTAAGGGGGTGGCAAGGGACTTTACAGGGTACACAGTATAGAATATGGCTGCATGGTTATTTTTGGTCAATAAATGATGCAAGTTCTTTAATGGGATTGATTTTTTGGAGATGATGTTAGATGGAGGTATATATTTTCTTCATTGTATTATCTTTCTTCAGTGATTCAGATGTTACTTGCCTTACAATATGAATCTCCTGTTGCATGTCACAATATATCAAGCTGCAGCATCTAGTATGTAATAATAATATTACAATTCTTCAAAAGATCACGAATGATTTTCCGCTTTCTTTGGGCTTTACACTTATTGAAAGAATTTTTTTTCTTTTATCCTAGAATCTGGGAGCTTCAAGAAAAAACTCTCATACATACAAAAATACATTTCAATCAGTTGTTTCCCTAAGAGCGCAACTAATTCACCAATCTGAAGAATTCAATTATTTCTTCTGCATTTTACAAAAGACATTTTTAATTTATTGCGTAATTTTTCAGCTTTCTTTTCTCTGTGTAATCTAGATATTCTATTTTCTCACCGAAGAATTTGATTAGAAAGCTAATTTTTCTTTCTTTATTTTATTATAAGCGTGATCACTCGAGGTTTCGTATCTAAATTTATTGAAGTCTTTTAATTATTTGATAGAAAAACAAATCTGATTGTGTTATACATTACAAGATTCCAGACGTAACAATTCCAAATAAATCGCAATTTAGAAAGTTTTTAGGATGTTTTCCGCTCCTTAAAAATTCCAAAACATTCCCATTCCAAACCTCACCTCTGTTTAGAATTAAAATTATTCTCTAGGTCGCGGTTGATAGCACATAATATTGATTTTTTTTAAAAAAAACTAGAATGCAACTAGATTAAAGTACCAAAAGCGAAAATTTGAGAAAATGCAAGCATTTTAACTAAATGATGGAAACATGTCATCCTCGCTGAAGTAGACTAGAAAATTACTTCAAATTTACCTTACCGAGAAAAGCACAAGTATCTATCTTTTTTTAACCAAAATGTTACTAAATATATTCCTCAATGTCATTCCAGGATTCAAAAGGAATAATAATTGTTAATAGTTTCTAACGATTTAACCTGTATGATATCAAAACCATAATGTACAGTCATTCCATTAGACTAAAAATTCGAGGGCAATTTTTCTGATAAGCGCATAGTATTTTTCCAGTACGTTATGTGCTTTTAAAAACATACTTCAATGGTAAGTTCAAAATCAACTAAAGATAAAAAATTAAAATTTCATCAATGCTTAGATTTTCATAGTGTTCGTTCCACTGTGCCATGGCAAATCGATTGAGAACCATTGCTTTTACTTAAGACTTTAGCGGCAGAAAAAATCTCAAGTATAATTATTTATTTAATTAAGTATTATGAATAAAATAAATTCCTTCATTTTTCATGCAAACGCAATTTCTTTCTTCATTCCCGTTATCTACATTTTTCATAGGAGAATTCATCTACTATTTATTATTGATTATTATTATTGTTATTATTATTGATTTCAATAGGTATTGTACTTTTAAATTTGCTCCAGATTCTTGGCTTCCTAAATTCATTATTAAGCCTGTATTAACAAAAAAGATTAACGTAAAAATATAATTATTATTTATAAATTTTAAAATCTTTTTTTTTTAAACTTCGTATTTTAATGGGTGTGATTTGTGGAATACCTTAACTTAAATAGAAATCCCCCTGTATATTTGCGTATTTTACCAAATAATTATATTATCTCTGTTAAACGTTGTAAGTTTCTTTTCAATAAATATATTTTAACGTGTATTTTTCTCCGTCGGTCTGGTTCAAATTACAGGTTCTCATACAACAATTTTTTACCAAAATGACTTTTTTTTAACATTTATACACCAGTTAAATGCAGTTGTTAAAGAATCGTCTTTTTAAGTTTATTGCAAAATCAGAAGTTATAATTAATAAATTATTTTGATACTTTTTTGTAAATATAACTTTAATCCTTAATAAAAAATACATCTTGCGCACTAAAATAGTAAAATATTATGCAGTAGTACTCCAATACCACAATATATTCAGCCCAGAATTTAGTAACTCATGCAAGACCTACTCTTTTAAAAAAAAATTCAAAATAAAAATAGACAAATAGAAGAATAGTAGAGAATAGACGTACAGACAGAGAAAAGAGAATGTACAGAAAGACAAAGAAAAGAGAATAGACAAATAGATCTTTATAAGACTGCCATTTTGAATTTGAAGTGTAAATGAAAATGACTTTTCTGCACTATTTCGAAATTTTCTATTAAATTGTGACATCCACTTTATGACGTCTTTTGCAGCATTCTATTTAATCAAATTCAGTGAAGGAAATAGATATGGAAAAGGGTTTTATTTCCTATTATCATTTTTAGAAGTACTACGTTTATTGTCTTTGAAATTCTAGCATTACTTACTCATTTTAAATAACAAAATGAGACCCTTTAAAATTAATATCCGCATATCAATGTTTTGTTTAGAATAAAATCGATAAACTAAAAATAATGATTTATGATTCGTCAAATATTATGCGAATGCCATTTTTATTTTTCAGCATCACTAATATCCTTATTTGAGAAGTTTAAAAGCAGATTGATGAAAATCACTACCTTTTACAAGTTAAATTAAGTTGTGAAGGTTGTATTAGGCCCTTATAATAAATCTATGTATTAAAATATCGAAATTATTGATAAATATAGCAAATTTTGCTGTATGTAGTACCCGAAAGTATTTTACCTCATGGGAATCAATACATTGTAAAAAAAAAGAAAGAAAAAGCTTCTTAAGCTAAAAAAACATAATATAACCACGAACTAAATTATATAATAGCTTCTTACGAGTTACTCACTATTCCAAAAGACGTTCTTTATCTTTAGAAAAATCAGAAACCGATATATTTTCAAAAATTATAGAAGCATTTCCAAAAAAAAAATTTACCTTGCTACCACTGGTTTCCGAGACGTTTCAGAGTATTTTTTACAATATATTGATCAGTTTTCTTAATCTGGAATATATGTTTTTCGGATACTATCAATTCCCAAGTAAACATTTTCATGCTCAACAAACATATTTTGCAGACGAACGGAATATAGTAACCGCATAAACATTAACATTAGTATTATTCTGTTAATATTGGATGTATAAATTAAGTTACGCAGTCGCAATATTTTCATTCAGAATTAATAGCGTCCTAAACACTAATATGCCTGTTTCAAAAAACTGATTAATACACTATAAAAACTCCCCGAAAACGATTCCGAAAATCAGTAATAGCAAAGACAAAAAAATATATTTTCTTATACATATGATCCGTTAGATCTCGAAAACAGGATAGTTTCTGGGGTTTCTACCGAAAGCTTTTCGGAATCATGGATAACTAAGAGAAGATTATATTTTCATGTATATTTTTATTCGTGATTATATTATATTTTCGTAACTTAAGCAATATTTTTCTTTTTTTAAAGTGTAATGCACATCCGAAAAATTTTTGTTTTTAGACATAATAAAATGCGAGTTAAACCACTTTACTTTTAGATACCTCGTTTGTGTATACATTCGCTATCTACCAAGCAATTAATATGCTAACTTAGAACGAATTATGCTCTAATAGAAAAAATATTATGATAATTTTAAAATAAAAAATCCGATAATTTTTTGTACTTCTCCGAAAAGCATCTTATAATATTATATAAGTTAAGCAGGTTATGTCGCTCTTCACTCATTCAGTCTGCAAATATTCAAGTAATTATTTATACTGCAGATTGCATTATTTATCGAAAACATAAACGAGGGTGTTACTTATATATATTAGCGAAAATAGTACCTTCATTTAAAATTAAAATTTTATTTCAAAGATTTATTTCTAAAAACTGTTATCATCTATGACTCCATTTGAAACGATAATTTTTAGGATGTTACTTCTAAAAAACAGCAAGCACGTCATAACTTTAGTTTTACAGGTCGATTATTAAAGCTGTTTATACCTGGCAATTATTACTGCTAACTTCAATTATTAAAAATATCTATACATTTCTCGTAGACTGCAACTTTGAAATGCACTATTTAAACTAAGTCCCACATTGCTACTAATTGGCTTATTTTCATAAAATATACATGCTTAACTGACCTCATTTCGGTTCACTTTAATCTCGAAATTGTTTATTCATAGACGATTTGGTTTAGACGCATGCAAGCGCAATAGACCCTTCCTTGTTTATTATTAAAGACACTTTTTTGTCGTGATGGACCATCAGCATGCTTTACTTTATTTAACCCTTACAGTGCTCGCGTGACATATTGTTATGTTAAGGGCCGCGCGGCGTCTGACAGACGCCAGGTATATTTTTACTGTACTAATATATGAGGACATCAGAGGCTAAGGGGTACAAGTGACAAAATTTCGATTTGGAGTAAATTGAGTTCAAGGATAATTGACATGAAAGTTGAACATCAATAATAATTGACGGAATTGAAATAAAAAACTGCTGTTGTTTCACACTGGTCTTTGAACTCTTATTTCAATAAATGTGAAAAAAGTAGAGTACAATTTTCTTTAAATTTATAATTAATCAATATTGATCATTATTCGGCAAAAGTGGTTGATCTCTAAAATGCAACACATAATTAGAAAATTACATATATTTTATTACCTGAAAAGAAAAAAGCATATTTCCAGGTCGTCTGTGCACTTAGTTGAAGTTTTTCAATTTTGTCACATATACCCCTTGGCTTCTGGGGTCCTCATATATATTTAGGTCATTCAATTCCAATTTATAAATGCAAAGGTTAATGCAAAGTTATATGCAAAGGTTATAGGCAAATTCCAAATTTTAGTTGACAGAAACGTCATCCGTTTATAAAGCAATTATAAAAGAAACATCCCTTGCGTCTGTGGGACGCCGCACGAGCACTGCACGGTTAAAGTTTGAAACTTCAGTATGAACATTTTTTTGTGTATGATCCATGATTCATTAACCATGAAAATAAATTTAAAATTTGTTATAATATAAAAATAAATTTACTTTATGTATTATCTATAGGCTAGCGGTTTTTATATTTTCTCGCATAAGAAGACAAAGAAACATTTGACTAGAAATAGAAAAAAAATATTTGTATTAATGTTTGATCATGCTGAATTTATCCAAGAAGAGAAAAAAAAGTAAAAAGTTCTTCTTAAAAAAGTAGTTGTGTGATTAGTTAAGAATTGATAATTCATAAAAAAATAATAAAAAATATGTTCTATATGTTTTGCTTTTCCAAAAAAAAAAAAAAACAGTTTTTTTCGAAAAATTAATTAATGTATTGTCCAAAGATTTTATTTTTGATATAAAATCATGAAAAACGGGTACGTAGTTAAAGAATAACATACTAAAAAAGATAAAGCATTTTTTAAGTTTTCTCAATAGGACTTGAAACTTACAATAATTGAAATAAAAGAAGAAAAGGAAAAGAGTCAGGGGAGTGCAAGAATGTACAATATTTTTCATTCTAACAGAATAAATGAAATAAAAAGAGAATTTCCTGAAAAAAAAAAAAAAAAAAAAAGAACTGCGGTAATTATTTCACCTGCAGGGGAAATGGATTCTCTATAACTAGATAAATAGAAATTATAAAAATGATTTTTTAATAATGTTTTTGAAAACAATTTAAGAAATGAAATACTGATAGTTGTCCTGATACATATGAAAATTAATTGTGGGATATATTGGTAACACTAAT
This sequence comes from Maratus speciosus, assembly GCA_963932465.1. Lineage (NCBI taxonomy): Eukaryota > Metazoa > Arthropoda > Arachnida > Araneae > Salticidae > Maratus > Maratus speciosus. Next base: position 363,752,244 of record OZ010788.1, on the reverse strand, counting down.
TTGACGCATTAAAATTCAATTCTCTTTCAGGAATTTCGTTTAAAAAAAAATGCGAATTTTTTGTAAAAGTCCATTTGAACTAAATTATTATACATGTATTAAAGTATAAAATAAAAAATGACAACATGGAATTTGCTAGGACCGATCACTTCCAAATTCGAGGCCCAAGCGGTGGAAGCGATAACTGATTTTGCACTTAAATTAGAATAAATGGTCAAAAGTTGGTATTACTCGCGCTCAGAGAGTTCCGTATAATAGATATAAAAATCATTAACTGTATTATTAAAATAAATCGTTGCTAAAAGAATAATAACACTTTGTAAAAAACTATACAACGTAGGTTTGGGTATAGCTGTAAATACTAAATAGTATGAATGGGTATACCATAAAAGATAAAAGAGATGTGAAGCCTCAATAATATCAAATATTGCTATTCTGTGTAACACTTTTTTAAATCTTATCCTAATCTGTTTATGATGAACTTAATTCGGTACTGACAATAAAATAAGTGCATATTTAAACTGCATTTGGATTTCAATAAAACTAAATTCAGCGTAGTAATAATCTTTTGTTTTTACAATGTACCTAAAACAAAACCCTTCTTCAAAGTTTAAACTTAGCACTGTGGTAAGTGCTTTTCGAAAGGAGGTCGCAAAGTTGCAACGCCCGCCGCCTTGGTCTGTGCTGCATTTTTCCAGATAGGTTTTTAATTTACTTTTAAAGACACGAGAAGAGTATTGAGAGGTCCACTCAATGCAAACTAGTCGCGAATCCCATAGTATTTATGTGATTAATTAAATTAGTCTGTTTTAACAATTTGACATTTATTGCTTTTATACTGCTACTGGGACCTGCATTACATAAATAGATCATAAAAAGTTGTTATCTAAGCTTTAAAAGCCGATGATACATAGAGTACGCCACCCTTGTCGTTATGTATGTCTAAACCGCCCTTGTCTTTAAGGGTTAATATCTCGGCTAATTACTGACAATTTTGTTTTTTGAAAATTATTATGAACAATGCTTTTACACTTATACTACGGTAGGTACCTTCAGCGCACTTTAACAGCTTTACTGAATTCCTGAAAATCGAAATTTGTGTGTAACGGAAAATGAGCTTTTGTGAAAAACTATGTGATCTAGGGTGATCGCTATAGTTTTCCTGCAAGTTTTAAATCATCATCTACTATCTCTAATTTTTTCATAATTTTAGTTTCAGTACATTCGGAAATAGATGGTGGGGGGGGGATATATTTTTGCCCTAAATTTTCGACGACATCTTTGAAACTATAATATCTAAAATTAAAAGAAATGTATTTTTGAGCTCAGCGTTACAAAAGCTTTCACGCGATATCCCACACGATATACAAGGATTTTTTTTACGAGTAACTTAATTAGCCTCTCTGCACTTTTCCTAAATATATTTGGGAATGTATAATAATCTGTAAATATTTTGGTCAATAGTCTTCTTACTACCCTCCAATTTGAAGTTTCCACGTTCCATAGTGTACGAGTAAGATGGCTTTGATAGACATAAAGTCTGATAGGGATTTAAATTGATATTATATATATCATTCGACACATCCTTTTGATATTGAAAAAAAAAACAAGTAAATGTAAAATAATTAGGAGAGAGTGGGGATGAAAGGGACATTTTGTCTTTATAAGCTTATAAAATAATGACATTAAAAGATATCACTTTCAAATTTGCGCCTAATTCTCGTCTAAAACCTTTGTTTTGATACTACTAAATCCTCTTATCCTCAAGTACAGTAATTTAAAATATATACGCATTTTTATAAATTGGGAGAAATGTCCCTTTTAACCCCATTGTAGGGGATGAAAGGGACACTGTGCGGGGTTGAAAGGAACACACATAAATAAAACACTTTTATGAACTGTTTTATTTTTTTTTTATTTTTATTTGCAATCACATTATTCAAAAATAAAAGGTAATTGTACGCAAATAAAAATTAAATATATTGCAACATATGATAAAATATAAACAAGAAAATAACATGTTTAGGCCTAATTGACTAAGAAAGATTTAGCTCTAGCTGTCTCACCACCAGTTACGGGTTTATTAACTTCACCACAATATCATTAATATTCACGTCATTCATTTCAATAGTATCAGTGAATACAAAATGATTTTATTATGTTTCTTTTTCTGAAAAAATGTACTTTGAATTCATTACGAGTGTTTTTCTGGAGTTTGTGGCTACAGTGCGACAGGAATATCACCATAATTATTCCATTACCTTTTGCAGTATTTACTGTCTTAATATTTATATCGCTTTCATAATATTATAGAATAAGAGAAGCGCAGGGTCAGTTTTGGAACAACTAGAATATTTAGTTAATTCACAATTGCTTTAAAAAGCTTCTGCGGTCACTGACAAACTGTGATGAGCAATTCCAAGTTATTGAGATGGGACACCTTCGAATATGAACTCCTTGAAATTCTTTCTTGGGAACACGAATACTGTTGAACAGAGTTACCTGATGTAGAAACAAAACACAAAAGTGTGACAAGTTTGCCACGTTCAGCTGCTGTTACGTGAGAAAATTGTTTTTTACTACGTTTTGCTACTATACTAGGTGGTTTGTGCTCTGTCATTAAGCCTGTTTTATCACAGTTATATATTATGTTCTGTGTAAATTTATAGCGATCCATAAATAACTGAAATTTTAAAAAATATATCAACATTAGCTTTGTTGAAACTTGTACTTCTTTTTAAGCTAATGGCTATAGGTTTCTTAAGAGAAAGTAATGAATTTCGTTGAATAAAATCTTGGAACCAAAAAATTCCAGTTTGCTTCTTTGTTTGCAAGATAGAGACGTATTTGGAGAGTTCAAAGCAATTGAATACTCATATGCAGAGTTGTCAAACCATAGTTGATATTAGATGCTTGGAGCAAATATGAAGCTAAGTCTTTTTATTGAGCTTCACTAAGGAAGCTTTATAGGAACAGCCTGAGGGTCAACCTGAAGGGTTGAAAGGGATGGTTGGTTGTTTTTCCGGCCGATTATCTACGCATGGGATATAGGCCCAAGGGGGGGGGGGAGTGCCCTTCGTGGGGGTCTTTCTAACGGAACCTAACCCGTATTTACGCATGGAAATTCATGGTTCGAAGAAAACCATGAAAACTCCGATCGATTAGGCCGACGGGAGCGATTGGGTTCGAATCCAGCACCTCCCGTCTACCAGCTTCGAGAGCATAACCTCTCGGCCACTGGTGGGGCGGGTTGAAAGGGACATGCCCCTTTCAAGGCCTCAGTTTCTGTCCCTTTCAACCCCATACTAACCTAGCGAAATGATAGATGTATTCATGTATGAGAGTATTTTACCTAACAAAATATACTGATATTCACATAAAGTGCATACTTTACAGTGCTAAATAACATAAGTATTATAATGCTAAATACAATATTGCTTTGTTAGAGAAAAAAAGAAAAGCAACAACAAAATTTACTTTTTTATATCGAAAACAGGTTTTGCTTTCCTCACCTACAACCCTGCAATTGCTGATGTTAGTTATAAGGATTATTAAGACAGAACAAGTATCGTCATCGATTGAGGCAGAATTGAAACTTTGTACATTTTATTTTCTTCCTGAAATTTTGAGTGTCCCTTTCATCCCCAGTCTCCCCTACTCTGTATTCTTTTATAAAATTGTAGTTTTTCATTTAGTCACATTTTTTTAATTTAAATTTTCATATGTATTTGCATTTAAATGTCGAAAATGTATCGTTTCTGCTTTTCTAGTTTTGAAAGTATTTTTTTTTAAACATATATACTACGTTCTATCTTTTTGATCTCCAGGTATAAATTTGTTTTTTAATATTAGTATTAGATATGAGCATTCCTATTTTGATATTTTACATTAGAAAAAAAGTGGTTAATTACTGACATGACTGCATTCTTTAAGGGGGCACAAATAGCCAATTAAGATACACATTTCTTTTTGCAAATAATTCTTATGGTAAACCTGATATTTTAACAGGTATCTAGAGAAATTTACAGAAACTTTTACAAGTAATTAAAATTCAAACTTTATAATTTGATTATCAGTTTGCTAAATAATATAATACTGGTGCATCCAGCCTATAAAATTTTATTTGAAAAAATATTTTTTAAATTGTATATAAAATATTGGTGTGGTAGAGACTCAGGATTATTTTGAAAATGGCGTACATTTTATTACTGTATGATACTTTCTCTAAAAATAGGTATATCAACAGAACCGTCTATAGCGGTTTAAAAATATTTAATATTTAGAATCCACTTTATAATTCTCACATATTTTTAAACTTGCAAATTAAATTACAAAAAATAATAACTTACTTTTTACCCTTTTTTTAATATCAAATTTTAAGTAATTTGACATTTTATACCCAAGGTTATCAAATATATGTTGTATATTTCTGTAAAGTACCGAAAGTAAGCCCCCTTTTAGCGTATAGGAAATTCTATTGATTTTAAAGGGAGCTTGAACTTTTGTGAATAGGATAGGATATTTGGGAGCGTGGGGATACATTTTGAATTTATGAAATTTCTCAGGATTTTTACAATTTGCAAAATAAAATCAGCTCAAATTAACATATTTTGGATTTGAAATTTCCTTCCATACAAGCTAAGTAGTTTCATTAATAAAAATAATAAATTAATGAAACAAATTTACATAAAATAATTAAATTAGATATCAAAGAGGTATGAATAAAAATTATAAAACTTAAACTCAACAATAAATATTTATTAAATATTAGTGCATAAAATTCAAGGAAAACGTTAATAGAATCAGGTATATATAAATATTATACAGACATACAAACAATAAATACAATAAACCCAACTGGAGTGAAAAATTAGCCAGAGCCAGGAATTGAACCCGGGACCACAGTATACAAGACTGCTGCTCTAACCACTAAGCTACTCCGTCCGATGCCTGAGTCTGCAATTTCTCACTAATAAACCATGTTGGGGAAATCACCAACCATCTATACGACAGACTTGGATGACCGGACAACGATGAATAGATTTTACTATTACATCGATCTACGATAATTATAATCTAACAAAAACATAGCTGTGAAAAAAGGCAGCCAAGTTCTGTAAAGACAATGGCAAGAAAAGAAGTGATATCTAAGTGGGTGCCAAGTTGAAATAAAATTCACTCAAACTTACCTACAGAAGTATTATAGCATTTTTTAAATTGTTTAGAAATAAAAATTATTGATAGCATATTAATAATAAATCTAGAACTTGGCAAGTTTTTACCTACGAGTCATTTATTTTTATTAATGAATTTATTATATCAAATCTTGTTATTTCATGATTGGAAGCCTTCATTTGAGTGAGCTCCTTTCCCTTGAAGGGTGGTGGGATAAAATATATCCCACCTAATTTTAACTGCAAAATGCCACATTGACACTAGAATTCAGGACTAAAAAGTTTAATTTTATTAAATACGTGAAAAGAAGCTTTTACCCATTTTGAAATAAATTTGTTTTTAAATTCTGGTGTGATTCAATCATTTCAGCATATCACGAATAAAAGCTCTTTGCCCCTGAAAGGTTAAAGGGGTGCAGACTCTAGAGGTATGACCCAGAACAAGCGTAAGGGTATCTGTCTCTTTCTCAGGCCTTTTAGTCTGTTTGCCTTGAGGTTTCCGGAGGGTGGGTGCTAGAGTGATAACCAAACACGAGCGGGAGTGTATCTGTGTATTTATTGGTTTATCAAATCTTTAACATGAGTCATTTGTTTATAATAGTAACTATATTAATTTTTTTTATAATGACATTGTTGTTAATATTAACATCATCATTTTATTAAGACATGAAATTGATAGGCATAACATTTATCAAAAACTTCCCAAGTTCTAGATTTATTATTAATATGCTATCAATAATTTTAATTTCTAAACAATTTAAAAAATGCTCTAATACTTCTGTAAGTAAGTTTGAGTAAATTTTATTTGAACTTGGCACCCACTTAAATATCACTTCTTTTCTTGCCATTGTCTTTACAGAACTTGGCTGCCTTTTTTCACAGCTATGTTTTTGTTAGATATCATTACTTTTTGTAAAGTTACAATATATTTAAACACTTTACTTAATGCTTTAAATGTGTTTACATGTGACTATTTTATTCACCAAGCAACATTCAATTTTAATTTAAATTTCCTACAACAAACTATTTGACTGTCAATTTGCGGCTGAAATCTATATTTTAATACTGCTACATTGAATGCATGTTTTGAAACGAAATTATTGATTCGAATTTTTTATTGTTTCTGAAACAACAATTCCTATTAAATTCCTATATTAAATTTTCCAATTAAATATCCTATAGCTGGGCCTGCTGTTTTGTACTGAAAGTGAAAAATAAAGTTATGTGCTTATGCCACACTATGTATCATTCATCTATGGGTGCCGGCAAAGAGGCAGTGCAGAGGAAGGACGTTGCCTCTCCCTGGATTTTCAAATTTAATTAATTAAATATCCTTTTCTCTGATGATTTTGAAAATAACAAGTGGGTAAGTGTGATCACAGATCGCACAGGGGTTTCGTTTAATATTCCTTTCAAAACACTTTAGCCTTTTGAAAAATCTGTTAGTTCCACATTTCGCAACCAGGGCGCACTCTATTCTAAACAAACCTCTATCCGAACGAAACTCCGTTTTTCATACTATCCGTAGATATATTAGACGAGGGGATTGATACCATAGCACCCGAGATAAGTAGGCGCCCCTGGCGGTAAAAAGTGAAACTAAAATATGTAAGGCTATGGTGCATAATATGAAAGAATGGTCAAAGGGGTGTCGGCAAAAGTTGGAAAAGTGCTCCCCGGGTGAAAAGGGCGGAGGTTAGAAAAATTGCTTAAAATACACAAGTTAGAGCCCGGAGGAGTAAATAATATAAGACTTTTTGAAAATTTTATGATTTATCGTGTGGTCTGAGGTATTCAGCTATACGTATGCAAAAAGTCATGTCTCCAACTTAATTAGGGGCTCCTTTAGAAAGAATTGCTTAAAATACATATGTGGAAGCCCAAAGGGTTAAGCGTAAGACTTTTTCAAGATTTTATGATTTGTCATCTGGCCTCAGGTGTTCTGCTATAAGTATGCAAAATTGCAAATCTGCAATTTAATAACGGGCTCAGTTAGAAAGAATTGCTTAAAATACGCATGTGGAAGCCCAAAGGGTTAAATGTACGACTTTTTCAAAATTTTATGATTTCTCGTATGATGTGTGGTGTTCAGCTTTAAGTATGCAAAATTTCACGCCTCCAACATAATTAGAGGCTCACTTAGAAAATGTTATTTAAAATACACATGTGAGAGCCCAAAGGGTTAAATGCACGACTTTTTCAAAATTTTATGATTTATCGTATGATGTGTGGTGTTCAGCTATAAGTATGCAAAATTTCACGCCTCCAACCTAATTAGGGGCTCACTTAGAAAGAATTGTTTAAAATACACATGTGGGAGCCCAAAGGGTTAAATGTACGACTTTTTCAAAATTTTATAGATTTTCGTATATGTGAGGTGAGGTATTCAGCTATAAGTATGTACAATTTTACGCCTCCAATCCAATTAGTGGCTCACTTAGAAAGGATTGTTTAAAATACACATGTGAGACCCCAAAGGGTTAAATTTACAGCTTTTTCAAAATTTTATGATTTGTCATTTGATGCGAGGTGTTCAGCTATAAGTATGCAAAATTTCACGCCTCCAACCTTGTTAGAGGCTCACATAGAAAGAATTGTTTAAAATACACATGTGGGAGCCCAAAGGGTTAAATGTACGACTTTTTTAAACTGTTATGGTTTGTCATTTGATGTGAGGTGTTGAGCTATAAGTATGCAAAATTTCATGCCTCCAACCTAATTAGGGCTCACTTATAAAGTATTTTTTTTTAAATACACATGTGCGAGTTCAAAGGGTTAAATGTACGACTTTTTCAAAATTTTATGATTTGTCGTTTGATGTGAAGTGTTCAGCTATAAGTCTGTAAAATTTCAAGTATCCAACATGTATAGTTTCTGAGAACGGGCTCTGTGACGGGTAAAATATCTCAATTTGTTGATTTTCTGTAAGCAAGTAAACCCAGATAAACCCGCAGTAAGTAGATAGGTTTACAATAGAAGTCTATGGGAATTTGGCGAAATATTAGAGATATCGCCAAGGTGGCGTCACTTTTGGCGACTAATTTTGGTCGCCAAATTTGGCGATATATCGCCATGTTGGCGAGAAACTTGGCGGTATTTGGCGACAGATCAGGGTCCCCTGCGACGGCAAATTAAAATTTCTCCTAATAGACGTAATGTTAAAGTAAAAATGGGCACCCCCAGGTAGGTAATTTATCGATTTTCACAATTTTTTTATTTTTTTCCTTAGTTTTATAGTGTAAACAAACTTCGCACCAAATTTGAAGTCTGTAGCTGCAGTAGATATACGAGATCTTTTTGATGAGTGAGTCAGTCAGTCAGTCAACCAGTCAGTCAGTGGTAAAATTATCGATTATCAGACATTTTCAAATGTCATTATCTCGGAAACTAATTATGCGTTATTTATAAAATTTTGGATTTTAGGTAATTGGGGTGGCCTTACTACACATTTCGTATAACAAGTGTGTAGGTCTCATAGATTTTCAGTAGTAGAGCATTGAAATTTGACGAAAACAGCTCGAAATGGTTCGTGTAAATAACACACGGCTTTGTCAGGCTTACTTGGCTGACACACTGCCGTGTGTCTAGATAAAACACTTGTACTACAATATATATTAAAACACACATACACAAATAATGCCTGAATTCAACAGTTAAAGGTATATATAAATATTATACAGACATACAAACAATAAATACAATAAACCCAACTTCTTTAAATAAAATCCTACGGTTATCAAAATGCCTATATTCTATCATTTTCCGTAAAATGAAACTCGCATCTGCGAATTCTTGAGAGCCATAATTTCTTTATTCCCTGATCATTTTGAAAACGAAAATATGAAAATAAGATAAATTGTAATTAAAATTATATTCAGGAACGGAAAATTTAAAAGGCATTTTCTTTCTTTAAAAAATATAAAATAATATCTTAATAAACAATATTTAAAGCACATACAAGTTTATACGATAATTGAGATTTGCAATAATCAGCAATGGAACATTAAAGTGTGTTTGAAGTAACGCACACTTTGTGTTTCTTCCGCTTCAATTCATCCGCCTTCAACTGGTCACGTGACCTACCGAAGTTAGTTTAGCAATTTGGGCGTGTATTCAGGGGGGCTGTGATTAGAACAAGCACCCACCTTCCACAAGCTATTTTCAGACAATTTTTAAAAACTTAAAATAAGCTGTTTTGATCTAATTTTTTCCTACTAAAAGTAAGCGAATACTTTAAAACTGCGCTAAGTTGTTATGTTTTTATATACATATCTAAATTCATGTGTTTATTGCGCATATATTTCGCGCGGATTTCTTTGTTTTTGTTTTTGTTCTTAGTCTTGAGTTAACCTGTTTTAAAAAATGGCACAGTTGCCTTAATTGGACCAATTTGTATTGCTTAAATTTGACCAGATGTACCTTGGATCTTGCCTTCTTTAAACCCTTACATACAGTGCGCAGCAAACGTTTAGGCAATTATGGATTACGCTTATGTACTGAGAAGTATGCAACGAATTATTGTAACTAAAGTGTGATGTTTTACTTGTGTCTTATCGTTTATTCACAAACAACAGTTTGTGACTTTGAATAATATACACTTTGAATAATATATAATGACAAAAATACCAAATTAACATTGTGGTAAAAGTATAGACAATCTGTATATTTACCGAAAAATAACCATAAATTAAAATCTAACTGCAACCCCAAAGTCTGCAATTACTGCGATAATGTGACTTTCCAGGGAAGAAACGAAATTTTGCATCAATTGGCGGTCTATTTCGAACAAAACACGTTCAAGAGCACCTCAGTTCATTAACAGAAGAGTATTGTCAAAAATTTCCATAAACTAAACTTTACGATACATGATGTCACAAAGGCTTTTAATTGGGTTCAGATCAGAGCAACACGCTGGCCAGTCGAGAATAAGAATATTTTGAAAGTTAAACCATGTTTTTGATTTGTCAGCAGCATGATTGGACATATTTTCTTACTGAAATATATACTATGGACTAACTAAAAGTTCACAAAAGGGCTGTAAATTGTTCTCCAATATATGTAGGGTAGGGGAGTACACAGTGAGACAGCAGCCACTTTTACATATAGTTGTAACTTTTTCTTCAAGCTGGCACACATACATAACGACCTCATGTTATGCAACACGTGGATGTAATTTCGGCACTTCAGTTACTCGTCCGACAAAATAGTAAATAATTCCTTATTTTATAGTGGTTAAAGTTACATAAACGTCTATTTTAGAATTCATTTCCTTCAATACGACATATAGTTACTTAACCAAAACCATTTATATCTAACAATAGACTATTTCGGAAAAACGACATGAACTTTTTAAAGCGACGAAATTGATGTAACAGATGTGGCATCCATTTTGTTACAACTTAACGAAAGTACACAGTGAGACACATAGTTATGGTACACAGTGATAGGTGTGATATTGTGTTTACTATGTGGTTCTGATGTTAAAAAAGTTATTTATTAATAAAAGAAGGTTTCTCTCTCTCTCTTTCTCTGTGTGTGCGTGTGCGTGCGAAGGCTAGGGAAATTTACTAAACGTAAGAAGCTGAAAATTTACATGAAGGTAGCCCAAGGTCTGCCTTTATCCACCCGAGGCTCATATTTTTTATTTTTTTAATCTAGAAATATTAAGTAGAAATCATAAACTGCATAAAATTATTGATAGAATGTAAAAATGTATGATTTATGAAAATATATACATTGTCTCACTGTGACTACTTGTGGTACACAGTGAGACAATTTTCGATACTCCGTTATGCTGCTTCTGTGCTTTTATAAATGACTTTTTTAAAATCATTTATACATTAATGTGTAGCACATTTGTGTAACTTAAAGATGTTGTAAAATGTTTTTCAAAAGAATGAAAATCGTCGCCATTTGTTAAGTAATAATAATTTTCGCTTCATTGTGTTCTACCCTCCCCTATTTAGTCTTGCACTGTTTGGCGACCATTGAGGAACTTCGGAGCATTAAAGCAGAATGAGGCCCAAATCATTAAAGAGATACCTCCTTGATGACAACCTAAGAATGTCCGAGGATCTTTACGCAAGTCGTTCCAATAGTTTGCGCACCCATCTGTCCCATCCAAATTCCACTATTTTCGTCACTGAATATCACAGTAAACCACTGGGGTCCACTTTGTGTGTGCTGGAATAAAAAATGAACAATGTTTAAGCAAATTGATGTTTAAGTCTTGCAATGTTACAATGTTTATGCAAATTAATGTTTAAGTCTTGCATCACTTCTTCCATATTACACTTCTTACACACTTCTTACATATTATTATAATTCTTACATAATATTGAAGTAACTGACAATTAGTTCCGTAATTTCTATTCTCAATTACTTATAACTTTGGTTTATATTTTGAATGCATTTTTATTTAAAATATTTACTCTTGCTTTCAGCCATTTGATTTCATTATTTTTCATTGCTGTTGTTTCGTTTGAGTTTTTCATTAAACTCAAACTTTTCTTTTAATAAAATTAGTTATATTCCCTACTCATTAAAACAGCCTAATATTGTTTCTTCCATTTGTTTCTCCTTTTCCTTTCAAATATTGTTATGTCCAGTTTAAGAGATAGGAGGTCAAACTTAGGCGACCATTGGCTGAGTATAGACCATTTTTGGCAAACTTTTCAAATTTAAATAAAACTTAAGATTTTCAAAAAGAAATTATTCTAAAGATTTATTTGGTTAGTAGATCAATAGGTGGACCACATATTTTGCAGATATCCCAAAAAAGAAGTAAGTTAAACATGAAAATAAGCGAAGTGGTCCAAATTCGGCTACTTTCTCCTATGTAAAAAGATAAGATATGAATAAATTGCATAAGGTATAGGGTTATTCCCTAATGGGTTTACAAGGTACTTAGGAGATATGCAAACAAAAAACTTAAGGAAATTTATGAAAAAACAGAAGGATTGAAAGCGTCAGAAAATAAAACTTGAAGTGTAGGCTTATAAGGGTCTCTTTAAAAAAATAAAAATAAAATTCTCGTATATGAGGCGGGGCTTACTTTCTATAGTGTACGATAAATAAACTTTATCATAGATATAATGCGTATTATTTGGCAGAATCTTTATATATATAACGCTCAGAAATACATCCTTTTATGAACTATTTCCATTTTGTGTTTGCTTCCTTTAAATGTATCAAATAAGAAATATTTCATTAAATAATTAGTATCTTTTATACAAAGTGTTTTTATGCATTAGGGTCATTCCATGGTAACATACATTACATTTACAACAATTTACTTCAGTAATTTTACTAATACAGCACTGCAAAATATATTCAAAATGTAAAGTTGACATGATTGGTTAATTAAACCTATTCAAAACTCGATTTAGATGTAAATTACCTAATTTTAGTGCCTTTTATTTAACTCTGGCTGTTATATGTTATCCTGTCAACAAACATTACTGAGAAAGGAAGGTATGTTACTATAATAAATACAATTTTCATTCGCCTTTTGTAGGTCATTTTCATCTAAATTGAGCTATGGGTAGATTTAATTAACAAATCACCTTAACTTTAGATTTGAATATTTTTTGGTGTTATATTAATAAAATTACTCCAGTAAATTCTTTCAAATTTATCAAAAGTTAGCATGGAATTATTGAATTAGTCAACATAACATAATGAAAATATATTATACTTTTCTGTATGTTTAACCTTATATTTTTACCATAATTAAAAACTTGTTACCGTAACAGTATTAAAGTACGTTTTACTTATCATTGTATGATTTATGTAATTACATTTACAAAAAAGTATTAATATAGATAGCACCAAATTTATTCAATTAATCTTTTGTGTGAGATGACATAACAATGCCTAATTAAGGCAATAAAGTACCGTCTGATAAATAGGGATTCTTTTAATATATCTTTTTGGGGAATAATAAATCCAATTATTAGCTGAATGTCCTTGATGTTTTGAGAATTACCTACACATCCTTTTATCTATCATGATAATAATGTAAGTAAAGTAATAAAGAACGAAAATGACGTTCTATTCTAATTTATATTATAAGAAAATTAAAGTATTATTACAAGTACGATACATATTTTGTACTGTTAAAAAAATTGCCAATGCAAATTTAAGAATGTTTGAAAAACATGTTCAGTATTTTAATAGCTTACTTTTTCGTACATTTTTTTACTATCAAATTTAAAGAAAGTTGATATTTGGTGCTCGAGCTTAACAAATATACATTCGTATGTTAAAAAAAAACAAACACTAATATAGATTTAATGCGTATTATTCGTCAGAATCTTTATATTTATAATGCTCAGAGTCACGTCATTTTATGAAGTATTTTCATTTTGTGTAAGCTTACTTTAAACGTATCTAATAAGGAATATTTTATTAAATAATCAGCTTGTTTTAGACGAAGTAATTTTTGTGCATTATTGAATTAGTTCAAAGTAAATGAAGATAAATCATTCTTTTCTGTTTGCTTAACCTTATTTCTTTAGCACAATCAAAAACTTGTTACCGTAACAGTATTAAAGTGCAAGATGACTTAGCACTGCAAGATGTGCGTAATTACATTTACAAAAAAGTATCACATAACAACATAGAAAGATAATAGCACCAACTTTATCCAATTAATATTTTGTGTGAGATGACACAACAGTGTCTAATTAATTGTGTAAAATGACCTCTGATAAATAGGAATTTTTTTTATATCTCTTTTTAAGGAGTAATAAATTCATTTATTAGCTGAATGTCCTTGATATTTTGAGAATTAACTACTCATCATTTAAATTACCACAAAGTCGTAAAGTAATGAAAAATGAAAATGATATTTTATTGTAATTTATATTTTAAGAAAATTAAAAGATTTTTTATAAATCCGATGCATATATTTTATTGTTAAAAATTCTGGCAATACAAATTTAAGAATTTTTGCAACACGTGGTCAGTATTTCACAAGAAACATTTGTACTTGTGTGGTGAATTTTTTTTATATAATTACAAGTTATGAATATGAATATTACGGCAAAAACTTTCTAATGTTGTGCGGTGTATAATTTATACAGTTTTGTGCACATATTTATTTGTTAACTGCATAATTCAATAAATTTAAGTAAAATAATTTTTTCGCACCTGAATTTAATCTTAAAATATTTTAACAAATCTCTGTAATCAATACGGGCTATTTACTTACAAATTTTATAATCGATTTTATGCATCATCAAATATTCTAGTATCGTATGTGCTTACATTTTCAAAATTGGTTTCCAATACTTTCAATAACATTACAAAAGTAAAGATTTACATCCTTGAGAATGGTTTTTCGTAATACTAGTGTTTCATTCGCAGTTAAGATAGCGATAATTCATAGTTATCTTTCATTCTTTATTAAAAGTATCTAATAACCAATTTGTCATAAACCGCATTTTTGATAACTATTGTGTATGTTTTTTGTTTTTGTTTTTTTACAAAGACAATTATGCGCATTAGAAATTTACTATGTTTTACATACACATACCTGTAATCCGTCTTTTTAACACATGCCATCAATTAAACTTTTCCAGCTCTTACATGCTTATTAAAAACATAAAAACAATTTTAAAGACGAGACGCACTTATTTAAAAACAGTTTTGTTTTAAATATTAACAAAAGATATTTGTTAAAGGAATTTTCTTAAATAATTTATTCTTCCTTTCGTAATTCAATATAATCTTTAATTTTCTATTTGAAATACATAAAAATTGGCGAAATGTGATTGGACAATCTGTTTTACATAGCTAAGAATTGTGTTAATATTTTATAGACAGTATATTCTTTACAAACACTATTAATAGACAACCAATAAATTATCCGCAGTGGATTTTCTTTGGAAAAGTGCTTTCTTGAGTAACTTCTTAAGGGTTTTTTTTTCTATACATTTATATCAAAATAAATATTTATTTTTGTAGTCACATACATCTACTGTACGTAATAATTTAGAAAGAGAACAGTACCTTTCTATACTTAAATTTCATATTACACTGAATACTAACTTAAATTTAGTTTTCAAGATCTTTCTTCAAAATATGAAAGAAATATATTTACCATTAACTGTTGAAAACTAAACAAAATTTGAGGAAAGGGTAACTAAAAACTATATTAGTGTATCAAATACCCGGTGAGCAAAAAGTCCGTATAAACTTTAAAAATTCATAAAAACCGAAAAAAATAACCGAAATGAAAACTGTTTGCAGGATTAGCATCTGTAGGTCACGGGGATTTTTTTAAGACAGAAATAAAAAATAACTCAAAAAAAGCCGACAGATGGCGCTGGTTCGTGCGATTTTGGTGGAAATATGCAAGTGAAACGGTTACAGGAATTTGCACTCCTAATCCAGATATTGTCCACGTAAAATAACTTCACCAACAAAGCTTTATCCTTCATACTCAGCATCCTTGATCAAGTACACGGCTCACAACGGTGAACTAGTTCTGGATTAAAACTTAATAATTCTTAATTCTTAATAATAATAATTCTTAAAACCGTTTCATTTGCATATTTCTACCAAAATCGCACGAACCAGCGCCATCTGTTGTCTGTTTTGTTAGTTATTTTTTATTTCTGTCTTTAAAAATTTCCCGTGACCTATAGATGCTACTTTTGCAAACAGTTTTCCATTTCGTTTATTTTTTCGGTTTTTATGATTTTTTAAAATTTATACGAACTTTTTGCTCACCCGGTATTAATTTATATTTGAAGTTTATTGGATGCCACTTGGAAGTTTATTGGAGGGAGAAACACTTAAAAATTTATCATTTCTGTATTTTCATGGAAAAAGATGGCAAGGCATATTTTGTTACAAGTTAAAGAACGTTATTTCAAAATAAAGTATTTTTGAATGAAAGTGCATCAAAACATTCATTTAAATCATTACAGCATATTTCACTTAAATACACAACATATATAAATATCAAATACAGTCTTAAAAGTTGTCCTTAGAAAAACTTATATTAAAAATAGGCATCAACTGGAATAGTATCCACGATTCAATTTTTATATAAGTTTAGTAGATGTTTAATAAAATAGAAAATGAATATATTAATTCTCTAAACATCTGAAAATATCAGGTTTCCTATCAATTTGCACTCACTTTAAATAAAAAGGAAAAATATAATTATTTAATTATATAAGGCCATTGTGCCTAAATGAGACGGGATTCACCATAGTTTTGTGGCATTTAGGGTACATTTGGAATTTTATTATATAAATATATGTTTTATAAAGCAGCAAATTACAGAATACTGTACCTATAGTTCAAAACTAACTTGTTTTGTATAAATATAATAAATATTTGTAGTATAAAACCACAATATACGATTGTTGCATTTAGGTAATTTTTGTCGCATTTACGGCAGTTAAAACCTAAATTAAACGTCCATATTCCTAAATGTGGTAATGCATTTTACACATGCCAATTCATTTGAAAAAGTTCATTTAACACTTAACTGCTGTTGCAGAAAACTGCCACATAACTATTGCAAGCGGTCTGCGAAACCATTCGATTGAAAAATGAATAAAAGTCGCGATTAATCATAAAATACTGTTTTTGCACTAAACTGTTTCGAAAGTGCTATTTCTAATAAAATTTCGCTTTTTCAAACACTTCAAACAATTGTACTTGAACTCAAAATTAAGCAAAATTTCTCTATATCTATAATTAAGCTGGAAATTACAAGATAACTGAGAAAGTTAGCAAAAGGGCAGCACTAACAGCAGTTTAGAGTTAATTGCAATTATGTTTTGAAATATTTAACCCTTGTCTGCTGTGGCAGGAATTGTCGCATAACTACTGTGAGCGGTCTCCGAGACTGCTTGATTAAAATCTGAACGAAAGGCTCTATTTAATCACAGGGTACTGTTTATGTACTAAACTAGTACAGAACTATTGAAATTAAACTTCACACATTCAGAATCTCTAGCAATAGTTCTAGGGCCCCAAAATAACAGTAAATTTCACTAGTATTCATAGCTTTACTGGAAATTACAAGTTTAACCGTGAAATTTGAAAAATGTAGTGGTCTGCAAGACCGCTAACAGTGGTTAAGTGTTAATAAAGAATTGAATTACATAAAATAGAAAGATAAATAGCTTATTATTGAACTACTAAATAAACTTTATTTAATAGTAATTTAAGTCATAAAATATTAACTGAGATTCATAATATTAAATAAATTATAATTAAACATCGCACATTTAAATATTCATACTTTACAACAGATCCATCAAGTTTGATTTGTTTATCATGGGCACCGTTCTGTTTTCATACTTTACACTGCTTATGCAAAAGCTCCGTAATGTTATTTGAATGCTGTGTATAATGCTTCTGTTCCTAATATAAATAACTCTCATCCCTCTTTCCCATAGAGCTATGGCCATAACTACAATAAAATGATTGTCGCGAAAAACTTCGTTTAAAATTTGCTGAATTCGCACCAGAATATTAACCCAAAATTTCTACACTAGTAGGATTTGGGTTTCCGTAACGTCAATTCCGCATAATTTTGCTCACAATCTAGGGAAATATAACTACATGATTCATATACGAAATTTAACAAGAAATCGAAATGAGATATTGGATTTTATCAAAAGTCTTATTTTGTTAATGAAAATTACGAATTAAGTAAAGCGTGTTTAAATAACACCGACATTTCGGTCATGCGAATTCGCATTATTGTGGAGTTTACGAGTTAAGATATTCATGCAAAGGACGTTCCATAATAACTGAGAGTAAAATCATAAAAAATCAATAAATATATTTACATCAAAAAATACATTAGAGTAACCGCTTTCTGGAAACTGCTTCAAAGAACCCTACACTGCTAAAATAATTTCAGAATCTGTTGTTGAATCTGTCAAAATCACTTGTTGCGGACTTGATAAGGGGTTCAAAATGGGTCACATCACCTGTTATTACAGCATTTTGCAAATTCGGATCGTTTATAAATATCAATAAATTTTTATGCATTGCAGAGAATAAAATAATGTTTTCTTTTATAAATTAAATGCATTTCGCAAAACGTGAAACATTTTAGTTTATTAATAGTGTATTATTAGTTTAGACCTGATTAAAGTTTTAATGTTTGAAATTATTCTGATAATAATAATAATAAAAAATTCTTTCAACATGTCTCTTAAAAATGCGATTCTAAATTTATTAATTCAACTCATCAATTATTTATCCTTACTTTAAAAACGCATTTATTGTAAATAATAGTTCTAATATTTAATATTCAAAATTTTATCTATTATCTACATATTTTATTTAAATTTATCCATTTAAATTGCCCAAAATAACCTACTTTTTATACCCTAGTATTTAAAGTGTACAACAGTGTATTTCATTACGTTTTACTTATCAAAATATTATTCAAGTATGACTGACCATTCATAATTCATAAAAAACAGTAAAGAAAGCTTCTTCTAATATTAAGACTTATTTTGCAACATTTGTCGGGCTGTCATTTATGTTTTTTAGATGAGAGTTTGCTAATTTGTGTAGAAAATGTGCTAAGCAATTTATATTCACCAAAAATAACTTTTACGTGTATTAAAATTAATTTCAAAGTCATAGATTAATAATTCAAATAAAAATAAATGTTATATTTCTTTATAAATTACTTTTAATACAAAGTGCACTTTTAAAGGGTATGGTTTTCACAGCTATTATACCACTAAAACAAGAGGGTAAGAAACTTGGGGGGGGGGGCGGTAGAAAATAACAAGAAAACAGCCTGAACTCAGTAGTCAAAAAGACGTCGGCAATATGTCCAAAATCTATGCACAACATATCAGGATCATACGATCCTCAGATCGTTTGCCGTGCGGCCAAAAAGCCTTTACTGCCGATCTCAGGAAATGAGGTCGACCGGGAGAAAAATAGTCAGATTAGGACATGCAGTGGAGGTTCTTATATGCCACCGAAACAAGACCCAATTGCTCTAGTTGCTAGCTAAGAAAATGGTGGGAGACGAATATCCAGGAAAACATGTTGTCTGTACTTATGATGACTTAGTCCTCGCGTCAACATCTATGGATGTATCAAACATTTATCCCGTCTCACACGAAGAAGCAGATGGTCGTCTACTTCTCGATGTTAAGCATGCAGTAGAAAGTGGGCATACTCGCATCTTAATACGAACTGTGGACGCAGATGTACTGGTTATTTCAATATCACTGTTCCCACAAATAAAAGATATTGATGAACTATGGATTGAGTACGGTTGTGGGAAATACAGGAAAATCATTCCAATTCATGAGATCTGTGCTAAACTTTCACCGGAAATTTGCAGAAATTTGTTAGCTTTTCATTCTGTAACTGGTTGTGACACAGTTTACACATTTTGTGGCATTGGCAAGAAGACAGCTTGGAAGGTCTGCATGTCATTTCGTGAAATTGATTGTGTAAAGCATCAGCTTTGTACAGGCACCTCTGATATTGACGATGAATGTCATGATCTATTCCAGTGATTTGTTATACTACTTCATGATCAATCATCAGAGCTTCAGAGCATCAATGACTCAGATGAGTGTTATTTACAAGAAAGAATCGAGCCATCGGAAACATACCTCCTACAGCAGATGCTTTGACCCTTTGACACAACACATCAAACGAGCTACTCTCTAAGCAAGAATTTGGAGCAACAGCCTCGTTGCACATTACACAATACATTGACCAATTAAGTGGGGATGGACAATAAATTCGGGAGGATCATACCAACCTTTGTGGGCAATTCCAGAGATGTCAAAACACTGTAAAGAACTTACCTCCTGTAAGTGCCGCAAGCGATGCACATCTTGTAAATGTATCAAAATGGGAATAAAATGTACGAAACTTCGTGTATGTGATGGGCAGTGTTCAGACAGTGATAAGTAATCACAAGTAAATTTACATGAATCAGTTGGATATTATTGCATATGACAGCAAGATATTATGCTATTTAGATACCATGGCTGCCACTAGTGTATTTGACAATCTATTGGATATGATTAAATTTTATATTAATTTGTAATAATATTGTATTATGCATTCTTTTGTTTCTCATTCTTGTACCTATAAATGTTTGAAACTTATCTTACCGTTATGCCTATTAAGTGCACCTCATGTCATTGATTTTAAAATGAAAATGAAAGTTTCATAGCCCTAAAAAAACTAGAATTTATTTACATATACATAAAAAATTACAATAATTACATTTTCTACTTAAACAGTTATAAAGCCAATGTATTAATTTTCGGATCCCATATAAATTACATTGTTGCCATAACGGATATCTGTGCAACGCTACATTGTTTTGGCTAATTTTCAAAAAATATTTGTGATAAAATAGAAGTCATATATACAGTCCGAAAGGTAATTTTCTGACGAACAAAAGATATGCGACACGTTTTCAGCTACATGCAACAAATTCCAAGTTATTTAGTAAAATGTTTTGAATTTTTTGTTTTTAACCATTTGGAAATGGTTGTTGTTTTCAGTCGAGGATGGGGCCAAATGATTTTCGCATTTTATTTTTTTTAACGAAATTCAACGATGTTCTTTACTTTTAGAAGAATTTTTATTTGAATAAATAATATAAAGGCATAAAACCGTTAAAAATTGTTTGAATAGGTAATTGAAGGGTATAAAATTGTTAAAAATTGAAAAAGTTACAAAATGGGTATGCGCAAATTATCAGATATGGAAAAATCCAAAGCCAAAGAGCGATGCCTAAATGAAAATCGTCTTGCAAAGCAAAAATCGAGGTCTTCAGCTCATTATCTAGTCCATGAAAATCGAGGTCTTCAACTGATTATGTAGCCGTGTAGCCCATGATTTCGAGGTCTTCAACTGATTATGTAGCCCATAAAAATCGATTACAGAATAAAAGATGAACGCGAAAAAGGAAGTAATCTAATGTTTAATCAATTGATAGTAAAAGGCCATGTCTCGAAGGGCTCCAATCCACTAGCCACGGCGTTTTACAATCGGTCTATTCTAACCGGGAAAAATTGAGCTCAACGTAAGTAATTTGTCGCAATCTGTGGATGATTCGGTGGAACTGCTTTCGATTTGTAAACTGTTTTTCTTCTCGAAACGGGACTTGGAGAATTTATCGAAAGAAGGTTTTGGTCGTCTGAAGTTTGATCTTTGCGATCTGTTGTTGAAGAAAATGCGACGGAATTTGGTGGACGAAATTTAGATTTTTTGGTTAAATTTTGCTACGAAGATGATTTGTCGCGATCTGTGAATGATTCGGTGGAACTGCTTTCGATTTTTAACCTCTTATCTTTCTAGGCTTCTCTTGTCGAAATGCCACAAAATTAAAACTAAGTAAATATTAAGTCAAAAAAAATAAAATTCCATATGGTCGTTGTAATCTATTAAATTACAATTGTTTTTTTTATTATGTTGTAAATATTTGTGGTACTATGAACCTAAACAATGATGTCAAATATACCGTTGGAAAGGGCGTTTTCTGCGGATTAATAATCACTAACAATATAGGTTAATATAAAAATATTAATTCGAGTTATATACAGAAACGTGGAAGCGCGTTGCAAAACTTTGGCGGCCATATTGATTACGTCATGAGCGCCGCTAGAGGGCCAAGAAAAATTGTGTCCCAGACTTTTTGTATTCGTCTATCCATGTACTATCTGAGTCCAAAGAGGCGCATTGGTTGCCAGATTTGAAATATTTTGGTATAATTTTGAGCTAACTCACCCCACTATATAGCATTAAACAGTAAAAGATAAATTAACCTGCATTTCATGAGAATTTTTAAAAATGAAGGACATTCTGTGAAAATTCTCAAAAAGCATTTCTAGCCATTATTTTGGTTTGCAAGGGCCCTGAAAAGCTGCTCCGCCTTGAGCTCCAGATAATCCTAATCGAGCTGTGTTTGTCACAACTCTAACACATGTTGTATAATATGTACGCGTAAGAACTGCCTCGTGTCTGTGCCGGAAGTAGCTCAAACTCAATCCTTTATAAAAACTGGAATCTATATTTCGTCGGAAAAACGATGCTGTAAAAACTCAAATTACGAGATTGGTATTCAGTGAGTTGACTCTGCAAGCTTTACGCGCCCTGTAAGTGAGTATACATCAATGTGTGAAAAAGATATTGAAAGTCTTTTAAAGAATATCAGAAAGGTAGCAAAGACGAGAATTCTCCGATTTTGACACACCGGGACAGCCTTCCGAGTTCGATTATTATACTCTCATGAGTATATCCATGTCTTATTATAACTATATTTTTGAAATAGTAAAGTCCAAAATCCATTACTCGAAAAAGAAGTTATCTAGACTTGCTTGGCAGTGTTATTTGTAAAGTTTAGAACTTGTCTCTCTAATGGTGTTAAGAAAGAAAAACAATGTTAAAAAGCGCAACTAGATATATGAATAGAAACATACTTATACTTGTGCTCTTTGACGATTTCTTTCTTTCTTAATTGTTGGTTATTTTCTTAATTTCAAAATACAATCCTCAACCTCCTTATTATTAAGTGTCTCTAATGGTGTTTTGTTCACATAGTCCAATATAAGAAAAGACTAATAACATCTTCTGTCCAATGTGCACGCAAAAGGAAATCTGTACTAAACTAACTGATATAGATCGTCAAGATTTTCCATGCCTAATTTGCAATGAGCTGCGACAATTAACTCTTGGAATATACCAACTTAAACAAAGCCAATATTACACTCAAGAGCACTTAAATTAAGAATATATTTACTGTCTTTACATATATCGTCAAGTTGATTCTGTTCTTCGAGTTCTATTACGTTCATGACACACAAGTGCTAAAAATTATAATATTTGGATAAAAATACAGTGAATTAACATCTCCTGATGGTACTGTCAATGTAAAGTAAACGCAAGGGTCGCAGGATACTGTGCGCGTGTCACTTCTTTATTATGGTTTCTGGCCTCTGCCGCCATAACTCAACCAAAGTTTAAAAACCAAGCCTTGAATATGCTTATACGCTACAAGACGCCGCCGCTGGTTGATCCGGTAGTGATTCGGGTGAAAAAAGCAAAGAGGAAGACTTATCTAAAACACATTGCCAAAAGTGTCTGGAACTGTATGATTATTTTCGGTTATTGATTATTTCCATTATATCATATATTGAAATAATAGTCGTTATAAGATCCATTCATCTTAATTTTGTATTTAGTGTTGTATTTACTATTGATTATATGGATTAAAACTAATGACAATAGTGTTTATGTTCATTAATGTACAGTTGTGGAAAAAAAAAGTAACACCCCCTACTAACTCCTCAACAAATTATTGTAGAAGGAAGTTATTGGTACCGAACGATTGGAAATAAATTCTACTTTTAAATGATGTATATACAATTTGATTAGGGGCCTTTTAAATATTTAAACGGACCATAACTTTGTTTTTTTTTCTTCAATAGCAGTACACAATTCTGACAGCATAAATGAACTCTACACCATTCAATTAGTCTAAAAACAATTTTTTATGAAATTCGTACCTAAAGTTTCCGAGAAATTAATTATTTTAGAACGAGCGTATTTTAGGGGCTGTATCCAAATTGAAGTTCGGTACTCGATTGCCGACCGAGAGAGCCTCCTTCTTGATCAAGGCATCTTAAGCGCTACTCAAGCAGTCATTTAAAACTGCTAAGTTATAGGATAGCAGAAGAAATTTCAAAATATCTAGTCACTTCTATCATAGATGGCCCCTTAAACCATCATTTTGCCGTTTTTAAGCATAATTTGAAAACTACTTGGAAGACAAATGCGAAATTTTGGATATCCATAAAGCAGGACTTAATAAATCTAAATCCAACGAAAAAATTGTAGGTTGCAATTCATAATTTTTTTAATATTAATTTGATAATTCATAATTCATATCATAAAATTATAAAAAATTGCAAATTCAGCTTATTTATGTTTGGGTATATTAGTATTATTGCAACACAAAAAATTAGCACATTAGGAGTATAATTTCAGGGAATATAAATAAAAATATGAAAATGTAATTTAACATTAGAAGCACTAAAATTTGAATGTTTATAATTCAAAAACTTATTACTCAAATGATTTGAAATTTGGTGTCTATGCATAGTTTGAACCGTAGATTTGAAATATCTTGTTAAAATTGGGTATTGCCATTGAAAGAAAAAATAAAGTTTGGGTTCGTTTTAATATGTAGATGCCCCCTAAGCAAATTTTATATACATTATTTAAAAGTAGACTTTATTTCCAATCGTTCGGTACCAGTAACTTTTTTCTACGATAGTTTGTTAAGGAGTTAGTCCGGGGTGTCAACTTTTTTTTTTCCATAACTGTACATGAGACTTAATCAGGTTTGCCACTCTTCAGGGAATTTCCAGACCCGGAAATTCTTCGGCATCAGTACTTCCTTACAGAGAATCTGTCTGATAAGGCGAAATTTCTTGCAATTAATCTAGATACATTTTTCTATAAAAGATTGCTGATATTTTAACTGGAGAATTCCCTGAATAGTAGCAACCCTGTTAATTATATATTTAATTTTTTCCATCAATTATAGAACTTTCATTCAAAATATTTTTTTTTCTTATTTGTTATGAGGTATGGTAATGAAAAAAATGTATGTCACATCATAGGGCTGATATGAGAAAAACGGGACTTATCAACCTACCTCCTTTCTGCTAATAAACTATTTTATTAATTCATATTATTACTAAAAACGTTCATTACCTAACTATATTATCGAAAAGGGTAGTTTTAAAATTAAATAAACTTTTTTAATGTAAAATTCTCTTCTGAAACTTTAAATTTATAAATTTTCACATTTAGTTTAAATATATATCATTTATCATGCATTTACTAATGAATAATATATTTGCATTTTACACCCAAATAAGAAATAGCTGAATATATGATTAATTGACGTCTAATGCTGTTGATAGTTCTGCCATAATCTTAATTTCAAACATACTCGTTGTTAGTGTAATAAATTACCAGAGTTTGCGAAGCAAATGTAATTAAAACTATATCACGCATTAACCGTATCAGCGTCGCAATATGTCACGCAAAGCTAATAAACGCTAAATATGGAATTCTGTTTTAGAGTAGGAAATTAGTTGAAATACATAAAGATTAACATTTTATAATGATTTGTTAGTCTCCATTCACAAATAGCAAAAAACAAAAGAAAGATTTTTTATGAAGGCTGTAAATTATAAAAAATATAAATATATATATTTACTAGCAGGCTACACCCGCTTCGCTGGTTCATTTTCCAAATGATCATTGATCAAACAAAATTATGAATTCGACCTTGTATTTTAAATTAATATGGACCTTCACCGGGAAAATCTTTCCGCATTTGCTTAATACTATGCGAACGCTATTTAGCTATTATAATATCTTATGGGTTAGGCAAAATTCGGACTATTCAGAAGAAATTCTTTTTACAGTATCTATATTATAAAGGACAAACATATCTGTGCGTAACGCATACGTCATTTTGCGAATGGCAACACTTTGAAATTTGAAATAAAATTTTGGTTTTGCATTTTCTCTACTGCAAATTTTTAAACTTCTATGCATCACACATTTTAACTTTTTACACCATCGTATAAGGAAAAAAATTCTCTTTTAAATACTATTTGTTTGAAAGCTGTATCTCAATTTGTTTTTGAGATATTAATTTTTTTGTAGTTTTTAATACAAATTTTGTAATTGTGGCAACTGAAGTACTCCATTTATATTGAAAGTAAAGGGAAAATATTCATGGTTTATTATTTTTATTCATTATATCCTTATTGATGCCATTTTCACATTACAAATAAAAGTAACTTTTTTATAATTTTTGAACAGAAAATGATGTCAGACATTAAATAAAACACGCATTCTTCTTCATAAATGCTACATTTTAATATTTTTACATTACGCTGATAAATGAGTTTGAGGCGTTCGGCAAAATGATTCATTGAGTAAAAATGATATATTTAAAACAAAACGATCATTTTTTTTTTTTTTTTTTTTTTTTTGATAAAACTAAATATTTGACTAATACTATAAATGGCGAATACTATGACACCTAAAGTCAAATTTCTGAATTTTTTTTTCGCGGGTACTAAGATTAGAACTTAAGGTTTGTGCGAATGTTCACATGAAAAGTTGTATCGGACAAACGTGACTTTAACTTTGGAAATGCATTCATTAATAATCAATTCTTTTGCGCATTAAAATACTTTCAAATTGTGAATTTGAGTGGTGCGTATGTAAATTACGAGAATGTGAAAATAACGTACAGTTTAGATTTTATGGGGGAAAATTTTATGATGTGACAAAGCGAAATCCTTTTTACTGATTTTTCATCCCGTAAAAACAAACATAAGAGTTCCATCGATAACTTCATCATAATTACTCATCTTGATTACGCAATCTAATACAGTTTAATTTTTCAATAATTTAAGCAGTTGAAGTTTGTAGAAATAATATTTTGGTAATTTTGGGTTTAAAATATTATCTGTTTTAAGAGTTAGACAACCAATGTAAGATGATTTTTTTTTGTTGCAATTTTTTTTGTTTGTAGGTTTATTATAATTTGATCTGACAGATCCCTTCAAACATTTTAGTACGTCGAATTTCGACGGGTTGCAACTCGTATATTTAAAGTAGAGGTTGGGAAGAAAATACGGCCGTTGTGATAATCAGAAATGTTAAAATGTTCTCTCGTCACCACACTACTAAAAGGAGAGATAATTACAATGATTGCAGAGAGTGACCACTGAACATTACTTATGCTCGGATTATTCACTTTCGTTTGATAGTTCTCGAACTCCGGGCTTCTCAGCTTGGTGCTATATGTGGTTCTGGTAGCTTAAATACAATTTCTCTCTACGTTGCATTATATTTTGTAATACACGTCTTCTAGCAGGTCTACTGCAGTTTTCTATCTTCGGATTACAGCAGAGTAAATACGGTAAAAAAAATGTAATAAATTGTTTGCACACAAAAAGTCTTTAACTTTCATTAAAAGAAATGTGAATCACATAAAAGTGGATTTTTAAAAATGAAGTGTTTGAATAAAATTAAAATAATGTCATTTTCATTACCATTTCCTTTTTATATATATATACCACTTGCAATTATGTAACTGTTAACCTGAAAAAAAAAACTCGATAACTCATTATGATAGAAAAATAAACCTCTTGTTTTCATCCAATCAAAATCTTCCCAATCGTCCATAATCGGGTGTACAGCTAAGTTTTACGGCAAACATTAGAAGTGTTTGCAAACTATATGGTTACAAATTTACCAGAGTTAACACACGTAAAACATACGTAATTATGCGCCAGACTACATCCCATTAAATAAAGTCAAATTGCTGTTGGCTGAATTATAGATCTTTCGCCAAAAATACTCTTTGTAAATGACAAATAAAGTCAGTTATACAAAACTTAATAACCTAATACGTTATAATATAACGAAATAATCTTTTTGATGCACCGAAGACCTTTTTTCATTTCTCTAAAGAGTGTAATAACACGGAGAAATAAATACACTTTTTATTTTCAAAATTACATTATTCTTCAGTCTGCTGCCTAAATAAATCTAAAATCGTTAATTTTTTCATCACTTTAGCGAATAGGATTGTGCGTCAGAAGAACTTGCTTTATAATGATTTCTATTTTCAATTTTATCTGCATTTCAGGTACTTTTTTTCTTATCTAGGCTAAAATGATAAATCAACAAATATTGTTCCACCAGCCACCATTGGAATTTCAAATTTTTTTCCCCAAGTATTTATTTTTTAGTGACAGTAAAATAACTGCAAATAAAAATATATATAATACTAAATCTTCTGTTCTTCGTTTGCTTCATAATGAAAAAACATAAATTTACTCATAGCTAAGTACAAATTTCATGTAATCTTCTACAGTCGCGATCACTGTCTGACAGTCACTGTCTGATCACTGATCTGACTCTTTCAAATATAAAAGAAACATCTAAATAGCTCAGTAAATACACTAATTAGCAGGTAACCTGATTACGGAAGATTAATCCAATATCAAAAACCTTAAAAAAAAACTGAAAATGGGATGACGAATTAAAAAGACTATCGAAACTGTATTTCAGTAAGCAATTTTTATTGCAAAATATTTTCTTTTGTGGTATTAATAACGCAAAATTGCATAAATTTTCTTAAGAATAATCTTTAGTACTTAACATTTGAAACAGTAGACTTTTCTAAAAGAAAAATTGGCGATATATGTTAAAAAAAAGAAAAAAAAAAGAGAGAGAGTGGACAATATTTGTTGATCTGAGTTCGAGGTTATAAAAGTCATAAGTTTGGGGAAAAACAAAATAGCATGTATCCGTACCCGTAGTAAAGTACGCGAAAAATATTTTAAATATCTGAAATTAAATTATTTATAATATGTGTGTGTGTGTGTGGGGGGGGGGGCAAACGTTTGCATTAAAATTTAAATATTTGACTCCACTTTTTATAATATTAACTGCTATTTATGTAATATCATTATTTTTATAATTACATCTGCTAGTTTTTTCTGTAAGAGATACATAATAATAATAATAATAATAATTGTTAGTCACAAGGAAGGTCTCTTTAAAACGCATACTCAAAATATTTTGAAAAAGGAAATGCTAATAAAATGACTCATGTATGTAAAAAAGATCGGTAAAAATATATCGGTCGAATCGCAGTAGAAAATCTGTAAAAAAATATTTTTTCGAATATTTGGCGCGAACAGACGAACGCTCGACGCTCTTTGGCGAACCAATAGGTTTCCTCGCCAAATGCAAGAGATTGAAATGCATTTATAAATTCCTTGTTAAATAAGTAATTAAATGCCTAATGCTCAATGAATTTAAACTTAAACTGTGGATTAGTTTACTATTTTTGCTGTAAGCTTATATAATATATGCAAATTGCGTGTTACTTGTATTGAGCTATTTAATTTTATACGGTGTCACCGGCTGGATAAATTTTAAGGGTATTTTAATTAAGAATGCTATCATTAAACATTTCGATATTAAATTGTTGTTTCCATGACAATAAAACTTTCTTGTTGTCTCTGACACTAACAATATCGAAGTCAAATTGCAAATGCTCAGAATCGGACCTTAATTTGAGTTTGAAACACTTTTAATCCATTTAAATTTCATTGTAAACGGCATAAATACGATCGTTAAATTTCATTGTTACATATATAAATGTATATGACAAAACTGCAGTTATAAATATGTATTTATTTAAGTTAAACTTACTTAAACTAACTTCGTCTCGAGAGTTGAAAAAGTTTTTCTTAAAGAATATTTATCATAGTATTATTCAAAATTTTATCGTGTCGCCATCCAGCGCTAAATCGCAAAAAATGAAATTTTCATTATTTTTTTAGGAATGCTAAATAGAGGTTCTGCCGATTTTTTTATGGATATATATATATTTATGAGAAGAATATTCTATAATTTTTCTCAAATAATGCTGAGCATGCGCTTATGGGGAACTTCCTTGATATCATTTTATCAATTTTCAGATGCATTTTTCTTAACCTGATGCAAAAGATAAATCGCCAAATATTATTTCAATTGCAATATTTCAACTGAGTAATTCTTTAAGTATTACGAACATTCTCTTTCATGTTTAAATTAAATATATTCGTTTTTTAATATTATCACTCATTAAAATGGATTTCTTTTTTTTTCTTTTTTAAAGATTTTAAATAAAATTAGTAACAGTTTTTTGTCTTTTATTTTTCTAGGTGTAATAGCCGTTTCAATTTTTTCAACAACAAAAAACTTCGCCAAGAAATAAAATGGTAACCTTATCGTCCAAAATAACAGAACTTTCCGTCATACTTCTATAACTAATCTAGGTAGAATGATGTGTTATAGCTTAAAACCTTCCCTGAAACGATACCTATCTAACGGTATAAGTTCCGTAAAAATCCATGCAGTAGAACTCGAAATCTAGGCGTTCGGAACGAAATTTCCGTTTGAATTTTATATATATAATAGATAAAAGATAATAGAATAGATAATAGATTATATATATATATATATATATAATAGAATAGATAATAGATTATGTGTTATGAACTATCTCAAAGTTTAAAACAGATCGCATTGTTAGATTTCCTAATTTTAACAATATCGCGTTATGTTAGTTCCACATTCCACCACCAGGGAGCGCACTCTATTCTTAACGAAAGCGTATCTGAACGAAACTCCTTCATGCAACCTTTCCGTAGATACATGAATCGGGAGGGTGGCGGTCTTAACCAATAATTTAAGATAATTGCTGAAATTACTACGAAAAATATTTTAAAGGGGCTCTACGCGGGCATCTAATAGAGTTAGAGGAAATCGGAAGACGTCAAAATAATCGCGGGGAAAAGTTTGCTTGGGTGCTTCGGAGCTACTTTTGGCGCGAGATCTAAGCTCTACGACCAATAGGAGCCCAGATATTTAAGGAAATATGAAGTAACAAAGTCCAAAATAATAGAATTTTCCGTAATAATTCTTAACTAATCTAGATAGAATGACGTGTTATAGCTTAAAACCTTCCCTGGAACGATACCTATCTAACGGTATAAGTTCAGTAAAAATCCATGCGGTAGAACTCGAAATCTCGGCGTTCGGAACGAAATTTCCGTTTGGATTATATATATATAATAGATATATTATTAGTGAAATCCAAAATAATTTTAAATGTTCAAAATTTTAGATTTCTATTAGAGGAATTTATATAAGTTTTGAAAACTTTTATAACAGTACTTAGGTTTTATATTATTTATAACATTTTCTGTATTATTAATTTAAATAAAATATAACATGGAATTAAAAAGAAATCTTTATTCGTGATATTGGTTAAAAATAGATTAATCTTTCAGTAAATTTCAAAAGGTAAAATTAAATATTTTCCAAAACTAATAACAGATATAATTTTTTGTTGTATCACCAATTGCTCTAAACATACAGTGGCGGTCAAAAGTTTCCGGCCAGTTAGTTTCTTTGATTTGTTTGACAGAATGTTTCAGCGAAGAAGAAGTCCAATTGCTCCAAAAGCTAGGAATAAGTAAATTACTCCTGACCACGTGATCATTTTCATTGGATACTTAAGATACTTGATACAAAGGGGAAGATTTCGAAATTCGCGCGTGCAAAAGTTTCCGGCCATTCGGCATCCATTAGTTTTTGCGATCACTAAAGCGTATTTTTGGCCATGTTTGTTAATTAATCAACATGAATAACGTATTTGAAATTCAAAAATGAAAAGTTTAGCAATTTATTGTTCCTAAACGAGTGATTTGTTTGTCGCTAAAGGGACAATCCTCTCGTGAGATTGAGGCAAAGTTGTCGATCGGAAAATTTGCTTTAAACAATATTTAAAAAATATATAAAGGTGGTCATGGCCTTGATAATTTGCCACGGTCTGGGGACCCCGGAAGACGACTATTCTTGTGGACAGAATTATCACAAGAAAAGTAGTTGATGACCCGCGTAAAAATGCCGCTGCAATTCCATGCGATTTACGGTGTTAAAATATTTATTGAAATAAGTCTATCAACAGTGCAAGACGCTTATGTGACGTAGAATTTTATGGAAGAGTCGGTGTTAAAAAACCTTTCATAAGTAAAAAGATTCAGAGGGTCCGATTGGCGTTTGCCAAGTAATACAAAGACTGGTCAAGTGAAAACTAGAAAAAAAGTATTATTTTCCGATGAATCGACGTTCAATCTTTTTGAGAGTGATAAAAGACATTACAACCGATGACCTAAAAACAAAAGATAAGATGCAAGATATATTATTCCTACAATGAAGAATGGCGGAAGACGCGTTATGCTGTGGGGAGCATTTTCTGGAAAATGTGCCTGTGCGTTATTTGAAATCCGCGGCAAGATGAATAGTGCAATACATAAGGATATCTCGCAAGATCATTTGCTGCCTTATTGGGGGAAAAATTGTAGTCGCAACTATTTGTTTCATCATGATAACGACCAAATGTAGTCATGCAAGCTCGTCAAGCAGTGGATTTCGCACAAAAAAATTCCGCTTTTGAGATGAACAGCCTAATCATCTGATCTGAATCCTATAGAAAATCTTTGAAACTAACTTGAAAATGTGTGTGGAATTATAAATATTCCAATTCAGCAGCATTTTCACAAAAATTGCAAGAACCGTGGACAAAACTTAACAGTGATGATCTACAACCGTTAATTGAATCGATGGCACGTTGCTGCGCCGTAGTACTTACTACTAAATATAAAAATACAAAATACTAATTGTAAATGTTATTGATCAGTGTTATTTTCTATTATAACACCATTTTTTTCCAAACTTGCCAAGGTGGCCAGAAACTTTTGAGAACATGCGTTTTCTTTCACAATTAATTTTATCAATTAAATTTATTAATATTTAATTTTTATTCCATAAATAAGTTCTTAACTGTTATGTCAATAAAGTGTATACGTATCACTTTGAGATTCCTCTTCATATAGGTATACTTACAAATTAACCAAAAATTTTATGCTGGCTGGAAACATTTGACCGCCACTGTACATTGAAATTTTTATGCCATGAATTTCATTCTATGAACTTTTACATTCATTCTTGCTCATATTCGTCCATTTTTCAAAGGATCAATCTATTTTTTCTTTCCTTTCTTTCATTTTGGTGAACGAGATTTTTTTTTTTATCTTTTTATTCGTTATTGATCACAAATTCTGAATAGAAAAAAGAACCAAGGAATTACATGGCTAAGGTAATACTGACACTTTTCTTTCTTTTATTCACTTAATTTTTGATTGTGAAATATGCCTTAATGCATAATCTCGAAGAAAGGATGTTTCATCATATACCTATTAAAGTGGAGGTATCCTAAAGTATTCTAAACTTTCTTAATATAATTCGCAACTCAATTTTTTTTTGTATTACCACACTATCAAGACAGGTATAAAAATCTCATTAAACACTAATTTTCAAATGTTTAGTTTTCAAATGTGAAATACTATTTATTAATATGCAACGTCTTGTAGTATTCTACAGCCCCACCAGTGGCCGAGAGGTTCTGCTCTCGAAGCTGGTAGACGGGAGGTACTGGGTTCGATCCCAATCGCGCCCGTCGGCCTAATCGTTCGGAGTTTTCGTGGTTTTCTTCGAACCTTGGTTCTCCAAGCGTTAATACGGGTTAGGTTCCCTTTGAAAGACCTCCACGGAAGGCACTCTTACCCCCTTAGGGCCTATATCCCACGTGCTGATAATTGGCCGACATACATACAATCAATCTAGTATTCTACAACTCAATTCAGTGTCCTCCGTTGCTTTCTGCCTATTTGTTTATATATATATATATATATATATATATATATATATATATATATATATATAAAGGTAGGTAATCTAAGTATTCAAGATTAAATTTTATTTGTAGTGCGATTTAACATGGTTAATATTAATAAATCAAAATTCCTTTTAATACGTGTTAATGTAAGAATTCATTTAAAAATCTGTTTTAAAGGAGAATTTGCATTAATGGGCATTCATCTCTCATGTTTGTGGTACATTTTCATCCTTTATGGGTAATTTTAAACTTTCTATTACTTGCATATGTAACCAGTATTTTTAAAGCACTTTACTGTAAAATATTTATTTCTTCGAAGAATTATCGAACGTTTACAATATTAAGTTTTATGCTTTTAAATATGTCTTATTCAATTTTCTCTGCTAACGAAATTATTACCGAAAGAAATTTCATTAAATAAAGACACATTTATTAAAAAGGTAAGTTTCGTAAAAATTAATAATAATTTTTTTTTTTAATCCGTTAATGAGTTTTTTGTATTATTTTAGACCATGTCGTTTTAAATATTAGAACACTTGTTCTCAGTACTTAATATTAAAACATATCTTGTCTTAAGAATTAAATTAAATATCAGTTTTATCAGTTATTATGATAAGTCATTTAGCAATTAACCCTACAGCCGCGGGAAACGCTATTTTCG
The DNA here is from genome assembly GCA_963932465.1 of Maratus speciosus. Classification (NCBI taxonomy): domain Eukaryota; kingdom Metazoa; phylum Arthropoda; class Arachnida; order Araneae; family Salticidae; genus Maratus; species Maratus speciosus. The sequence continues at coordinate 363,718,034 of OZ010788.1, read as the reverse complement.
CGTTCTAGTGGGCTACTTTTTTAAAACTGCTTGATTCCCAGCACTTTTTTTTAAAGGGATTATTATCGCATTATGTAATCCGTAATTAAAGTTACTATTTCTACTTTTTAAAAAGTGGTGGGAATCAAGCAATCTTCATTTTTAAAAAGTAATCCATTGAAAAAGCGACCTGCGGCAGGAGGCTTAAGATCATACAAATAATAATTTATTTTTGTAATGTCATTAATATATTTTTTGCCGATTCTTGGTGTTAACTTAATATTTTCATTGCAAGAAATATTTTTCTATTAATGAGAATTAATTTCTTATTAATAAGAGCTGTTTAGAATGGACATGCTTTTTGAAATTATTACAAACTTAATTTTATTTATCTTTAAGACACAACTTTTCAAAAATCAAAATTTTCAATGAATAATATTCGATATCCCCATATTTCTGAATAAATTAAATAATTACGTTTTATATAACTTTGAAAAATTTGCATTTACCGTAGATCTTTAGATCCGTAATATGCTTTTATAAGACCTTCATTAAATCATTATTATAACTACTGTATAATGGCTTATATTGTTCAAAACAGCATTAATAAATACTATTACTGGTGTCATTTATACAATTTTTAAGTATACAATAGCTCTTTTATAAATCTCTAGACATTCAAAAGCCCTAGACTGTGGTCAGAAATTTTTGGTTGTTGTTGAATTCATTTGAATATAAATATTCGCTATGTAATATGAGAAATAAAATGCAAATTCAAATTGAAATAACAATAATAAATATAAATATCGATCATTTGTATTTTTAAAGAAACCACTTCTACTGCAGATGTACTATTAGACAAACATATTTTTAAACTTGGATTTCTTGTTCACTTAATCATGACAAAAAAAAAAATAATAATGTTGCCAATTTATCTAATTTTTTTGTCAGAAATCAATCGCTATTTTCAAATAGTAATATGCTGCTTCTTTAATGATCCTAGGCGATTATTATTATACAGTAGCGACAGCTTTTTTGATGCAATGTCAAATAAACAGCTGTGATAAACATTTTGGCTTATAAGGCTTCAAATAACAAATGAAATCGAAATTGGTTTGCCAATGTGTAGATCAGTGATTTACAGAAAACGAGAAGTTTCCAAAGTAGTCGCACTTTGCTTTTATTCAAGAACGAAATCTTTTAAACCCGCAACTCAAGCCCTAACATTTTCCCAAAATTTTTTGAAGAGATTTCAGGGAATCCAAATATTTATAACACTATACTCTGTATTATATCATGGAAAGTAAACCAGCTTATGTTGCTTGAATCATTTGTGTACTTTGACTCACCCGTGTATTTAAACAGAATCCTGCGAGAAAATGACATTTTTTTTCTTTAGTGCTCTTAGGATCAGGAAACTAATATCCAAGACGTTCTAACGGTACATTTGATTGTTGATTTAACGTCTTCATCAACAAAAGCAAGCATGTTTTCCAGATGAAAAAATTCCACATAGAAGCATAATAGACTGGTACCTTTGCCATATTCCGATATCGGCTGAATACTAACAATATTCTACGACTACATTCTATTATTGGATTTATTATACGAGGGTGGCTCAATAATTATTGTCTCGAATGTGTATAAAATAGTTGTACTGCGATGGTTGTCGTGGAATATATAAGCCTAATGTCTTAGATGTGTATATGCTCAATTTAAGAACCGTAGCTGCTATATTAACATATGTTTTTCATTTTAGGTGTAAGAGGTGGCACCTAGCTTAAAACGGGGGGGGGGAGGCTGATTTGGAGCTTATGGAGCCAGACCTGAAGCAGTTCTGGGATAGATTTGTGACAGTGGATGAGACGCGGCTACACCACTATGATCCCAAGTCCGAACGACAGTAGCTATGTCGCATTCACTGTTACCACCCCCAATCTCCCCTTTTCAAGCTAGATGCGACCTTTCACACCAAAAACGAAAAGCATATGTTAATATAGCAACTACAGTTATGAAATTGAGCATATAAGCATCTAAGACATTAGGCTTCAAGATTTCACGTCAACCATCGCAGTACAAATATTTTATACATACTCGAGACAATAATTATTGAACCACACACATAGTCCAGTTTGACCGCGAAAATTTTGAAAAATATTTTTACCGATGATCATGAGCGGACCACTCCATTGATGCTAAAACATGTTTGAGGCTTTGCCATTTATTGGCCACAACAAGTTTCTGGCAGTGTTTATTTGTAAAGCTGGCATCAAAGAAACCCTTTCATATTTTGTCGAAACTTCCTCCGATTGATATTCATCTGTCTCGTGACTTTTGTCTTCATAACGTAAGGAATGCCTTTAATAGTCTTTCTGATCATTTTGGATTTTCTAAAAGAATTCGTTGCTCATTCTTTACATCTGTTTGATCTATTCTTTTTATGGCCTAATTATTACAGCCGTTTAACTTTATCCGACACAGCTTGAAACTTCCAGCCCCGAAAGAAGTCTTAATGCCTCACGCTTTCAGCATGTAATGCAAGAATCGTGTTTTATCCTAATGCAAATATTACAAAGCTTAGACAGTGAGGATAGATTTATTTGTGAAAGTGGTGATAAGCAGCATTTTTAATTCCAACTTGAAATTTGTCCGTTCTTTTTTTTTTGTATGTATGTGTGGGTGTGTGGCCCTATAAAGCAATCTACTAATTGGGCAATACTTCAAAGCAAAATTTTTCTACGCAAGCATCTAATTTAATGTTTTGTGAATTTTCCAATTATAAATGCTTTTTTACTACTCGTAAAGGCTTTTCCAATCATAATGCCTTAAAAATTGTGTTCAGTTGGGGTGGTCTATATTAATGATGAAAATAAAATATTATAAAATGTTTGCTTACGCATTTTGTGCGTTGTGTAGCGGTACGGAATTTCAGTGCTAGAATCCCTTGCGGAAGGTGGTGCTTTTCGCGGGATTCTCTCATCATACCTCGGTTCCTTTGGCTGACCGCCAAAAATAAGAGGATTGTCATCAAATGACTTTAGGGACATATGCTGAACAGAAACTGAACATAGTGCTATTACTGACTAACTATTCTATAATGATGAGAGATCAATTCTACTGAAAATTATATTGAATGTAATTAAGGATTAAGCGTCTTTTATTAAGGATGGAAACATAGTCTCCTTCAGTCTTTTATAGATATTGCTTAGAACTTCATGCAGAGTCAGTTAGAGCACTATAAGTCTGTAATACAAAAGTCTCGGCCTTAAAGTCTGTACCAATATTTCGCTCCAGATAGTTATATTAATTAATACCAAGGGAATTAAGCACGTTCAGTTTCTTATTTAATATACAAAATAATGCATTGAACATATACTATAACTCCGCAAGATAGGCTTCTTTATCTTTTTTTAAAGTAACTTTGGCTCCTAAACAACTGAAAGTATGAAAATTCTAATTGTGGTTAAAGGTATCTCAGAACACGATGTTATTACTTGATATGCAACAGGACACCCTTCCTGCTTGAAAATATTGACTTTTAATGCAATATGGTAGATTTCTATAGTTTAAAGACAACCTCAAAATAGACAATAGTTTAAAGACAACCTCTCATCCATTTTATCTATTCTTAGATGAAGTCTTTATTGTGAAATATGGCTCTCCAATTCGTAATACCCGAGTATCCAAAAGAGGAGAAGAGAAAAAAACCTAGTGAGGAAGATCTGGGTCAAGCCACGGCACGTGCTACGATGGCGTCGTAAGATCATTGACCTAAAGCCCAGATATCCAGGGACTCTGAGAGGAAAAAAGAAAAAAAAGGACTGCGCAATAGACTCTTTCTCTCGTTAGATCATCTTGTAAACTTAATCTGTGTATAACGTTTTTTAACTCGCTCTTAAAGCGACTTTCTTATTCTGTATTATGTGAATTCATCATCTCAGCCTAAAATTAAAATCGGATTCAGATTGACAAACTGTCCCTCTTCATGATTCTAGTGTGAATTAATTATTCAACTAATATCTCCATTTTTTCTACATAGCAGCATTAAGTGCTAATGATACACGGCGGAATCGGCTGAAAAAAATTGATGCAACAGTTTTGTTGTTCTACTATATTTGACCTGCAAATTAAAAGAGAAGAGGTAAGCCTTTTGCCATATTCTTGTATAACTGAAACTAAATGTATACTATGATATATTAGATCATAAATAGTTAGGTAGATAGAAAATGGTCAGAAAAATATTTAATTAGATACGTTGTGGTGTTTACCTATAATGATAAAGATTCAACTATGTCTATTTAATATCTAACAAAATAAGATTTCGAGACTGATTTTGGCTCGCTAAAAATAACAAATACAAAAAGTAAAATATAGTAGGTCAAAAAAAAAAAGAAAAAATATTTATGATGACATCGTATAAAGATAATCAATCTATTGAAAAACTGAATGCATCGAACTACGCCAACTGGCGCTTCAAGATTCAGATGCTGCTAACCAAAGATGATCTCATAGAAACAGTTACAGAAACTGCTCCTGCCACGACCGACGCTGCATGGCCAGATTGGAACAAAAGGTATAAAAAAGCGCGTGCTCTTATAAATTTGAGCATTGAAGACGTGCAAATAATTCACATAAAACACTTAATAACTGCTCGCGAAACTTGGGATAAACTAAAAGAAATTCATGAAAGAGAATCACTTTCTAATAAATTATTTCTACTAAGAAAACTGTACAATACTGAACTAAGTTAAAACGGTGACATGCAACAACGTATTACTAACATACTCGAACTGATTGACAAATTAGCCGCAATTGGTGAACGCATAAGCGATTCACATATATCAGCGATAATGCTATGTTCATTGCCCAGGTCATACGACGTTTTGATCACCGCCCTTGAATCACGTTCAGAAACTGACCTGACGCCTAATTTTCTGAGAACAAAATTATTAGATGAATACCAGCGAAGAATAGAAAATACTGACATGTCACAAAATGCATCCAAAGCATATAAAATAACGAAAAATTCGGCATAAAAGATAATAGAAAAGAAAACAAATACTGCACTCATTGCAAAATGCGGAACCATAATACCGCCCAATGCTGGTTCATTAAGAAACAAAAACAAAATTCATACACTCAGCAGCATGGCAACCATCTTCATCCAAACAGATATAATTATCAAAAACAAAACTCAACACAACTTTCCTTTGAGAAAACTAACACAAATGATAGGAATGAAGTATACAATTTCAAAAATGAAAAACGTAACGACGTGGCATTCCTAGTGGAAAAAAGTGATACAAACACTTGGGTAATTGATAGTGGTAGTTCAAACCACATAACAAATGATAAAACATTGTTTTCAAGATTTAACGAAAATGCCGAAACTGAAATAACTGTTGCTAACGGTAACAAATTAAAGGCATACGGTTCTGGCGACATAAAAATTCAAACGTATGACAACAGTGAACAAATTACGCTTAAAAATGTGCTATATATACCTAAAATAGAAACAAATCTACTTTCAGCCAGTAAGGTGACTCAAAACGGCTGTGAAGTAACTTTTGAAAAGGAAAAATGTAGCATAATAAACGACGTTAAAACAATATTAGAAGGAAAATTGAGAAATAACCTGTATGAAATAAATTTCGCTAGTGATACAAAAGAACAAAATTGCGTAAACATGGCATACACCTGTCAAAATCCCAACTGCATTGACCTATGGCACTGCAAAATGGGACACCGCAGCTATCAAGCAATTAAAGAAATGCGAAATAATCAACTGGTCACCGGTGTAACAATAAATAACTGCAAATATGAAAATACATGCGTAATATGTATTAGAGCAAAAACAACAGAAGCTCCGTACCCCAAACAAGCAAAATACAGGGCTACACGAAAAACCGAGTTAATTCACTCTGATGTATGTGGGCCGATACAGACCCCTACAATAGGCGGCAAAACATACTTCGTAACATTTATAGACGATAAAACCAGATTCTGCATAATATACTTAATGTCTAGGAAATGTGAAGTATTTGAAAAGTTTAAATATTACGTATCTCTAGTATACAACAAATTCGGCAGATACCCAAACATAATCAGATCGGACAATGGCGGCGAATACACCAGTGCCGAAATGGAACAGTATCTTAAGGATAAGGGAATAGAACATCAACTGGCAGTTCCACATTCTCCCAGCCAAAACGGAGTTGCGGAACGCAAGAATAGATATTTACTTGAGATGACCCGCAGTATGTTAATTGAAGCTAAATTACCGCACAAACTATGGGGAGAAGCGATAACTACAGCCAACCACATTCAAAATCGCTTACCTGCAAAATCTAACGACATCACGTTTTACGAGGGATGGACAAACAGAAAACCTAATCTCCACTACCTAAGAGTATTTGGCTGCCCGGCCTATACCCACATTAACAAATCAAAACGCGGAAAACTAGACTAAACTGCACAGCTAGGAAAATTTGTCGGATACGACAATAGAAGCAAAGGTTACCGAGTGTATACTAATGATGGTAAAGTAATATTAACTAGATCAATAAAATTCTTCGAAAGTAAACTTCCATACATACAAAACGATAATAATACAGAAGAAACCAAACCAAAAAATTCAGAAAATGAACAACTAATGGAAGACAACCCGCACGAAATACTAGTAAAAATCACACCTGCAGAATGCGAACCATCAGTGCCCAAACAATCAACTAACGAACCGCGAAGATCGGAACGATCCAATACAGGAGTAGCGCCCGATCGCTTCGCGTACACCGTTAAGACAAACACAATTTATGAGCCCAAAGATTGGGATGACATGATGAGCATTCAAAATCCAATTGAGAGGCAGAATCGGCTAAAAGCCGCTCAAGAAGAAATAAATTCGCTAAAGGAAAACAACACTTGGAAACTAGTGGAACCTCCACAAGGAAAGAAAGTCATCGGCAGCAAATGGACTTTCAAAGTCAAATACGATGACCAAGGAAATGTTAAAAGGTACAAAGCACGCCTCGTCGCGAAAGGCTTCCTGCAAAAATATGGTGAGAATTATGATGAGACATTTGCCCCAGTGGTGTCTCACACGACAATCCGAACCTTTCTAGCCGCAGCCGCGTACCACGGATTTGACGTACACCATCTTGACATTAAGACCGCTTTCCTACACGGCAAACTTGACGAAGATATCTACATGACACAACCCGAAGGTCATGAAATATCAAATCAAAACAACAAAGTATGCAAATTGTCAAAGGCTATATATGGCCTAAAACAGGCAGCTAGAGCCTGGAACATTAAAATTAGCGAAACTCTAAAACAGATGAATTTTATTCAAAGTACAGTAGACACTTGTTTGTTTACACAAAAGAATAAAAACAAAGAAGACACCATTTACATAATAGTTTACGTTTACGACCTTTTGATTGCAGGAAATAGAGAAAACATTGAAAAATTCATAGAAAGATTAAAAAATCAATTCAAACTTATAGACTTGGGTGAAGTAAGCAACTATCTAGGAATAAACATAAAGAAGCTAAAAAACGGATATGCTCTAAATCAGACAACAAAAATTAACGAAATAACAAGCGAATTTAACTTAACCGAAAGCAAGCCATATAGTACTCCTATGGATGCCGGATACCTGAGAATAAACAGCAACAACAATTCGCTTCCAAACAATCATAAATATCGGCAAGGAATCGGAACGCTATTGTATATAGCGACCATAACAAGACCCGACATCCTAACCGCAGTCAATATGGTCAGTCGGTAAAACGAAAATCCGACATAGACCGACTGGAAAGCTTTAAACCGCGTCATTCGATACTTAAACGCAACAAAAAATCTACACTTAATAATAGACACAGAATTTACCCCAGTCCTTGAGGCATATTCAGATGCCAACTGGGCATAAGATTCTGATACAAGAAAATCAACATCGGGTAACATATTTCTAATTGGAAATAACCCCATTCATTGGCTGTCTAAACGCCAATCATGTATTGCCCAATCCTCCGCTGAGGCGGAATACGTTGCAGTTGCAACTGCTGCAAATGAAATCGTTTGGCTAACAAGACTTTTAGAAAATCTAGACCTTCCACAAAAACATTCAATAACTCTCTTTGAGGACAATCTTTCAACAATAAAAATGACAGAGTCAGAAAAACACCCCAACAGGACCAAACATATTGACGTAAAGTTCCACCTCATAAAGAACTTAGTGGAAACCGGCATCATAGAACTTCAATACTGTGCCAGCAAAGCCATGGTTGCGGACGTGCTAACTAAGCCCGCACCCAAACTTGAATTCCTGAAAAACCGCGAAAGACTCAAACTATTAGACTTTCCTCCACTCAGGGATTAAGGAGGGTATATTGTGAAATATGGTTCTCCAATTCGTAATCCCCGAGTATCCAAAAGAGGAGAAGAGAAAAAAACCTAGTGAGGAAGATCTGGGTCAAGCCACGGCACGTTCTACGATGACGTCGTAAGATCGTTGACCTAAAGCCCAGATATCCACGGACTCTGAGAGGAAAAAAGATAAAAAAGGACTGCGCAATAGACTCTTTCTCTCGTTAGATCATCTTGTAAACTTAATCTGTGTATAACGTTTTTTAACTCGCTCTTAAAGCGACTTTCTTATTCTGTATTATGTGAATTCATCATCTCAGCCTAAAATTAAAATTGGATTCAGATTGACAAACTGTCCCTCTTCATGATTCTAGTGTGAAATAATTATTCAACTAATATCTCCATTTTTTCTACATAACAGCATGAAGTGCGAATGATACACGGCGGAATCGGCTGAAAAAATTTGATGCAACAGGTTTGTTGTTCTACGATATTTTACCTGCAAATTAAAAGAGAAGAGGTAAGCCTTTTGCCTTATTCTTGTATAACTGAAACTAAATGTATACTAGGATATATTAGAGCATAAATAGTTAGGTAGATAGAAAATGCTCAGTAAAATATTTAATTAGATACGTTGTGGTGTTTACCTATAATGATAAAGATTCAACTATGTCTATTTAATATCTAAGAGTCTTCAAATGTTTTATTTTGTTTTTCGTTTATGAAATAAGCGTGCCTAATGACTTTAGACCTCCCCTTTATAACTCTGTATCTCAGCAGATTTATTTATTAGTATGAAACTTAAGTTTTAAAATAAACATTAACAAATAAAAGCATTTAATAATACTTTTAAAAAAGAACAAAGCAAGACAAGAATTTATATATATATTCTAAAAATCGAAGATGTGGAAAAACTTTTGAACAGCCTCTATCATTGTTTGCAGTTTAGGAGAATCAAAGTATTCACCATCTGAAGATATTACGTTTTCAATTTCAGTTGTACATTTTTTAGGCTAAACAAAAGTTTCATGGACAATAAAATCCATATAGATTTATACTCCTCGGTTCTTGTTTGTGCTCTAACGTTTGTAAAAATATTCAGTTTGCTATAAAATGTCAGAATGTATTTGGCAAGATAAAAAAAAAAGGCTCAAGAACATTTCAGTATCCTACAGTTGTTTACCAGGATATCCTTTAAAGACAATATTTGACTGTTGAAACAAATTGTTGTATGTGAATTGTGAATAGAGTTTTAATAAAAAAAAATTTAAATAGTTTTTATTTCAGTTAAAGTAATGGTGTGCAACGTTAATAATGTCAAATTAATGTCACTTTTTAAGCTGTTTTTAAATCCATTTTTTTCTGCATTTAAATAAATAATATTCCATTTAAAAAGGCTAATAAAAAAGAGATAAAGAGATTAATAAATGAAATGCCGTTTTTCAGCCTCTGTTAGTAATTTTAGATAATGGTAAATTACGGTTTCTTAAATTGTGATGCAATTGAAGGATATTTAATTAATATTAAAACCTATTTTCTAAAATTAATATTTACTGTTATGTCTAAATGGTTAATTTAAAAATTTATCATAAATTTCGAATGATTTGTAAATAAATATTTTCTTTTTCTGCCAAATTAACAAAGGATAAACTTTGTTAGAAAATAACGAGAAATTAAAAGCTTTAAACGTAAAGTTAATTACTTGATGGCAAAAAAAAAACTTCTTTTGATAGGCTTTTTAAAACTAAATGCCTTTAAAAAGTAATTACATAAATTCACCCATCATGTTTTCACTAAGTATTAAGCAATATACGGTAATTAGTTACAATTAAAAATTAATCATCTTTTTTAAATGTGTTTTCTTAGTAATAAATACTTATAAAATAGGAAAAAATTCCTAAAAAAAGTTAGTTACTTTTCTGTGTTATTATAAATTGAAAATTAAAAGATGCATATAAAAATAAATCCTCGCCAAAAGAATTTCAGACACAGTGCATTATGTCTTTAATTTTATCTTTGATGGAAAGTTGTTTCATATTTCTTTTAAAACAAATCGTGTTTTTACGCTTAAAATGGACAGAAGAGGTACGGTCATGCAAAAAAAACAGACACTTCCATACATTTTAATCACCAAAGTAGCCCATAAAAATCAAAAATAGTCATTTGAATGGAAATGATGTCTTATTTTAAATTATCCTATAAAAATAAGCTTAATGGGTCGTCTTCATAGTGGAATTGTACCAAACCCTAAAATTACCAATACGAACACTTAATTTTACTACCTTTTCATGAAAATTTTACCTTAGGATAACAAACTGGTAGTCAGTCATTCAGTCAAGTAATTCAGAAACTATAAAGTTTTAAATTTTGGACCTTCTATCGATAAATTCATTTGTAGTCATTTCAAAACTGATTTGAATGCGGATAGTGTTAACATATCACAAAAGACGTTTAACAAAATGAGCTGTAATTTTGCATTCGCATATTACCCTATTTGGATTCAGATAGCAAAATTTCAACATTTGGTACAATCCCACTCTTAAGAAACGCCTTAACTTAAATTTTTAACATACATTTAAAGAAATAATCATTCCCAGTCCAATGGTTATTTCTGTTTAACTCAGTGACAGATCAGAGATAAAAATATATGAGAAGTTCTCTCTCTTTTTTTTACCTTTCCATTTCCTTTATTCTTTTTTTCGGGGGTGGGGGGGATATACTGTATTTTAAAATAGCATTATTTTTCCAAGTTCATGTCAAAAATTCTCTTTTGATCCTGTATATGAAGGATCTTTTTTATACTTTACGTACATGTATATAATTTGCTTCATAAAATAAAAGTATTTAATTAAATTTCCATTTCATTTTTTTATTATACAGGGTGACTCATAAGTCTCCCCATACAAATGATTATAGCTGTGGTTAATTTATTTTTTGCTTTCAGAAAGGTGAACCGATTGAAAAGAAATACCATTAACGAAGGAAAAACGAATTGATATTATTCTGTTAGCTGGGAGTGGTACCACCCATCATGTAATGTGTACCTTCTATGCAACGCACAGAACGCAGTAACCCATTAAGCCGTTGAAAAACTTATCAAAAAATTCAAAAGGACTGGTTATGTCGCCGATAGAAAAAGATCTGGAAATACCAAAGACTGCAACAGATAAAGAAGCGTCAACACAGGTACTATCAGTGATCGCTAGGAATTCGGCAGTAGAGACCCGACTTCTCTCTGCTCAAATCGGAATCTGGCAAACATTCCCATTTGCATGTTGCGGGCTAACAAATAGCATCCATACAAACTGTAGATGTTGCAAAACCTGACACCCTTACATTAGTCACCACTAGTATCGATACTTTTGACTCACGATTTGTTTGATTTAAACGTATTGTGAAATCTCCTTTTTTATTGCATTTATATTCAAAAATGGTTACATGAATGGAATTCTTTTTTATTAAAGAACAAATCTTCATATCAAGAGTAAAGTAATTTTTTTAAAATTGAAACTTAATCACTTTAATTGTTCCAAATTAAAAAAAAAAGGAAAAAGGAAAAAAGAAAAGAAAAAAAAAAAAAAACCTTGGTTCATTACATCATAAAATTTTTAAAATGTAGTGGACATCTCCTAAAATTAATCCTATTATTATCGTCTTGAATTTTTGGATTTTAAAATGAATAACGTATAACTGAAAACATATTTCAGTCATCCTCGTACAATTGAGATGCTTTTTGATTATTTTGTTGTTGTTGTGTTGTTATTTTGAAGTTTCATATTTTGAATTGAAAAAACTACTAATTTAAACTTGATGTATTAAACCAAATAGACTCCTCATTCGATAAAGCTACATTTAATCTTCCGTTAGTTGTGTCCCTTTTTCATCATAACTAGTCGCACTGAATCTAGGAGATGCATGAGTCTGAGACCTGCTTTGGTTCAATGTTGAATTTATATAGTTTATAGTGAGTAGAAGGGTATTATGAAGGTAAAGTGACTGGAAAAGACCATGAAATAAGCAGGCATGGCATCTGACAGATCCGCGTCACTAACGAAAGATTAATAGAATTTACATATTTCAAATCATGCAAAACTGAATATACACATAGAAAATTAAAACTTGATTAAATAATATACATGAATTAAAAGGATTGTTAAATACATAAAAATAATGTAAGTTAAAATTATCGTTTTTTAGGCTTATTCTGCCAATAGTTTTCTGAGTTTTTTTCTCTACCAATTTAAACGTACTTATTAATGCTATCCATAGCATTTCATATAGTCTCTGAAAAATACGCATTAAAATAAATTTAAGTTTACAGTTGACAGGAAAAGAAAATTTACATATTTATCAGTTCTGAACTAGTTTAGTACTTACCCCTAACTACAAATCATTAGCAACACAGAATGCGAAATCCGTAGAAGGATGATTATTAAATCAAGCATGCTTCAACCAATCTCTGTTGTATAAAATACACGTAATGTATGTATTTTGTGACAACAGATTGTTTTGAGAAGGGCTTTCATGTATTACGTGTTACGGAAAATTAAGCAAAATAGAAGATTTGTTTTTATAATATCTACACTGGTTTCCAAAAATTAAGGAAAAATCACAAAAAGAGCGATAACTCGTTCAAAAATTAACCTATCCTTATGAAATTTGGATATGATGCTAACTAAAAGATCCTCATTAAAATTACAAAATGCCAATTAGTGGCGCTGCAATCGAATTGTGTCATCTGTGCGAAGCATAAAAATGCATGCTAGAGAGTACGGCTGCTGGTGTCGCTGTGATTATGAGATATAAAAACTGAGATAGCCAATTCATTAGTATGACCCCGAGGTATCATTTGTCCGCATAACTGCGATATAGAGCTATTGGAAGATTGGATGTAGGCCAAAGTCAGACAAAGGTGGCCAGATGGCTAAATGTGAGTCCTTCTGTTGCTCATAGGCTTTGGTAACACTTTCAAACCACTGGTTCGGTCTCCAGAAGGTTCAGCAAAGGACTAAGAGCTACGACAAGCACGGATGACCAATATTTACGGTTATGTGTACGAAGGAATTGAACAGCAACACGCTCTCAACTTAAATCCGTCCTTACTGCAGTCACTGGAAGTTTGGTGTCAACGTCTACTCTGCGTAGAAAGCTTCATGAAGGTGGTCTTTACGCGATTCGATCAGATATTTGTATGCCGCTCACCTCATGTCTCGGGAACGTTTAAGGTGGGCACGTCAACATGTCCACTGGACGGCTGATCAATGGAAGCGTGTTCTCGTCACGAATGAGTTCTAGTTTAGCCTCTAAAGCGATAGTATGCATTGTTTGATTTGGAGAGAACAGGGAACACGCTATCATCCATCAAACATTCGTAAAAGAGATTCGTATGGAGGAGGCAGTGTCTGTGTTTGGGATGCTATCTCTTTGGAAGGACGTACAGATCCCCCATGTCTTTCCATGTGGAACTGTGAATGCCCACGTGTATAGAGATGAAATTTTTTATGCTTATGTGCACCCTTAAGTCGGTGCAATAGGTAAAGATTTCCTGTTACAGGACAATAAAGCTAGACCGCACAGGGTTCACATCGTTTAAGATTATCTTCAGCACCAAACAATTCAGCGCATGGAATGGCCAGCGTAATCACTGAACTTGAATCCCATTGAGCATCTATGGTATGCTTTAGGAATATGTGTCTCTGCTCCCAATCCCCCCTCCTCAGACCCTTGCCACGCTTACAACTGCTTTACAACAGAAATGGCTCGCACTTCCCAGCAAACTTATCGATCGCTTAATTGACAGTATTATACATCGCTGTATGTACTGTATTGCTTATAGCAGTAATCATACTCCATATTAAATGTACTTTTCCTATGCAAACTGAGACATTTATTTTGTTTATGTTATAATTGTATTAATTTCTGAAACACCACAATCGTCTGGTAATTTATTTTAATGTTATTTTATACCTAACTATGTGTTGTAAATTGTGTCTCAGATTTATTAAAATCTACTTGTAGCATTTTGAGTAATCGCTACTTTTGTTGTTTTTCCTTAATTTTTGGAAACCAGTGTATGTTAAATATATATTTGTTATCAAATTTATATTTAAAATAATATTCCCGAAAAGATTTGGTATAAAATGATTTCAATAAATGTTGGTAATATATTATTATCTCTCCTTTATTTTTATGCTCCTCCATTTCATTTGCTGTCTGTAACTATGCTCACCAGGCTAACGTACGGCTAATTGCTCGAATCTTCCTTATATAACCTAAATTTCTTGTACTTTGATCTAATAATCTCAGGAAACTACATGTTTTTATAAACAGATAAAATTAACTGTTTGTGAAAATCGATAATTATGTTTACTTTTTTTAAGGTATTTTTTTCTACTGCATTCTAGATTTTCATTTTAATAATTCTTAGTGACTAGAGATGAATGTTTCATTCATACTTTCTTAAGAATATAATTACACGAGATTCATTTAATTAACCTCAATAACATAAAAGTCAAGTAAATAAAAGAGCAGTAATAGCAATACATCTCTTTTTGCGGTTTTGTTATCTCTAATGCTTACGGTTCATTAATAAGTATCAAATGGGAATTTAAACAAAAGCAACAGAAACCACAGATACTGAGTTAAACGATTATCCAGTATACTTTTCTCTTTTCACAGGAGTAATTGATGACTTCCTTTTCTTAGAATTGGAAGACTGGAGTGAACTTTGTTATTTTTAAAGGGTTATACAAGAAAGAAAAATGCTTCAGTAGACCTCATTCAATTTATGCATTTAGTATTTATTTTTCAACCTTTGAAACAAAACTGATATTTTTATCGCTGTGCTAGTCAATAACATTTCAACCCTTTTTAATACAAATCAGTAATATTTAGCATAAGTGAACACCTTTTATAGAAGTCAAAACAAAGGCTTTAAAACCGTATTAACTCCACAAATTCTTCAAACAAAAATATATCTTCTAACAAATTAATTGTCAGTAAGTATGTGTAAGTGATTTAATCTTATTTCAAATATTATTATTATTCATTTCTAAAGCCTTTTTTCAATCTAATTATGGAGTTTTGCATATATGCGAATATTTCCCAGGGTTAGTTAAAAATAATTAAATAACACATTAGTTTTGAATTACCCTTCTTAAATTCTGAATAAAATCGTAGCGTTTTCTAAGATTTTGTCTTGAAAAAATTTTTATATATATATATAATTTTTTTTTAATTTAGATAATTTAAACAGAATAAGATTGATATAATTTATAATTGTAATAAAAATATTTAATCTTACGTTATATAAGGACTAAAAATACTTCTGATAATTTATTTAACGTAGAATGTGAAATAAAAAATTTTAATATGCCAGCTTTTCAAAACGATACTTACAAAATAATTTTCAGTGTATAGTATTCATAATTTTTAAATTAAAAATAGATTTTTTTTTGTATTAAACACGCCTTATCATAAAATACACAAAACATTACTGCTAAAATTGGTTTTGATTGAATTAATTAGAAAACTGTTTATGCGTATTAAAAGCAATACAGAACTAAAAATATAGTATTAGCTATAATTGAAGGTTTCAAGTTTGTAACAGCAAATGCTTTCCTTGACATTTCTTTTGTCACAGTAAAGAGAATTTTTATGCATCTTTTTATTCTGATTTCGAGGAAAATGCTGGAAAGTTTTAATCACATACTTCTTTGAAACAAGTGAGAATTTATGCTTGATTGTTATGTTATTAATTTAGACATGGAAACTAATATTTCAGCAAGTATCAATCCAGTAGCAGACAAGAGTTGGTTCCTGCGTAGAAATCATCTGCAAGCAGTGTACCAAGCACAAAATGTTTAAGTAGGGTGACATTTTCTTTCAGGAAAAAATAACGATAAAGATATAATCAATGTGACCAAACTTTAAAAACGAATTCAACTTAAAAAAATTTCAAAACTTAAAAATTATATAACTTTTTTTTTAAGTTTTATCTTTTTGAAACTTCATGTATTTATAAACGTATCATATTAAAACTGATTTTTGAATCAAAAAACTGAAGTTGACTCATCGAATATGAGCTTCGTCCCAAAATTCGTTGCTGTTTTGTAATAATAAAGGTTTTTGATACCGGGGCAGTAATGAGGAACTTACAAATTACTAAAATATAAAATAACCTTATTCTTTTAAATGTTTTTTTTCATATAAATCTTTCGTTTATACTATCTTGTTAATGCTATTTTCTGTATCTTCATTTTTACTTTGTGGAAATCTTTACATGATATAGGGGAAATCTCGGCAGTTATGAAATATTCGGTATCAAAAAACACGAGGAACACTTACAAAGATGCAGAAAAAAGTGTATTGCAGATTTGTATAATTTTTGATTATCTGTTAATGTTTATTTTACTAAATAATGAGTGTAATTTATCTCTATTTTCTATTTATGCAAATTTTATGCGATGTTTGTTCATCTTTACATACATTCTACTTTCTTTGGAATCACACTTGGAATCACTTAATTTTTTCAACTACAGCAGAACCCCGCTAATTCGAACTAATTGGGGCCGGTGCCAGTTCGGAATACAAAAAATTCGGATTACCCGAAATTATGATAAAAATAGAAAAGAAAAGGATGCCTGCTATAAAAAATGCAAGTTATAAGTATTCAGTAGTATAGTAAACATCCTGTAATCCGGCACAACATTCGAAGAAAAAATAGTATTCCTGTTTAATCACTCACGGTGTTCATAATAATCCAATGGAACTTCAGAATGAGGAATTACGTAACATCCCATTACAAACGGTTCAAAATCGCAAATCTATAAATAGCTCAATCACTATGTCAACGAAGGGTGGAGAAGAAAAACATTTCTTTTGATAATTTGCGAAACCAAACTGTTGAAAGGAAAAATAAATTTTTATCATCTGAATTAAATACTTTTTGCATTTTAGAAAAGAATTTTATAGTGACTGGCAAACAAACAGCTATTCGAGATTTTTCTAAAATGGCTTCTACGAGTAGGCTTACAGTGCACGTTTTCATTTTATATTCGTGTACATATGTTCTATTTTTACCTTATTGACTATTTTTTATTATTCTGTTTCTTTTAATCTATTCAAGTATAATTTTCGAAAATAAAATCGGTTCGGATTAAGTGTAATTTCGAATCAGCGGGGTTCTACTGTATTACAATGGATTTTACAATTTACTTCCGATATAACATTATCCGAAATAGTTTCAATACCCTCGTTTAAATTCTAGTTTTCTCCTAATAATTTTAAATTTTAATCTACAGTTTTTTTTTCAGAAGGTATTTGCTAATGTTATATAACAGTAATTTAAAATGTTATATAAATGTAATTAAATATAGATTTTTATTATGTTTATTTTCATTAAAGTATTATATAATTTCCAGATTTCTTAATGTCTTAAAGAAAAATAATTGAGGATAAATTGGTAAAATATCACACTAACTTTTAGCATACTATGAAGTATACATACAAATTCATAGCTTAGTATAATATTTTATATCTTAAAAGCTGACGAAGTGTAAGTAAGATTTTAACACTTCACATAATAATAAATATACATTTTATAAATATTTTGGCAATTAAGAAAAAAAAAGAGTCATCATTTAAGAAAAGCACAAAGAAAAAAGAAGTTAAAATATTAATTTACTAAGTAGATATATTTTAAAAAATACGAATAAATCATATGTCCATTGACTGAACATTACCGAAGGAAGTTTGGAAGTTAAGCGACTTGTAACCTTAACTATTTACTGTTTTTAAGAGGAAAGTAATTGTTGATAGGTTTGTCTTATTCACTATTAATGTCTAATTAAATGTATTTAATTTTACTATGTATAAAACTTATTATTTACATTTAATAATGCTTATTACATTTAAATTACATTTAATAATAATTATTGCATTTAATTTGTGTTTAATAGTGTTATATTTAATAGTAGGTTCAGTAAAGTGGAGTCTATATAGTATAGATTGTTAGTTTTTGAATGTATTTAATATATTACCAGTTTTAAAATGATTCTTCAAAACTCTCCTTCATCTTCTTCATCACTCTCTTCTTGGCTTTTATCGGGACTACCATCAGACCTTGCTGGAAGAAGAAGTTGTAGGGTCTCGCTACTGTATGGCTTGCTCTTTTTACTTGATAAACGGAGTTATTAGAAAATATGAAGTTGCTTATTTTCACGTACATTATAAAATGAAAATTTTAATTAAATTTCCTTGGCGCCGTTTGTCAGTTTTGGAATTAAAATTAGGTGTCCCTTTTTAAGGACACCGCCTTCTAAAGGGTTAATTCCCTCCTATCTGTCCTTATGTTACGCACATGAGCCCCAAGAACTAATTAGGGAACCCTTTTTCAATAAATAAGTATATACAATTTGAAGGCGATCGGATATTTCTATCAAAATATATCGAGTTGCGTGCGTACGTACGTACCTACATACGTACATATGTACGTACGTACATACATACAGACGGAATATGCAGGCGCAAAAGCTGTCCTGTTATATCCTGTGAGCTAAAAACCTGCAATACGACACTAAATATATAGTTGTTATCTCATCAATTCGGTGGCCTCAAAACAGAGCATTTAAATAGTCATCCCGAAAAAAAAAAAATTATAAAAAAATGTCAACAATATGCGGAAGATTTTTTTGCAGAAATAGACACTGGAGACTATAACTAATACGATTATAGTTCAAACATGGCTGGGCAAAGCGCGACACATATTTAAAAAGCTTTCGATATGTATAAATTAGAACCAAAAACGCTTTAAAAATAACCATTTTGCACATTTAATTTTTTTTTTATTGCATTAAAAACTAAACTATTTAAATTAACACACAGTTTAACACTAAGCTCTGACCTTTGTTAAACACGTAAGCCCTGTTTAGTTTCAATTCAGCAATAGATAATGTGCATGTTGGTAAACAAATGAGCTTGTGTCTAGACAACTCAACTTGTGGTTGGCAGAAACGAGGCATTTAAACGCGTGTTTATATGTGAAACTCCATAGCAATCTATCATATGTATTGAAAAACAAATGAAGTTTTATCTGTATATGCACAGAACTTACGTGCTGTTGCGAAACAAGATTAATTAGAGATACTGGGGTTTATTAGGGATAATAATAGACGATATACTAGATGATCCATATGTTATTTCCAACTGGAAAGCAGATATGGCTCTTTGGCCATAGGTTTCATTTTATTTAACGGATAACTATTTTTTAAAATTCCATGAGAAGAATACAAGAACTCAAGAAGTGTTTCTGCTTGTTGTAGTGGGTAAGAAAAATGTTTTAGGTTTTATAATTATACCAGAAAGCCACCGTTTTATTTATATATCTTATTTTTTTCAACCTGTACGTCTAGTAAGATGCTTGAACTAATCTGAAAATGTTTACGAATTTTGTTATATGGAGATTAAAATGACATTTATGACTGCTTATTTCCTGATACACTTTTAAAATCATTCTAATGCATGAAATTGGCAAGTTTCCTTACAAATATATACTAATGAAACCTCAATTTTTAATAAAACAGGCGATTTTTCAGAAAGCATCTTCAAAGTTGGCGTTTTTTCTTTTTCTTTTTGCGAACCTGCACTTTGTTAAATAAACATTCGTCTAACTAAGTCCCTTTTCATTCTTTTAATAAGTTATTTACTTCCTTATACAATAATGTTTCTTCATGTTTGTTGAATATAGATAAGATATTCAACTTTAATTTTTCTATAATTTTTAATCAATACATTACTTTACATTATTTATTTAATAACTCATATATTAGCATTTTTTTTTAACACCCGGTACGGTATGCTATTTCTTTCTCACAGATTATTTTGTATCTAAAAAATAACGTTACCTTACAGAAGCCAGCAATAAACAAAGCAGATTTATTATTGTACAATTAAATACTCTATAGCATTTTTTAAAATTTCTAAGCATCGCACATTTTCAATTTTTATACCGTCGTATTGGGAAAAAAAGTACTTTTAAATGCAATTTGTTTGAAAACTGTATCTCCGTTGATTTTTTAATTTTTTTTTTTTTTTTTTTTTTTTTTTTGTAGTTTTTAGCACCATTCGTTTAATTTTGGTAACTCAAGTACTCCATTTATGTAGAAAGTAAAGGGAAAATAGTTGAAAAATAGCCATTATATCTTTTTGTTGCCATTTTCTCATAACAAGCAAAAGAAAATGTAATTAAAATACGTGCTATTTTGAAAAAATATAAACAAATAATTTCTGTTAAAACATGGTGCTATTATAAACTATATTTAATTTTAAGTTATCTATATTAATTTTACAAACAAATGAAGGCCTGTGAATCATTAGATAGCCGTTTTTTGTCGAGTTTCTTTAATGACGGCATCTTTTTGCTGCATTTGTGTATTATTTTGCGATAGTGACATCCTATACATACTTTACTGTAGATGTTTAAGAGTGGATCGTAAATGTGGAATTCTTAAGCGGATGCGAATGACATCATTTTACATAAAATAAAAGTGTTGTGCTTTAAGTCTTAAAATTAAAATATGTTTTGTAACTATTTATATATACATATATTTTCTTTTCATCGGGGGCGACACTAAATTCTGAAAAAGCTAAATTCCTGTTTTCTAGTTTTTTTTTTTTTTTTTTTGGCTTCTCTCATTGGTTAACTTAAAGAATGTGCAGAGATTAAAAGTAAATATATGCTCAGAATGAATGACATATTTTCATTGTAATTTGTTATTAATCTCACCCATTTTTAAATACTAAATGGTACTTTTCGGTTAGCCGAGCACCAGTGTTATATATACATATATATGTCTATATACATGTGCTGTAAATTATGGTATATACAGTTTTGTATCGAACAACAATCTTCATTTGGCACTGTCTTCGCCTTTCATTCTGGCAGCCGGGTCCCTCTCCCAGTTATGGCACTGAAGAATCTACCATGTATCCATTCATGAAAAATTGAGCTCCATAAGAGCTGTAATATCTTACTTAATTATGTTATTGGATTAACATTTTTTTTTCTTCGGTTCCATTTTTTTTTTTTTTTTTTTTTTTTTTTTTTGTGGACTATGGCTACTGGCGATACCACATTAAAAAAAAACGCGCCTGTGTGCCCTACCTCAAACATTTAAGACCGAGCCTTAATAAACATTATTGAGTAGTTTTCTGGTCTTAAAGTAAGGTGGTGTGGAAAAGGGCACTTAGGTTTTCTTTATTAATAAGGCGTGACAGACCAATCTATTTCAGGACATAATAACTGAAGATGAAAGACAGCAAGGAGCAAAGACAGTATGTACTTAACACTATTTCTACCAGTATCAAATGACACCTTTATAAAAGTTTTCGATTTACAATTTTCCATTTGTAATTTTTAGATTGAAACAATTACAAATCATTTTTAATTCATTGAAGACTTTTTTATGCTTATTACAGTAAAAAACTACAAGTAAAATAATCATGAATCCAAATTCTAAAAAGGTGTCACTTGACACAGGTAGAAATAGTGTTAAGCATCAATAAAGGCAATGACTTAGTGGGACAGTCTTGTGCACAGTGCCATTTCAGCCGTGCATTAGATTGTACTTCTAAGAAAGTATTGCCTATGTAAGTAAAACTTTTTTAATAATCTGTCAAGTGTGAGTATTACTTGTGCACGGAAGGTTCTGTAAATATATTAATTGATCTTGTTCAAAGTTTAAACTTGGCACTGTGCTAAGTGCGCTTCAAAAGAAAGTTGCTATGCCGCCTTGTCTGTGCTGCCTTTTTTCCAGATAGCTGTTTAATTAACCTTTAAAGACCCAGGTGGCATATTGAGTGTGCCACTCAATGCAAACTGGTCATGAATCCCAAAGTAATTATGCAATTAATTCTAATTAAATTAGGATACTTTTCGGTTAGCCGGGTGCCAGTGTTATATATACACACATACATATATATATTTGTATAGATAACACTGGTGCCCGGCTAACTAAAAAGTTTATTTTTAACAATTTGACGTTTATTACTCTTATATTGCTACTAGGAATTGCATTATACAAACATATCATTTTAAAATGTTATCTAGGTTTTAAAAGCTAATGTCGCATAGAGTACGCCATCTGTGTTTTTATAGCCCAGGGTTCGTAAATATCATGATATTTTCGAAAATATCAAAAATATCAGATATTTTCAAAATTGTCAGCTTACTGCTGATTCTAAAGATTTTTAGACTTAATATAAATTTGAATCTAAAACATATTACATTTAGCATGAAAACATAATCAAACAATATTCTAAATATCTTTTTTTATTTTTTCTTACAAAATTTATGATCAAATAATTGAAAACAATCTTCTGTAAAAGATGCTTTTTCACTCATCAAAGCACAGAATGCAGGATTCAGTTTAAAAAATAAATAAAAATACACAACAAATTTTGAAATACAAAATAAAGTTTCTTTTATTTTTTCTATTGAAGAATTTGAACATGAATGTAAGTTTGTCTGCTTTTTCATTCCCTAACCTACTGCACAATTTAGACTGAAGTAAATAAAAACTTTTCGATTAGGCGGGCGCCAGTGTTATATATACCTATTTATGTAAATACATATATGTAAATATGCATATATATATATATATATATATATATATATATATATATATACATATATTTTTTATATATATACACATATTTTACATATATGCATACATGCATATATAACACTGGCACCCAGGTAACAGAAAAGTACCCAAAAAGAATTAAGACAGGGTAGGGAGGTATTGTTCAAAGACAGTTGTGGTAATGAGAAAGCTGCAGGTACAGTCCAAAACTAGTTTCTGGAGTGCAGAGAATATTTTGTAAGCTATTCTTTTTAGTTATTATTTACAGATGGGCTAATTTTAATAACAGTTGAATTCATTTGCACTTCTTTTGACTAAAAATAAATATTAGATGTATGAAAATATTAAGAAATACGACCAGGTCCCGACTAATGCAGGGGCATGCGGGGCAGCTGCCCCAGGCTCCCCGATTTGAGGGGGCCTCCCAAGGGCAGATGTAAGTTTTAGTTAAAGGAGAGCCAAATGATAAAAAATATCCAAAAGTGACCAGATTCTAATTTAAAGTGCTTTTCATTTTGTGATATTTAATTTCTTCCTTACTGATTTCATAAAATTTGTTTAAATACATAATTTTAATTAAAATTTTACAGTAATATCACACATCTGCTATCTGTTGCTTTCTGTTTTCATATGAAACTTTATACCAAAGTACTTTAAGGCATCATGGGAAATGCAGTAACAACATAACAAGTATTGAAATTTGTTGCTATTATTATTAAATGCATGCCACCAGTTGCCTTCCTATATGATGGAATCACCCAAATGCATGTTGATTGAATACAAAAATTAAAGTTAAATAGAAAAGTATTAACACAAACAGCCAATAATGCCTGAGAGAACTGTATTTACATTTTAACGGCTCACATTTATCCTTATATTCCTATAACCAAAAAAAAAAATAATAATAATAATAATAATGTATGCTATAGTTTCTTAAAGTTATCTTTCTTGTACTATACTGTATACAGATGTGAATAGTACTTGGTATGAAATTTAAGTCTACATACAATAGGTATGAAGTTTAGTTTGTCATTTCAACATAATTCACGAAAATTTTCAAATGATCGAAGGGGGGGCCCCGAATAATGTTTGCCCCAGGGCCCCCCATTGTCTAAGTCGGGCCCTGAATACGACATTTAAAAAATAAATATTAAATGTATGAAAATAAAAGTATCCAAAATATCAAAAACCTTGATATTTTGAAAATAAATATGATACAGTAGACTCCCTGAAATCTGCACAGTTTGGGACCAGAGGTTGTATGGATTTCTGGTCATTGATTTGTTTACATTTTTGAAACATTAATTTGATTGGTAGTTAAGCAAGGGAAATTATAATTAATGCTTTCAATAAAGTAAAATATTAAAATAATTTATTAGTTTAAAAGTAAGTAATTATAAACATAATTATGTAAAATAAAAATTTAGAAAAATATTAAATTATTACCGATGAAATCGATTCGAATCCAAAAGCCCTATGCTGCCATCTGGTGGTAAAGCGATCGCAAGATCGATACGTCATTATTTTTTCATTGTTATTTAGAGTCTTGAATGCTTTTCTTATACTGCTTTGTATGTTTAGAAATAAATTTGTCTATAATTTAAAAAAAAAAAAATCCGCGAACAATAATTTTAAAATGGTGTTCTGGTTCGTGGATTTTTCCATTTCGAATCCTGGAATTTTTGATATAGATATGCTTATTTATATCAAAATCAAAAGTAATGTAAATTTATTTAGTAATAAATCAGCTGTAATAGCCAAAAGAGAATGATTAACAAAAAACTTAGTAAAAAAAACATTGCAGTAGTCGCTGATTTTGGCCCCATCTTGAATTTTGTTCCTGCAATTTAACTGTAGATTTTATTGTTTACATCTGAAAAAATATGCGCATTTAAGGGAGTCTACTATATATATCCATTGCCTATTTGCACGCTTTTTGTCTCAACATGTAACAGAAACGCCTTCACTAACAGGTGTTTCTGTTACATGTTGAGACAAAAAGCGTGCAAATAGACATTCGTCTGACATTAGTCTTAAAGCTTAATATCTTGGCTAATTACTAACAATTTTTTTCGAAACTCATTATCAACAATCCTTTTATACTTCCATGATGATAGGTACCTCAAGTGCCCCTCAACCCCCTTGTTCAGCAAAGTGAAATTTGTGTGTAATGGAAAAATGAGATTTTCTCAAAAACTATGTGAGCTAAGGTAATTGCTACAGTTCTCCTGGTAGTTTAAATAAATTTCTACTACAACTCATTTTTTTATAATTTAAGTTTCAGTAGATTCGGAAATAGAGGAGAAGGGGACATATTTTTGCATTACATTTTCAATCTTATAACTATGAGGGTCAATAGCCTTTATTACTTCAGCCAAATTTGAACTTTCCATGTTACATAGTTGACAAGACAAAGAGCTTTCAGAGACAGAAACACAAGTGAACACACTTAAAATATTCTTGTGTATTTTTTTTTTTTAGACCTTTGAAGAGTAAAATTAATATTTCCTGTCTAAAACCCCAATTCTAAAAAATTGCTAATGAATTTATTTAGAAATTAGCATGAAATAAAATTTTAACTTGGTGCAGGTTTAAGTTCATTCAAATCTGTGTAATAAATTATACATATATATTTTTCTATTTGCAAATTAAGTTAAACACATTGTTACTATCTAAATTATAAAGCATGTTTGTGAGTAATGCTGATACATATCAACAGTGGTAACAATTTAAGCAATTCATTTCTCCTTTTCTTTTAACAAATGGTACTTTTCGATTAGCCAGGTGCCAGTGTTATACATACATATATGTGTGTAAATATACAATATATGTATATATAACACTGGTGCCCGGCTAACCGAAAAGTACCAAGATAATCATGACATATTTTCACTTTCAGACCATCAAATAAGGTAAAAAATGCAATAAGTTATTTGAAAATTGTATTTCAATTTACTGATTTTTAAAGCACAATTCTTTTAAAAATCAATCTCCATCACATGCAGCTAGATTAACTCATTTGGACTTTTCCATACCAATAGAAGAAAATTTCAGTTATCAAGATTTTGTATATTACATCTAAAAAATCTTAAATTTGTGAATTAAACTTTCACAACTAATTCTGAAGCACAAACTACTGATGTTTTAAACAATTTTTTACAAATTATTAAACCCAAAATATTTATTTCATGGTTAGTAATTGCTTGATATCTCTATATTTAATAATGAGTTATTTTTTATATGCTAAACATTTTGTAAATATAGTAGAACTTCTTTTATCCGAAACTCTTATAACCAAAATCCATTTTTAAAACTTTTTTTTTTTTCACTATCGCATTCCTTGTGTGCAAAATCCATTTTGAAAACTTTTTTTTTTTAACTATCATATTCTTTGTGTGCAAGCGGTCCTTTCTGAACTACGAGCAGACTTAGATAAAATGTAAAACTGTCTGCGAACTCTAATCATTTCTTAAAAGTTTTCTGCAAAAAAACGCTGCGCCCCTCCCGAGTCCTATATCGCCGCTAACAGCAAAAATGAACAGTTATATGCGAGTGGAGTGCCACTAAGTGACACCACTAAAAGAAAAATATTATACCCCCCTACCCCCCCCCCCCAATTTACAAGCATTATTAAAACTCAGGCAAGAAATGTAGTATTGAATGGTATGCTTAATACAGACAACTAATGAATGAAAGAAAAGCTAATGAAAATGAAAAAAATATATATATTTATTAAAATGTGAAATATTTTAATCATTAACTGATATAAAGATATCAATTTATGATTGCTCAACAAAACTGTTATTTTATTAATCTATAAAATAACTGAAATACGAAGTTATTAGTCCATGAATGGAAGAGATGAACTCTTACTCATCAGTTTATCTACTGTTTTTGACACAAACCATTCCTTAATATTGTGACTCTTTTTCTAAAAATTTTAAAAACTTTTTTTTTCTCCAGTTGAAAAATAGTCTGCAGACCTTCTCAAGAGTCTGCGACATACATCTTACCAATTCTCCGCCCGCAGTCTTAATAATTTGTTTTAGAAAGAAATTTATAAAATAAACCCCATCAAAACTGTCTGCAAACTTTGAAAATTTTCTGCGGACGGCGTTCGCGTGTTCATCTATATTATCTGACTCTGATTATGAGTACATATAAATATTTTTTATCCCTCTTCTTAGAGTTTCTTTGAATTTAACTTGAGCTCCCGCAATCTGCGGAGTGGAACGAAGAAAACGAACAAATTAGCAATTCTGAAACTTTTGCAAAAGATTTGGCATTGCTGGAGCAGCAGAAAGACTGTGATATTGGTGAACTAATACTATTAAAAAACTGTGTGACTTCAAAGCAAAGGAAATCGAAACTGCGACAAACAAAACATTTTTTAAAACTTTTGTAATGATATATTTGATGTATGTAAAAGGTAATTTATTCTTGTTTCTATTTTGCTATTGCTCTACTTTTATTAAGCACTTGTTACCATAATAAGAAATATTGCATTCTCCTTAAACTTAAAAATAAGCATTCTCAATTATCCGAAAATTTCGATTTTCCGAAAGACGGTCGGGCCCAATTACTTCGGATAATCGAGGTTCTACTGTATACATCTTTGGCAGCAAGTTTCATCCAATGAGGATAAAATTTTTAATCGCATCACTCACAGTAAAAATAATGATACCTTTGACATATTTTAATATAAAAATAAAACCTTTATAATATATTTGTAACTAATCCAATTTTTAAGGATTATAAATATTTAATAAATTAAAATACTTACTCTCTTAGACTTATTTAAAAATAACAGGGCTGCCACAGTCAACTATTTTTTTCTAAATTTTGCTTAGGTTCTGTTAATCATTATTTCTAAACAATAATAATATACAATTATTTTTAAATAATAGTAGAAGGAAAAAAAAACAGTTGTCAATGGCAGCCCAGTATTAGCTGAAATTAAAATAGTCACATACACAATAAGAAAGCAACACAATTCAGTTGGTTTGCGGTTTGCCGCTCCATTTATTGAAAAGTACAAATTATGTATATTAAAAATATGCAAGACTATTATTTATTAACATAATCACATTTTGCATACAAAGTTTTCCTCAGACAGTTTTGGGAGGCTGCTGAACACTGTCTGCTCTTTGGTTTAAAACATAGTCACATTACTCATCAAATTAGAATCTTTAATGCATCAAAATTATATGCAGGATTTGCAAGCTCGGTATAACTTCATCAAGAATCCAAGTCGACAAAATGTAATTGCTCCAAGCATCTTGCTTAATTTTTCCACCAGTTTTGATAATCAAAGGATGAAATTTTTAAGATACAAAAATTGATACTTATGCAAACATAGCAAACAAATTAAATAAAATGTACTATTTTGCAGGGACCCGGAGCTGGAGCTGGAGCCCGGAGCCAGAGCGCTCCGGAGCTGTGTTTTTCCTGCAGCTGGAGCCGGAGGTGGAGCTCTAAATTTTCCCCAGCTCCAGGGCTCCTTTAGTTTTTAATATTCTTTTAAATATATTTTTTTCAGTCTTTTAAATTTCTAGGCTTAAAATATTTTAATTACATCATTATTCAGTATTTTAATTATATCGTTTTTTAGGTTTTTATTATTATTGTTATTAGGGAAGGAAAACTTCTCAAAAAATGGCAACCCTATTTTAATTCTACTTTCTACTTGAACTACGTGACAACACTATTTGAAAACAAATATGGCCGCCTGTTGTTTACATGTGTAGTCGTACAATTTTGGCTGTTTGAAAAGTGTAGAAGAAATTTAAGATTTTTGTGTTTAAAATTCTACCAAACTTTCTATTTTAAAAGCAAAAGCAAAAAGATGTCATTTTCTGAACAAGCATTTCAAGTTTGATGGGAAGGAAAATGCATTTTGTCAGATCTTTAATGAAGATAGCAAGTATTTGTGAGCAAAAAATTAAACGTGTAAATTAAAATCTGCAACTTAAAAGCGCGAAGTCGAAGCCGAGCCGGAGCTGGAGCCACGGTCATTTCTCTAGGAGCGGAGCTGGAGCTGGAACATCAAAAATTATTCGGCTCCGGGTCACTGCTATTTTGCGTTACTTCTGGTTTCACAGTTTAAGGGGGAAAAATGTAATTTTTCTATTTTGGCATAAGTTTGGGGTTTCATGAGCATGAAAATTTACAATTTTCCAATTAGCATGTGTTCTGAAACTCCAAAAAGCTGAGAGAAATTTTAAGAAAAACAAAAGCCAAAATGTTGCTATTACAAGGTACTTTTTAGTGCCATATTATTAAATATATGTAATTAATTAAATAGTACATGTTATTAAATATACAGAATTATTAGTGTGTGGCCCAAGTTCGTTATGTCTTAGATAAAAACTTTCTCTTTTCATAATAAAAAACGTAATTTATCCATGACACAGAAAGATTTTCTAATTATATAAATTTCATTCATTTAATTAGTTTTAGGTATACACACCTCGATTTATCTTTCATAACGATTTTTGTAAATGATCCTCTGTTATGCTAGAACTTTCTCAAAGAGTATTCAAAACACTTCTGCAGTTTCAAAGTAAAAATATTCTATCACTGTTAAGTCTGAAGCTGTTAATGACTACGTGAAAAAGTTTAATTATATATGCATTGCTTGCTTTATAATTTGCTTAATAACACTCGCGTCTTGAGTCAGTCATAACTGATTAATTATAAACAATGAAATTCATAGCAATAAATAGTCTAATTTGAGCGATACAGCTCAGATCGATGAATAATGTTGAGAATTTCTGAAGGAAGAAACAAGATTTTTGGAATACAGATAGTTATGGTCCAGCCGAATTTTCGCCAAAACTCAGACTTTGGGCCAAAAACTAAAATGAATTTTCAGTCGATCACTAATAATTTTATTATGTTAAATAGCTTAATTTATTTTTTTAAATATTATTTATTTATTAATATCATATTTTATTATAATTATTATTTATATTATTAATATTATATTTTTACTTTCTTCTATCTTCAATAGAAGAAAGTATTGTAATCGAAATTTTTTTCGACTTCCGGTTTTCGACGGATTTGCATGTTTTAGGGGTCAGAGATTCCAAAAAACATGTTTATAGAAAATGTCTGTCTGTCTGTGTGTCCGTCTGTCCGTCCGTCCGTCTGTCCGTCTGTCCGTCTGTCCGTCTGTCCGTCCGTCCGTCTGTCCGTCTGTCTGTCGCCATTGTACCATCAAAAAGTGTATGAAGTTATGTATAGAATTAAACCAAAATTTTATTATAAGTTTTTGGCTATGGCAAGCAGGTCCTCCAGGAATTTGGAAAAAATTCGCCGGTAGGGGGCGCTGATATAACAATTTTTGTGCGATTTTGAATATTGTACCATCCAAAAGTGTATGGAGTTTTGCATAGAATTGAACCAAATTTTTAGTTTAAGTTTTTGGATATGACAAGCAGGTCCTCCCTGAATTTGGAAAAAATTCGCCTGTAGGGGGCGCTGTAATAGCGATTTTTGTGCGATTTTGAATATTGTACCGTCCAAAAGTGTATGAAGTTATGCATAGAATTAAACCAAATTTTTATTTTAAGTTTTTGGCTATGGCAAGCAGGTCCTCTATGAATTTGGAAAAAATTCGCCGGTAGGGGGCGCTGTAATAGCGATTTTTGTGCGATTTTGAATATTGTACCGTCCAAAAGTGTATGAAGTTATGCATAGAATTAAACCAAATTTTTATTTTAAGTTTTTGGCTATGGCAAGCAGGTCCTCTATGAATTTGGAAAAAAATCGCCGGTAGGGGGCGCTGTAATAGCGATTTTTGTGCGATTTTGAATATTGTACCGTCCAAAAGTGTATGAAGTTATGCATAGAATTAAACCAAATTTTTATTTTAAGTTTTTGGATATGGCAAGCAGCTCCTCCATGAATTTGCAAAATATTCGCCGTTAGGGGGCGCTGTAATAGCGATTTTTGTGCGATTTTGAATATTGCACCATCGAAAAGTGTATGAAGTTATGCATAGAATTGAACCAAAAAAATTTTTAAGTTCTTGGCTATGGCAAGGAGGTCCTCCCTTAATTTGTAAAAAAATCGCTCGTAGAGGGCGCTGTAATAGCGATTTTTGTACAATTTTTGTGCCATTTTGAATATTGTACCACCGAAAAGTGTATGAAATTATGCATAGAATTGAACCAAATTTTATGTGTTTATTTTTGGTCATGTCACGAAGGTCCTCCCTCAATTTGGAAAAATTCTGCCGGAAGGGGGCACTATAATTGCGATGTCTGTACCATTTTCATTATTGTACCATCGAAAAGTGTATGAAGTTATCCATCTAATTGAACCAAATCTTTTGTGCATGTTTCTGTCTATGGCAAACAAGTCATCCCTGAACTTGAAAAAATTCCGAAAGAAGGGGGCGCTATAATTCCGATCTCTGTGCCATTTTCATTATTGTACCATCGATCAGCGTATAAATTTATGCATACAATTGAACCAAAATATTTGTGCTTGTTTTTGGCTTTGGCCAACAGGTTCTCCTTGAATTTGGAAATATTGCGCGGTAAAGGGTCTCCGTGCTAGCGATTTTTGTATACTTTTCTTGATTTTTCGTAGTTCTATTGTGCATCGGCGGCTCATGCAGCGGCGGGAACTCGCTTCCTGCTATGCCGGATATTCGCAAACAGCTGATAACGACAGAATAAGGAAAAATTAATAATTTTAACAAATATCATGATATAGATTAACTCGTTTTTAGTCCGTTTAATTGACTTGAGCAGAAATTTAAGATGAAAATCAAAGTTGGTATAGTATTGAACTAATAATATTGAAGTATTAACATGTGTAACTAGGTTTTGAAATATTAAGATGTATAAGATAGAAGAAAGTTTTGGGATTGGCACATCCAACTAGTTTAATATATTTTTAACTTGTTCTCATAAATCAAGTTAAAACAGCAAAAACGAAAATACACCCGCTACACATATGTCTTTGGCAAAATATACCCGCATGCAATGTGTTAATTTTAAATTGGAAACAATGCCACATTTACACATACATTCTAAAAATCTGATCATATGGATATTGTTTATTGCTCAACCAATTATCTGGTATACATACGACCATAACCATTTTAATTAAATGTTTCTGTACTGTATATTATTATTGAACTACAATAAATAAAAGTTGTGTAAATTTATGAAACAAAATCAAAACAAGAAATAATATGCCAACTAAAATGAGTAAAGAAAATCTTCTAAGTGCCCTTTTCCACACCACCTTACATTAAGACCAGAAAACTATTCAATGATGTTTATTAAAGGTCTTAAATGTTTGAGGTAGGGCACACAGGTGCGTTTTTTTTTTATGTGGTATCGCCAGTAGCCATAATCCACAAAAGAAAAAATAAATAAACTTCTGGAACCTTGAAAAAGAAAAAAAAGTTTACACAACAACATCAAAACTTGGTTTTAATATTAAAAGACATCTTTGAATTTAAAACTTTGTTTTCTGTCTTTCATTTTTGTTCATTGGCAATACCGAAAATCGCTTTGTCTGCTAAATTGCCACAGTATTTTTCTTTCGCCTGCCTTAGGGTTTGATGATCTCTTCAAATATTTTTTAATAACTCTGATTCTTGGCCTCTCATTGAACTTTTTTTTTTTGACAAAGCATAATTGAAAGATATTCATCATTCTTCTTCATCAAATTTACTCTAGTTAGTTCGGTATTTCCAAGGTCATTGGATGTCTCCATTACTGATATATTGGAGCAGAGATGATCACAGGCATTTTGCAACCATTCTATTCTTTATAGTTCCAATGATTACCAGTACAGATTTCATATATACATCGGTTTGTTTCAAATTACGAATTTTTTCTGACGCCAATCTGGCAAAAACTTCATTTCCAAATACCAGTTACATATATATTTTTTAATTCTTTTAAAAAGGAAATAACAATAAATAAAAAAAAGTCTATTTAATAACTATAGAACAAAACAATTTATATAATTAAAGTAAAAGTAAATAAACAACGGTACTTCTTAGTTATCCCATCGGCCAAATTACTGTCGATTAGATTAAATGCCAATAAAACCATTAAATTCGACGTTTTATTTGTATTTTTATTAATGTTTTACTAATTTATTTGTTCTTTCGTTATTTAAAATAAAAATTATGTCAATGGGTATAATTTGGCGAGTGGTTTGGCAATTTATATAATTTGGCGAAATTGGTCGACGGAATAACTAAGAAATACCTAAACAACAATAGCCGGGTTACCATATCAGGCAATTATGACGAGAATTAAGTACTCTGGTGAGTATAGGACATCTATGCCAGATTACCACCCTATATAATTCATTATGGTTACATATGTAATGTATTCATTAGATTTCATATTGTTCATTACTTCTATTTAGAGGCAGGAGTTTGATTGGAAATTTTCAAAAAAATCTTACTAGCCTGATTTTTTTTCTTTTAATAAATATCTGCAAAATGCAACATACAGTTGAAAATTGTTACAAAAAACATGCAATTGGAAAAATAGTTAATTATTATGTCTGAAATGCCTATTCTTATTTTTTCTTTAAAATTAAGAATATAGGTAGTATATACAA
Organism: Maratus speciosus; assembly: GCA_963932465.1. Classification (NCBI taxonomy): domain Eukaryota; kingdom Metazoa; phylum Arthropoda; class Arachnida; order Araneae; family Salticidae; genus Maratus; species Maratus speciosus. The sequence goes on along the minus strand of OZ010788.1, from coordinate 363,684,444 downwards.
AAGAGGAAAATTTGGTTATAGGATAGAACTTAGTAGTACCATGTTTACATTTCAATAATTTGGAAAGTTGCAAAATCGCAAACTGGGGAAAAAAAATAAAGTTTCTGAATATCTTCTATAGTTTTTCAAATTGTCTAAAAATTCAACTTGTCCCATCAGAAAAAACATTCTCTAGAGGCGAGTAAAATAATGAATCGCCCAACTCTAAAGTAGAGATTAAGGGTTTAACATAAAATCGATTAAAAATTTATATACACAGTGTAACATGTTGTATGACAAGGAAATTTGTGAAAATGTAGCTTGTGTTTTCCAGAATTCTGAATTGATAGCTTAAATTACTTTAAAACTAAATAAACATTCCTTGAGTATTTTAATTCTTTTAATATTCTAATAATGTGCATAGAAACAAGACGGTCTAGTTAAATAAAATATTTGTAGATGTCATGTTTAAAATAAAAATCTCACAAGGAGAAAAGCATTTAATATCCTAAGGGGGAATATATATATATATGCGATCTGTTATATTACAGGAAAATGAAGAATTCTTACCAGTTTGAAAACATTTATTATAAATTCTTGAGACATGAATTGATATCAAGTCTTTTCGTTTAAAAGCTTATCCACTACCTTCACGCAGTTCATGATTTCGAAGCAATTTAAACTTTTTATTACCTCCTATTTCATGCCTATAAGTGCAACCATATGCACTACAATTCATAATCATTTTATAAAATAGTAGGATAAGCCAAAAAAATAATTATATAAATAATAAAGCCGAAAAATAATAATAAACAGATGCAAAATACATAGAAAACAATACTGAAGTACGCAAATGTTTTGCCAACCGTAAGTTGAGTTGTACTTTTTTATGTCTTCGTGACGTCACATGCACATTATCTATTCATTGAGCCACAAAAAAATTATATTTGAACATAACAACAATGCCAAAAAACAACAAAAAGCCACGTCTTCTCAGAAAGAAACTTCCTCTTCAGCTGAGGCCAGGAGCCACTGGATATAACTCAGGTTCGTAAAATAGACATAGATCGATGCACCAATTAGTTAGCTATTAAAAATATGATTTTTACAATTGTTGACGAAATTTTAATTTTTGCATTTTTGGCCAGGTTTGTAGGTCAAATACTGCACTGTGTGGCGTCTCGATTGCCAGTACGATTTCCGTATTTAACCGATTTTTTTACAGTGCTCTGCTTGATACGCCCGTATCACGAATCAGTTCACTGACACGTTCTCTATGCTGTGAACTGCCTGCGGCCTTCGGCAACTACCAGCCGATCTTATCGTGTACACTCGACGTCTCTGGGTTCTCATTCCGGCTTCCTCGTACACATCTCCAAACGGGGCTTCTGTCTACACATGCTTCGCCATACACTGCACTCATTTGCCTCTGAATATCGGTTGTTACAACACCTTCCGCTGTCAGGAATTCGATCATCGCATGCGTTTTTAACCGCACTTCCATATAGTCCGACACCCTCCGTTTCACTGCTTACACATCAGTGTCTCACCTGCAGTTACGTGGATGAAAAAATTACTGAACAGCCTTCGTACATATATATATATAGTATAGATAAATCAACATTTGAACGGAGGGTGGTTTTGGGGTCTGAAAGTAATGGTCGGTGAAAATATACCAAAATTTTCCCGAAGTGCTTTCCTCCGGTCGGCTGCAATAGGTAGCTTTTTACTTTTTGTAATAAAAGCTACCTAATACTTTTTAAAATTCAATTTGGCTGAATGTATGATACAATATTACTTGATGAAATAAATAGTCGTTAAACACTACAAAATATATTTTCACTGGATGAAATATTTTAAAAATAAGATATTTTGCATGGGTTTAAAACTTTGTTGCATTATATATTGCAATGCAAAAAGAATGCATCCATTTTTTTCTTTCTTTCTTTTTTTCTCTTTCTTTCTTTTCTTCTACCATGAATCCAAAACTATACCAATTCTAATACTGAAATAAATATTTATCCTCAAAAAGTAAAATAGAGAAACAAAAATCTCTCAAGCACTAACGGCATTTTTTATTGAATTTTATTTATAATGTAGTTAACTACATCCCATGACGCAATTTAGCAATGTAAATATTATGTAACTTATTAATTATGTAGCAAATAATAAAAATGGTATGTATCCATGACTATACAACGCACGTTTTTTTTAAATGCTCGACATTTCAGGAATGTTTTGGAAAGAATCCTTTTATAAAGGTAACTACTATATTGTAAAAAAATAGTACTTAAGCTACAGAGAAAAGATATAACGTGGCATTTTTCAGTGTTACATTTATAAAGAAAAACTATTTTTAACGTATATCATTAATGCATCATTATAAACAAGCTTATGATAAGAAAAGCTAACTAAAGATCTGACTGTAATTTTTTTTTCCATTCAGTGAACTGAATAAAGTAACATCCTATTAAATATGATTTTATTTTAATATAAAAGTATAACTTTTCGCGAATCGTAATATGAAATATCTCAAATTCTTATTAAAATATGCAGATTAATTAAAGAACCTTTTTAAACAAAATTTTTCTTAATTAATATACAATGTTTGTTTTTATACATCAAAAGAATATGGGTCTTAAATTAATTAATCTTTAAAAGTCAACAATTTTTTTCCTGTTTTGCTTTAATTCGTTAAAACCTTCTCTTAAAGGTAAACATGAGTGTCTGGAAATAAAATCCCTTCTTTTGAAGATTGTATAAAACCAAATTAATTACTAGTTTTAGGTAAATTAATTATACAAAACTAAAATTTTATTCTAAACATATGTTTGTAAAAAACTTGGTTTGTAAAATAATACTTTTTTTTCTATTTTATTGTTTTTCTTTTTGATGTGATACGGATAACTTGTCAAATTTTAAGACTAATTTCATCTAGGGTTGACCAGGGAATGGCACCACACGGGGTGATGCCGCCATCCCACCTAGTTTAAAAACTAACGGCAGTTTGAGATAGTGAATGTTCCTGTACTATAGCGGCCAACAATAGAAATAGTGCCTAGAGAGAGAGTGATTTTGTTGTACGTTGTTTTTTTTTTTGTTGTTTTTTTTTTTTTTTTTTTTTTTTTTTTTTTTTGTTCTAGTAAAAAATTTAGTTTTCATCTAATTGCTTCTTATTTTCGAGCTTCAAATAAGTAGAGGTAAACATTTTTTATAGTAACATTAGGCACTTAAGATAATATTACCCGTAATCTACATGCATTTGCCGACATTTTGATGCAATTTGTTGAACAAGTTCGGTTCTTTTTTTGGCTTTGCTGGTGGATTTCCGCTATATTTTTCTCTCTGCCGCCACCATGGCAAAGGGTGACTTTTCCGATTTCAGTTAAATTGCAAGCTTAGCACATTAATAAATGGGGCATTCTCACAATCTTTTAACTTTTGGGGAAAAAATCTAACAAAATTAAACTTGCTAAAAACATTTTAATCTGATAGACGAATGCCTTAATGATTCCAAATAAAGAAAAAATTGTCAGCAGCGAAATTTTTTTTATTTAACTGAGGGTTATGTTAAACTTGCGAGTTTAATTTTTCTTACTATTTTACCCCTATAACTTATTATTTTCTTCTAAATTTTTACTTATAATGAATTTGCATAGTACCCACAGGACATTCAAATAAGAAAGGATAACAATGTAGTACTTTTAATACAGAATTTTTGTATAACATTGTCTTAAAGGGGTATTCAAGAAGGGTCTGTAAGGTAAAAAAAGGGGATGGTATTGGAAAAAAGGGACGAAATGGTAAAAAAAGGGATGGTAAGGATGGAACGGTAAGGAAAATTACCATCTATTTTTAGGACAATCATGTTAAGACTAAGTGATAGCCATAATGTTCATTGATTTTTAGAAACAGTTGTTAACATTGGATTAAATTATTATTTTTATTTATTTACCTCGAAAAGTGCAGGAATAAACCTTGGGGACGGTGAGGATACCAATAAAGCCGCGATGCTTGAAATTGATATTTAAATGCTGATTTAAATTCTACAGTAAATTTCCTGCCAAAGAATTTTAGACATTTATTTCTCTAGTATACTTCTGCATGAGAAAATACTTGAAAAAAAAAATATGTGGCTGCATCTGAAATGATTTTCTGTAAAATTTTAGAAGAGGGATGGTAAGGAATCTAAAACCCAGGGACAGAGTTTAAAAAATAATAACAACCCTAAAAATGTGTGCAGTTTAATTTTTAGCTACATATTTATATAAAACAGTAGTTCCAGTTTCAGAAAGAAATTACATCGAATTATTTTTATTAAACAATTTTATACAGAGAGCTCCAAACATAAAATCAGCATCAGGGACACGGGACGGTATAGGAGTTTTCCAGGTGTTTGAACCTCCAACATCGTCCAAAACTTATTTATCTCGTTAATATTGTTGTGCAATCATGCAATGGGATGTTCCACAGTATATGAAATTAAAAAAAAAAAAAAAGTGTATTCAAATAAAAATTATTATTCAGGGACATGAAAGTCAAAAGATTGTGAGAATGCCCGAAATCTAACTTAAGGAACATTGTAATTATTCATTATTCTGCTAAATTACATTGCTTTCTAAATATTTTCAGTAGGTTATGTGTTTTCTGGTATCAATTTTATGTATTAACTAGGTCATTAAAGAGTGGTGTCATTACCCCGATACAGTGGTGGAAACATCCCTGTATCCTGGGTAATCCCGCTACTGTACAAATGTTGATTTTTTTTTTTTTTTTTTTTTTTTTAATATATGTGTGCTTACTTTACAGTTATGATTACGATTAAATGTATACAGATACTAAAGATCATGATTCACCTTTAGAATTTTTACTATTAAAAATATAAACTAGTCAGACGTAACAATCCCAAAACTTTCTTCTATCTTATACATGTCAATACTTCAAAATTCGTTATCACTTTGCCAAAATCAAATGGCAATCTATGCTCATCCTAAGTATTCTAAAAAGATGAAATTACGTGCATTAGTTCTTGAGATATGACTATCGCGGAAATCATGTACATCCAGCAAAATGCAGCATAGCAGCGCCACTTATAGGGTGATTTACACCAGAACCTAATCATCATCAAGTTATGTCAACGTCTAACTGAATATGAAATTTGGGGAAAATTCGTGCATTAATTCTTGAGATAGAGCTATTGATCAAATCATAACAAATGCAACATAGCAGCGCCACGTGTTGATCGATTTGCACCAACACATAATCAGCAGCAATATTAATCAAGGTATACTTTAATCTGAAGTTTATGAAAATTCGTGCATTAGTTCTTGAGATAGAACTATTGAGGAAATCGTTCTAAATGCAGCACAGCAGCGCCACCTATGAAGCGATTTACACCAACATGTAGTCAGCATAATTTCATATCAAGGACTAACTAAATCCGAAGTTTGATGAAAATGTGTGTATTAGTTCTTGAGATAGAGCTACTGCGAAAATAGTGTAAATCCTGCCAAATGCAGAATAGCAGCGCCACCTGTTGGGCGATTTACACCAAAACGTAAACAGCACCAACTTATATCAAGGAGTAAATGAATCTGAAGTTTTATAAAAATCTGTGCAGTAGTTCTTGAGATAGAGCTATTGCGGAAATCTGCAAAATGCAGCATAGCAGCGTCATCTGCTGGGCGATTTACACCAAAAACTAATCAGCACCAATCTATATCAGGGACTACAAGAATATAAAGTTTTATTAAATTCCGGGCATTCGTTCTTGAGGTAGAGCGAACACAAAATTTGTGTCACAGGCAGACAGACAGACTCACAGACAGACATTTTGTAAAAATATGTTTTTTGAAATCTCTGACCCCTAAAACGTGTAAATCCGTCAAAAACCGGAAGTCGAATATTTTCATGAATCCAATGCCTTTTTCTTGTAAAGATAGAAGATAGTAAAAATTGTGAAGTGAAAAAAGGTGTTCCCATTCTCCCGGTGTCCCCTATACAAGCATAATTTTAAATAGAAAGAAATGAAAATTCCTTGTTTGGGTTTACTTTAACAAACATTTTTTTATGAAATTAAATTAGTTAATTAAAAGAAAAAGAAAATGCCCAGTAAAACTGATGGCATTGATCTCACAGGCTATTCACACTAATTGCATATTATACTCTTATTTCAAAGAATAATGCCCCTCGAAGAAATCGACAAAAGTTATTTAGCTAAATTAAGGGGGGGGGGATTATCTCTTCATTTCCCCTTTATACTTAACCAATACACCTCCAAATCTTATCAGATAAGCGCCTTATTAGAATAAACCGGTATACCAAATTTGAAAGAAATCAAATAATTTTGCATGAAAAAGCTATTTATCTAAATTAAGGGGGATTAGACCCCGTTCCTTCCTTTATACTTAACCAATTAACCCCCAAAGCTAATTAGGGATGCGCCTTATCAGAATTAAACTATTTACAAAATGGGAAGCAAATCAGATAATTCTGCAGGAAAAACCTATTTATCGAAATTAGGAGGGGTTTGCCTCCCGGTACCCTCTTTATACTTAACCAATGGGCCCCCAAAACAAATCAGGTAAGCGCCTTATCAGAAATAACCGACTTACAAAATTTGAAGCCAATCGGATATTTCTATCAAGTGTTATCGCGTTCCTACAAATATACGTACGTACATACAGAAACTGCGGGCATATTAGCTCTCAAGCTTTGATAGCCTGTAAGATAACAAGTTTCTCTATTAGAATTATGTAGTGTATATATGTCTCTGAAACAAAGCTGCTATGTCTACGTGAATACAAACTCATATTTAAAAAGAACATTACGTCGTATTACCGTAACAATCTCCAGATATGAAACGACTTTGACAACATACTGTTTCTTGTTATGTCGAGAAAAAGATTGCCCGAAAGAGAAAAACTATGAAAATAATGAAATGATGGATGAATTTTGAAAACATGAAAAATAGAAAAATAACAGATTTAAGAAAAATCCTCAACGCCCAGCCACTTTTAGCAAGCAACTGAAATTCAGCGTATTTTAGCCGATATCTTTTTGAATTTTCACGAATTGGCTGGCCTTTTCTGTGATAAAAAATTATGAATATATATATATAGGGTGTCCACGTATAATCTGACCGACCTTTATATGTGCAACCGTTGGTCCTAGATACATACCTCTAATTACAAAAATGGTTTAAATGAGGTAAAGAATTATTTTTAAAGCGATTTGGGTCAAGAAAATCATTTATTAAAAATTTACGAAATTTAAATTTTTATACCGTCCCCGGTCCTATAATTTATATTTAGTAAAATTTTCCTATTACACTGACAAGTAAGGCAAAAAAGTCCCGTTATTCTACGATTAAAATTGACCGAGTAATAGCTGTTTAAAGTTGGAGCATATTTTTTGCTGAAAATTAGGGGTCATTCACAAATTTAGTAGAGACATAATTGCGTCAGATATATTGAAACGATGGTTGAGAGTAAAATTAACATTGTAACATAAATTTGAAATCTTTAATCATTCTGACATATTAATGCAAAATATACCATTTGTAATGAACATATAAGAAGAAAAAAAACAGAAGTTTTGTTAAATAAAATGATGAAAACTTTACAAAATGATACATATTTAAAAATGTTATTAGATTACACTAGCCTGCAAAAGTTGCGTTATGCCATGTTTTTTATCTTTTGATAATTGATTCTTATGTATTTTCTGTAGCTGAATCCGAAATTGACCTTCATTTTTTTCCATCACGTAAAGATTTTTTGTAAATCATAAATTTTAACGTTAAAAAAAGGGGGAAAATTTCGAAAATTTGATACTATAAGATAGATGTGTTTATTGTGGCTTTAACTTTTGATAATTGGTTTTTATGTATTTTTTACCGTTGAATCCGAAAAAGACCTTCATTAATGACCATCTGTGGCGACGATCTGCACCACACACATGGTACGTGACAATAAGAGTGATTAGTACATATAGTAAACAATTATCCCGATCCGCGTTGTAAAAAGATCATATGGGATATTGTTAATTAATAGAGTAGGAGAGAGGAAATTTTGAATAATATAAATTTTGTCAATAACACAAGAACGACTTGTTTAACGTTGAAATGGAAATTCAGAACTGACAGGTTGCCAAAAAAATCAAATTGATTTTTTTTAAATCATTAATTCTTAAAGCATAAATTATAAATATTATCTGAAAAGGAATAAGGAAAGGATTCAAAGAAAAGAACATATAGGTGTACATACATAAACAATTTTTATTTTCAATAATATGAAATGCATGATTCATATATCATTTGTTATGTTACAATATTATTTTCAGATTATGATCCATACAGTAGATTTTTTATTGGTTTCTTTTATTTACTTATTTTATTTTATATTAATTTATTTTATCTTATTCTTGCTTTTGTTCACAGCACCGATCCAGAATAAGGCTTTTGCCAAAACATTATTCGAAAATTTTAAAGGAATGTCATTATTCCAGTTTTCATTATAATATTTACAATAATTAATTAAAATATTTAATGAGATAATATTATAGACTCAATTAAAATTTTGACTAAAATCAAGTTACGTAAGATCAATTATACACTTTATGAGGAAATATGAAATAACAATAGCCATAAATAAATGAAGTAAATATATAGATTTTTCTCACCCAAATAGACTTCGACCAGTTCTGTACTCATCTAATGCACAATAGTCCTTTTATAAAGTTCATAGAAGTGGTGGTGAAGCACTTACGAGACGTTCATTAGGAAGCGCTCTGCGACGCATCAGATTTTTAGAGTTCGATCTTCACAACTGTTAAGTGACGCACATTTCTAGAGTTGACTTTCAGTTGCAATGATAGCGGTTAGATCATATTTTCTTTTTTTTTTTATTCTCTTCTCATCAAACAATACGTTATGCTGTTATCGCTATGACAGGTGGATTCTTCAGAAAAATTCTGAATCAATCATTCGTTCTTGACAAGAATGTCTCGTCTCTGCTCTCAGCAATCTCCATCATTCACTCTTGACAAGGATGTTTCTGCTCTCAGCTGTCTCCATCACTCATTCTTGGCAAGGATGTTTCTGCTTTATGCGGTCCACATCAAATCTTCATTTTGGGAAATATCACATGTTCCAAAGGGATTTTGGAGTAATTTTCGAAGTGTCATGTTTGGCCTTAGAGGAAGATAATTCCTGAAGTTTTTTGATCCTCTTCAAGGAGTGTTGTAAGACTTAATGATCTTTTTTCCTTCCTTTTTTCCAAGACCCAATTTTAGGAGGGCTTCATCCATACGAAGATATCTCTCTTATTGGATGCTCTTCATGGCTCCCTTATTGGTGATTCCGTAATTCTCCGTTTTTGGGCGTGCCTATTTTTTTCCCACTGCATAGCCTTAACTTTTATTGCTCTTGCTTCTGGCTTCTCATGGGAATATTGCCACCCGCGTTGAGTGTCGTAAATTCTCCTTCATATGTCATATCTTTATTGCACACGTCGTAAATTTTCTGTTAATTTACTATACATGCTCTGCCAGACCAGCGCGTCAGTTCTGTTTGCATTATCTCTATAATTGCCTGTTTTCTGTCTGGTCTTATTTGGGGAGTTTTTTTATTACACTGTTTTTGCACATATATATAATTACAATTCGAAATTTTTAATTTTAATATTAATAAAAAATAAATACAAAATTCTTATTCTTTATTTATTTTTTTTTCAAACATACCAAAACCGAACAACATATATATATTTATATACACATTTTAATGATTATTAATTTAAATATACTGTTATTTGGAGTATTTTTTTTTCATTTTAATTTTACGTATTAATCAATTACTAAAGAATTATCTTTCGATCAATTTAATTATTTTGAATATTATTGGATCGTGCGAAAATTATTTAATTAGTTAAAATTGATAACAAGCCATGTTGTATAAGTTTCTTTACAACACCATCCCGTCAGAATTTTTCGCAAATTGTAAATTTCAAAGTTAAATTTGAACGTCCTTCCCCACCTCATCGGGTCCCTCAGCTGTTTAGCTGTAAGAATCCCAGTATAAATCCAGTACAAAAAATTGAATAAATTATTGAATTGAATAAAATAAAATAAAATAAAGTTTTACATCTGTTTCATAGTATCAGATTTTCGCTATCTTTCAATTTTGACATTTATGAATTGCAAAAAAATTCTAACGCGATGGTTAAAAATGAAGGTCATTTTCAGATTCAGTGATAAAAAGTATATAAAAATCAATTATCAAAAGTTAAAAAACACAGCCATCATCTCTATTTTATAGTATCTGATTTTTGTTATTTTTGTAACTTTGACAATTTATGATTTGCGAAAAAACCTGACATGGTGGTTAAAAATTAAGAAATTTTTTGTGTTATCCTGTAAAATAAGTGTAAATGTTAACCACCGAAAATCATAATAATATAGATTGATATCGGATTTACTTCAGCAGGTAAAATTTAATCTCCATCGGACATTTGAAAGCGAGTTAAAGTTCGAGTAAAATGTAAAACTGGAAAAACATACATACGATCGTTGAAGTTAAATAAAAACCTATAAAAATAACATATTTTTTGTTAAAAGGAATCATGAAAAGAAGCACTCTAGAATCCTTACACAATAAAACATATGTTAAAATACAATTATTTTAGCCTATCTGAAACTTAAAAAAAGTTAACTCAATCTTAACACTTGTGCATAATACTTTCAAAGCGCAGATACACATCAAATAAGGTCTTCGAATACTTTAAGCACTTGGTATATGACCCCTCAAAGCATGTCAAACTCACTTGTGTTCAGATGCAGAAAAGTGACGGAAGTCATGCATTTTTAAAGTTTCATAAATCGGTCAATTTTAGAGTTATATGAACAGGACTTTTTTTTTTCTTACTTGCCTGTGTAATAGGAAAATTTTACTAAATGTAACTTATAGGACCGGGGGACCGTATAGAAATTTAATTTCGTAATTTTTTAAGAAATATTTTTATTGACACAAATCGCTTTAAAAATTTCTTTACCTTATTTAAACCATTTTTGTAATTGGAAGTATGCATCTAGGGCCAACGGTTTCGAAAATAAAGGTCGGTCAGGTTATACGTGGACACACTGTATATATCTATATCTATCTATCTATCTATATATATATATATCCAACAAATTACTAAATTACAAAAAAACTTCGTTATTACATATGTAGACAAATCTCCTAACAATTATGCTATTATTTGTAAATCATATTATCACCAACTTCTTACAAATTCTATTTCTTCTAATAAGTCTTTTCAAATAACTAATGAAAATGTTATTGTAAATAATCGTAAAATTCGAAGTTATTATAAACTTTTAAATATTTTATCTACTAATTTTAATTATCCATGTTTAGTTCTTATTCCCAAATTTCATAAAACTCCTATTAAATTTAGGACTGTTACTATTGGTTGTAATACATATAATAATAAAGCCAATACACTTCTCTTAAAAATTCTTAATCAAATATATGAACTTACTACAAACAATGATAATACACATTGTATAAAAAATAGCTATCAACTTGTTAAGATTTTAAAAAATCTTCATTCTGTTTGTAATATAACGACATATGACTTCAAAGATCTTTTTAATAATATAGACCTATTAGATTTACATAAAATTATAAATGCATTATTTAAAAAGTATTATAAAAAACTGGTATTACCATCTTATATAGATATTGCATATTTTAAATCTTTAACTAACTTCATTATCTATAATAATTATATATTGCAAGATAATACTTTATATTTACAGCATGTCGGTATACCACAAGGCGGTTGTACTTCCAGTTTACTCTCAGACTTATACTTATCTCATTATGAACGCAATTTTACTAATAATAATCTACATTTATATCGTTATATTGATGACATCATTTTAATTGATACTGATCAATCTGCAATTACTCGATTTCCAGTTGATTATCCCACTAATTTGGAATTAACGGAAAACCTTTTATCTAACAATACAATTAACTTCTTAGATCTTAAAATTACAATAAAAGACAATAAAACAATCACAGATTTGTATGACAAACGTAAAGAATTTAAATTCACAGTTAATACATTTACAAATTTTAAATCTTGTCTACATCATTCTGTATTTCGTAATATAATACTTAATCATTTATATAGAATAAAATGTTTATGTTCTTCTCCTCTAATTAACAATAATATTAAAAAACTAATTTATGATGCATTAAATCATGGTTTTCCAAAAAAATTCATATATTCATTAATATACAATTAGTACTTTTCTTACATGATCTATAAACACAAATTAACACATGCGTAAACAAAATTACAAAAAAATTATTTAAAAAAAAAAATCTATAAAAAATTAAAAATTGTAAAATAATATAAAAAAATATTATAGGTTGGTTGGGTGGGTAGATGTTAGAGTACGGAGGAGGGTGGTGTTGTCTGGATAATACGCAATGGTTAATTATTTATTTAAAAAAAAAAAAAAAAAAAAGCGGGGCTCTTGTATTATTACTATTTTTTTGTTATGTATTTTATGTGGATGTTGATTTGATATTTTATATGTAAGTTGGAGATTTTCATTAATATTATAATTAGCTTAATTATTCATTAATCTAATTTACAATTATTTGTTATTAAATTTTAATTTACTTAGGACAATATCATATTAATTACTAATAGTATGCCACTCTTAGTTTAATGTTTTTGAATGTCCCATATTCATACTTTATGGATTTTTATGGATGTCTGAAAATAATCCACATTCTATATTTGTGCGTTTTAAGTAATGGGATTTTAAGTATTATTTAACCTTTTATATACTTCCACATGTTTGTTATTTCCTGTTCATTTTATAAATATCTTATATATAATTCATTAAAAAATAAAAAATTATTTTTAGATAATTTTTAATAATTATTTATATTAATTATTACTGAATTTATTTTGTTTTATAGCATATAGATATATGCTATATATTATCAATGTTCTAACATTATTTAAACTCTTAGTTTAGTTTAAATAATTTAGCTAATAGAACATATTGTATGCTTTTAAATTTTATTAACAATAGTTTTAAATACTTTGTGTGATTTATATTAGGTTTATAATTCTCTATATATAAGGATTTGTTTGGTTTTGCTGTTTAAACAGTTATTTACATTCAAAAGCTTGCAAATTTTTATCTTGCGATAGATGTTTAATATAATTATTAATAGATGGCAGCACTAAAATTGTATCTTTCAGATTGCTCTAATTTTTAATTTTTCTAGCTCCATTTCAGTTATAATTTATACACCAGGGTGTATTTTTAGCTAAATTTTGACGATATTGTTAAACTGTTATCTATTAATTTAATAGTGCATTTTAAATAATGTAATTAATATCTATTTATTTTATATTAGATTAAATTTGTTTTACAAGGTATTTCAAATTTTATTTCAAAATGTATTAACTGCATCCTTTGGTATCATTTACTGTGATTTCTTAACTGTATTATTCACCTTAATCTTTTTGATATACTGGAAGACATGTGCACATGGATTTTTGTAAAATACTGAAATATTAATAGGTATGGTGTTTATTATTTCTATTTTATATCCTATAAATATTTAAATACGTTTTATTGATTCTTCCATTTCATATTATTTGTTTCTATTCTGCTTTCATTTTTAATCAATTCACTTGATTTTAGTGGTTGTACGGGCACAGGGGAAAATTAATTTTAGCTTTAGCTTATTTTTCCCACAGAAAACAACCATTTTGCTTACATCATTGAATTCTGTGCCCTCGATAACGTAATTCAATGTATAAGCTTTTCAATTTTTGTCGGTGTCCACTTTTTTCTTTTTTCTTCCATAATAATTCTTATAATATTTTTTTAATACTTACAGCTTTAATTCATAATAATTGACGGTGGCAGGTTATGTTTAATTAATGGTAATATATATATATATATATATATATATATATATATATATATATATATATATACATATATATATATACGAGGGGGCTCTGCCTCCTGCGAACTACGCCCGCCAACCCCCGTTCAGGCTTCATAGACTCCAAAAACACGGTAATGTGCCCTGTTTGAAAAATATTACCAGGTTATGGAAGATTGAAAGATAGTATTATTATTATAGCGGTGACTTACTTCTGTAATCGGGTTGTCATTCTTTTCCGTTTGAATGGGGTATTTTTCGATTACAATGACCTCATCCATCGTTGTCGTAACAACTGATGGTGGCTTTTAGGATTGATAAGTAATATTAATTACACATTTGAAAATCAGCTTGTATAAAATGATTAGATTAAAAATGTCGTTATCTTTCTGACTTTTTAACGACACTATAGACAATATCCTTCTTTTAGTTTCAAAGTTTAAAAACTCCATCTGCTTGGGAATAGCTTGCAGAACCACGGTATTGAAAAGATTTGTATTTTGAAATTTTTAAGCTTATATTTTATGCTTTTATCGAGTTTTAGATATTTTCAGGAACAGATATAGCTTATTCATAAATAAATTCCTTTCTTTATTTTAATACACCATCATGAATATATTACAATGTATATTGTTTATATTATTTAATAAGAATATCCGGATTTTCTAAAATGTACTTATCGAATAGTAATTCGTACAAAATAAAAGGAAAATATTTTGCGCATGCATTTACCTGTATTTACGCTGCATTAAATGATGTAATATATAAACAAATTTGGTATTCGCACTACATTTATACAATGTGACGTCACATTAAAATTCTTCGAAATGGAAATGTTTTAATATATGACGCAATTTTCACTATCAGATGCATTTCTTGAGTAATAATTTATTTTTCTTAAACTTTTTTCTCTTTTAAGATTCACGGGTAGATGTATTATTTAACCCCTTGGGGACGAGCGGCACGAATACGTGCCGCATGAACCTCTCAGAATCCTTGTTTTTCCTCACCAGTAAAATTTTACTGTAAAATTTGCCTTATTTAATCAGAGCATTTTGTCGATTCATGAAGGCACAAATTTCTGTTTTTAAAAAACGGTGACAAAAGATTAAAAATTTCGTAAAAGGCTCCCGTCCCGAAGGGGTTAATCTAAAAGTGTTGTGGAATATGATTACCTGAGTTTTCCAAATATAATCTAATATTCAATGCTAAAAGTTTTACATGCGTAATAATGGACAACATTCCTGCGGCATCCAAATTGGTAAAATGGCGATTTTTATAGCCTCCAACCGGATGGACGAAAACGTCAATTCACTTTAATTATGACGATATTTAATATTTTGGAATTTTAACTATTACGTAATTATCCCCTTTAAATGCGTTTCGCGTGTAACAATTTTATTATTTTAAAGTTTTGTTACATTTTAAATACTTACGTGTAAATATTTTGACATAATATTCCTTATTTTCTTATTTTGACGCGTGATCATTTAATTCTTATTTTAAAATCTCTTTCTTATTTTAATAATTTCACTTTTCACGACAAAAAACAAATCTGATTTTCATTTTTTTAAATTTTTCTGAAAAACATAATTTAATAACAATGTTATTTCACTATCAATTGAAATAAAAAATAATTTGAATTATCAATTTGAAATTGACGGAAAAGAAGGAATCTAGTAATCCCTATAGTTTTTTCTTGTTGTCCCCTTTTTTCCAAAAAAATGGAGTAATTTTGTTGCCATTACAAATTATCACTACAGAACTGTAATTAAATTTAGAAAAAAAATAATAATATTTCGAAAACTAATTCAAATTTTGAAATTCTATTACCAGTTTTGAGAACTGCAGAACAATACGGATTTTTGGAGTTAATTTCATCGCATAATATTTCATATTTTAGAAGAATTCGCCCTGAAACGTAATCACCGTTTAATCAGTCGTTTCATCAAATCGATACATAAATTCGTTTCATTAAAATTTTATATATATAGGTTAGATATATATACAGATTATATACAAAATTATGAGAAACAGTTTTTATTTTTCACGCATGCGCACTTAAAAAATATTCATAAAAATGCTCATACTTGCTTAAATATTTAAGATATTTATTTCTAACTGTTGTATTTTGTTTCCGCTATATATTGTCAAGTTTTCAATAAGTGGTATAAAATTTGGTTGGAAACCCTGCATTGTATAATTAAAAAACACGCAGATTGTTTTTTTCCTATTTTTAAAGAAACATTTATATCTCCTTGAAAATACTTGCTATTCTTAGACAAATGGACACGGGGCCCATATAGTTGTCTGCAAGAGTAACAAATATTTTGAGGAGTTTATTTTTTGCGGTAATCTCAAGTAATTCTTGGTTTATTATATTTTCTCTTGATCTCTTAATTACCCTAATGGCTAAGACTTCACAGGAAAATATGCAGTAAGACAAGTTTTTTAAATTCCTGACGTTTCCTAAGATTTCGTCAAGCAATCTCTGTATATCTCTGTAATCTCTGTTAGTCTCTGTATATATTCGATAAAATGTCTAAAAAGGAAAGCGTCCGAATAAATTTGTCCAAATGATGCATGTCTATAAGAATTTCAAAATAAAAAAATTAATTTAGTGAAAGAAAAAAAATAATTACGATTTGTATAGTTATACCTTCATAATAGTGGCAGTTTTCAATAAACTTTAAAAGGTAATCGTTTGTAACATCCTAAAAAAGTTTTAATATATAGAGTTAACGGGTAGCAGTTTGCTATTTTTCAAAAACGAAAATCTCATAAAATTGTAAAATGCTTCATTTGTTCACTTTGTGCATCATTATTACTAAATTTTATTGCTAATAAATGTTCGTTGTCATAAAGTTTTTTTTTTTTTTTTTGGTATTTAAAAAGAAAAAAAAAAATTCTTTTATTTCTATTTTAAATAAAAATCCTTAAACTAGTGATGGGCGATTCTCTAAAATTTACCAATCGAAAAAAATCGTCATCGTAAAAAACACAATCGATACAGTCATCGATAACTTTCGAGAATCTACAATCGAGATGTTCTACAATTGATTATTGAAATCATTGTTTTTACATATATATAACGCAGATTTTATTAAATATATGGTAACATAAAACAGATGGAATTAAAAAACAACAAAGCAAAGGGAGGCTATAATGGAGCCACAAGACTGGAAAAGTCATATGAGGGCGCCTCCTGGTTGAAAAAAGTTGAAAAAAACGCGAGTAGGTATGAAGCTGTAAGGGGAGTTCAAGTATAAAAAATCATAATTTTTCGGCAATTAGCACCGAAATGGCCAAAGAATAAGAATCAAAAGCACCCCTAGTGGCAAAAACATGAACTAACAGGATGCTAAATGGGATCAATATTTTTTATTGATTTTTCTATGTCATTTGAGATCAGATCTTTAATTTCCCCATTTTTAGAAAGCCTTCGACTAGAATACATTAAACGAACCCCCGCGGGGAGCAAAGTAGGGGGGAGGAGCAAGGAAAGTGCATACTATGAATAAGTGATCACAGGACTTTCCAGCGATGTGTCACATGAGGGGTGTCGGCTAATTTTAGAAAAGTGCTGCCGCGTGGGGCAAAGTAGGGAGAGGGGTGCGGGCGATATATAAAATGAAATAGTAGTCACAGAGCTTTCCAATGATATATCACATGAGGGGTTTCAGCAAAAGAGAGAAAAGAGTCCCAACTCCCAGGATTCCAATTATCGTGCACCCCGAAACACCCATCCATCTCTTTGAAATTTTCATATATTATAAATTATTTATCGGAGGCCTCCGTAAAAAAATCCGATCTAAAATGTTTAAAAACGCTACGATTTCATAAAGGTTCGAAAAGTGCCTCTCTCGGGGCACCAAAATAGGGAGGGAAGAAGAAAGGTTCATAATATAAAAGAGTGGTCCGAAAACTTTCCGATGATATATCACTTGACGGGTCCAATAAAGGTTTGAAGATTATGTATAAATTAGAGATTAATTAAAATCGAATAAATTAGTATTACAAGATTATGTATAAATTAGAGTCCCCGATTAAAGGAAGAGCCCTCTAGCGGGCGAAGCCACTTAGTCCTTATTAACGCCAACTCATTCCAGTTCACCCGCAGACGATTTTGATAAATGTATGATGTATAAGAGCAATTGGCAAACTGGAGTCATCGAGAAAATTTTTACACAATCGAAAAATATCGAGATGTCCATACAATCGAGAAAATCGATAAAAATATCTCGTTATCGCCCATCACTACCTTAAACTATCCAGATATCTCATGCATTACCTAAGTGTTAAAATGTAGTATTTTGAAACTTTTATTTTATGTGATAGTTATATAGCAAATCGATTAAAATTACAAAACACATTAAACTTGAAAGAATCTAATTGTTCTTGGAAGGCAAATCGTTAAGTTAATCGTGATAATGAATGAGAAAATTTGTTTTGAATTGTTTTAGTAATTGTTTCCTAACTCTCAGAGTAATTTGTATCGATTGAATAAAAGTTTGAAAGGAAGTTCACAAAATAATAGAGTAGCTAGCGTAGTTTTCGATAAGTAACATTAAAAGTTTATTTTAGAGCCGTATATCACGTCTTTAATTTCTACGAAATTGGAGACACATTTATCTTTTAAAAACTGTTTAAAGACAATGTCTTCATTTATTGTATACAGTATTGGCATTTAAATGCATTTGGCTGAAAAAGACAAACATAACTTATTTTATTATTTATTTAATTTCATAGCCTTTTTGGAAATGTTAAACGGTCTATGCATTAAATATCAGGCACAGATAATCTCTAATATGACACAATGTTTATAAATACTTTAAAAGCAAAATAAAACCAAAATAACCAAATTTTAAAAATACTGATACGTTTTATGCTACTGCATATTTAAAATTTCATGAAAACTTATATTGAATTTACATAAACTTTAAATTTTTTAGGAAAAATATTATTAAAAAAGAATCAAATAATAATTTTAAATTCTAAAATTACCAATTAATATTGTACTTTTATAAAAGCTTGGACATTTTTACTTGAGTTATAAAAAGCAAATCATGATTTAGCACATATTACAACACGTTTTTCTTTAGAAAATAATTAACAACAAGAAATTAAACAGTTAATTAAAAATCAATAAAAAAAGTAATTGCTTAATGAATAGAACATCTAAGTAATTCATATTATAATGAATAAAATTGCGAAAGCTATTTTTTTATGTACAAAAACATAGCCTTTGCTTAAATTATTTCTTACTATATAGTACAGGTAAAATAAGGGTTTTTTAACAACTGATCATCAAATTGATCGTGATTCATCAAAATTTGGAGAGCACTTCATTTTGACGCTAGAAATAAAGATCCAGACTCAATTCCATTGATATTTTTGTTAAGTTTTATTTTTGTTATTTATATTAAGTTGGTCAAGCGGGGTATTGCTTATTATGTATTTTTTTTTTTTTTTCTGAATCAAACTATACCTTCCGAATGTCGATATGATCAATCGTTTCAAAGTTATGGTAGATTTTATGAATACGTAGTCGAAAATTAAACTTTATTATGGAGCACAGCTTTGTTACATTTATTTTACGTTCAAAATATGTTCTTTATATCATATAAAATAATCTTAAACTTATTAAATGTTCTCAAAATTGCAATAATAAAAATGAGGATCATCTGATGCTTCTTCAAGGTCACTAGAAGTTGTCAAAATCCATGTATTCATAGGTTTGTATTCATAAAACCATTCATAACTATGTATTCATAAATCCTACCGTAACTTAGTAACGAATGAACGTATCGACTTGCAGATGGTGTTACTCAGTTCAGACTTAAAAAATACATAATAAATGATACCCACTTTAAAATTTTGAATTTCACCCACATCGAGTTAAAATGCCTCCTTTTTGTTCCCCCCATAAAAAAAAAACACAAAACATTTTTATTTTAAGGGGCACTCATCGGATCTTCATTCCTAGAAGCAAAACAAAGCTCTTCACAAATTTTCGTGAATGGTCACCAGTTGTTGATGTAAACAGCTATTTTATCTGCACTAGACTACAGCCTTCAACTTTGTATTCAGAAAATATGGAGTAACTTTGTAACAAATAATCGTATCGAATTGCGGATAGTGTCATTTCATTCATGATTAAAAAGTACATAATAAACAGTACACCACTTAACTTACTTAAATTTGTTTGAGTTCCCCCACCCCTCAGTTAAAAAATGCCCCCCTTTCGCTCTCCAAAACATGGTAAAACAACTTTATTTTTGGAGGGCTCGTCCGATCTTTATTTCTAGTTCTTCCCAAATTTCGGTGGTGAATGGCAATCAGTTGTCGTATATTAGTTACTTTTTTGGTCTATTTTACCTCAAATAATATGAAGCAACGTACAGTTAAATGCTTTTATTAACCTTATTTTTAATAAAATCACTTCTGTTTGAAAATTGAATTCCGTTGAATTCAGTATAAAAATGCGAAACATGCATTTTGGAATTATAAAATGAATTTGTATTATAATTGATAATTTCAAATGTAGTGAATCTGTAGAAGTAACTAGACTTAGTTAAATAGACTTGGGTGCTTACTCTATTGTTTAAAGGCCTCGAAAACTAATATTTCATATTAGGTTTCATCATGGGTCCATAAGGATGTTGAATATCTCAAAATCTGAGTTTTCAAGTGCGTTTCCGCCTTTTTCATGGAAAATGTGATGTTTTGTCCTGTGATGGGAGAATGGTAGAAACGGCAATTAGGAGAAAGTAGGGGAATGGCGCTCACTTAAGGGAAAACATGAATAGCTAGTCAAATTTAGACAAAAAAATAAACAATAGTTTACTAACGAAGTATAACTCAAAAGCATAAGGAACAGTTTGCAATCAACTAATTTGTATAAAAGTTTAAGGAATTTTTTTTTACAGTTTTATTTAAATAACCATCGATTGAGCGATAATGCCCGACATGGTAGGGTAATTGCGCTCAGAGTTTGAATACAACATTCAAGAAAGACAAAAGTCACATGTGTAATTGTGTGGGCTGTTCACACCACTGCAGAATTTTTGCGACCACTTTACACATATTGCGTTACACATATAGTGGGCTATTTTTTTTAAATTTAGGTTTTTTGGTTTTCACCACTTTTTTGAAATCGTAAAGTTCTTGTTTAATCACATATTAATTAAGGCGAAAACAGGGGAATTTTACCATTTCAAAAAAGTGGTTGCCCACTAACAACACTTCTTCTGGAATTCTACGCTGGCGCCATTGCAGTTATTGCCATGTTGGGCTTTAATGCATTATAATTGGCGTAACAACGCACTACAAAAATAAATAAAGCCATAAAAGTACAGCTAAATGTATATATTTTGTAAACATAATGAGTAAATTAATGTTTGAAATTAAGAGTGTACATTTACCTTCAAGTTAGATGTTGTAGAATTTAATAATAAAACAACTGCAAACTAATAACGTGAGGACACAAAAACACTTTCCTTCCGACGGTCACTATATCCTTACTGGGAACTTACGATGAAGTTCGCTAGGTGCCGGAACCGATCGCACGTTTTCAATTCTATTCTGTTTAGAGATATTGGGTGAGCGGGATTACCCTTCTGAGCATCATTACCTTACTTTCCCCTAACTTTAACTTAATTGGCTTAAAAGTTTTTGATTTATGTCTTCGGGATCTGATCGCAATAACGCCTGCATGCAGTTTAACCACAAAAACTTGTAATATGCACCAAACTTGCATTTTTCAATCTTAAAGTAAGATAAAATTTAAAATCTCATAGTAATATTTGTTGGCCCGGTAAACTGGTGAAAATTTAGAATTAGATATTAAGAGTTAGAAAATAATTTAAATGCGATTTTGTAAAATTCAAATGCTAATTGGAAATTAATTTAAATTTTGGTTATTTTTATTTTTTATTATCATACACTCTTCCCACACAAACACACACACACTCTCAAAGATTGTGTACAGTAAGCTTGCCAGCATGCCTGGTGTAAGATTTATAATACAAAGCGATATGCCAAAAACCTTTTTTTTTTAAATGTTTAAAGAGCATACCAGTGTAGTACCTTTAAATCTATATTATCAACCTCATAATTGTTCTTGTTAGACGTAACTGGCAAATTCTGAATCGACGGAACTCGATTCGGAAGTTCAAATAATGTAGAAAGCTGTTTCCATGTGCTATAAACATTCTGGGCATATCAGTTATCACATATTATTTTTTAGTACTCATTAGTTTCATAACTAAAATTTAACTTTCAATGTCTCACAAAAGAGATTAATCTCTCTTTTGTAAACGTGTTTCATATAAACTATTTTAAACAATCATATTTTTCTTGATATCCTTGTTACTCCGTACAAAATAAATCGTATGTATACAAGGTTTTTATATATAATTTCCTTCCAGAAACTTCTTTTGTATATTGCTTAGTTCAGATTTTGCTTAATATTTTGAATCCAAAAGATTTTTTTTTTTTTTTCTTTTTATTTACATTTTAAAATCTCATATAACTTGAACGATATATTTTCTTTGAAGCTTTTTTTTTAATGGAAAAAAGTGAACAAGTGTTATTTTACGAGTAATTTGATTTAATTTCCACTTAAAAATTAAATGAAAAATGTTATGCTTATAACATGAAAGTGTTTACATTTCTTTCAATTTCATTATGATTTGATTCCTAACGGACGGTTTAACTGAAAGTAAAAAAATCACACACACATTCACGCTCTTTTAATGAAATTTTATCTTCATGTTTATGTTTTACATAAAAGAATGGGACACAATTTAAAAAAATGGAATATTTCATAAATGGAATACAAAAAAAAAAAATAAATGTTTTAATTTTTTTCTTATTGTTCATGATTGATGTCGCAAGTTAAATCATTTTTATGTAAATAATGCTCAGTGATTTTAAGTAATTTCCAGTGTTAAAATTGTTGTTCTACCTTTTTTAAAAAATTAAATTTCAAAATATAATATCCTATTGCAAAATTAAAGATATATTGCTTTAGAATGCGAACTGCGTAATTTTCTATGGGTTTTTCTTTTTTTTACTTTTTCCAAATGTAATGTTATTCAACTTTCTTTTGCTCACAAATGCTTTTCTTACATGAAGAAATTCAAACCTGACAAAAATGTAACATATTTTCTGACAATAAGTGTTAATGGATTTTAAATTAGTCTATTTTTTTCATAAAAAACTTTTTTGATATTCTAATTTATTTCTTTAAAAAATGCATTTACTAGAGTAAAACTATTTTTTAAGTATAAATGCAACTGGAAACTACACTCTTAATACTTTTAAATAATGGTTTTTATTTAAAAAAGACTAATTCAGTATATATTTTACATCTTAATTTGTGCACAGCATAAAAAAATTATGATATATATATTTTTTTTTTTTCACTAAGTGTAGCGCAAATTAAGCAAATAAAAAAATTAATATAGCACATCAATCTCCATAAAAAAATTAAATTAGGAAAAATTAAAACAAAATAAGCTAAAAGCACAAGGGATAAGACTAATTATAATCTCCAAAATGAGACAAGACATGTTTTAAAGCCTACAAGTTAAGAAAATCATTTTGTTACTATAATTCAATTTCTACGAACCAGAGATAGATTTTATTTTTCTAAACCGATAATACCATTGAAAATTAGAAACCACTGATGTTACGAATTGTATGCCTAAAAGCCATTCACAAAAGCTGTCACAATAATGTTTATACTAAGTGTTGCGTCATACTAATATTGTATGAGAAATAGATCATATTTTTGACAGAACTACAATGAAAATTTCGCATTATTTTTTCAAGAATTATAAAACGTTATAAAGACGCCCAATCTAAAAAAAAAAAATGCAATCTGATATTGATAAAACAACATTATTTCTAGTGTTGAAGTTGGTGTTTTAGTTACGGCCGATTATTCTCGTATAGGAATATATGCCTGGAGAGGGGCGTTGCCTTCCTCTGCGGGTGCGAAAATGCTTGTCTTTCTAAAGGAACCCAACACTTATTTACGCAAACTCAGCAAGATTCGAAAAAACAAAAGCAAGTGCAACTCCAAAAGGATAGGAAAATATAATATAACCATGAACAGAAAATATATAATAACCTCCTGCGAATTATTCATGATTTCGAAAAGCATGTTATATCATTAGAAAACTCAGAAACCAAAACAATTTTGAGATTTAAAGGGTCATTTTTAAAACAAAGTTCTGAAAGTTCCACAGATCTTCGGAAACGTTTCCGAGTAGGTTTAATATAGTACTAACTAGTTTTTTCATAACGAAATATCGTTTTATAGCGGGCTGTTTATTTTTAATTTTACATTTTCAGCTATGTAATTGAATTTATGCATGCAAGACCAACAAAATAATTCTGATTTAAATGTTAAAGTTAATGCTGTTAATATATAAGGTTTATCCGTAAAACATGTTTTTTGAACACGAAAACCATTACTTGACAACTGATAGTTATCCTAAAAACCAATGTTTCGGAATGAGAATTCTGAAGAGTACACTATAATAATTATGCGAATAGTTTTCCCGAAATCAGTGGCAGCGGAAGTAACTTCATTGAATCTAGAATATATATAAGTTTCTGAGGTTTCTAAAGATATAATAAACTTTTCGGAATTGTTAGTAACTCGGAAGATGTTATTGCTAATTTCCATTCGTGGTTATTTCATTTTAGTAGATTAAGAAAGTCTTTTTTTTTTCTCTCAAATTGATTGCGAGAGCGGCTTGAATTCGAGGAAAAAACTTTCTGTCTACAAGCTTTGCCAGCAGAGCCTCTTGGCAACTAATGGGGCATACTATTACTAAGAAGAAAGAAAATTCACCGATATTGAAATTGTGATTAATTTTGAAAATTTTCAAAGTACATACAAGGTCGTTGTATTTTTTAAAGAGTCAAAAGCTACAGTTTCACAATCTTTTTAAATTTAAAAATGTCGGACTGCTATCCCTAAAAATGATAATTAATTAAAACATGCATTAGAGTTTTTAAACACAATATTTTTTTTTTATCCAAACATTTATTTTCATAATACATAAAATTACTTCAGAAAACCGTTTTTTTTAACACCATCGGCAAGGGACGGATTAAGTGTACAAAGAAAAAAACTAGAGAACAGGAATTCGGCTTTTTAAGAATTTTGTGTCGTCCCCGATGAAAAAATAAAGTATTAAATAGCTCTTTTTCAATCAAACTTAGAACTTTGGAATGGATCATTTGCTGATGGCTCCATAATCATGAAACAGCCATTATAAATGAAGTATTAGGTAAAGATGAAAGAGCAGCCGTAAAAGGTTAGAACGCTAATTTTCTGGTCAGAATGGGTGGAAAAACTGGCCATAACTTTTTTTTTAATTATGGCCATTTTTTCCCATTCTGACCAGAAAATCAGAGTTCTAATTTTTTACGACTGCTCTTTCATCTTCACCTAACACTTCATTTATAATGTCTGTTTCATAATAATGGAAGCCATCAGTCCATCAGAAGAAAATAACTCGGTTAAAGCGACAACTCGGTTAAGCGGGATTTGTATAATAGGGACAATACTGTAGTTCAGCATTAAAACTTAAAACACACGATTTTATTGTATATAAAATGACGTCATCCGCATCCACTGAAGAATTCATCATTTGCGATCTAGTATTAAACAACATCTACAGTAAAGTACGCATATGACGTCATTATCGCTGGATAACTCACAAATCCAAAAAAAAAAGTGATTTAGTCATTCAAGAATCTCGACAAAAAAAAAAAAAATAGGCTATCTCATGATTCATATGCCTTCATTTGTTTGTAATGTTAATATAGATACTTAAAATTAAATTTAGTTTCTAAGAGCTCCATGTTTTATCAGATATCATTCATTTATATTTTTTTCAAAATAGCAGGTATTTTAAGTATACATTTTTTTTCAGTTTTTATGGGAAAATGACAACAAAAGATATAATTGCTATTTTCTTTTACTTTTTATAGAAATGGAGTATTTGTATAAGCAAATGACTCTAAAAACTACAAAAAAAAACTAATACCTCAAAAATAAATGCAGATGCAGTTTTCAAACAAATTGTATTAAAAAGTACTTTTTTCCCAATACGACGGTTTAAAATTTTAAAATGTGCGATGCTTAGCAGGTTAAAAAATTGCTGTAGAGTATTTAATGGTACAATGGTACATCTGCTTTGTTTTACGGCTGGCTTATACAACGTAACGTTATTTTTTGGAGACGACGCAAAAAAAGCTGGGAGAAATAAATAGTATACAGGGGGCTAAAATGTAGTTTATTGTCCATGATCTGAGTAATGTTTTGTAATGAGGTTTACAATTATAATGAGACAATTATTTAAGTGCATGTGGACGGCCGTATCATAGAATATGATGGGATAGTACTGTTTATGTTCTTTCAATAATATTTTTCATATATCAAAGTTGTTTTGAAGAAAAGGATAATACTAATACAAACATAACCAACTTCTGCCGCAATAACTTATTACTAAAGATTTTGTTAAAGTATATTGAAGTTAAAGTTATTAATTTTTTATTAAAGTTAAACAATGTGTGAGATAAATACATTTTAAAACCACACTCATTAATGCGATCCCTTGCAAGAGATATCATACTGCTCCTTATACTTTAAAAAAATTGTAATTTCATGGCGTTTCATTTATAATGAGAAAACTTTAAAAAGCGAACATAAAAATACGGTAACATGTGGAAATCAACCAATTTGTAATAAATAAAAAGTTTAAGAAAAGTGTTAAATTTGTAAAATTTCAAAATAATTAAAGATTCATTTAAAATAAAGGTAGATCATAGGAAAAAACCTGTATTATGTAATTTATTACAGCCCTTTAAACAGCAGTAAATTAAGAAATAAAAATATTTAATTATTATAGCAAATGTTGCTACCTATTTATCCATTATACTTTCAACTACAATTTTTCCAAAAGGATTCGTGATTGCTAATGGATTTCACAACGAAGGAAAATATATCACGCAAAGGTAAAATAAATTCATTTCATTATCAGCAAAATGGTTAGAACCTATTTTAACCCTTTATCTACTGACGGTACTTATATGTACCATTAAAATAACTTGTTATAAAATTCATTTAATACATCGATTAGTTGTTATACAGTTTAGAATGAGTTATTGATACATTACTTTATCTTGTTCCAAAAGCCTTATTAGTTACACAAAACAAAAATATTTTTAAAAGGATGATTTCTTTTGCCTTTGCATCTCTTCAGCTTTCTTGGCGTTGGGGGGGGGGGGGGGGGGGGATTTTTCAATTCAGAAATATTTCTATATTTCTATTGTAAGAACATTATATTTATATATATCCTAATTCTACAAAATACTAAGGAAAATATGTAAAATAAAAGATTTGAGTGGGGTTATAAATATTGCACAAAATCCCTATAAATTCAAATTTAATGAATACTACTAAATCTTTCACTCCTTCTAAAATCCTTCTAAAATTTATTAAATGACTATGAAAATCTTCTAATGTAGTTTAAACATTTCACGAAAAATGCTTTAGAAGATGAAATTTCCATGCATTCATAATTCAGTAGATAAAGGCTTAAAAGAAAGTGTTCTAGCTATATGTAGAAAGACAACAATAAAGTAGAGTTTCATATGGAGACCATATCCAGTCACATTCGTGCGAAAGAAAAGATCACACGTGTTAATAAGATGTGTATTATAAAAAAAATGCCAAAAAAATCCCCAGGCATCTGCCTCTTAGATTTTTATGAATTAAGCTGGTTAAAGTGGACATTAGAAAGACAACGTCCAAGAATGTTGAAACGATCCTGGAAAGTTGGTTAAGAAGTGTAGGGAAACCGACATGAGCATACTAAGAAAAATTCTATGATCATGGCAGTTTTACACCTCAGTCGAGAATATCTAATAGAATAAAATTGGCGCACAAGAATATAGCAGTTATGCCTAGAAATTGACGGCGAAAATCTGTTCTATAAAGTGTAACTGATCCTTACACAATCAACAGACGTACCTAATAAGCATTTTTAAATCGTATCCTGATATATTGCTGAGTTTTAAACATTAACCATTAAATATTGTTATATCGTTTAAATATTTTAGATGAACGTGTAAAGTTTTAAATTATATATAGAAATTAATTATTGTCTCTTGATAAAATACTTAAGATTGTTGTTAGTCTAGAAAATTTAACCAAATTAAAATATAATACAGACATGTGAGAAAACATTACTGCGCAATTTAAACATTTACTGGTTTACACTCAAAAGAAATATACAGGGTGTATCTTAAATGCTTCAACAAACTTAGGGGGGTGATAGTACTCATCAAAACGAACAAAAATTGCAATGGAACATGGGGTCGCAAATGACGTTTAAGGGGTGAAAATTGCAAAACTAATAAAATATCGAAATCTCGCATGTTGCTTTTTTGCAGAACTGGCTAGCACGAAGCTGGTTTTCCTTTCACTTTGTGCATATCCGATCAGAAAGAGACAACAAAATCGTGGAAGAAAGCCAAACAAATGTGTGAGCATGAATTCACGTTTGCAATTTTTCCATATTCTTAGAAACAGACCAATAAACGCAACTTTGCAGCAAGCATGCATTGTAAGTACATGCATCGCCAATTACGGTAGTTAGTATCATTGCGAAAATATTTTGTTAGTGCTTTTAGTAGAAATGGCTACCTATTCTGTGCAATAAATAATTTTCTGAAGTATTTCTTTCTTGTCTCAGTTTGTCTTCTTCCAGACGCATTTTCTAGATTTTCATCCTTTAAACGTCATTTGCGACCCTACGTTCCATTGCATTTTTTGTTCATCTTCATGGTACTATCATCCCTCAAAGTTTGTTGAAGCATTTCAGATACACCCTGTATAAGACCTTTGTGTTGTTATTAGCAGGAAAAAACGTTCTCTTATGATACTTTAACTAATAAACTTATTGGACTATCAAATGATATAAATGTATACTAATATCATTAAGAAGTAAATTTTGTTTGTTCCTTTGTATGTTTGTAGGGGTAATCTCTGGAACTACAGAACCGATTTCAAAAATAATGGTGGTAAACTGATAGTGTTCCGAAATAGGCTATATTTTATGTCGGTGTTACTACCACCAGTGTAGTGATGGAGCAAAACACTTTCTAAAAATACGACTTTTGTGATAATTAAAGGCCTAGAAACTTTAAATTCGCCATGATAGTTACTTATAAGATGTAAATGCTATCTAAGTATAATTTACAAAAAAAATCAAAGTTTAAAAGGGTTGAAGCGTTCTAAAAACATTCTAAATTACCAATTCTATGGAATTGTTAATGATAGGAAATTGAAATTTTGCATGGTATATACTTTGCATAGTACGATGTAAATGATTTGTAAGAACAGTTACTAAACATACTGAAATTTAAAAGAATGAAATGAGCAAAAAGCGTTCTAAAAACTCTCTAAATTACGACTTCTATGGAATCTCAGGAAATACCAAACCAATTTTAAAAGTAATGTAAGCAAATTGATTGTGGCAGCCCTTGTTCGAACAAAGGCTATATTTTATGTCGCTGCCACTATCAAAAGAAGCCTGGTTCAGGAGCGAAAATGCTCTAAAATTGAAATTGTTGTGATACTGAAGGGTTTAGAAATTTCAAATTTGGCATGGTAGTTACTTATGAGATGTAAATGCTCACAAAGAACAGTTCGAAAAAAATTCGTAATTTAAAAGGATGAAATAAACGAAAAACATTCTAAATATTTCTAAACTACGATTTTTACAGATTTATTAGTGATAGAAACTTACAATTTGTCCTGGTAGATACTTATAAGTTGTAAATGCTCTCTAAGAGCAGTTTTTTAAAAAAACCGTAGAATTTTAAAAGGGTAAAATGAGTTAAAAGCATTCTAAAAACTTTCTAAATTACGATTTCTATGAAATCCCATGAAAACCAAACCGATTTTTAAAAGAATGTTGGCAAATTGATGCTGACAGTCCCTGTTTCATCATAGTCTATATTTTATATTGGTGTCACTACTCCCAGAAGAGTGGTAGATCGTTAGAGTAAAAGTTTTGAATATGGCATGATGGTTACTTATAAGATGTAAATGTGTTTTTAGAACAATTTCTCAAAAATATAAATCTTCAAATGAAAACTGAATTAAGTTTAAAAGCTTTAAAATACAGTTTAAATTGTTATTTTTTTTAAAATTAGGTTTAGTTTTATTAATTTAAACCTAATTTTTGCATATTGCAGTGTAATAGAAAAATTTAATCAAAATGTGGCTTCATTAGAAATTTTTTAATTATACATAGCATTTTAATTATTCTAATAAAAATCGGCACACATATACCACTTGATATAGTTCCATTACTACGCGAGCAAAGTCGCGAGTTTTGCTATTATTTTTTATTTTTATAGCTTAGGAAAACTATTAGACAAAACTGCGATTAAATTAATTTTATTTTAATAATTCCAATTACGTGTGATTTAAAAGAAATGTAAGTAGCTCATTTAAATTAAAATAGCCAACTATTACTTAAGTCAACGAAACTAAAATGTAAAAAAAAAAATTAAAAAAATAAAAATCTACACTTTGGATAGTTTTTCATTAATGAAATTCATGTCACTTTCATTCTAACTAGAATTGAGTTAGCTTTTCGAAAAATGAAAGATTCGGTATGTATTTTATCAAGCGTAAATGAGGCTGTCAGTAATGTAATGCCAGTCTGAAAAAGAATATTCATATTACTTTTTCATCTCTGACAAGTCTCTATGCGTAAACGACAAATGTCACTTTATCATAAAAATAGCTTTCCCGATGTTGACTTCGATAAGAGTTTATAGAATTAATTACAGTTAGATTTAAAAGACAGAGACAAAATATTAAATTTGATAAACTTCAGCATTTTTCTAGTTATGAAAATTGTTAAATATGGAATCTAGCTGACTCGCCCGGAGTTGCCCGGGACCATGATGAATGAACCTTAAATAAACCTCAATCTAAATTTATATTTTATATTTTAAACTCCCTTTTGTCTAAAATTATATTTTTAAATGAAAAAAAAAACGCAAGAAAATTTTTGAATTAAAGGTACGTGCTATTTTGCATAATTTGATTTTTGGAGTCTATGCGTACCGAAAGTGAACGAAAACGCAATGAAATACACAGGTTTTTATTGATTTCGTGGGCATTTTCACACATTTTATTTTATAAAAAATATTTCTACTCTTCCGAGCGTTTCAAACTTCTTGTAGGAGATTTAAATCTTCGGCTATTTAGACGCTTCGAAAAGATTGTGTTAAAATAAGGACGTTGACTAAAATAAGAAATTAAGGAATTTGCTTAAATTACTATTCAAAATAGTGGTTAGTTCAACTTTCCACCGACAGGGAGCGCAGTACGTTCTATACAAACATTACTCTACGAAACAATGGTCAAAGGGCTGTTATAACTTACCTGAAAGTTTTAAGTCGATCGGTTAGTTCGTTTTCCGAATTTTAACAAATTCGCGTTCATTCTCTATTTAAAAAAAGCGTTTCTTTTTCTTTTGAAAATCGATTTTTTCTATAAAACAAAAGGTTCTGAATAACTTTTTTTTAAATTTACATATTCTTAATTAGTGTCCAAATATAGGCCAGATGCATAAATTTCAAATCTCTAAATACTGTATTTTTAAAATTTTTAATTTAAATTTGAACTTCCTTTAAAATTTTAAACTGCGGATTTTATCCACTCTCCAAAATGAAAACAGGTGTTTTTCAAAGCGGGCATAATGTCTTTAATTTCTGCAAAAGGCTAGCCTCGTCGGTCAGCTATTGAGATTTCAAGGGGAGCGTTTTGATTGGACAGTCTTGTGCTAGCTTCTAAGCGTGGTCCAAATCTAGTCAGCGGGTGGTTTTAAGGAAATAAATGTTTATTATTATTATTATTTATTGGGCCTTTTGATGGCTTTGATGGAGTGAGTTACGGCTGTTAATTAATAACTCAAATAATTATCAGAATTTTAAAATTCTGAGGCTCAGATACAGGTTAGGAGAGGTCTTGGATTCTCTTCACAAACATTTTGAGCGTCGTACGTGCCGTCGATTTCGTTAGCCATCGCCGACAGACAGACACACACAGAACGATCTGTTCTTTTATTAGTATAGATATAGGTTTATAAAAATAGGTATTTTGTTTTTAAATTTTAGGATAAGTCCAGATTACAATAAAATGACAAATAAATACAAATATAGGTAAATAATATACTAACTTACATGAATATACTGAAATCATAAATCCTACCGGCAGAGCGATGTGACATCACGTGATGTCACGCAGTAAAATCACAGTGACGTGGATGTGGACTCGTTATAGCCGTTTTAAAACCCTTCTCAGACCTGACACTGTACTCATTCCCTGCTGCCTGAATATTAGGTCTGAGCGCTAACACAAAAATAGCAGCTGACGTAGTCATATTTATTTCAGCGTTTGTATGTTCCCTTGAATTTGAATACCAATAATTTCTAAAGGTTTTTTCGGCCATACTTTTTTGAAATTAAATAAATCAAGGAAAACTTGTAGAAAATACTGGTGCATAATTTTAGGGGGCAGTACAAACGCTTAAAAAATCCCACTTACGACTGCCGCCATTTTTCTTTTGGAGCTCAGGCCTAGTACTCTGAGTGCGGTGGATCACTTTGTGATGTCACAGTGCGGACCGATTGTGAAAACAGTGACATTTCTTACGATTCTGTCTCGAGTCGGGTGATTAGATTTTACTGCAACCCGACCTTATTGTAAGTACTGTTTTGTTTATTATTGCTGTTGCTGTTGTTGTTATTGATGTTTTGCCTGTATGTAGGATTCGGATTAGAATCTTGCAGTGGGTCGCCTTTCCATGTTTTACACAAATGCAATCTGAGTCCAGTTTTCATAAAATCTGGTTGCTCCATTCACACTCAAATCTTAATCCGTCCTGCATCAAAAAAGGGCATAAATTCAAAAATCGTAACAAATTTTGTATTCATGAATTTTTGCATAAGAGTGCAACATCTATTACACCAAGACCTGAATATTTATAAAACTAGTTATAATACGAACGCGTAATAATATGAACACCAATTAATATTTATCATTTGCTACGTTTTACGAGCAATTTCCGACTTGATCATTATTTCAAAGGAGATTGTTAAAAACATCTATTTTTTTTTTTAACCCAGGAAAGTTATTTTAAAAAATTGTAACAAACCTGAACTTAATGAAAAATTTACTAGTTAATGGAATTTATTACTACTTCGAGGATTTTAATTTACGAGCTTTATAAAACGAGTGTACACTGACATGTCGAACTAATGTATCAATATTATAAATTAAAAATACTAAACATTCGGAATGAAAATAAAAACAGAAAAAAACATTTTAAAGATGAATAGATTACTTAAAATTTGTTTTGTGAAAAAATAATTGGGAATGTAATAGTGTATGTTATTTTCATTTTTAGCTTTCATATTTACCCTTAAGAAGGAATAAAACGTACTTTTAGATATGGGAACGTCCACGGCAGAAAAAAAAAATTGTTGAAATTTTTTTAAAAACGGAAATATAAGCGTGATACATCAATTGAAAGCTAAAGAGTTGAAGTATATGAATTTGTAAGTTTTAATTTCACAAGAGCAAGTGGTTAGTGAAAATGAGCTGGATACTAACACTATAAAACTACATTTTCATTTGAGCTTAAAATACAACTTATTGAGATGAATGATTTTATTTTACTTTTTAGAATTCAATAAAATTACTATGCATTAAAATCAACAAACTATTATCATATCTTTAAGATCTACATAAATAAAATCTTTTAGATAATGTCTTTAATATATTTTTGGCTGTATTTAAACTGTAATACTTAAATGTCACAAGAGTAACGGAAAACATACAAAAGTTTTAATTAAAAAAAAACTACTTAAAATGTTTACCCAAAACTTCTAATTCTCTGATTTCGAGGTATAAGACATATTTTACATTAAATATTTTGTTTATGCTATGCATGGAATATGCTCTGGGGAGTTGTCACAAGAGTAACAAACGTCTGTGTCACAAGAGTAACGCATAATGCTTTTGTCGATTTTTTTAATTAAAACTGCGTTGCAACCAAAACAAACAGAATGCTTAAAGTTTTGTTGTTTTTTCTCTGTTATTAGAGCAGTTCTTGAAATAGTTTTAGCTATAACTAAGGTTATTTTGTAAATTTTAAGGAAGATAAATTATTTTTATTTGTGTTTTTTTAATGGGTGGATTTATTTTTATTAATTTTCAGTATTACTTAAGATTATAAAATAATCATGACAAGTAATTAAAGATATAATAAAACAACTCAACTTATGTCATTTTTGTGTGCTTTCTTTTGGTTTAAAGCACCTGGTCTTTGATTAGATATTTTATAGGCTTTGTAAAGCTTCGTTTACTAAATTCTGCTGTATAACATACAGAGGTTCTTAAATAGATTTTTATGGAAAAGATTCTGATAGTATATTTTAAAGAAAAGTTTTAATATTGCTTCTTACACGACATTGTTTTAAAGAGCAGGAGAAATTCTGCTAAGCTCAAAAAATTGTAGAGAAAAAATAAGAATGAAATTGAATGTGTTGGTGTGAGAAAGAAACAAAACAAAATATATTACGATAAGGTGGAGAAAAGTCTTAGAACCAGCAAAAGCTTCAGCAAGAAAATATTAAGAAAAGGAAATATTAAGAAAAAGAAAAAGTAGATATCTAGCTAACCTCAGATACTACAACGGAAAAAAATCTAACTTCAGAGCTTTGGAGAATTTTATGTCGATGAAGATTTAAGAAGAGGTCATTCTTCAGCTAAATCTACGTTAGTTAAGCGTAAAAATGGTCACATAATTTCATCAATTCAGGGGACATTTAATAAGAGAATACGTTTTTTGTTTAAAGAAGCTTTCCTAAATTCAAAAATTGGAGATTCATTTGCAGCTTTAAAGCCTAGTTTCATAAAACAAAACAAAATTACTCATCAGAATGTCTCCATTTCTTGCTGTCACGAAAACATTCAAGCAATTCATAATGTAGTAACTGGTGTATTTCCTGCATTAAACATTCCCGTGATGGATTTAATGACTTTGTCTGCCGATATACATGACAATTAGAATTTAGGAATTCAGAATGTCTAATTTGCGGAGATAACATCGAAGAATTATTTGAAACGAAAGTCCATAATACAGAACTTCTTATAAGTTATTGTAAATAGTAAAACGTTGATAGACGTTTTGCTATTGACAAAACGTTTATCAACATCTTCTCAATACTGTTACGTTTTCAAAACGTTGATAAATATTTTGAAAAAGTAACAGTTAAAAAAACCATTTCTGATTGTTTAAAATTTTTCAAAAGCAACTAAATCCATTTCTGTGTGCACACATTCATTGAAACTTGTAATAGGGATTATTTTCGTAATGTCAAAAAAATATCCATTTCTCAAAGGATAGTTATGCTAGTGGATTTTCTGGAAACCGTTTTATTTTCATGTCAAGACGAAATTTTGGTATGAAATACTACATTACTTGTCAAATCCACGAGCGAGAGTATTTTCAGCTCTTTATTTAGTATGATCCCAATAAAGTAAAATCTTATGCTATTATTTTAGACAATGTAACTCATAATCAATTTTTTGTAAATGCTTTCGTATGTAAAATTTCAAGATTGCATCTTTAAGGGAATTTGTATTTTCCTAAAATGTACCTGTTTTACTCTTTTATATGATGGTTGTGCTTTCCAATTTAAACTAAAATATGCCTATGCAAATATGCCTGCAATGAATCAGACACCTTTCTCAATTAATTTAATTGGGCATATATTTTTTCAAATACTCCTGATATAGATGCTGTAGATTTACTTTGTTCTGTTGTATAATGATATATATGGAGTGAAGTGCGTGCTAAAAAAGCAATTCTAAGCTATACTGCTTATTTTGTCAAAAGAAATAAAACAATAAAGTTCCATTACTTTGCGAGAAAATACCAACAGCGAATGGCATTCAAGAAATACAATTTGTTAGAATCATGAAAAATGACACTATGTACTACAAACCTTACACTAACATGATTCGTACAAAGAATTTGTGTTTCATTCAGTAAATCATGATACAGAGAAGTTGCAAGTGATATTATTGATAATGAAGACAATGACTTATTCTGTTAAGTAGCAGAAACTGAGAGGTTGCTATGTGGTTATAAGGTTTGTTAATTTTAGAAATTTTTACATTATTTTATGTTATTTTAAAATTAAACCATCATTAAAAGTTGTTCTGTATGGAAAATAATTTTATAAACTTATTTTAATTATTATGTTTAGTATTTAAACAGAATTTTTGCTAAAATTACATTATGGACTGTTCGGTCGTTTTTATGCTTTGCATTTTTGGCAATAACTTTGATCGTCTGCGTTTGTTTATACGAGTTCATAGAATGTTTTGTTGTGAGAGAAGTAGCCATGAGCGGCTCTTGTGATATTATTTAAATAAAAAACAGTGCACTGCAGTGTTGTTATTTTGTGTATTTGTGAGTATTTAATATGAGTTAACATAATGGTCCGCCGAGCAACAAAGAAGCAGCCTGGGATTAAATTCAACGACCTTCTAAAATCAAATTTTAAGTTGAGTGAAACGCCGAGATGAATGATAAGTTCTAAGAGTTCCGTGCTACTAAATTCGTCAAAAGATTATTCGAAAAGTAAGTGAACGTGATTTTTTTTATCTTTACTGTTATACATATATTAAACAATGTTTAAAGGTGCAAAAAAAGAGTATTTAAGGCTTATAGCCACTGAAATAAATCTAAATGTTAATGAAAATATGACAATTGCGGATTTAAACGTTATTATTGAAGACAGTGAAATGTATAAAAATAAACCAGATCTTGTGAAAGATATAGCAAACGATATAATTGAAAATCGTAAACATGAAGCGCAAAGGCGAATTGATGAGGAGCAAAAGCAATATGATCTGGAAAAAATTAAACTTGAATTAGAACTAGCTAAAATTAAATCTGAAGCTAAATCTAATATTAGTGAAAGTGAAATAAAATTAGAATCATTAGATCAATTTATAAAAAGTATTCGAACTTTGACTGTAAAAATACCTATACGTCCTGAAGGATGGGGGTTTTACTTTTCTTCTTTAGAACGAGCTTTTAAGACTAAAAATGTTCCAGAACAATATAAAGCAGAAATTCTGTTAAATTTATTAGGGGATAAAGCATCTAACATATTAACTTACTTACATGATAGTGATATCGAGAATTATGCAAAAATAAAAGAATTAGTGTTAAAAGAATTTCAACCTACACCTTATTTTTGCTTAGAGCAATTTAGAAAAGCTGTTAAACAACTAAATGAGACGCATGTACAGTTTGCTTCACGTCTAATGACAAACTGGGAATATTATTTAAATTTAAGAAATGTCTCCAACTTCGAGAGTCTAAAACAACTTATAGTATCGGATAAATTATATCAAACATTAGATAGAGAAACAGCTTCTCACATTAGTGTGAGACAAGGAGATAAGTGGTTTTTACCAGAAGAGTTGGGACGAGAGATTGATTTATATTTCACATCACGCGGAAAATCTCTAACTGAGAATTTTAGTGTTAATCGTAAATTTACTAACTCCAAAAGTGTATCTAAAGTATTCTTATCAGATGTTAAAACATTAAGTTGTATTTTTTGCCACGAAAATCACACTCTTTCAAAATGCCCGCATTATTTATAATTGTCTGTCAATGAAAGGGTGAACGTTATAAAATGTAACAAGTTATGCTTTAATTGTTTAAATTCACATTCAGTTGCAAATTGTCCATCAAAGTACACGTGCTTTTGTAAAAAACGTCATCATAAAACTATACATTTTCCAAAAACAAATAACAACACATACGTGAAAGAATATGTTTCATCGGAACAAAATAAACAAGGAAAAGTGAATGTGGAAGAATGTTCAGATTCTAGGCCAACAAATCGTGGCACGTCAGTCTTGAACGCTAATGCAGAAGAGTTCGTTCAGAAAACCTTTATTAGTAACTATTCGAATAAAAAGAGCAAAGTTTTACTTTCAACTGTAATATGTTTTCTAATTGATGAATTGGGATGTAAACATAGAGTAAAGTGTTTATTAGATGTAGGCAGTGAGTCTAATTTTTTATCCCGCCATTTAATAGAGCTAATGCATTTAAAAAAAGAGAGAACAAACATCTTAGTGTCAGGTCTAAATGATGCTACCTTAGTAATAAATCATAAAGTTAATGCATCAATATGCAATAGAGATGAAAGTTTTGTAAAAAATTTAGATTTCTTGGTTGTTCCGAAAATAACTG
This sequence comes from Maratus speciosus, assembly GCA_963932465.1. Classification (NCBI taxonomy): domain Eukaryota; kingdom Metazoa; phylum Arthropoda; class Arachnida; order Araneae; family Salticidae; genus Maratus; species Maratus speciosus. Next base: position 363,646,077 of record OZ010788.1, on the reverse strand, counting down.
CAGATTTAACGCCTTCACGTCCAATTGAAATCTCAATACAAGATTTACCTAATGTAAAATTAGCAGATGCTAGTTTCAATATCCCAGAACACGTAGACATGCTCTTAGGAGCAGGAATTTTTTATGAGCTTTTGAGACCGGGACAAATTCGTGTTAATAATTCTGATCTTATTTTGCAAGACACAGTTTTCGGTTTTGTTGTATCGGGAAGTTTTTTGACAGAGGATGAAAACAAAGTTCATTGTGGGTTTATTAAGAAAGAAACCAACCTAGACAAGACACTTAGGAAATTCTGGGAGATAGAAAATATCGAGGTTGAAAAACCAAAAAGTAAAGAGACTTTAATTTGTGAGAAACATTTCGTAGAAAATTATACACGAGACAAAAGCGGTAAATATGTTGTTAAAATGCCCTTAAAAGAGGATCCAGCTATTTTAGGAAACTCAAAACAAATCGCTACGAAAAAATTAAATTCTTTATGGAATCGTCTAGCAAAAGATCCTGAGTACTTAAGATTATATTCAGATTTCTTAAAAGAATATCAACAGTTAGGCCACATGTTTGAAGTTAACGAAAGCGAGGAAGAAAGTGGATCCTATTACATTCCCCATCTTGGAGTGTACAGAGGAATAGAAAAAAGTATATCAACGCCTTTGAGAGTTGTATTTAACGCGTCTTCCTTAACAACTAAGGGAAACTCACTTAATTCTATTCAATATAACGGAGGTGTAATACAAGATGATTTATTCTCAATTATGTTGAGATTTAGAAAATATATCGTCGCTTTCACTACGGACATTCAAAAAATGTATAGAGCAATCTCTATTCATCCAGATCAGAGGAAGCTGCAAAAAGTCTTATGGAAGGAAGGTCTTAAGGAGCCAATTAAAAATTTTGAATTAACGGCAGTTACTTATGGTACTGTTAGCGCACCTTTTTTGGCCATGAGAACACTACTTCAGTTGTCTAAGGATGAAGGAAGCAAGTTTCCTTTAGCAGCACCCGTACAGAGAGAAGACATGTATATGGATGATATTCTATCTGGAGCTGATCCTTTAAGTTCTGCATTGGAACTCCAAAATCAATTAATAGAAATTTTAAACAGTGCAGGAATGTTATTACATAAATGGTGCAGTAATGCTCCACAATTTTGTCAAACAAATGACGAAATATACCCCTTTGGTGGTTCAGAAGAATCTAAAGCGTTAGGTGTTTTGTGGAAATCGAAGAAAGATTGTTTAAGTTTCAATGTTAAAATTCATAATGATGTAAATGTCACTAAGAGACAAGTGTTATCAACTATATCAAGTATATTCGATCCCTTAGGTTTAGTATCTCCTGTTATAATTAAAGCAAAAATATTTATGCAGAAGTTATGGTTATTACAATTAAATTGGGATGATTTGCTAACCGAGAAAGAGGCTAAGGAATGGAGAGAGTGTTCTGATACCCTACAATTAATTAATAAATTTGAGATTAGTAGGTGTATTTTATTGAAAGATGCAATTATGATCGAGTTACATGGTTTCAGCGACGCATCTGAAGCAGTCTATGGTGCGGTAATTTACTGCAAATCAGTGACAGAATCAGGTCAAGTGTCTGTAAAATTAGTGACAAGTAAATCTAGAATTTCTCTCTTAAAGCAATTAACTGTTCCAAAACTTGAGCTTTGTGCAGCAGTTTTATTGACAAAGCTTATGAAACGAGTGATTTCTTCGCTCAAAATTAGTGTAAACAAAATCTTCTTGTGGTCCGATTCCATGATAGTATTATCCTGGATTAAAAAAGAACCATACGTTCTAAAAACTTTTGTTGCGAATAGGATTTCTACAATACAAGAACTAACTCAAGGGATGCAGTGGCGACATGTTCCATCTCAGCATAACCCTGCTGACCTTCTAACAAGAGGAGCTAATCCTGATAAACTATTATCAAATGAGTTATGGTGGAGTGATCCATTGTTCCTAAAGGAAAAAGACTATCCCAATACAATTATTCCTGCAGCAGTTAATTCCAATGACTTTTCAAACGAACTGAAAAATATTAATATAAGTGACTTTAAAAGCATATCTGTTTTTACAGTTTCTATTAATTCTTTTGTGCATGATATAATTGATTTAAGTAATAACTATTGTAAAATAATTCGTATTTTAGTAATTATTTTCAGGTTCCTTAGTAATTGTAAAAAAGAAAAAAAGGAGGGTCCTCTGGATCTCGAAGAGCTCAACAAAGCAGAAAGTTTTTTGCTAAAAAGTGTTCAACGTGAGTTTTTTGACAAGGAAATAAAATCCTTACAAAAATCAGGTAATATTAATCATGATAGTCAGTAAAGAAACTTACATCCATTTCTTGATAAAGAAGGTCTTCTAAGAGTAGGAGGTAGATTAGCGAACAGTAACTTAAATGCCAACCAAAAATTTCCAATTTTACTACATAATAAAAGTAAACTTACTCAAATGATAGTAGAATACTTTCATAAACGGTATTTACATTTAGGTCCTCAAGCTTTACTTTTTCAGTTAAGGCAGAAGTTTTGGCCTTTAAAAAGTCGTGCAGTATGTAGAAAAACAATTCATAATTGTTGCCTGTTTCATGTTATAAATATTGTATAAAGTTTTTATATTTTCTTAATGCAATAGGTTTTATAAGATTTATGAGTGTACATATGAAATTAAGCTAATTTCTGCTTGATTGAATGTATTATGTGTTTATCAAAGAAAATATTCATACAAAATGTGTATTGAGAGTGCATATATCATTTGAGTTATATTATTTATATAGAGAGATTATTCATATGAGATATATATTATTCGAGTTATTTAAATGATATTTATTTTATCCAGAAGGTTTGAGTTTATTTTGATAAAATCGAGTGTGTTAACCTTTAAATACTTTTAAAATAAAGTATTTCTGAGCTATTTTTTGAGATAAAATATGAGAAGAGAAATAAATTCTTGGAGCATTTAAAACAAATTTAATTTGAGTGTTAGATGTCATGAGTGTACATCATTACATAATGCATGCAGAATTTTAGAGTAGTAAACATTAAAACACCTCTTTGTGTTTTCAAGAGACCAATTTCAAAAATTTGTCTGTTACCTATGGAAAAATGATTATCTTTTGTAATTTGTCAATTTATTGTTTACTAGTACATGCTGTATTATTTATTTAAAATTCAAAGTGTAATAATGTATTATAATTGTGGTTGAATGAAAATCATTCAACGGGGGCCGGTATGTTCGGTCGTTTTTATGCTTTGCATTTTTGGCAATAACTTTGATCGTCAGCGTTTGTTTATACGAGTTCATAGAATGTTTTGTTGTGAGAGAAGTAGCCATGAGCGGCTCTTGTGATATTATTTAAATAAAAAACAGTGCACTGCAGTTTTGTTATTTTGTGTATTTGTGAGTATTTAATATGAGTTAACATGGACAAAATGTCACAAGAGTAACACTTAGCATTTTGCAAAATCAAATGTAACTAATTCATGTGTTATCAGATGAGTTCAATGATTAATGGGTATTTTTTAAGATATAATTATTCTGTTATATTCTGTATATTTTATTTCTATAGTCTCATATAGTTCACAGAGATTCTGCGTCAAACACAATTTTTGAAAATTGCATTTTTTGTGGTCACAAGAGTAACAAAATTTTCATTTATTACCAAGCGAAGTAAATGTTTTTTGTTACAAATTATATATGGTTTATGAAAGTAGAGTACATGTATTTTTAAGAAGTTGCATCAAATTTATCTTAAATATATTTTGTAATAAAAGAATTGGAAATATATAGGGAAACTTGCTCTGGTGGTCACAAGAGTAACAGTGGACGTTCCCATATATGGCATTTCAATCTGTCTACATAGATAGCAGCAGTAATTTACGTTAATAATAACTTTGGAGTTATTTTATCTAGTTATTAATATTATATGAAGAATAAAACACAACTGAAAACATGTATCAAAAGAATAAAAAAACAATGTTTCGTGAAGTACATTATAGGATGCCATGTGTCTATCAATAATCGCCTTGTGAATCATTTATTTAGTCCATATGTTGCTATTTCGGCCAAATTCCCTGTTTTTTTTTCACACATGACCTTCAACTCAATGCTACCAAGATCACTCTACAATTTTAGTAGATTTTCGAATAATCTAAACGTTCTTTTAAAGACTTTTATATTTTCAGCTTTAAGCCTCCTCTCATTTTTATATATCATTTATTTTTTAATATGTTACTTGAATACGGGTTTTTTTTAATCATTATTATATATTATTTATTATCATAGCAATTATATTCTAAATCAAGATAAAGAGTTTGTATCACAGTTCCCATTTGCATATTGAATAAAAATCGATTAAATTAGTTATCCGTTTGATTATAGCTTGATAATTATGAATATAGGATGTTTTGCAAAGGGCCTACAAACAATAATCGTGTCCGAACCACCACCAATCAAATGCACCACGCAACCAAATTGAAATATATTTTAATGTTTTCAAAGATATTTAAAAATTATATTATGGTCTCAATATGACTTTAAACCCTGGTGGTTTTGTGGTCATATTTGTAACATGATGCACACTTAGTTACAATGTCCTCACGAAAATTTAAAAAAATTGTCAGAAAAATATTTTTTACAATGAATTTTTTTTAAGTGTTCTTGTCCCTTTCTAAAGTTTTTGGAGAAATTCACATTCTACTCATAATGTGACCACCGAGTGCAGGCAAATTGATCACAGATTTAAAGTGGCTACTACGGCTTTCAGTGAGGACACAGCCATCATATTTTTATCGTGGTATTGTTTTCTAATTTGAGACCTGTGTTTCACGCATGTGCTCTCAGGATAATTAAAATAAAAATATAGTTCTATTTTGATGTATCACTGATGCAAGGAGACAAGAAAAATTCCAAATATATCCAAAAGGACGAAAAAACTTAATTGCTGAAAACTTAAGAAAAAGTTCACATACAAGTAAATTATTTTTGTTTGGTATTCGCCAATCCATCGTTGTGTGTGTGACACGCACGCATCAAAATTATCGCACTATGTAAAGTATTTAAAATCCTAACATATAAGGTAATTCGGAGGAAGATGCCACATAATTGCCGAAACGTCAGTGAAGGCTTACTGTGGAGACACGAAAAGTTTTGATTTCCGTTTGTCTGTCTGTCTGTCTGTCTGTCTGTCTGTCCGTCTGTTCCGCGATAACTGCCGCAAAAAGCATCCGATCGGCTTGAAATTAATGTGGCATGTTGATGAGGTACTCGGACTTAGCTGTATGGTTTTTGGTTAAATTTGGTTCATTCGTTCGGGAAATATAGAACATTTTATTTTGCTCTGTAATGCTTTTCAATGGCAAGTCAGACGATTTTCAAATTTTCATTTGTTGAAAGAAATGGCTCATATAAAAAATGGATTTAAATGGTAAATTTTTGATGCTGAAATTTTTAAATAAGAGTAGTAAATTATTCCTATTAGTTTGCAATTTTGTCAAAACATTTGTCAGAGCTTTTAAATTAGGTCTATAACTTATGATGGAATTTTATACATGTGTTCGAATATTATAAAACATTTTATTTTATGAATTTACTTATATTTCATTTTTTTTCTTTTAACCGTTGCGTAGCAACTATATCTCATCTAAAAATATCATAAATGTGAAAGTATGTATGGTTTTTAAAGTCAAATCAAAGTTAAAAGGAATGAATTAATGAATGCCTTTGTATAGATATTTGCATATAGATTGATTTAAACGCAGAAATGAAAATAGTATTTATATACTATATAGAATAATATCTTTATTTATGTATTCAACTATTTTGATTATAAAGGAAAAAGTTCGTTATTTTCATACAGAATAAACTGACATTATTCTATTAAACTTTATTGTTGCCAAAAAAAAAAAAAAAAAAAAAAAAAAAAGGGAATAACAATTTCTCCCAAAGAGTTCATTTTAATTTGTAAGATTTTCACGTGCAAAGGGAAAATGCAGCAAATTACAAATAATAAAAAAGATAAATAGGACAGGAATGAATACATATAAACATTTCACACCAAATACCACCTAAATTAAGTTTTGTAGTGGTATTTTCCCACACTACGAAGAAAGATTCCTCGATTTACACGATTTTACTTGGCCTTCCTTTTCTCATTGGTTGCGATTTCATTTTCGCAATTGCGTATATTAATTGGCACAAAATTTTACATTTTTATGACTGAGGTATATGTAAGGCCATACAAATAAGAAATTCCGTATTGTTTCCTATAAAATGTGATAAAGTGTTGGTTAACTATATATGTTTCTATTAAGAGGAGCAGGGCTGCCAAGCCTCCGGCGTTCTGGATACCAGTATTTTAATACAAAAAATGTTACTTTATTTAATTGGAACATTTGTGCGATTTAAAAGAACAACATTTTCTGTAAGGTAATAGTGTTGTGCAAAAAGCCTGAGACTTGCCATGTCTGGTGGTGAGTGAAATGTTTTATTTAATGCATTTATCTCTATTTTAATGCTACGTGAACAACGTCCCGTGTAACAGCTTGCAGAGTGTAAAATAAATTATTAAAATAATCCCTATTACGAAAAATGAAACAAAATGCCCGGCTAAGGGAAATAAAAGGTTAGTTAACCTTTCGTAATTTGACCTGAAACCTTGATGAAATTTGATGACCTTGTGCATCAAATTTCAACGGTGTTTGTAACATCACGATTTTAAATTAAATGTGGATACTATTAAAAGGCTATCACAAAAAATACTTAACGGCGCCATATCACGTTTATCTATTTAGTCAATTGGAAGTGGACACGATGATGAATTATTAACCGTTAGGTTTAGAACTCCCCCTACTTTAGCGTGATTTTAGTAAGTTAATGCTATCGAGTACATTTTTAGATATTTAGATTAGATCTTAGATATAAATATTGCAGAATGGTAATCAAAATTATTATTAGATTTCTAAATTAGATGTCTCAGTTTACATTTCCAAAAGTTCTTTATCCATTAGATACAGATGTTTGTGGTTAGCAGGCAAGTAAATACTTCTGCATGGATATTAGGATAACGTAAAATGCTTGACCAAATTGTTGCTTATCCTTATAAATCGCAGTGTAAAAATGAATCTAAGATATAGGATAATCATTAACTCAATCAATAGAAAATTACAAATGCAAAATAAATTACACAACGGGGGGTTCAGGGGGGGCACCCCCCTGAAGAAATTTGCTTTATTATATAAAAATTACTAGAATAAGTAGCTCGTGAGAATTTCAGAATATCATTACATAACAACGTGTTTAATTTAACGCTTCTAATGTCTGAAACCATCGAAATATTTTTTTCTCCTTCTATAAATGTTTGTGTAATTTAAAAGTTTAAATTTTGTTTTTGTAGAAAGATTAATATTAAGCAAAATTTGCTAAAAACAATAAGTTGCAGAGATGACGTTGAGGCTCTTGATCTGCAGATTTACTAGTAGGATGTTTTACTTAGTAGAGCCAAAATTGAAATAATAAGATAAAGAAAATATATACCATCATGCTCTTTAATATTTAATTGGATAAGTACACTCATTAATTACTTTCCCAGTGTTTAAATGAATGACAAATGTAATGTTAAATAAACTCGTGTAAGCGTGGCATGTTCCCCAATGTATACGGGGAAGATGCCACACCACAGAAAGTAAGAAAAATAAGACTAATATTGGAACATTATCTGTGAATTAACAATAACTATGGTCAAAGAAACAAATCTGTAAACTAAAATAATTTTTTTTTCAAATTTACTTTGCTAAAACTAATAATGGTACATGTCAGCACAACGTTTCATTTAGTTCATATGGTCCCCATTGTAATTTTCGTGCAAACATTTCTTGCATTTGATGCACTGAATCCAACCATATTTGAGACCTTTTTTAGCATAAAAGTATCCTTTACATGCAACATAAAACTCATCATCATTACTTATCTAAACTATCCCCACTGGTATCCAAAGGAATTTCTTCACTTGAGGAAAACGCGTTTGCATGTCTCTTTTACTTCTGTTTTTCGAAGGTTTCTTTTTGTTTATTTTACGTTTTCCCGAATTTCTCTAACATTTTCCCCACATAGTTTTTCTTCTCTCTGATGAAGTTAAGACGTCTGCTGCTTGTTTCTGCTGCTTGTTTAGGTTTTCTGACCTGAGGAATAGGACTCATTGCTTCTAGACAGGAAATCCTTTTTCTATGCTGTTGGAAGAAACTGCTGGTGTAGGCCTATTGTCACATGCGCCGCTTGTAGAAGCAAAAGTTCTATCATTAATGTAACCCTCAGCGATATCAAATGCATGTTCTGGGATTGCTTGTGAGTTGTAGGGATAAACCCCAGTCACTGAAAACCCAGAAGTGCCATTTCCTACTGTGACCGCCCTGCTCCAAGCTGTATTCAGAAGAGATAAAAGCTGAAGTCCTGAAAGTTTACGATATGGTTTGTTGTGGATCCAGGCGTTCAGTGATTGTTGGCAATTTGTTTTTAATGTTTTGAAAAATGAGTGATAAAGTGTCCGTAAGTACTGGGTAAGGTGATTTGGAAGACAGAAAAGAATTAATTTTTGTCTTCATTTTAGCTTATTTCTGAACCATGTTGCGTCTTCCCCCAACTATAGGGGGAAGATGCCATACACGCTTATTTCTGTATTGCAGCAAGATTATGACCGCATCTGCTTCTCTTGTGTATGTAACAGAATGTTGAACTCACTTATATTGCTAATATATCATTTAAAATAAAACATCCGTTTACATACTTAAAATAGAAGCAACGGAATATTACTCACTTGGTTAAATTCTCACGAGATCCAAAAATAGAAGCGATTAAAGGCGACAAATGAAGATAAATTTACAAACCACGTGCGCAAAGGGACAAGACTCCTTAGACAAGCCGGTCATTATTACCATTTGTTGACGCATAAAAGAACTAGAAGCAAACTTGTGTCTTCCTCCGAATTACCTTACTTAAATGTGTTGTTAGGTCGACGTAGCTTTTATCTGTCTGAACACGCCGTACAATTTAATTTTTTTTCTGTTTAAAAATAATTATATTATGCTTTGAGGGTGCGACATAAATCTATATATACACTATATGGCCAAAGGTGACCGATCACTTGCGATTTTAGACGTTTTGTTAAATATCTAGAAAAATGCATGAGGAATAAACCTGAAACTGCAGGTGTGTAAACAGTATAGTTTTATAAAAACAGTCCCAAATTTCGCCAAGTTTTTTGCTTATAATTTGCAGGGTTCTTAATATAAAAAAAAAGTTCTTTTCAGAAAATATGGCGAACAATTTTGTACACAATACTCTGCAATCAGAACTAAAAAGTAATAAAAATTGGATGAAAAATGAGCTAAAAAATAATTTACTAAAGAATGTTTCATTGCGCATGCGCGAATACAATCAAAATATAATGTACATAATGTGTTAGGTAAATGTATAGAGCAACTTTTGTAATAGTCTCAAAAATATAGTTTGAAAAGTATGGTAATAATCGTTTATAGAATAAGCTCAAAATTCCTTGTTCCCAAAATGAAGCAAAAAGATGAGGGGTTGTATCCATATATCCATTTATTAGTGCCAATATAGCATACACAATATTGCACCTACATATTACACGTACTACTGTATTTGGATACAGCCCCTCATCTTTTTGCTTCCTTTTGGGAATAACGGATTTGAGCTTATTCTATAAACGAATATAATCAGACTTTTCAAACTATGTTTTTCAGACTTTCACAAAAGTTGCTCTATATGTTTAGCTAACACATTATGCAAATTATATTTTGATTACGTTCGAGCATGCGCAGTGAATCATTATTTAGTAAACCTGCTCCTTTTTCATACAGTTTTTATTATTTTTTCATTCTGATTGCAAGGTATTGTGTACAATATTGTTTGTCATAATTTCTGAAAAGACCTTTTTTTTTTATATTAAGAACTCTACAAATTATAAGCAAAAGACTTGGCAAAATTCGGGACTGTTTTTATAAAAACCTTAATTTCTCTACGAGTATACATGCTACACTCATAAAAATGAACATGCTGTATCACAATAAGCCACTTATTAATGATCTCGAGTTTGAACGCTTTTGCTACATTAGTTTTTACAGGGTTACCCAAAAGATATTCTTTTTTTTAATATGTTTACGGTCCCCTATGGGGTTTCGGGAAAACATCTTCACCGAAATATATGACTTATACTATACTGTTTACACACCTGCAGTTTCAGATTAATTCCTCGTGTATTTCTCTAGATATTTGACAAAACGTCTAAAATTGCAAGTGACCGGTCACCTTAGGCCATATAGTGTATTTCCACTTTTTAATGCATAATTTCAAATACCTCCAAATTATGAACTGGCACATTTTATTAATAAAATCGGCGTTAAACTGTAACATGCAATATATCATTCTAAAAGACAATTACAGTGTCACATGAATTTGTTAAATTTTAGAAATGTTAAAATCAGCGTTGGGGGTGTGACAGTTTTGTTGCGTGTGTGCCATGTATGATACATGTATCTAAAAAAAATATGATTAAAAGAACTATTTTTCTTAGGATGTAAATTTTAAAAATATCGAAATTGTTCAAAGACAAATTATGACATTACATTATAATGATCTTTAGATGTTTATTTATTCCTCTACACATCTTTCATCAGTATAAAAGATATCCATCTATATAAATGGATGAAAAAATGTCAAATAAAAAAATGTTTGTCTTCGTGAAATTCCATATGTTTTCTAAACATGGTTAAGCAAAATATTGTGCATGAAATTGAAAAAAAAAACTACTACTTTTGTTAGTGGACATATTAAATACATTTTACATCATTTTTTATGTAGTTTTATGAAACTGACGAGGCATATTGATGACGCTTAGAGATTTGATGTACTATTGGGTTAAAAAGAAAATTTCATTTATACAGTCCGTGTATTTATTTCTTTCAAACTGATTACAGGAAATCGCAGATGCGTATTAAACGGTGAAGTGATATTTCTACATATTTCATAAATCAATTGTGAAGCTTACTGTAGTTAACCAATATACATACACTGTAAAAAAATTATCTAACGTTACTCAATAAAATTGGGGCAGTCTTGCTGCCTCCATTTTATTGAGTAATTTAACCAATATAACTGGTGTTACGTTATACTAAGCGTAATATTACACCAGATATGTCATTTTAAATTGCTATATAATTTAAATTACTAAACAAAATTGGAAACAGCATGATGCCACCCATTTTCTGGAGTAACATTACATAATATTTTTACAGTGTGTATTAGTGCAATATTCTGAAACAGGGTGTTTCATTTACATTCATTTTGATTAAAAAAGTAAACCGTTTAATAAACTAAGAAAATTACATAAAAACAAATCGCATACATTTTTTTTAAGTTATAAAAATAAAATATTACGACTTTTATTTGTCTGACAAAATAAAAAAAATTGCTTAAGGAAACGTTCTTTAGCATTTTTCTCTCGAAGAATTTTTTTAAAATTTCTTTGCAACTGCATTTCACTTACGAAACAACTTAGTCAACAGACATATTTTTTATTACCATCAATATATATATATATATTAAATTTATGATTTTTTATGTTTTAGAGTAAAAATCCTTTTAAGAATTCGCTAATTTTTACATTTTAATGTTAATTACTTTAACAAAAAGTGGAATTGTTATTACGATTCACCAGATATATATTTTTTGTGTCTAAAGTATTTTAAAAAGCTAAAATTTACATTTATGCAAAAAACTTAATTTGAAGAATATTTTATTGTTTTTTTTTATTATTCTTCTTTTATTTTAAGGATTATACATTGTATGAAACGTATCTTGTTTTCAAAGCATTTTTTATAGCTTGTGGCTGATATTTTATAAAGAATGGAATATAATTTTTTTGCATGCATTTATTTGAAAGATAATAAAATAAACAGAGGAGTGAAAATGTTATCCTAGCAGTTTTTTTTATTATAGCATTTTGCATGTCTAAAAAACTTTTGGAATTTAAAATATTTTTTGTAATAACCTTAAATAATAGTGAAACATTTAATAAAGCCATATAATTAAAAATTGAACAAATAAATAGCAAAGAATATATATATACTGGCGCCATATATTTTTACAAACGATGACACATTTTAGGACTTTTAATGTATGCTGTTGTTCTTATATTAAATGATATACGTCAGAGGTAATTGCTACACTTACGTTTCTACTTATATCGAGATTTGCAAATTATGTTAAATAGTTTACATACATAGTGAACAACAGATAAATAATTTGTATATTTTTTTCTTCACGAAATCATGCTGGTATTTTTTTCACTGTACGCTTTAAACATTTCAATTAATTAATGACTTAAAAGTTACTTTGTTGCTCATTTTAAAATTTAATGTCAATTTACTATATTCATTCTGATGTAAAATACTATGCAATTTTTACGCAAACTGAAAAAATAAAAGTCTTCAATTTCATAATGAATTAACCACGATTTCATTACCATTGCAACTAGATGATTTTGATGTTTTTCTTACAAGTACAAAAAATGATTTATTATACTTATTAGTCATTATAGAAATTGTTATGATAAATTTTTAAACACGCCGCAGTTAATAAATTGACAGTCCTAGTTAGTGTTTTAATTTAAGTTTTAAAATAATAGTTTTATCAAATATTTCACCATTCAATGCAAAAACTGGCTTTATTGAAGGTCAAAATTTACAGTACAAAAATTTGTCAAAGAAATTCACAGTATGTATATAAATTAAATAATGACCCATAAAGGTATTTATAATTAAAATTTCTTTATCATGCGATATTTCTTTTTAGAGTTGTTTGCGTTTCGCATTCCAAGAAAAGAAGCTTTTATCAGAGAAAATATAATCAATGTGCGTTCGGCAGAGTATGCAGAGTTGCATTTCAGGAGATTCCGATTACGAACATATAGACAAACATTGTAACTTATCATGTAGATAGACTCGAAATATAACTAGAACACCTACATCTACCCTATATATATAAAATCCTAATAAAATGACTGAATTGAAACGAATTTATGTAACGAGTCTATGAAACGATTGATTTAACAACTGATTATGTTTCACGGCGATTTCTCCTGAAATATGGAATACCTTGCGATGAAATTAACACCAAAAATCTGTATTGATCCACAGATCTCAAAACTGGGATTAGAATTTTTAAATTCGATTTAGTTTTCGAAATATTATTTTTTTTTCTAATTTTAAATACTTTTTACTAATGATGGCAACTCAAATTTCAATCATAATAGATATTTTTTTTTTCAAATTTCAGAAAAGGTTATAATTTTAAATTAATTTGGCGGCCAGTTTAGCCTCCCTTAAATCCAGTTTGGCCTCCCTTAAATGTCCTTAGAAAAATGCTTTTTTTTTTTTTTTTTTCGTTATCATTTTATTTAATACAAAACATTCTTTAAAACTGGATGGCTTTCACTTCTTTCTTTTTTTTTTTTTTTTTGAGCGAAACAAAAAGAAAAATATTAGGCTCAGATGTCATATACGCACCGGTGTACCTAATTGTCGCCAAAATGGCGTTATCTTGCCTGACATAGTAACCCGGCTATTGTTGCTTATTCATTAATAAATGTTTATTTACATTTATTTTCTTTTTATTTAAAAAAGTTACAAATTGCTTTGTTCTATAGTTATTAATTATTTTTTTTTTTATTTGTTGTTATTTCATTTAAAAATAATAGAAAATAATTTAAAACAATAGAATATAATTTAAAATAAATAATGTAACTGGTATTCGAAAACAAGGTTTTTGCCAAATTGTCGTAAAAAATATCACGCCAAACCCGGTGCTTTTATATGACATCTGTGTTAAATATTAAGTAATGCAAGAAATCATGACATTTAATTTCAAATTCATAGCAAATGACCAATATCGCCAAATTATACAAGTTGACGTAATTTTTATTTTAAATAATGAAAAAACAAATAAATTAGTATAAAAATACAAATACAAATAAAGCGTCGAAATAAAAATCACTTGATGGCGTAAACAAATGTAACTTCTTTACAGTCAAGTGAATGTGACATTTATGATATACCATTATTGGCATTTAATCTTATAGTCTGGTGATAGATTTTTGGTCAATGGGATAACCAAGTAGTACCGTTTTAATTTACCACTCGAAAAATAAAAAAATGCTAACATACGAGTTAAAAAAAATGCTAACTTACGAGTTAAAAAAATGGTACGCTTCCGTTATACGGACACCATTGTCGCCAAGCGCGATAGTTGGCGCAAAATGAAAATCTCGTGAATTGAAACATTTGAAAAATAAAAGAAAAAGCACTGTCGATAGTAAAGTGAGCCTTTTAAAAATATAACATTTGGAAACTTCAGACTTTTACGAACTATTTTACTAAATCACATATATATACTAAAAATAGGGGAACAAATAACTGTTATACAATGAAGTATAGCAAATAATTGCAAATCACAATGTTTCGCATGGTTTACAATAAAAATCCGGTACTACTTAGTTATCCCGTCGACCAATTTTGCCAAATTATATAAATCGCCAAACCACTCGCCAAATTAACAAATTGACATAATTTTTATTTTAAATAACGAAAGAACAAATAAATTAGTATAACATTAATAAAAATACAAATAAATCGTCGAAATAAAAATCACTTGATGACGTAAACACGTGTAACTTGCTTAAAGTCAAGTGAATGTGACATTTACGATCAACCATTATTGGCATTTAATCTTATAGTTTGGCGATATATTTTTGGTCGACAGTATAACCAAGTACCACCAAAAATCCTTTTCACGATTAGGGTTGAAATAATTGATGCATTAGCATGCATTTTGGCATGGTGTCCGTATAACGGAAATATACCAAAAAAAAAGCTATTGGCAAGATTTGAACTCGGCTAACATAAAAGTACCAAGAATTCTTTGAGATCATGGCAACTTTTATGTAATTGTATTCGAAAAAATAACTTCGATTCTTTAACCAAAATGGGAACCTTTCTTATGAAAAGTGAAGGAACTGTTGATGATAGTCACATGACTTACGCTATTATTATAGAAATTGTTTTCGATTCTAAAAACATAATAAAAACATAATATGAATAATATTTCCTAACGATTAAAAATTATTTACACATGGCTATTAAAAACAGAATTTTTTTTTTTTTAAATTACTATGAAATGAGTACGTGTTAAAAGCAAGAAAATATTGAAAATTATGTCTTGAAAATCGTATTTACGCGTGAATATTAAAAGAGAAAGGAAACTTTAAAATAATAAATACATTAATATGCGTTTAACCCTTTCAGGGGCAATGTGCTTTTAGAGGTAAAATGTTGAAATCAGTGAATGGCACCGGAATCTACAAATTTCGAAATACGAAAATGCTTTTGTTCACTTACTTAATAAAAGAAAAATTTTCATTCCAATATTCTGGTGCCAATGTGGCATTTAAGAATTAAAATTAAGTGGTCCAAAAATGAACCACCGCCCTTGAAGGGGTTAAAGCAGTAAATTTCAGTAATTGCAGTAAATTGTATTCCATCAATCGTTTTATAACGCTGTTAAAAAATACCGGTCGGCAAAGACTCTGTTTACTTAATTCATTTTATTTTAGCTTCTTTTCAAATGTTTAACTGATCTTCTTTAATGTAACGCGAAAACAACCATTGGATGTCTTAACAGCAACAGATTCGGCCTTAAATTTTCGCAATCAAAGGAAATTGAATGGAAACCCGTTTACAGGGAAATCGCTATAGGTTTTTTCATTATGATTCAATCTTCTCTAATCTTTTAAAAACCGATCAAATTAGCGTGATTTTAAATTCTGTGGTGTCTGAACGGGGGTTGGCGAGCGTAGCTTGCACGGATCAAAGCCTCCTAGTATAAATATATATTTAAAACTCATTTTTATGCCAGTATACCTTTTTTCATCTATTTGTGTTTCGCATTCTAAGATAAGAAGCTGTTTTAAACGAAAAAAAATCAGTATACCCGATGAGGTACGCAAATCAGATTCCAACAGATTCTGATCCTGTCATCCCTGCGAACCTAAAGACGAGCATAGTGATTTGTCATATAGATGGTCTCGAAATATAACTAATTTTTACATTTATTAGGTATTTATAATTCAAAATTCATTATCATGCCATGTTTCTTTTCCAGCTGTTTGGCTTTCGTATCCTAAAAAAAGAAGCTTTTACAAAAAATAAATAAATAAATAAATAAATAAAAATAAAAAATAAAAAAAATAAGGTTGTCCGACGGGGTTTGCAGAATCATATCCCAGCAGATTCGGATTGTGAACACATAGAGACGAGCACAGTGATTTGTCATGTAGATGATCTCGAAATACAACTAGGTAATTCTTACATTTATATAGATCTTTATAATTTACAATTTATTATCACGCCATGTTTCTTTCTTCAGATGTTTGTGTTTCTCAATTTAAGAAAAGAAGCTTTTACAAAAGAAAATATCAGGATGCGTAACAGGGTAGCCAGAGTCACATTCTAGCTGATTCGGATTGAGAACGTCGGACTAAGCTTAATGTTTTGTCACGCAGATAGTCTCGAAATATAACTAAAACTCCTACATATATGTAGATATAGAGATATTTATAATTTAAAATTATTTATCCTTTCATTTTCCATTTTCAGTTATTTCTGTTTCTCATTCTAGTAAAAGAAGTTTTTACAAAAGAATATTTCAGCCCAACATTGTACATAGAGTCAGATTCCAGCAGATTCAGATTGAGAACATTCGGACGAGAATAGTGATTTGTCATGTGGATGATCTCGAAATATAAGTAGAACTCCTACATATATATATATAAGTATTTATAATTTAAAATTCATTATCAAGCCATGTTTCTTTTTTCAACAGTTTGTGTTTCGCATTCTAAGAAAAGAAGCTTTTACAAAAGAACAAAAATCAAATTGTCCATCGAAGTACACAGCAACAGATTCCAGCAGATTTCAATTACAACATCAAGACGGTCACAATAATTCGTTCCGTACATAGTCTCAAAACATAACTAGAACTCCTAAATAAATTGTAACCTTATATATAACGTTTTAGTTGCATGACGTCGTGAATGGAAATGACGTGACGTCGTGTTGTGGTCGGCGTAACGAGGCAAAGACAGGACAAATCTGCTTATTACGCAAAATTATGAAAAACTAAAACAAAAGGCACTAAACAATATCTTCTAGAATATTTTTGTGATTGAATCAATGTTCCTCATGATTTACTTTGAATAACAAAGCCTTTCATTACTTTACAAAAAAGTGAACAGCATTTTCTTATTTTCTTTTCAATGGGGATTTCAGCTGCTGCTGCCTCATACCCCACACTGTAAAAAAAAAAATACGATCAGTTTTCCTGTAGGAATCAGAAAAATAGTTGCCCTTATCGTACCGGAAAATTTTCCGAACCAGCTCGGAATAAAATCCGTAAAATACCGTTTTATTGACAATTTTCTTTTTTTTTCGGATTTTATTTCGAGCTGGGTTGGAAAATTTTCCGGTACGATAAGGGCAACTATTTTTCCGATTCCTACAGGAAAACTGGTCGGATTTTTTTTTTTACAGTGCAACAATCCTGAGTTAAAATGTTTTGCTTTCCTTTCATTTGAGAGAATTTCTAAAGAAATGACAAAGGATTAATAAAATATTTATTCAAACATTTAACATTGCATATTAAAATAAAAATTCCTCCTTTTAAATTAATCTAGAAGGTGTTATGCCGAAGAAAACATTTTAGGTTTTGTTTAGCTAATGATTAGCTTTATGATTTAGCTTTATGATTATTAAATATATGATGTAACATATTTGAGCTTCTTATTTTAAGAAAGTGTGTAATAATTTTAAATCAAAAAAGGTTACATTGAATTATAAAAAAAAACATTTCTTATTAAATATTATACATTCTGGAAATATCAAGGTAAACCTTTCAGTTAAATCTATTTCATAAATCTTTTTTTTCTGTTCTTTGGTAATATTCGATTCTGTTTATTCCAACAGCAATTAAAACACATTTTTCAAATTGGCATAAAATTTTTCTTTCTATACTTAATAAACTCTTATTTGGTGAATTTTAGATCATATATATCTTAAACTGCCATTACTTGAAAAGTCACCATGCGCACTTTTCTTGTGCGCATAAATGTCAAACTTTGTTTTCACACTTGTAATTTGATTTATCTGTGTAGTATATTTGCTGTTGATTTACTAGAAAAACTAGAAAATATAAAATGGTGGAGGATATTTATTCATAATATTGTATTTAACTTTTATTGCTTTGCAAGCAAGAATTATGCCCTGTAGTAATAAATTCATTTTAGTTTAAGAGATTCAAGATTAGTTTAAGAGAACAAAACTATTTGTTAGCAGCTAAAAATGAAATAATAAATAATCAATTACATGCGGTATATAGAATTAAATACTTTCATGTATGTGTACAAAAAATTTTCTTTGAATAAATACTGATATTTAAAATTATGTAACATAAAATTCTTAATTAATAACATTCATGCTAATATTGTTATTTAAATTAAGTTTTTGGCATTTCATTAGTTTATTTCATTAATAGAATTATTTTATAAAAATAAGTAAAGATACATTTAAAATAAAACAGGAAAAATATATTAAACTAAGCGAATCATAAAATGGATAGAAAAACTAGGTAACATCTACTTCGGATATCGTTTAGAGTTTAGAAGAATTTAAAGAAACAAACAATGACAACACATACTCAAATGCATGCTTTTATTTTGCTACATAACAATTTATCGTTCCAACAATTTTTTTATCATAAAGCACTTTTTGGCAACATTACAATGGAGAAAAGAATGATCATTACATTTTCTTTTGAATTGTTTGATGTTTAAGAACGATTTATTTTTTTTATTAATTTAACATAGTCAACATTATATACCAAATTTTGACAGTTATACCGCTTGTTTTTATTTAGTTTGATTTATGTTTTTGATTCAAATACAAGAAAATGGAACTTTTTCGAGAATTTTATTTTTCTGAATTTACTTCCTATAATGTTTTATCTTAAATATTTGCTATATTAAAACATAATTTTGAGTAAATTTACATTAAATTTTAAATATGAGTATTTACGTTGGTAACACTGCTTGCAGTAAAAATATTTCAATTTAAGTTATTGTCTTTTTATATTGAATGAGTTAATTAGAAGTATTCATAAATTTAGAAAATAAAGGTAAAAGAAATACAATTATTAAACAGTTATCTTCAGTCAGGTTGCGCATCAACATATATTGCAACTGCAAACTGTAAAACTGATTTTGTCAAGGTATTCTTTTCTCTTGAAATGTCCAAGAAAAATACCTGAAAATATTACGTGGATGTACGTATTTACTATTTCTTTTATATATGGCTAGTATAAATGCCCGTCCTAGGACGGTGGGTAAAAATTGTGTTTTTCACTTAAAACTTGAAAAACAGATTTTAAAAAAAATTGACAATATGAAAGCGTTTAGATGAGCAAAATTTGGCTAGTTTATGTTCTAATAAACACACAATTAGCATTTACAATATTTCTGGGTAAACCAGGTTCTCCGGCTAATATACTACTATAACAAAATTAAGATTTCTTAATAAACAAAAATTTAATAAATATGCAATAAAAGTGCGTAATTAAAACAGTCTGCTGCAACTATTGAAATAATACTATTTTTTTATTAACACTTTGAAATTGTATTTTATCGTTTACCCCCCCCCCTTCCTTCCCCCCTCCAATTTTTTTTAAATATGTATATTGATTAATAAATAAGTATCTCGGGTTGAATCCCAACCGTCTAATCCCCTAAGCTTATGTCCTCCTGATGCAAAGCTATAAACCAAAAATTATTAATTTTACTTTTCATATAAATATTAATTTTTTACTTTTAAAATTTGGGATTTTTTTTTTTTTTAAGTTTAAATTTACATACACTTGTATATAGAAAAGGAACAAAAGGAAAATATAAGTAATATGTAATTTAAAAATAATTTACAAAATAATAAGCCTAAAATATTTAAATTGATTACTTTTTTAAAAGAAAGTCAGTTTTATCAATTTTTTGCAGGAAAAAAAAGGATATTTTTAAAAATACCATATCATTGTTTTCCGTGAATCACTTTATATGAGAAATAAATTAAAATTCCATACATGTCGCAAAGAAAATTTAATATGATTGCAACTTAATACTTGAAATAATCTCAAGTGACACTTGGCGATTTATTTTGGTGGTGTAATGCGATGTGCCTTGCACTGATTTGTTAAGAAGAAGTGTCTAAAACTGCACAATTATCAGGACTTGTAACCTTGAGAAGTAATCGCGGGATTCTAGTTTCTTGTCAACCAATGGGAGAATGGATCCTTTTCCCCTTGAGTCTCTTCCTGGGAGGCTGGAAGATTGATGGATTCGCCCCGCCCAGCGTTACACTGGCTTTTATTATATAGAGATTGTTTTAACAACTAATGTTAAATCAAAAACACAGATCGTTACTGCATTAATAATGTAATATAATTTATATAAAATCACTAATATTTCAAGACATAATAAGTTATTTTTAAGCTAAAATTTTAAAACAAGCAATTTTTAGTTTTTAAGATTTCTGAAAGGTAATTTTGTAAATATAGTTATCTGGATATATCAGTAAAAATATAAAATCCGATAATAAAAAAAGATAATATAGGCAATGTAATGCAGACGGAAATAATGTATTGCAAATAAAGTACTGTACTTTAAAACAATTAATTCAAGCTATTTTCGAAATGCGAAACAATTCCAAAATATTTGGGATGTAAAGCGAATTTTTAATTTAGGTGAGTGTATATGGACTAAACCACATTTTCTGTTTTATCAGAAAGCTCCTGAAAAAATAGGTGATAGCAGGTTGTTCAATAGAGTGGGTCGAAAAAAATTAATATTTTATTTTCGGAACGCTTTAGTACGGAAAAGTTGCATATTGTAATAAGAAGAAAAACGACATAAAAATTTTAAAAACGGTTAACATCTTCCGTTTGGGTATCGTACTTAAATTTAATGAAAATTTTCAAAAATCGAACCTTTTTTGTAATTTCTTAAGTTAATTAAAACTTTAAAAATAAACGTGATTTTGATTTTTATGCTTCTTTTAAGGTTTAGTTAATCTAAATCAATTAAATTCTGATCAATAAACGATTTTTTTCGCGCAGCATCTTAGAAAATACATAAATTTACCAATTTTTCGCAATTTTCATCGTACAACTCTTAATTTCTTTTGCTAGAACAAAAACGAAACAGAAATCACCACGTGGAGGTGGTTGCACGTTGAGTTCCACCCACACCGTACCCAATCAACCATCCAATTATTGGGCGTGGTATTTAAATTATATTGAAAAGACCAGATGCATGGCAATGTGCAATTCTAATAAATACTCATGTTAAAAAAAAAAGAAGAAATTTCCTGTCCTCTAGTTGAAGTTCATGTTCCTTCGAAGGAATTACAATTTGGGGAAAATCGGATCTATTGACAAAACTGTTACAAAAAAGTTAAATTTGAAGGCCGAGCGGAAAGTTCTCGATATTCCGCCAAGCACTGAGTAGTCCTAAAATAATTCTAAGGTTCATAAGTAGCAGTATACTCGGAAATTGAAAAACACAAACACAGCTCTTTTGATGAATCGGAGTATGAAAAAGGTGAATACAAACCAAGTACATCGATTGAAAAGCCCAAATGGCAGAAAAGAATTCAAATTAACAGAACAGTGCAAAACAGTGATCGGTTCAGAATTTCTGATCGACCAACAGCTGTTATTGCGTCAAGTGTTCTACGAGACGTTAGGTTGATAACAGACATAGATTAACCTTATATTGATGATAAGTGTAAAATATAAAGAGACAAGAGTCCTATTAGGACGGATTTGAAAAGTCAATTTACACCCCCTGAGAAAGGTTGGTTGTATGAGGTTTAATGGCGCAAAATCCGTTAAGGGACATGCTGCGCCAACACCCCCTGAGAAAAGTTGAGGCCATTTCTTTGACGGACAAAAATGTGATACTTTGTTCGTAAGAAAAGTGAATTCTAAGCATTTTCTCAGGAATGTGAAATAAGAACACTATTCTCTTATCCAGGAATCTGGATTAACATATATTGGACACGTGTCTTCTTCCTCCAGTTCATCAAATGATATAAATCAAAGCATTATTTCTTGTTTGTCTGATAAATATCACTAGAAAAACTGGAAGTAGTAGGGTGTGATAGCACTGTAACAAACACTAGATGGAATAAAGGTGCCATCCACACACTAGAAAATCCTGTAGGACGCCCGCTACAGTGAAGCATATTCCGCCTGCATTTTAATGAGCTTCCTTTTCCTCTCATTTTCCAACATATTGACGGTCAAATTGCAGGTATTAAATCTTTTAGAGCGCCAATCGGGCAACAGCTCACTTGCTGTGAAAAACACCCTGTGTTCGATTATGAATCCATAGATTGTTCGATTCCTGATATAGACAGAAATTTGTTTAGCAAAGAGAAACAGTATTTGTTGGACATTTCAAATGTAATCACATTCGGATACTGTCCAGAAGACTTGGCAATTCGGGAGCCTGGTCCTTTGACCAATGCCAGATTGCTAACTGTGGCCAACCAAGTCCTTAATTTGTATATAAGTTCATCAGATCCAACAGAAAACTTAAAAGAAATAGATGGTTCCATGCAAGCCTGTGTGGTTTGCCATAAAACGAGTAAATATTTTACTTACGGACCAAAACAATCGAAAACAATCCAGTCTTTTAAGCAATCCAAACATCACGCTATTTATCCGACGAATTACCTACAACTTGTCTATCCAGTAGTAGAATGAAATGCGTTCTTTTCGTTCCAAATTTCCTCAATGTCGCGGGACCTAAGTGAAGATGATATTAAATCACTCATCAATTCTGACTCTATGCTCATCAGAGAAATACAAAAGTTTCCCTGTGAAACCAAGGCTGTTGAGGTATGCGTCAAACTTCTGATAGAGGCCTCGAATAAAGTATGTGGACATGAAGCTAGATATGGTTATATCCGAGCAACACTGAAGTTTAGATCGGTTATGCATTATTTTTTCAAAATATCAGACTTTAAATGTGTAGTACATACAAAAAGAGAAAAAGAATTAAAAAAAAAACAAAGTAAGCCAAAGAATGCTAATCCATGGAAAATCTAAATAGTTGTAAATAAAATGTAAATGCCACACCCAACAATTAGATGGTTGATTGGGTTGGGTGTGGATGGAACCAACGTGTGCAGTGATGTTTTTGTGACGCATCGTAGGATTTCTCAAATATTTAGGGGGCGTTGGTGAAACTCAGCGGGCGACAACCTCCGCTTGATAATTCTGGGTCGTTTTGTTCTAGCAAAACGAGCGAAGAGTTGCACGGTGAAAATTGCGAAAAATTGGTAAATTTATGTTTCTTCTAAAATGTTGCGCAAACGGAAAAAATTATATTGATCAAAATTTAATTTATCTAGGTTATTTAAACCATAAAACAAGCATAAACAACTAAAGTGTGTTTATTTTTAAAGTTTTAATAAACTTTAAAAAATTACAAAAAAGGCGCGATTTTTCCAAATTTTCGATAGCTTTAAGTACGATGCACAAACGAAAGATATTAACCGATTTTTAAAAGAAATATGCCGTTTTTCTTCTTAATACAATAGACAACTTTTCCGTACTAAAGCGTTCCGAAAATAAAAAAATAATTTTTTCGACCCACCCTATTGTTCAACCCTTTTGTATAAGAAAAGAATTAAATTTTGAATTTAAAATCAAAGAAAAACCGAGTACTCTTTAACTTCAGATATACAATTTATATGTGACATTGTGGCATACAAGGATATTTCATTACTAATTTTAAATTAGTAGTATATAATGCCATTTTTCGTACGTCTTATGTTCTAATTTGTATTCATAAGGTGAAACAAATATTTCCGATAAAGTTTTAAAAATTATTTTTAAAATTTTACGAAGGTTAAAAAAATTATAATTTTACAAAATCATCAGGTTGACATCTGTATAAATTACATTTTCGCTATTTATGATTTTGTTAATTCAATTATATTACAGCGGCTCTTCTTGATCAATATCAGCTGGGAATATAGAGATATGCTCGGTTAAATTAAAAAACACTTATGGACACTGTTTAGTTGAATTATGCATCGCTTATAGGAAAGTTGGTAATCTTGAATGCGAAGTTTCCTGCCAATTCTCGCCAATATCGCCAACATATTGCCACATAACTCCAAATTTTACGAAATATTGACAACTTTGCAACTTCGTTTACTGCTGCCTGTTCAATTACATAATAATTGTTTTAACTTTCATTCCTATTGACATCTATTGGTCCATAGTGGTCCATGACCCACTAATCGAATTTCCTCGAACATGTCACTTATACCAATGGTCTTCTTGTACCCCAAAACGGTAGGATATAAAATTTAGTCAAAATCTTTAGGATCGTTTTTTAGATAAAATTTACATACACACACAAGATTTGCTCGTATTATAATATAGGACAAGTGGGGATGATCCAGCATAGCTCGGTCGAAATTAGCTTTGTGTTCAACACGATATAATATTCTCATTGTATCATTCTCTATGAATTGTTGCTGCTAATTAAAGCATGTTATTGTATAATAATATTATTTATAAAAACCCTCAACAGGAAAAATATGTACGCACAGGTTTCTAAATTTTACATTATTTACACATTTAGAACGAAAGACACATTACATTTTTAAATCGACTGTGATTGGTTTAACCATGTATCTCGAGAACTATTAAGAATTTCTTTAAAAAAATCCTTGGCATACTGAAAGAATATTTTTTCGCCAAATATAGTCAAATTTGGCGACATTCTTTCATTTTGCGCTAAGTATGTGTTTTGGCTTTCGTAATTTTGAAAGTCGATTCTTCCACCAAATGTCACGTGACTTAGCTTAATGGACTTCTGGTAATCAAAAACGGTAGGATACAAAATTTAATCAAAATCGTTTAAGCCGTTTCGTAGATAAAATTAGCTTGACTAGCAGTGACCCCAAAGGACCGACTAAATTAATTTTTCTCGAACATGTGACCCAGCCCAGTCATCTTCTCAAGATCAAAAACTGTATACAAAATTTTGTCAATATCGTTTGAGCCATTTTTTAGATACAATTAGTTGAACCTGGACACATAGTGACCCAAAATGACCCACTAATCAATTTTTTTCGAAAATGCGACCTAACTCAATGTTCTCCTCGAGCCCGAAACAAATAGAATACAAAATTTAATCAAAATCGTTCCAACCGTTTTCTAGATAAAATTAGCTTCACTAGTAGTGATCCAAAAATGACCCACTAATCGAAATTTCTCGAACATGTGACTTATCCCAATGATCTTTTCGTGACTAGAAATGGTCAACACAAAATTTTGTCAAAATCGTTTGGGGAGTTTTTCAGATACATTAACTTGAGCCTGACCTATTGTGACCCAATATGACCCGTTAAGTGAATTTTCTTGAACATGCGACCTAGCCCAATGGTCTTCTCAAGCCTGAAAACGATAAAATGCAAAATTTATTCAAAATCGTTAGAGCCATTTTCTAGATAAAATTAGCTTGATTCATAGTGGCCCAAAAATGACCCATTAACCACTTCACCGGCGACAGGTATAGGGAAACGGTGCTTTTACCCCCGACTTATCTCGGGGGAAACTGTGACGTGTTTAACCTAATTCTCTCCAACATGTGATCCAGCCCAGTGGTAGTCTCAACACCCAACACGGTAGAATACAAAATTCAGTCACAATCGTTAGAGCCGTTTTTTAGATGAATTTTGCTTGACCCGTAGTGACCCAAAAATGACCCATTAATCGAAATTCCTCGAACATGTGATGTAACCAAATTATCTTCCCGTGCCCAAAACGGTATACTAATACAAAATTTTGTCAATATCGTTTGAGACTTTTTTAGATATATTTAGCTTGACCTGGATTCATAGTGACCCAAAATAACCCACTAATTGAATTTTCTCGAACATGTAACCTAACTCAATGGTATTCTCGATCCCAAAAACGATAGAAAACAAAAATTATTCAAAATCGTTAAAGCCATTTTCTAGATAAAATTAGCTTGATGCAAAAATGACCCACTAATCGAAATTTCAAGAACATGTGACTTAGTCCAAAGATCTTATACCCGGAAACGGTATAATACAAAATTTCGTCAAAATCGTTTGAGCAGTTTTTTAGATATAATTAGCTTGACCCTGACCCATTGTAATCCAAAATGACCTGCTAATTGAATTTTCTTGAACATGCGACCTAGCCCAATGGTTTCTCGAGCCCGAAAATGATAGAATACAAAATTTAGTCAAACTCGTTAGAGCCGTTTTCCAGATAACATTCTCTTGACCCACAGTGGGCCAAAAATAACCTACTAATCGAATTTTCTCTAAAATATGACTTAGATCAGTGGTCTTCTCGTAATGCAGAATGATAGAATACAAAATTTAGTCAAAATCGCTAGAGCCGTTTTTTAGATAAAATTGGCTTGACCCTGACCCATTATGGCCCAAAATGACCCACTAATCGAATATTCTCGAACATGTGACCTAGCCCAATGGTCTTCGCGTGCCTGAAAATGGTAAATTACAGAATTTAGTTAAAATTATTAGAGCCGTTTTCAAAATAAAATTTACATACACACACAAACACAATTTTTGCTCGTATTATATTATATGTAAAGAATAAACTCAATTTCAATCGTAGTTGCTCATTTTAAAGCTATAAATTCGACTCTGTTGATGCCTCATTTGCAAAATATAACGTTAAGTATAAATGTTAAGCGTGGAGCACAAATTCAACTAGTCACAAAACAGTTGAATTGTGATAACGATTTCTTAATTTTTATATTTCATTACCACGTATTTATTTCATTAAATTACGTCAGTCTTTTTCATGAGACACATTTATTTCCCCAACTGAAATAAACAAATATCTTCGATTCAGTATTTTTTTATCCTTCAAAAAGAAATATCATAACTTTGTAAATACATGACATATTTTTAAATTTTATCACAACGAGGGAAATGTTGACATTATTACTTTCTCTTTTATAAACTGCTACAGATATGATATAACATCTGTTTTATATACTTTTTTTTTTAAATGTTCTGTTTCTTATCTCTCAATTTATATTCCACAATGCAAATTCTTCTGCTTTCCTATTGAAATTCTTATTTTTGTTACTGAGTATCTGGACAGTATCCAACCTGAAAATATTAAAGAACACATCATAGAAACAATCTTTTTGTCTAGCATTAAGCGTCTTTTTGTATAATAATGCAAAAAAAAGCGAAATGCTTAGAAAAAATAATAAATGCTAATGTCTCCTGAATACATTTTTTATGGGAGCATGTGATAGATTATATAATATTTTTTAAAAGCATATAATATAGCTAAAACATGTCTGCTCAAACAAGTATATCTAAAACGTTCATATAGCCAAAACATGTCAGTTAATAACACTGTCGGCATACTGACAGTGGCAACACCTGTCGAATATATTCCGCTTTTACTGCATTTTTTTAACTTCTAAACATAGCACAGTTTATATGTCTCATAGTTGAATAGGAGAGAAAAATTCGTTCAAATGCAATTTTTTTTAAAAAACTATATCTCGGTTTACTGATTTTTATGGATTTTTAAATTATTTTCAAGCATGATTTTTTTATCTATCGCGTGCAACCCGATTACGAATAACCATAATAACAGATTACCACATAAAACAATACAATTAGTTCAGCATTTGTTTCCGGTTAATATTCCATAACAAAATTTTAAATTTCATAAACAGATAAATAAAATAACATAAATAAAGTACAAATCTTCAGACATGTAATTGAACAACGCGCTTAAACCGCTGAAATGATCATAATCAAAAAGGCTGCAGTAAGTAGCGAAATATTAGGCGATTTATTTTGCTATTTATTCTTGCGAAGCATCTAATACTAAATTGCTGTTTTCCATAAATTTCAACATAAAAACCTAAGAGAGTTTTTAAAAAAATCCTCCTATGTTCTCCACTCTTGAATCCAGGTTAGGGGGGAGGGGCATCCCCGCTGGAGCAATAAGATAGTCCCCTCGGAAGATTTGAGATTTTGTGTTTCCAATGGTCAAAAAGTGCAATCCCCCCCCCCACACACACACACATACGGAAGTCTATAATGTTCTCCTCCCAGAAAAAAAGTGTCTGAATTCTAAACTGATATTCTCTAAATCCGGGAACCGCGGAGTGGATCAAAAACGAAAAATACTTTTTTTGTGCTAAATAACAGGCAATCAAGTGAAATTTCCAGCATTGCTATTCTTGATCCTTATAAGGTGACAGCTGTTAGATAATTATTTTATAAAGTGGGATATTTCTTTAAAAAAATTAATTCAAGTATCAGGGGGACGGAAGCCGACAGCCCACTTTTTGTGAGATTATAGGGGACAGTGCCATATCTTAAGTTTCATGTATTATTTTGGTTACCTTGGATGCAGATGAAAGTGAAAGTAATCTTATGCAAAAGGGCAATTGAAAATACAGTAGACACCCGATTTTACGAACCTCTTTTTTACGAACTATTCGATTTTACGAACTGAAGTACTGGTCTCGACCAGCACCTCATTGAACTAATGTTACTCCCATTTATGAACTTTCGATTTTACGAACACATTATATGAGTCCCATCGAGTTCGTAAAATCGAGCGTCTACTGTAATAACAAAGGAAGAAGGTAGAACGACGAATATCCACGCGAGTAAAGAACCGGACTGATGAATAACTACTTTCTCACTATCTTCATTTTTCCATTTGCTTCTTAAATTTCATTTAGAATTTAAATAATGGAAACGAATATTAAAGTTATTAAAATACATTACAAATTATTAAGTTTTTATATTACAAATATTCTGAAAATATATATATTTTTTTAACAGCTTAATCTTTTGATAAAATTAGCCTTCCTTAATTGAACAATAAGGCGTACATGATGCAAACGAAAGTAAAAAAAAAAACTTAATAAATTTTGAACTGGTAAAACTGCAGTTGTAGAACGAGTGCTAGGCCAGTAAAAATAGGATTTTTCTAACCAAAAATTCGCGGAAAGCTGGAAATTTTTTTAATCACTTTGTTTTATATCCAAATGAAGAGATTTGAAGTTTGTCTCATTTTTCCTGTTGAGCTTTAGCGTGGCACCACAAAAACCTCTAAATTTTCGGACTTTTTAAAGTATTTCGCAAATAACTCAAAAACCATTCCCTCTAAAAAAACAGTTCTGAATTATAAATTGTAGACCAGGAAATTCTGCGTCGATTGAGTACCACAGACTAAAAATTCCGCTAAAAATAAGCGAGATATGATAAATAAAAAAAAAAAATACTTTTTTCAAATTATTTCTAAAAAATCTCATAAAATTGGTTTTTTGAAGTTCTCATGTATAAAATGTTCGAGAACAATACAATAGTAACAGAAAATCAAGAAAATTTATTTATTTAAAAAAATTAGTATATAAGCAATGGTGATAAAATCAACTCAAGTTACTTGAGGGAAATACCAGAAAATCGAGCTTGAGGCGGTTGTTTTTTGCTGGACCTTGATCTGCCCGTTCTTCTTCCTCCTGCAAATGGAAGGCATCCTTGTTGATATCTACTTTTTCGTCGTATCCGGTTTGTGAGCCTTCTTCTTCTGCGGTATTTGTGCACGACGCACTTTTACAGTGGTAACATATAATTGAGCATTTAACACCATTCTTCCTACAAGAACATAAACCGCCTTTGCATCCCTTTGCGCATTTGCATGACAGAGTGTTTAGAAACTCTGATGTTGCAGCTATATCGTTCGTGGTGATTGTAAGTATACATGATTGAATGACTTCCATTCACCCCAATCAGTGGGATTAATCACCCTTCCATTCCAGGTGTTGACCTGAAGAAAAACTCTGTATGAATGTTATTTGGCTGCATCTTCAGTTGGCAGCAGAGGAGCGAAGTTAAATTGGGTCTTCATAAGATGTTTTGCAAATGTGTTGTATCGCAATTTGTGCAGTGCTGTGCATTCGTCATACTGGGGATTGTATAAGGTGACAATAAATTTCTTCCCCGCATCACTTACTTCTTCAGGCGCAGCATATTGGTTATTAAAGACAGTTGGAACATCCTGTAGATGAGCATGATTTTCCAAAAGCTTGGCGAATTTCAGTTTGCCCTGCCTGAAGAAGGCCGAAGTAGAATCACAGCCACTAAAAACACGTAGGAATAGGACGTTTTTCTTCACAATCGGCGAGTACTTGAAACTTAATGGTGAATATAAAACATTACCCGACCGTCCTTTCCCATGTTTCAAGACGTATATCGTGGATGACTTGTGAATAAATATAGTCAAAAGCACAAGCAGATCAATATCTTTTCCAACTATCATGACACGTTCTGACTGCTGGTCAAGTTGGATGGCTTCCATCACGATGCTAGTCTCTGCATCCTCGACAGCTTGTTTTACAGTAAAATTGTGTTGCTCCAATTTTTCAATGAGCATTTTTATTAAACGGCGTTTATTCCCTTCATTTACAAGGAAGTGCTCTTTTTGCATCGTGAGCGTCGTATTTTCGTTAAAATCAACACTTGCTGCGAAGTATTTATTTTTTCGACGGAAGCGCCCATCAGACTTGGTGCCATGTTCTGACGATTCTTCTGGGTAACCATCAAAAACAATTGTTGCAGTTTTACTATAGTTGTTTTTCAAATATCCAATGTACTTGGAAATAATTGAAAAGAACTTTTCTCTTAGCTCCTAACTCACTGGGTGAAGGAAGAAGCCACCATCAATCACATGGACAGTTTTTATGGTTTGTTCTAAATTATTAAGGGGGTGAACAAATCGTAAAATACCGACTTTCGCGTTTTCCTCATCCCAAAATTATCAAACAAAAAGGTCGGAAATGGAGCCAATTCTTACTCAAAGAACTTTCTAAGTTCTTCCTCTAATTTCTTGTGGAAAGAAATTCGGCGAAAAATAGTCCCTGGATCGACGGATGCCTCTTCATCATGGATTTTAACAGCACACGTGAAGCTTTTAATTGGGATTACTCGATTGGATCTCTTGAATTTCACATGGCCAAAGTCACCACCAATGACACTTTTTATACTTGCAACTCCAATCTCTTTGGCTAGATAACAATTTATTTTATCGCCACCAATCACTCCTATACACAGACACTATTAGTGTTTGTTTAATGTAACATTATGATTGGGTTAAGGTTTCAAAATTGTAATCATAAGCGCAAATATACGTGTGAGTACATTTCGTTTGGTTACATGAGAACTTCCAAAAATCAATTTTCTGAGATTTTTTAGAAAAAATTGGAAAAACGCACTTTTTGATCTTTCATATCTCGCTTATTTTTGATGGAATGTTTAGTCAATCGACGCAGAATTTTATGGTCTACAATTTATAAATTAGAACTGTTTCTGTAGAGTGAATGGTTTTTGAGTTATTTGCAAAATGCTGAGAAAAGTCCTAATTTTTTTAGGTTTTTGAGGTGCCACGTCTGAAGCTTACTAGGAAAAATGGGACAAACTTCAAATCCCTTTATTTGGATGAAAACAAAGTTATTAAAACGATTTCCAGCTTTCCGAGAATTTTTGCATAAAACGGCCTTTTTTGAGCTAATTTTACTAGACTATGCCCTATTTACTGTAAAACAATTATTCGCTACCACATGGGAATGACGGCTGCATCCTTTGTGTCAAAATTTGCCGTTATCTTCCCTATCTCGGAAGTTATAAGAAATAGCGAAATAAAGTTTTTTACAAAAGTGGGGAGTCCTCTGTTTAGTATGATATAATGTCTTTCATATGCAAATAACACTATTAGAAGCCTTGAAATGCAGAATTTTAGATATAAAGTCAATGACTTTATATGCCCTAATCGCGTGCGAAAGTGTGGTATTATAAAGCACATTCCCTTTTAGTAATAAAAATAGCACAGCAAGGAAGTTAGAAATGTATTAAAATTTATTAAAATAAAGGACAAGAATTAAGTTACTTCAATGTGTCTACCGTCGGCAGCGTGCCCCTGCATTGCTGCGGGTAGAAAAAGTAGAATATAGATATATACTCATTGTGAAATTAGCAAAATTTAACTACATTGATTCTAAAGCTTTGTGAAATGTATGCCATAAAATTGTTATGTGGAATATGGATGTTGGTCATGATCCTCCTAATGCGATGCTGCTTTCATAATAGTTATTTTAGTACATGGGCGATAAATAATTAAATTTAACATTTAGTTCTCATTTACCTCTAAACTGATTGCCTTTAGAAAGAAAAAATGCACCAAGAGAAAAGACCATTAAAAATATGCGATGTAAGTTTCTGCTGTAAATAACCACCGTAAATTTACATTTTATTTTTCACGTTTAAAAACATATATGAATATCAAATTAAATGAAACGAAATTACATTTGTAGATTCGGATTGTTTTTCGAATGTTAAACGTTTGCCAATGCATTTCAAACATAAATCAATCGCTCTTTAGAATTGAATTTGTTTCGCCACATCGTACATCACAAAATGTGTTATTAGATCTAAAAATAATATATAGCATCTGTGTATGTGGAAATTCTTGAAAAATGGTTCTATGGGGGAAAAACTATGTTTTGGAAATGTTTTTCTACTTTCCCAAATAAAAACAGGAATGAAAAAAAAATCGTTAACAGAATCACATACTATTTCAATTAAAATAGATTTTTTGCGGAAAATAAATGTACAGTTTATATAAATGGACACGATAAATTGTTTTAATGCTCATGCTTATAAAATGACTAATATATATTAAGTATATAGCTAAGTAATATGACAATAAATGTAAATTATAAATAGGTCAGTATATAAGTACGTTTTTCCTTTTATACTAAATGTACTGAATAGTTAAAAAATATATACAGTATAACTTCAAAAATCCGGCATCATCGGGACCGAGACTATGCCGGATTTTTGAAAATTCCGGATTTTTGAAGGAATATAAAAAGTAGTACTATATTCTTAAAGGTGTCTTTAACCATAATTTAATTCATTATTAAGTGATAATTATGCAAGAAAACGAGACAATTAAATATAAAAAAAACTTACCTTAATTGATATTTTCCTATATTGATATATATATATGATGTTACAGAAAAAAATCTAATAAAGAGTAAAATTATTTCTTCTTTTACAATTTCGGAAACATCGATGTCAACTTTAATTGCTTCAATTTTTTTTCTTGGCATTTCATTAATAAGTTTTTAATTTTTATATATATATATATAT
The DNA here is from genome assembly GCA_963932465.1 of Maratus speciosus. Taxonomy (NCBI): domain Eukaryota; kingdom Metazoa; phylum Arthropoda; class Arachnida; order Araneae; family Salticidae; genus Maratus; species Maratus speciosus. The sequence continues at coordinate 363,612,632 of OZ010788.1, read as the reverse complement.
ACAAATGAAGAATGTCTATTTCGGAAATAGAGACTTTTTTCTCTACAGCAGATATTAATTTTCCAGTCAAATTTATGCATTTTTCTAGTGACACCTTTTCTTTTGCCGGTTGTTCATCCTCTTTTTATAAGCTGCTACTAGCATTAACGGCGGTTCTATTTAAAACGGCGTCAGCGACTTCACTGTCCGTTAAATTGTTCGTTTTTTATGCATTTTCGTCAATGTCTAGCCAATCATCTATATCTATTTTTTAGACACTTAATGCATTTTCAGATTTTGAGCATTCAATCAGCTCAGAAATTGCGGTCTTTTCATGGGAAATGTAAAAGCCTGAAAATTCTTCTTCATCATTGCTGTCGCCGTTGCTGAAAATTCGTTACGGCCATATATTGTGCCATGTATTCGCCAAAGTTGTCCCCAAAGTTGCTCCCTTGCTAGGCAACTGTGCAGCTCCCAAAAAATTTGTTCAGAAAATAATAGACCCTGACAAATGAAGAAAAAAGTCATTTTTTTTTCATTTTACCTTTCAATATTTAAGTTTTTAATTCATAAAGAATTGTCATTTTTCTTCTCCCATAACTTGAAAGTTTAAAAGGAAAAGGAGGGGAAAAGATTGTTTTGATGCCGGATTTTTGAAGTCATATACTGTATATATAAACTAATAGTCCGTAATTTTTTTCAAGTAAAACTATTGGGAAATGCGAACAGTTACTGAAAACTTGTATTGTGTATCCTTGTTATTTTATATATTATTCTGACACCTTTTAATTAATGTGAAAGAAAACGTAAATTGTAAGGTTTTCAATATAAAAATTAAAGAAAATGCTTCAAAAAGAGATTCTAAATAGACAATAAAGTTAATTTCAAAATTATCGGAAAAACTATGAAATCATTTTTATACCATACAATTAATACCCCAACACATAACTTTGTTTCTGTGATAGTTGTACATCATCCTATTATTTCTAGTATTATTTTATAAACATCTTAAGATGTATCAGCAAATTACATGTTGCAAAATTAAAACATTCTACCATGTTTAAAAATTCATTAATTATAAAAAAATAATAAAATTATTAAAAGTATAGTTTTTCTACTAATTTTAATTTCTAAAAAGGTGTAAATTAAAACTTTAAAAACAGTAAAAATTGGTTTTTTCGACTGTTTATATGTTTTGACTTTACCCGAGTCATTTTCAAAAAAATAAATCAATAAAAAAAAATATATATATATATAAAATTATACGGTCTATGAAACGCCATTATTCAATTTTCCGCCTACTCTTTAATATTATGTACGTTATTTTTTATTTTACTTGGATATTTATTTTATTTTTGTAACCATTGACTAGCTCGAGCCATAATTTTGGTAAGGTAAATGATGCTACATCGTTAGATATTGAATTTTTGCCTGTTACAATCTTTATGGTTTCTCTTATAATCTATGGATAGTTAGACTGGAGGAAAAATTCTGTAGGAAAACTGTTTTATTCTTGATATGATCTTGCTAGGACTGTGGTTTTTCTATTATATTTAGAGTTGTAAAAAAACGGCAGATTTTAAGGGACGGGAATAAACCCACGAATTTTGGGAAATATTGGAAATTTTGAAGGTAAACAAATCCAGTCATTTTTTCGTTTTAAATTTTTATTTTAAAGAAATTTCATGCACTTTTGTGAAATGTTTGAGATAGATTTTTCATTATGAATTTACAAATCTTGTGGTTTGTTGGTTGGTTGTTTTTATGACGGCCAATTATCAGCACGAGGGATATAGGCCCTAAAGGGAAACGTGCCCTGCATGGGGGTCTTTCTAAGTGAACCTAACCCGTATTACGCTTGGAAAACCAAGGTTCGAAGAAAACCACGAAAACTTCGAACGATTAAGCCGACGGGCGCTTTTGGGATCAAATCCAGCACCTCCCGTCTACCAGCTTCGACAGCTGAACCTCTCGGTCACTGGTGGGCCCCACGAAACTTGTGATTTTGCGCTTTAAGTTTTTCTAATTTATTAAACCTCATTAGCTTTACAGCAATGTCCGCTGTCAATTGGTGAAGATTTGAATGTTTCCTTAAAAACTAAATTGTTTAATTTTTATTAGGTGGCATATCTAATAGTATGGCGGACTCTGTATTGATTTTCTAGCGGGTTGCATTGTATTTTTCCATTGATTTCATTTTTACTTATGTTAATTTTTTTGTTGTTGTTGCTTACATGAGCTGATTCGGAGAACAGGTATGTCAAAATAGATGAGTCTGTCATTTTCCTCTTTCACTTTTTAATTATTGACGATTAAAATATCAAATTAACTTAATTTTTCTCCATCTTAAGCATGTATTACGTTATTTTTCATTAAAATGGGGCTATTTTTCAATTCCTACTATTAGTTCACACTCTCCTTATATTTATTTATTTATATTTCTTGTTCAAATTTTCAATCGTTAATAAAATACTTATTATTCATCCTATCAAGTTGAAAAATAATTTTTTTAAACTTGTACTGGATAAAAATATTTAATGTTAATACAGATTTTTCAAATATTAATTCATTAATTAAATTTTAATTAATTAATTTTAGTGTTATATGGCAGACAAAATGGCGGCTATTGGTTATTGAACAGCATTTAATGCATCTTCATATCTATAAGGGGTGTTACCATAGAAGGAACCTGTTCTGTCGCCAAATACCGCCAAGTTTGTCGCCAACTTGGCGATATATCGCCAAATTTGGTGACCAAAATGAGTCGCCAAAAGTGACACCAACTTGGCGATATCTCTAATATTTCGCCAAATTCCCATAGCCTCCCATTGTAAACCTACTTGCTTATAGAAAATCAACAAATTGAGATATTTTAATGTAACAAAAACTAATATTAGCTTAAGGGATTACATTAAATTTTTCTTTGATGACCTAAGTATGAATTGACTTTAAAAACAAAATTTTTATATTACTTGTTCTATATGTTTTTGGTTTGTTTACATATTTAAAAAAAATTATTTACATTGATAAGAATTGAAATCCTTAAACAAATTTTAAAGGAAATAATTAAAAATTTCTGAAAACTTCTGGGAATTTTTTTATTTCCCTCCCAAAAACACTGTTTATTCTCGGGAATAAACCGTTTTTTTCACCCTTTGCCACTGTAATTATATTTAATATTAGCTACATGCTCCTTAAATGTAATAGAAAAACCACAGCCCTAGCAAGATTATATGAAGAAGAAACGATCCAAAAAATTTCCAATGCAATTAAGACAATTTTCCCCTCCAGTCTATTCTATCCGTCCATTATAACAGAAACCATAGAGATTGTAACACGCAAAAATTCAAATGTAACGATGCAGCATCATCCAACTTACCACAATTATGGCTCGAGCTACCCAAATGGTTATGAAAATAAACAAACATCCATGTAAAATAAAAACAAATAACGTGCATAATATGAAACAGGACGTAGAAAATTGAACGATGGCGTTTCATAGATCGTGCAATTTTAGAATATTTTTATTTATTTGTTTTGAAAATCACTCTGGTAGAGTCGAAACATGTAAACAGTTGAATAAACATCTCTTTTTACTGTTGTTAAAGTTAGTAATTAAAATTAGCAAATTAACACTTTGTAATAATATGTTATGTATTCCTTTTATGTAAATGCATAATGTGATTTACTGATAAATATGGTAATATCTAATGTTTCTTTGTAATATAGAATATATTCAATTTTAATTCTTTTTTGCATAATTTGTTCTAATGTTTTTACCGTGCAATACATATGAAATTTGTGTTTTGAAGTTTAAAATATTTAATTAAATGATTTACGAAGCATTGCTTAAGTAATAAAAGTAATGAAATATATTTATTATTACTTATAATAAAAATATATATACGCATTCTTTTTAATAGTCTACATGTTTATCCACAAACTTTTTAAGCAAATATAACGTGAAATGCCATTGCAACATTTTTTTAGATAACATTTATGAACCAAAAAAGACAAATTATTCTTTAAACGGCTGTAAAATTATGATAAAAGTAATACGCGTTTGCAAACTATTGATTTCAGGTCGAAATTTAATCAGTAGTATTTGCTTTTAAGACAGAAAACTACAAGAACAGCAGATGCATTTTTGAAACAATCTTTGTACCATGAATAAATATTTTTACTTATTTGTAAAATAAATAATAGATTTTATGTATAGCAGGTACATTTTGTGTGAAATATTTTGAAATATTTTTAGTTTAATGCACGTTTAGTGCACTATATTTAACCGACTGCAAGCAAAGAAAGGTATATAATTTGATATTTGACTTTTTTGTTTTTTAATATACACTATATGGTTAAAAGCACCGGACACTTTTAATTTTAGACATTTTAAAAATGTACTTGTACATATTTTAAAATATACTTGTCAGAGTCTTCTGGAATTTCAAGATATATTTGACGTCATATTTATCAACGTCGATTTTATTAGGGGGGAAACAAAAAATGAAAGAAAAATAATAATATTTAGGATCACCTTGTAAAAAAATGTACCAAATTTTCTATTGCTACAGCATACAAATATATGGATATTGTACAATATGTGTGTTGATTTGTGTAAGAATAGCGCTTATATTCATGGAAATATAGCAAATATTTTTAAAAGTTCAAAAAATTCTTGCATGTTTTTTCCTTATATCACGCAGAATTGTCAACTACATTTAACGCCAGTTTTGACAAAATATAATAGAAACAGTACAGTGTAGTATGAGATACAATGAGAATGAAATACAATGTAGTATGAAATACCATGAGTACAATGAGAATAAAAATATATTAGACATTTGATGAAATATCAGCAGTTGTATGAAATATTTTTTATCTGCGCATCCGCAAACGATAACAAAGATTATTTTCATAATATAATAGTCAACTCCTATAAAAAATCCAGTCAAATATCTTGAAAATTCAGAAAGGTATAGGCTGATTTTTAGTTGTTTTCTAAAAGCAGCTGAATGATACAGGATTTTCCATAAATTGTCATTTTTTTTTCATTTTTGACTGATGCTTTAGTTCTACTTAGAAAGCCACCAGAACGAGCCTATTCCCCGTTAAAAAAAGGAAGCGACAAAATCGAAGCATTTATTCCAAACCTCGTTCACATTCATCAAATATTCACTCCTTTCCTGAAAGTCATTTAATAAAAAATGGCAATTAGCGGAAAATCCCTTATCACTCAGCTGCTTTTAGACAGCAACTGAAAATCACTTCACTCTATCGCCGATATGTGTCTGAATATTCACGATATTTGACTGGCTTTTTTATGAGTTGCTCCATAGAGTTGACTATTAAATCATGGGGGGGGGGGGGGGATCTTTGTTATCGTTCGAGCAAGCGCAGATAAAAAAAAAATATTTCATACAACTGCTCATATTTCATCAAATGTTTAATTTATTTATATTATATTGTTTCTACTACATTTTGAGAAACTGACGTTAAATTTGGTTGAAAACCCTGCATGATATAAGCAAAAAAAACAAACAAGAATTTTTTAAACTTTCGAAAAAAAAGTCGCTGTACCTCCATGAATATACATGCTATTCTTACACAAATAAATACACATATTGTACAATATACACATATTTTTATGCTGTAACCTTAGAACATTTCGTGCATTTCACCTTACCGGGGTATTCCAAATATTATTATTTTTTTTGCTTATTGGTTACCCCCCCCCCCTTCCCCGACATTTCGTCCTATCAAATCGACATTGATAAATATGGGTCAAACATATTCTTTATAGATCTGACGAATATAGTTTTAAATATTCGACAAAATGTTTAAAATTGAAAGTATCCGATGATTGACGGGAATATAGTGCATGTCCACACGTAATTTTTAAAGGATGTTCCAATTCTGATAATTTTGTTTTTGAAGGAAAGGATTCGTTTTTGCGCAAGTTCCATATAAATTTCATAAGTTTCAAGTTTCAAAATTTATATAATTGTCTGCAAGGGTAATTTTTATTCATTTTTGATTTTGTGGGTTCCAACTGGCGTAAAATATTGACATTCGCCACAAAACTTGAATAGGTTATTAAGGCCTACAATACCACTTTATATTTTAAACGTAATGTGTATAATTTTAGTGGGAGAGGGGGATGACCCACAGGGACGTGTAAAATATTTTTATACATTTATAAGATAGTAGACTCCAACTCAAAAGTGAGTGATACTGACAACAATACGGCTTTACTTTCAGACGGATAACAGTAAAGGGTTTTCCCAAAAACGCTGCATTGCACCATGCAAATCTCATTAATTAGCTTCAATAGATAAATTAGGCAATATTTTATATGAATATTTTTGCGAAAGAAGACAAAAAGTAGATGATATTTCATATATAAAAAAAAAAAGCTGAAAACAATACGACTCTGAAATTTTGCATCTATATAGTTTAAGTATATGGATTTTGTATCATATGTGGATATTTTTTTGTATATAAACGAACTACTTGAGAATACAAATATTTAAAAATCAATATATTTGTCCATTTTGATTTGTTTTCAGAATCTCCTTAAAAAAAATGTATTATCATGAAAAATGAGTATTTAACGTGCTCAACATAAATATTCTTACACAAACATAGAAAATCCAATCAAATCGTAATCTGGAGACATAAATACGAGAGAATATATTAACTTAATATATAAGATATTTGTGTAAGGAAGCGTAAAAGCAAGCCTTTTTGAGCAGATAAAACAATAAAACATTTTCATATAGTTTGTTTCCCTTTGCTACTTTACTAATAAATTTATTTGAATATCAAATGTCATTAATATTTCATATTTTTATAACTCAAGAAAACTATTAGACGCAAGTGCCTTAAATTAAATTGAAATCTATTTTTATTTTAATAATTCCAATTATATCTAATTTAAAAGAAACCTATTATTTTAAAATTAGCAACTTTTGCGTAAGTCAACGAAACTAAAATGTGAAAACAAGTAAAAAAATCTGCACTTCATATAATTTTCCATTAATAACATTTATGTCACTTTCATCCTGAGTAAATTTGAATCAGTTTTTCAAAAAATGAAAGATTCGGTATGCATTTTATCAAGCGTAAATGAGACTGTCAGTAATGTAATGTCAGTCTAAAAAAGAATATTCATATTACTTTTTCATCTCTGACAAGTCTCTATGCATGAACGACAAATGTCACTTTATCATTAAAATAGCTTTTCTGATATTGGCTTCGATAAGTATTTTGCATAATTAAATACAGTTAGATTTATAAGACAGAGACTAAATATTTAATCTGATAAAACTTTCGCATTTTTATAATTTGGCAAATTTCTATATATGGAGCATATATAGATACATAAAAATTGGTATTTTATTTTTAAATTTTAGGATATTTGTTCCTTTAATACGAGATTATAATGAGTGTTGTATTATTAATATTGAAAATTAATAAATGTTGATATTGATGCTTTTAGAAATGGTTCGGTAATGTTTTAACATTTCTAAGGGGGAAAGGTCAAATGATATAGCGTAAGATGACAGAAGGTGACTTTTGTGACAGAAGGTCTAGTATTTCGAATCTCCCGCTCTGTACGCGATTGGAGGAAAGCAAAGAACAATGCTCCTAGTACGCTGTGGGTCGTCACCTAACGGCTATTAGCCGAACCTCCAAAACCTTGCTAGTCCTCGTTATCCGAGGTACAGTTGAAACCGGCTCCTGTGTTGTTGTCTCGAAGTCCGTATACTTCGCATGCTACAACTTAAAGTGTATGAGAACCACCTAACACAGGTATTTTCTTTTTTGTTATTATGTTAGTTATACTGTGTAGTGATATAATCGTTGTCAAATGATATTTCTTTGCGATATAACAACATAATAAAAATATAGCTACTTGATGGGGCTACTTTGTGACACAACGACATTGTCGAAAACCAACCCTACAGGTTTTCATTTAAATATTAAACATATATTTTTCGTTCCCCATGTCACGATAGACGTAAAACATCAAGAGAACATATAAACGTAAGTAAAAACGTAAACTCTCATATAGGTCTATAACTGCAACGTCTTGAGTAAAAGAACACTACGTTTATCACATTCCTTCCAAACTCAATTCATCTGCTTTAGCCGCTTATTGTGGCATTATTCCGTCTTCTAAAATCTCATTGGAGAGAAGTGTTGTTAAGTTGAAAAAAATCAACTCTGATATCAGATGCACAAATGTATCAAAGGAAGAATTTTTGCGTCATTTAAAAGAGCTCATGATTGCCCGGTGACCAGAAGTATGGATTTCGGCAACCGAAATCTATTCACTAAACGGAAACAAATTTTTGGAACAAAATTTTCAAAAACAATCCTCGAAGAAATCCTAGGATCAATGACAGAAAACGTTGTGGAAGTCTTCGTGGAAGAGTTAAACTAGAATTAGGAAGACATATCAAAAATCGGGATCACTAAAAGACGCAAAAAATTAATTTCCTGCTTGGCAAAAGTGTTTGTACTACTGACCTCTAAAGAGTGACAGAAACTAATGTGGCTACGACGTCTAGAGTAAGAAAAGAGGTGACGACCTCTGGCACCGGAAGAAAAAAAACGAACAGACAGACACAATCTTCCAAAAAGGCTTCAAATACTTCCCTCAAAGTCTTCCTTTTCCATCAGGAAAAGTTCTGACTACGTTTCAGGCCGGTATACGACGGTAACTTTGCATTCTCAGCATTTTTCCCAATGGATTAAAGGGGAAGAGGTTATGCCGGAACCTTTTTTTCATTACTGTTCAGGGCACGAGTGTTTGAAAAATCGGGATATGTATACAGGATTAAACGTTTTTGCAAAACAGATTTTTGAGCTTTATCCACTTTTAGCTCCACTGAAAACAAAAACAATATTTATGCGTTTTTATTTCATTTCGTATATTTTTTACACTGTCATTTACTAAAACGAAAAACAGAATTCTATTTCTCGTTAAATGTTTCCTCATTTTATATAATTTCATCGTTTGCCTTGTATCCGTTATTTTTTTTATTACTTAACCGTCATTATATTGTGCGGTTCTTTTGTTTTGTATTACTTCCAGAAAAAATCCAAAATGTTATTTTTTAATTTGAATTTTATATTCAATATATTGAATTAAAGAGGATTTCTTCTATTTAAATAGAAAAATATGAGTATGAATTATTATGAATGTGTCATTATAAATAAAGGTGTGATTAAATTACAAGAAACTGCAAAACACTATTCGATTCTTTGCAGCAGAAAGGGAGGGGGGGGGATAATAGGAAAATCGATAACATATCAATATCATTTTTTAGTTTAACTTGTTTTCTGCACAATTTTCACAGTCGAAATCCTTCACATTTTTTTTTCATCTTGCATTTCAAGGCAAAAACACTACTGTCACAAAGTAACCCCACTAAATGGGGTAACTTTGTAACATGGGCTAACCATCATTAAACATAAATTTCTTAGTTGTTATTAAAAATTTAGATTATCGCGTTTCTTCGTTATGTAAAAAAGGGAGATATAAATGTAAAGGAATAATCAGTTTTGGGTTACTTATAAAACACACCGACTGGTGTCAGAAAAACCACAAAATGTGTCACTCTGACGCTACCGAACGACCGTCTGCGTTGTATAAGAGTATTTCTTTTTGTAATTTTTTATTAAATATTTCTTTAATAAATAAACTGTACTACATGGTCTATATAATGAATTTTAAATCTATTATAAGTGCAATATATATTTTTTCATCCTTTAAAAGATAATGCATGCATGAAAGAATTAATCGAGAAATCTCTGCATTTATTTTTTAAAAGATTACAAAACTATTTCATATTTTTCCTGTTTCATTTCAAGTATTTCTTATACAGTACCTATTTCAATATTCTTACGATAATATAAATAAGTAACAAAAAAGAACAAATAAATACAAATACGTATAAATAAAAAACAACGTTTTATCAATACATTGAAATCTTTCTGTCAGCGCTCAGGCCTAGTAGTCTTTCTTTCCTAGAAAAGTCTAGCATCCAAGGATTATTTTGTGAAGTCACAGTTTTTTTCCAAGATTGTGAAAAGAGTGATATTTGTGATGATTCTGCATCGAGTCAGGTGATTAGATTTAACACGAAACAGATCCGACCTTCTTTTGTGTCAGATGTTTTTTTTTTTTTCTGTAGTCAGGATTTGGATCTTGAGGATGACCAGATCTTACAAGAACACGACATGGCCCAACAACAATGTGTCTTCTGTTTTTTTTTTCTCTTTTTTCCTGTAGGTAGGATTCAGATTGGAATCTTCCATCAGCTCGCCTATGCCGGTTTTACACAAAAAAAACACAAGTCCAGTTTTGATAAAATCTGGTTATTTGACTCACATTCAAATCTTAATTCGTCCCACAGCAAAAAAAAGCATAAATTCAATAAATATTTAAAAGATATATATAAATTTAGTTTTTTTTAATATTTTTAAATGCTCCATTCGTTGTAATTAAATAATATTTTCTGAAATTTTCATTATTGCAAAGGACATTGTTAAAAACATCCATTTTGTCCACCCAAAAAAGTTATTTAAAAACATTTTATAACTAAGCTTAATTTTATTTTAAAAGAACTAGGGGGCTCTGCCCCCTACGAGCTACGCTCGTCAACCCCCCGTTCAGACACCGCAGACTCTAACAGCACGCTAATTTGATTGGCTTTAAAAAGATTTCGGAAGATTGAATTATAATTTGAATCTGACAATTATAATCTGACGTAATTTTCACCAAACTTTTCTTTCTCTTTTTAATATTCATGTAAAAATGCTTTTGTTAGAAATGAAATATTATGATCATCTTAAAATATCAAATAAATATCTCGCGCAATTTTAAAATTTAAACTGTTTTGCAATATTATTTTTTGTTCATTTTACGTAATAAGTGTAAGGTGACGTAAATGTGACGTAAATTCTCCTATTTAAGACTTCTAACGCATGTTAATGAATTTATTATTTTACAATACTATGGGGCTCTGCCCCCTACGAGCTACGCTCGCCAACCCCCGTTCAGGCACACCAAAATCCAAAAAGCACGCTAATTGCACGCATTTGATCGGCTTTAAAAATATTGAATTAAAATTTAAAAAAAAAACAGTAGCGATCTCTCTGTAAACGGGTTTCCATTCGTTTTTCTTGGATTGGGGATTTTTAAGACCAAATCTCTTGCTGTTAAGAGATACAATGGCTGTTTTCGTATTTAATTAAACACATTAGTTATTTGAAAATAAGCTAATGTAAAATGAATTAAGTAAACAGTGTCATTGTCTCCCGGTATTTTTTAGCAGCGCTATAAGATAGTTCTTTTAAATAATTCATTTTAAATGTATCGTTTCAAATCTGACGTAATTTACACCAAACTTTTATTTCTCTTATTAATATTCACGTAAAAATACTTTTGTTGTTAGAAGGAAATATTATTTGCGCTGTCTTCGAATTCACGATAATAGTTGAAAAGATTATCTCAAAATATCTCGCGCAAATATATTTTTCAATTTAAATTGCTTTACCATATTTTTTGGGCATTTTAAATATGACGTAAAATTCAAGTATAAATATGGTTCTTATGACGTAATTTTCCTGCTTTTAACATGTAATCATTTAATTCTAATTTTAAAGTTTTTTTTTCTGTTTGTAATAGTCACGTGTAAATAAATTTTTAATTTGAAGACATATTTGATATGATAATTTGTTTCGCTGTTTATACAATTGGCAACAGTTTAAATTAATGACATTTTCTAAAATTTGTAAAAAACATCTCTCGAAATGCTGAAAATTTGAATTAAAAATAGAAATAAAACCTCAAAAAATGCGTCAAATAAGAAAAATAAATGCAATCTGCGCATTGGGAACTTATAACGTATAAAATGATCCAAAAATGATTAAATTCTCATGCATAGTTTTTGCTCAAATAAAACTTTTTTAATGGAACGACTTTGTCCAACTTTAGCATTAAATATCTCTTAAAATAATTCTTCGATTTGAAAACTGTCTGCATCAGCGTGTTTATCAAACATTTTTCTATAATACTACCGATTTTCATATTTTTGTATGCAACAGTTTTCTTAATATTAACGATGAAAGGCCATGCTTAAGCATTCAAATTGGATGCGGATCAACCCGGAATATCTACGCAGATATTCATTGGTCCATTTCCAAATCAAAACTTTTTTTTATATATAGAAGGATTAATAAATTTTATCAGTAATTCAAACATCTTAATATATCAACATCATAAAATGAACGTGCACTTATATATCGTACCTAGGTATCAAGATTATATCTTACAGATACTAAAAGTCGGAACAAAAATAAAAACAGAAAAAAGCATTTTAAAGTGAATAGATATAAAAACATATAGTTTAACTATAATTTTCGAAACGTCATGTTAACCTTGAGATTATATAAAATATTTAAACATACAAAAATCATAATTATGGTTTATCTTCCTGAAAAGGTGCTAAAATACATGAAAAATATTTTTTTAAACAGGAAAACCTTCGACGATGTTATAATTCAACAAGCAAGCGCTTTCGACTGATTCAACAAAAAATTTATTAAAAGATCAAAAAGACAGTAATCCCCTCAGGACAATAATTCTCTAAATGTTTAGTTCTAACTTACATCATTGAAAAGTTTTCGTACAACTTCTATAAGAAATTTTACCGCTTACAAATCTTGTGGTCAATTCAACTAGAGAATTTATTGAGAAAATAAGGTATGTAAATCTATGTATACTGCCAAGCATGGACATCAAATCACTATACCCCTCAAACAACCTTAAATAAATTGAAACTCTCATAAAACACTTCCTTGATAACAACCCAGCTTATAACAATGAAATCAAAACAACATTCAGTTGAAACATTAACTTAATTACGAATAATAACATTTTTATATTTAATGGGAAATTTTATATAAAAACTGAAGGCCCTGATCGGTTCACCCATTTCAGGTTTACTTACAGAATTGAAGCTTAAACCCCTACAGAAGGAATTTTTATCTAGACAGTTATCACAGTTCATCACGCTGATATTCTAAGATCTAAGCCATTCGTTTGTGCAACGGGAAGTGAGTATTGATGCATTGTCTCCAACATGTCTTGCTGAAAGATCAAGTTGGGAACCCCTAGGAGTTCTCTAAACGGTCAAAAATGCTCACTCACAGTTTCCTGATATTTTCTGAATTTTATCTGCCCTTTTGGAAGCAAAGAGACGTTTGTGCACTGTAGCCAAAAGTTCCCCATTCCTAAGCGAACCACCACGTTGTTGCTTTCTGAATATACCCTACGAATCTTTCCTCAAGGCACACCAACAGAAGTCTTCTGGACCATCCAAATTCCTTTTTTTCATCAGAAAAAAATAACACTAATCCATTCATCACGATATCACATGTTCTGTTTTACCCTATGATGTCTTGCTCGTTTGTGACGCGGTTTCAGAAAAGGATTACGCCTTGCTAATTTTTGTTTTTTGATGAATCCTGATTTGGTTATTTGTATACGTATAGTGCCAGGTGATATTTTTGATCCAAGTCGATTTTTTTATCTTATTACAAATAGCTAGTTACAGGCTTCTCCTAATTTTTCCATTCTCATGAAATGTTATATTACTCGACCTTTCTGAACGATACGCATTTTTGAATTACTTTCCACGTTGCAAGACACTCTAAATTTCCACGTTTAGACCGATTTAAAATAAACGAAATTTGCAAAATGGATTTACCATTAGCTTTCAGTTTCCAAACTTCTACAACATCTTCAGGCGAGAACTGCAGACATTTCGGCATTTTGATATAACTCGTACAGCCATCGCTACACTTCATATTCTAGGAAAAAAGTCTCACCGATCCTTCATCTATCATGTTTAACCTTTAACTGATGTGACTAAAATTTGTCACACAACTGATGTGATCCGGTCTCTCAGACTCCTCGAATAAAATGAATAAAAGTAATAACTCAAACGGTTGAATTTACTTAAATTTTGTCCTAACAATATCGTTGTACTTCTCTTAGGAGCATGTGAATTAAATTGCATGAAAAAAGTATTTTATTCATATTATTTAACTTCAGTACAGAAAAGTAAAAAGCCGTAAAAGTGTTTACAGCTGGGAGTCGCGGGGTCTGGGAGACCGCGTGACATCCGTTAAAGGTTAAGGAGATATTTGCATAAAATCTCATTTGTGCATAAATTTTTGCGATATCACAAAAAATGTTTTTTGTAATTTCCGATTTTCGTAACAATGAATTTTATCCAAACTTCAGATATATATTTATGATCATAGTATTCATCTACCGTGGATATTTGAAAGCATTCCGTTGTACAATTTTATTTTTATTAAAATATTTGCGTTGTGCTTAAACATTTGCGCCGCACTGTAACAGCGTACTAGCAATCATGGAAATCAAATCACTATACTCCTCAAACAACCTTAAAGAAATTTAAACTTTCATAAAACATTTCATTGATAATAGCCCAGCTTATAACGATGAAATCAAAACCATCGAAAAAACATTAAATTGAAGCATTAACTTAATTACGAAGTATAACATTTTTATATTTAATGGATAATTTTATAAAGAAGCTGAAAGCCCCGATCGGTTCAGGTTTGCTTCTCTCAGGTTTGCTTGCAGAACTGAAGCTTAAACCTCTAGAGAAGAGAATTTTATCTAGACAGTTACACCTCAGGACAATAGTTCTCCAAATGTTTAGCTCCAACTTACATCATTGAAATGTTTTCGTACCACTTCTTAAAAATGTTTTACCGCCAACAAATCTTGTGGCCAATTCAAATGGAGAATTTATTGAGAAAATAAGGGATGTAAATCTATGTGATAATAGCAAACTAGTAAGAATGTACATCAAATCACTATACCCCTCAAACAACCTTAAATAAATTGAAACTTTCATAAAAAACTTCCTTGATAATAACCCAGCTTATAACGATGAAATCTAAACAAAATTCAGTTGAAGCATTAACTTAATTACAAATAATAACAATTTTATATTTAATGGGACATTTTATAAAGAAACTGAAGGCCCCGATCTGTTCACCCGTTTCAGGTTTACTTGCAGAATTGAAGCTTAAACCTCTAGAGAAGAAAATTTTATCTAGATCATAATTAAAACCTCAATTATGCTCGCGTCATGTTGATTACATATCCTTAATTTGGAACAACAGTATTCCTGCTTTGAATAAGTTTTTAAATAACGCAATTAACTTCGACACAAACATACAATTTGGAGCTTAAACAAAAATGAAGCTTACCGGTTTTAGATTTAGAGTTAATAAGAAACGATACGACGACGCACAGTGGGGCTAAATCCCAAAAAGATGGCCAAAAGTCGAAAAATAAAGTTACTGGTTTGGGAATTTTGATTATACAGTAGGCTAAAATAATGTTTGGGGGGTCAGAATCTATGTTTAGAAAAAGATTTTAGCTTTTCTTGACAATTTGCATCGTTTCAAAAGTGACGCTTGTGGAATTATCATGTGAGGCGAACAAAAAGAACAAAACAACGATTCTTTTAAACAAGTGCAACTTTTTTCCATATTATCCGATTTTAATGATTTAAAATGGATTCACATGATGATGATATGTAAATTATTTCTATGTATTACAAAAATTATATTAAGCACATAAAAAATTAATAATTTCATGATTACTTTTGATAATTTTTTTTTTAAATAAATATTTTTTTTTTGCTTTCAAACATCAAAAAGTTTATAAGTTCCACAGTGTTCAGAAACAAAATTTTAGGAGATAATAGCCTTAACTATTTTCTAATGAATTATAAAAAAAAAACCAGCTGCCATAAACTGCCATTCTGCATTTTGTGCAGGTTTTTGCAATAACAAGTAGAAATGTCACTTTTCTAGTCGCTTCAAAAATTCCAAATTGAAATAAAAATAGCGTGTACTTTGGAAATTAATTTTATCGTCTGCGATGCCATGCTCTTCTGCCAACGCTGTGTGCAAGCAATTCTTTGTGCAAAGTTATTTGTCTGAAAATGGCAGCATTTTTGTTTTGTTGACGTGGATTATTCTATTGTAAAAAAGATTTTTGTAAACTAAGAGCGTTTAAATAGAGTGTAATACTGTTCTCTTGTTTCTATAGTATGTGTGCGTTTTATTTCTTTAATATATAAATAATTATTAATAAATGAATATTAATTAACTATATATTAAATGCTTAAATGTGTTAGAAGAATGTGTTCGATAATATCAGTTTTAATTTGATTTTACGAAATCTACTGGCATGGCTACGGACAGTGATCATAAGATTGGTTTATCACGGAAGGACATTTTTCACTTGGTGAAAAGCCACTTAAATGAAAGTATATCCATTGCTTATGAAAATATCCAAAAATGTATTTCAACACGACTTAAATGTCATTTTACACTGCCGGAAGATATCAAACCAGTTATTCGAATATTGATGACCAGTTTTCGTACTAAATGGCAAGAGGTTAAAAGAACCGAGGACGCAATTTTACTGTAAAACTACTCATGGAAAAAAATAATAGCTTCCCCATTATTGCCAATTGGACATATGTCTGAAGACGCACAAGAATCGTGCAACAAATTGATCAAAAGGTATTGAGGATATTTCTCTCGAAAATGAAGTAGGGGAAAAACAACGGAAGGTGTGTTTTACGCATTTTAATATCATCAGACCTCTATATATCAAGCTTACGAAAATTTCCACAGAAAAAATTAAGATCCTTGTCTCTAGAGGCAAAGCAACTTATACCGACAAGTTTTGTAAACTATTTCGATATCTCCTCTACTGATATTCCCCTACATGATACTACAGATGATTCAGAAGAATTTTAGAGTATCCTTTTGTATTATTTTCATATTATAAAAAAATAAACATTGTAATATTTTAATTTTAATTTATATTTAATTTATTTAATTGTGTTTCATAAATAAAACATCATTGTTTACGTTCGATTAAAAATGGGTTAATTCCTTGAAAATTCTTTCTAATGTTTAGCCTCAAAACTTTATATTTTATTGAAATCTAATTATTTTTAACTTTTAAATCGCCATATCAGATCGGCCATTTTGTTTTGTTTTTAAAATTAACTTTTGAATCGTAATTAACATCTTCAAAAGTATCTATATACGAAATTTAGTACAAATTGAATACCTTTCAAAGCATTTTAATTTTTAGTCCGACATATTGGATCCGCCATTTTGTTTTTTGGAATTTGAATTTTAGAATCGTAATCAGCATCCTAAAAAACAACTGTGTACGAAGTTTCGTGCAATTTGAATAACATTTTTATATTTTGGCCAGCTTTTCGGAAGTTTGCTCCACTGTGCGACGCATAAAATATAATATGTTTACAGAAAATCATGCAGACAAAACAATAATATCTCTTACAATATTAATGTTCCGTTTAAATACAAATCCACAACTTATAGATTTTATATAAAAAGACCCATCGAATTTTTTTCTAGAGATAATCTGCTAGAGAAATTTATCATTATTAAAAAAATTGCAATAGAAAATAGTTTTCTCCCTCAATATATTAATAAATAATTTTCGATATTCAACATTAAAAGCCAGTTGAAAGTGTTAGTACTAAACATTATCTCAAATTTTGAAGTTTTATATATGTCTCCTCAATTATTTGAAAGAATTAGATATCCATTAAAGAAATGTAATATCAACTTAATCGTAAAATGTGTTTTTCTATGTTAATACATTGTCAAATTAAAAGAACTTTCACACAGAAAAATAGAGCCAATCCCTAATAATGAAACTTCAGGCGTTTATATTATACCTTTTATAAATAAAGTAAAACAGATGAAACTTAATTACATAGTTATGACAACAAGGAAATTTAAAGACAGATTTAAAGAGCATATTACAGATATAAAGTATAATAAACTTTCAACAGCATTATCAAGGATAAACCAGAAACAAGATATCGACATAGCCTTCAGAAAAGAATCATAGCCCAAACGTAGCATTACTGTACCTCCATCAGGGGCGTCGCCATGGGGGAGCCTCCCCCCCCAATATATGTGAATTTGGGAAATTTGAGCTTAGATTTGGGAAATTCTAGATTTTTGAGGCATTTTCTTTTTTAAAAGTAATAGTAAAAAAAATACGAAATTTTTATTGTTTTGGTGATTATTTTGTGTACTGCAACAGTAAACAAGTTAAATTATCAAAAGAAATACAAAAAGAAATCAGCCACACTCAATCTATCATTGTATTTTTCAGTTCTACAAAAATACTGTACATCTACCAGACCTAAATTTCTCTACTCCTGTCCATCAATAACTGACTAACCAGTTCCTTTATTTCCTCCAAAACTTTGTTCCTTTCTCAAAAATTTCACGCTACCTCCCGTTCTCCTCCCAAAAGAGAATCCAGCTATTTTAATCCAAAGGGATTGCAGCTTCTTTTGAAAATCGGAGATCACTTATTTCACAACAGAAAGGAATGTAGTAACCTACTTGAAACACAGCTATGGACAAGAAGATTTCATGAGTTTTCACAACTTTTTTGACTAATTTTGCGATTTTTGGAAAATATTTTACTCATCCTCATGATTTTTTTTTTTTTTTTTTTGGCCGCAAAAAATAGTTAACCCTTCACTGTCAAGTAAAAAGCGTCATATGAGCAAATGCGGATATAAGAAGTCGTTACTTTAGATAAATTTGTCACATTTTACTTTTATTTGTGTGCGGAAATATATATCAGTCCTGTTCGTATATATTCATATGTGTTTATAAAATTTTAAACCAAAAGCCCAGTGTTCTGTGCTTAAAGCTGTTCTAAAAAGTTACCATAAATCTCAGCACGAAGGAACCATTCATAATAGGAAAAGAGTTTTCGTGCAAGATTTTGGAGCATCTAAAAATCCATTCGAGGACGAACAAGTCGGAAATTGCTCGTCAAACGTGGCAAATGAGGTGCGTTCGTACTATAACTAGTTTTATAAATACTTTTTGCACCGGATATTGTACTGAATGCATAATTTAGTGCACTTCGTAAGTGCCTATCAATTTCATTCTGTTCAAAGGGCTGTAACATTATTAAAATGCACTTGAAATATTTTTTTTCCAATTGGCCGTAATGTAACAGAAAACTTTTGACTGTCCTTGTAATTAAAATATACATCCGATTTTTATAAAATTGGAAATGAGTCGACAAAATATTGCAACAATTATATATTTAAAATTTCAGATCATTCGGAAGGCTGTAACATCATAAAATGCACTTGCAATAATTTTTTCCCATTGGCCGTAATGTAACGGAAAAATTTGACTGTCCCTGTAATTAAACTATACATCCGATTTTCAAAAAAATTAAAATGGCTCGACAAAATTTTGCAGCAATTATATATTTAAAATTTCAGACCATTCAGTTAGGTAGTTTTTGCTCTGTTACATGCGGACGGACGGACAGACGGACTGAACGACGACTATAGGTGCTTCGTTTTTATATAATTACGAACGCACCTAAAAAGGTAAAAAGTGGGCGATTTTAATTTGAAACAGAAATATGACCATGAAAGCAGTCCACCAACTGGAGAAAAAAATCGACATGCACTGTAACACTGACACGTTGCACTTGAATAAAATTTTGAAGAAATAAAGATTTCCTTACAGACAAGATCACAAACAATTATGAATATTAGGATATGACTGGAGAAGTTGAGTTCCGAAAGCACCGTAGAAAAACGGTTTCACCAAAGGCAATAGATGAAAATAATAGCACAGCAATGGACATTGATACACATAAGTTTTGCAGTAAAGAATTATAAGAAATACAAGAAAATTTCGGGAATTTAGTAATGAGCTTAAATGACAATGTTCCCTATATCAAGAGAATATTGCAGCAATGCATTCCATATTTAAATTACAATTGTGCAAGGGAAAAGTTAATAATGTTTCCACCTGAATATGAGAAACCGGATGTACATGACTTGCAGAGTCAAATAGAAATAAGCCAAATCCCAACTCACTTAACAAACCTTTTACTCATGCCATGAAATTCAAAGACTATTTGGGTCACGCCGTCAAACTATATACTTGTACCTTAACATTCACAGCAGCTTATCTTTATGGCGTTGCATCTAATGAAAGAATCTTTAGTCAAATAAAAATTTAAAAAATATATATTGCAAGCTACAATGAGCGATGACAGACTTGACAGCAGGGTTCTCGCTGCCGCTCGCCATTACGCCAAATCGCGACAAAATTCTTCATTTGGCGAGTAAACCAACAGTTAAGTTCGCCAAATTGCGAGTGCTCAGTTTGTGTGTGTGGTGTGCCAATACAGTCGAGATTCTTAGCCGCGTTACTGAACGATTGATCTCGCTTTATATTTTCAATCGCACCGTGTCATTCACATTGCTCTATTTATAGTGATACTGGCCCAACACCAATTGAGTTTAGCAAAAGCCCAAGACACAGAAAGGATTATGCGATAGGTATTTTTCTATTGTCAGTTAATCACTATCTATGCGCTAGCATCGCAGAAGTAAAACCACAAACAAAATTACTTGAATTAAGCGCCAAAGAGAGAAAAATTTTACTGGAATGCGGTGTTGAAATTAGCCATTTACTATACTATTTATTAAATGTAGTATGCAAAGTATTATTAGCCGGTCATTTTTTTTCAATCGGTTAAGAGTGGAAATTTTTAGTATATATTTTCAAAATCAACGATTACTGTTTTTATTTTTTGTTTAGACAGCTAAAAGAATGTCTGAAACAATTACACATTTAGGAGACATATAGAATGTATTTATTTTTAATAGTTTGTGTAGCGGATAGTCGAATTTCTATTGTATAAGCAATTACAAAAAATTAGGTTATTTTTGAACATATTGAATAAAAGGAATACAATAAAGGGTTAAAGATAGATTTTTCAGTGTTTCAAGCCGAATCTATTTTGCTAACATTTCTGTTCATTTGGCTACTGTTTTTTATTTCTTATTCGCCAAATCACTAATGTTGGTCAAAAGCCAGCGAGAACAGTGCTTGACAGCCTAATGCTTTTAAAATATGAAAGTGAAATAGGGAATTTTATTAAACTAAGCGATGTTATTAACAGGTGGGCTTGTTTGAAGACCACAAGAATTAATATTAATTGAAAACTAGTCGGATGTGCCAATCCCAAAATTTTCTTCTACTCCATACATGTTAATGCCTCAAAATTTGCAAACACAGTGCCAAAATTAAATGACAATTCTTTGCCTATAATAACAAACTCTAAAGGTATAGATTTGTTGAATTGTGTGCATTTAAAAAGGGGATATAAGCATAGCATTTTTTTAACAAATCATTGAATTTTGGCACTCAGCCTCTTAGATGTCCGCAACCAAAATTCCTTACTCAAAGTGCACAAAAGCGATAGCTTTGGACGGTATCGACCCAAGCCTAATAAGGATCTATTTATGTGGAATTGCTACTTATGTGGAATATGAAGTTTGACTAAATTCCGTGCATTAGTTTTTGAGATACAGCTATCGCAAAATCGTGAAAAATGCTGCATAGCAGCGCCACCTGCTATATGATATACATAAAAAGCTAATCTGCATCAGATTATGTCAAGGTTTAACCGAATATGACGCTTGATCAAATTCCGTGCAATATTTTTTCAAATATAATTATCGCTAAAATCATGTAAATCGTGAAAAATGCCGCATAGCAGGTCCACCTGTTGTACGATTTACACCAAAAACAAATCAGCCCCAATTTTTATCAAGGTACAGTCAAACCTCGTTAACACGAACTGTTTCCGATTGCCTCGTCCAGTTGTATGTAATGTAGTTAAGTTCCGATAGCATGAACTACTTTTAATACGAACAAAAAAAGTTTCCCTTTGAGTGTTCGCGTTAATGAGGTTCGACTGTATAAGTGAATCTTTAAATTTTTATTAAATTTCGTGCATTAGTTCTTGTGTTAGAGCTCCCACAAAATTTGTATCACATATAGACAGACATTTTCTAAAAACAGTAGAATCGTGTTCAGGACTTACTAAAACGTATAAATCAGTCTAAAACCGGAAGTCGAATTTTTTCACGAATCCAATACTTTCTTCTTGTAAAGATAGAAGAAAGTAAAAAGCGTATTTATTTTTTTAGTAAACAAACCCATAATTAGAATTTTTATGTTTTCAGTTTCAGAATTCAGTATCATTATGATTATTACACACGTTGTGCGTATCATTTTAGTCGAAAATTAGAGCAATTTGTTTCAAGTTGGGAAATTTTCGAATTCCCCCCCCCCCCCCGAAAAAATATCTGTGGCTACGCCCCTGTCCTCCATAATCAGAGAATCGTTGAAAAATTTAAATAAGTGAAGAAACACTTGTAATGATATGCTCTCCTACAATATACCATTGGATTTGGTACAACATATTAAATATCTCTGGCAATTTTTCAACCTAACCGCTGAACCCCACACTCCTCATTTGAAATACATCGGTCTCCAGCTATTTAACCAAATGTCATTCACGTACAACACCTCAGATTTTTTTTCCAATTATGATGTCTTGGTGAATCAGTCGAAGGCGCTTGGGTGTCGAATTTTAATATCTTCGGCGACGGTTTTTGTGTTTTTAAAATCCTTTTCATGTATTTTATAATCTTTTTAGTAAGATAAATCATAATTTCGATTTTTGTTTGTTTAAATGAGTGAATAGATTACGAAAATGTTTTTGAGAAAAATTACTTTGAAATATATTATTGTATGTTATTTTAATTTTTAGTTTTCATATTTACCCTTACAAAGAAATAAAACATACTTTCACATGCACGGCATTTCGATCTGTTGGCATACTTAGAAGCAATAATTTGTGTTAATAATATTATTGCAGTTATTTTAGCTACTTATTATTTTTTATGAAGAATAAAACGCAACTGTAAATCTCCCTTAGTATAATATGAAAAAAATATTTTTGTAAAGTACATGATAGGATAGCAAAGTTTTTGTCCAAAATCGTTTCCTGAATAATATTTTTTTGCCCATATGCCGCTATTTAGGCCAATTTCCACAGTTTACTTTTTAAAAAAGACGTTAAAATCAATGCTATCAAGATCTCTCCGCAATTTTAGTAGATTTGTTGATACTCCAAACGTTATTTTAAAGACTATTTTATAGTTAGCGTAAAGCCTCATCTCATTTTTCACTTTTCATATACCATTTTATTTTTAAATATTTTGGCTTTAGAACAAGGTTCTTATAACTACACTGCTTCACAATTTCTAGTTTTGGAAATCGGTTTCTTGAAAGCTGGTTGGTTGGTTTTTGACGGCCGATTATCTACTCTAGCGATATAGGCCCGAGAGGGGAAGTGCCCTCCGTGGGGTGTCTTTCTAAGGAAACCTAACCCGCATTTACGCATGGAAATCCATGGCTCGAAGAAAACCACGAAAACTCCGAACGATTATGCCGACGGGTGTGATTGGGTTCGAACCCAGCACCTCCCATCTACCAGCTTCGAGAGCAGAACCTCTCAGCCACTGGTAGAGCCCGGTTTCTTGAAAGCCGATCAATCATACTAAAATTAAATATAGAGGGCTTAGTAGCGCAGGATCTGTCATCAGTAAAAGAGAATGTGCACGAAAACTGTTTATTCATTCGAAGAAAGTTGATGCAGCTATGTGTTTGAAGAAACTAGCGCCGTAGATAGTTGAACTTATTTCTGCGAAATTCCGCTTGGTATGGCAATAATTAAATACAAAATGACTGCAAGACAGACATCCTTTGAGTGTTGAAATGCAGTAAACCAACGTTTAAAATGCACAAATAATGCGTGAAAAAGCTGCAAACAGCTGTTTCGAATCTACAGCGAGATTCTTCTTCAGTGCAAGAGAGGGAAAAAAGGAACAGCGTGCTAGAAAAAGCAAGGCTGAGCGAAGCCCCTCCCTCAGCATTTCAATATTCTTGCACAAAGGGTTTAATTGCTATTTTAAAATAATCCTTTGAGTGCTAACGAGGAGGATCCGTTGGAAGAATCGACGAAGGCCAAGTGTCACTAATATGGCCACAGAAATGGGAGCGTCGAAAAGTGTCATCTCGTCGCTGGAGGTTCTATGCGAAAGCATGCCGGTGGTTGTGGAAGAAACTCTACACATCAAGAGGATCGAAATGTAATCCAAGTGGCGAAAAGGAACAGAAATCTCACTTCTAGTCAGATAGCTTCAGACCTTGAATCCGCTACCTGTACACGTGTATCTGACAGAACCATTTCTCGGCGATTAAGTGAGGCTGGTTTGTATGCACGGAAGCTTTTCAATGCATCCCACTTAAAACCTGCCAAGAAAGATTGCATTGGACAAGGAACATATTGGTTGGGATCTGCAACAGTGGTCCAGAGGGACCTTGTCCGACGAATCCCGCTTCACTATGAGAAGGGATTCTGGCCACTAGTTCGTATGGAGAGAGAGGAGAACACCTCACGCATCACAGAATGTTCATAAACGTGATCGGTATGTCCAAAAGGTGATAGTATGGGCAGGCATTATGCCCAGTTGCAGAACACCGATTCAAATCTTTGAGTGATTTACCGTTACATCACAGCAGTACTACAGAAAAAGATTTCTGGATCATATTCGTCTTTTTAGGGGTACGGTAGGTGCAGACTTCCTATTTATGGACGACAATGTGCGCTCACACAGGGCCGCAGAAGTATCGGACACATTAGAAAGTGAAAATAGTGAATGTACGGAATAGTCTGCTTACTTGCCAGACTTGAATCCTATGGAGCATGTTTCGGATGCTCTTGACAAACGTGTGTCTCAAAGAACTCACCTTCCCCGAACCGCACAAGAACTGAAAAACGCATTGAAGAAGAGCTTGATAGTATCCCAAAAAGGACTCCTCAGTAGTTTAATAGACAGTATGAATAATAAATGCAAAACATGCATTTGTATCTGAGTTGGATATATTTCTCACTGAAAGGCTGATATCACCCATCCTTCTATATCGGAAAAACTTTTTTTAGCGACTCCAAAATTTTTCAACTCAGATATTTTGTTATCCCGCTTTCCCACGTGGTGCGATCTGTAATATTTTGCATAATAAATATAATACTCCTTATCTATTACATATGTACTTAGTTTCATTTCTTCAATCAGTGCCTATGATTATTTATTTCAAAATATGTCTCTGTTCCTTAGCAATTCTCAAGTAATATATTATTATTACTTTTTTTAATTGTAATTGTAATCTGAATTGGCTTAAAAGTGTATCTCATAATTCAAAAATGCAAAATAACTAAAATCGAACAAATTAGCGATCCGTTTTCCTATAGGTTGATAAATAAGTGAATATAGTGTATCTCGCAAAGGGTCCACATCCAGTAATCGTGTTCAGACTATCAAATGCACTAAGACGGCCAAGTGAAAATTTTTTTATCTTCTCTTCAAAGATATTTAAAAATGACATTATGGTCTCAATGTGATTTCAAATCGTAGTGGTTCTTTGGTCACATTTGGCAGCATATAAAATGGCAGTAAATGGCAGTATATAAAATTTGAAGTTTTCTATTACTATGGTAAAAAATGCTGATTTTCTGCTTCCTGAGTGGTTTAGTCAAGATTGTAAACTATAAAATAATTACAGCGTACAAGGAGATGTTATGAAAAAAATTAATAAAAGCTAAATTTTATTTCCTATTTCTTTATGAACCAAAAACTTAGAGAAGTGGGAGGGGGGGGGGACGTCCATTAGTGAATATTTTTAACGTGTAATCAATCAGCAACAAAGCACTTATCTTAGTATACTCTCAACTAATAACTAACAAGGGAGCCAGTTTTGCTCGCATCTAGCATTGAGATCTGGTGCATTTTAAAGCCCTATATTACGAAGTTTGAGAATCGATAAAATTTTTCTGTTAAAATAATATTTCTTGATTTTATAGCAGCATAACTTTCTGAAAATGCAATTTTCGAGACCACTTATCGAACTATTAACATTGAAGTTTTATAAAGGAAAGCACTAAAAAATATAAATTAGTTAATAATAAGTATAAAATATTGAAAAAAGTTTAAAAATTCCTTCAAAGACCCAAGAATTTGATTTTGAAAAATTGCAACATTATATTCACATTCTTGGCGGGGAAAAGGTTGGGGCTTTTTTTTTTTCAAACGCAAAGCTTTCCGGCAACTCTAGCCAAATGTCATAGCTGTTTGTATGTGTAAGGAGAGGAACTTCATTAGAAATTGTAATGCACGACCTAACGAGCCACAGTAGTTTTTCTAAATTTTGGTAAAAATAGAAATTTACTTTGCTATTACTTTTACCAAAGAACCATTTAACACAGCAACATTTCATTTTAAACATTCGAAACTTTATGCCATATGATTTCAAAAGAAAATAGTTTGCTTATTTTGTATTTCATTAAAAAATAATTTCAATGATCTTGAAAGCTTTTATAGAAATATATTTACTATATTTATATTTATCGTCTGCACATTCGTATACTGTACATTCACTCCCCGGATAAAGAGGGTGGAAAATTTGTAGCGCCATATTCGGCGACTTAACTCACTTTTGGCGTGAAATAAACAAATAAAAATCTAATAATAAAAGATTAACAGTATAAAAAAGTATATAAAATATTATTTTAACAGAGAAATTTTATCGGTTCTCAAAATTTTATGTATTCGGCTACAAAATGCACCGGGTTTCGACGCTAGGTGCGAGCAGCACCAAAAGTGGTTCTCTTGTAAGATAATTATAGTGAATTTTTATTTATTTATGGTGATCATTTAAAGAAAGGCCAAAGTTATACAGTGGGTCTATATCATTAAATATTTTATTTGTTCACAAAATATATACATTCATATGTTCAGCTCATGATTATTCAAAAGACGACTGTTGTAATGTGTTTTGCGTGCTGACACTCGATGGCAGCACATGATACGTCTAAAATTCCATAAATAAATACTGTAGCTTCGGAGAAGAAAGGTCAGACTTCTTATAGAGCATTATGAAGGTTATTTTAGTTGATCTTTTGGCCGTTGAAACGTATTTTACTTCAAACAAGGACTTCTCTTCGTATTACCGTTAAACCAGCTTTGTGAGCAAATAAACCAGGAACGCAGAAGAGACTTATACAACATTCCAGACTATATTGTAAGATGTTTATTGCAGGAACAGTATAAATTCCCAAGGAGTGACCCCTAGAACACAGTTCTTATATGGAGATTACATTCTGGCGAGGTGCTTACAGAATCCTCTCAAATACAACTCTCTTAAAAATCAGTGTACATGTTACCGTATCCTTGGCATGGTTTCGCCAATGCATTTCATATATTTTGAGATTTGGCAATATTATTATGCAGAGAGAGACAGAATCCAACGACCGTTACATGAAAGCCTATAGGGATATTTTAAATTGCTGGCGATAAACAGGGAAAGGTTTGCCATCGCCAAATCATAATACAATAACCTCAAAATATGGAGCCAGAAATCTACGAATTGTTTATAAAAGAACATGGAATAAATACATCTGCCCGGTTAAATTTAGCAGATGACTAGGATGGGAAATTATTATCTGACAATAATTACATCATAAATCTTGTTATATTAAAGTACGTTTGCATGCCTCTGTTAACTAAATAATTTCGTAACAAAAATGATATCAATCTATTTACCGTTCTTTATTACTTATATCTGCGTTAATGAAAAGATAAATTACGACAGTTGAACATTAATAGATTTATGTTGATTGCTAAAATCCATCGATAGCAGTAACGGTTACCTATAAGTTATAAAAAAGAGCAGATTGTAAATGAAATGCATTTCTTTAATTTATTTATATTGAAAATACATCTGCGGAGAAATCTAGTGAATGATTAAGCATTTAATAAAAGCGTTACCATAAATAAACTTAGGAACAGGGCGCAATGAATTTATAAATAGAATTTTAAAAGATTAAATTAAATGCAACCTTATACAAAATGACAAGGGTTCGGAAAAAAAAGAATATATATAATGGAAACTTCATTATAAGCATATATCTATATTAAATACTTCACTTGTTCATAATGCATATATAATTATTCAGAAGATAAAATAAGTATTTATTATTTCGCATTCGTATTCTTGAAAGTATTCCGTAAGCAAGAAATACGCGATCAAATAGGCGAAATATCGAAGGTCGACTTTAGCTTGAGACTTAGATGCTCATGGAAGTTCATTTTCTCACCAAAGGTCTTGGCTACAGGGTTTGGCGTCAAGCGCGCTAGGACGTTGAGAGATTGTGAATTTGCACCCCGTACCAAAACCTTCATATTTCAATTGTGGTCCTATGATCCTTTTTCAACAATTTGTGCGCATTTCTTTAAAATATTATTCCAATGTATAGTTCATACCGTATGCTTAATTTTTCCTAGTTGAAGATCTAAAATGCTAATTTCTAAAACATTTTAACATGTTTTGATGTTAGGGATCTCATCTCGAGTTTCCGTTGGCCCTCTTTGGGCTCCCTTTGTAGCTCCCATAAAAATGGCCCGATTCACCAGTTTTTAGAGCTATGTACTTAAAAAGTAAAAACAGAACAATTATAAGATCACTCCTGTGTCTGTCTGTCACAGCCATTTTACTCGTAAACTATGGAAACTGGGAAGTTCAAATTTGGGGGAGTAATAAAGGCTATTGTCCCACATATTTACAAATTATTAAACATTCACAAATATATTTAGGAAAAATGTAGAGGGCAAATTAAATTACTTGAAAAAAAATCTCCTCTTTATATATCGTGTGGGGGTATACTGTGAAAGCTTTTGTACAGCTGAACTCAAAAATACAATTTTAGGTATTATATTTTCAGAGATATTGTCGAAAATCTAATGCAAAAATATGTCCCACCCTTTTCTATATCCGAATCTACTGAAACTAAAATTATGAAAAAATTAGTGAAAGTAGACGTTAAATTAAACCTTGCCGGAAAACTATAGCGATTACCTTAGGACACATAATTTTTGAGAAAAGCGCATTTTTCGTTACACACTAATACCGATTTGCAGGTATTCAGCAAAGGTGTTGAGAAGAGCTGGAGGTACATATCGTAGCAGAAGTATAAAAGCACTATTGATAATGATTTTCGAAAAAAATCGTCGGTTATTAGCCGAGATATTAACTATTTAAGACACGGACGGTTTGGACATACATTAATCTCAGGCTGGTGGGGGAGCGTACTCTATGTACCATCGGATTTTTAAAGACCTGATAACATCTTTTAATGATATATTTGTATAATTCAATACCTAGTAACAGTATAAAAGCAATAAACGTCGAATTCTTAAAAGCACACTAATTTAATTAGAATTAATCACATAAGTGCTATGGGATTCGCGACTAGTCTGCATTGAGTGGATCTCTCAATACGCAACTCGTGTCTTTAAAAGTTAGTTATATAAAAGTTACTATCTTAAAAAACGCGGCACGGACCAAGGTGTCGATGCAACTTTTCGACCTCCTTTCGAAGCGCGCTTAGCACAATGCCAAGTTTAAACTTTAAACAAGGGTTTTGTTTTAGCTACGCTGTAAAAAGAAAAGATTATTAATAAGCGGAATATAGTTTTATGAAATGCCAAATGAACTTTAAATGTGCACTACTTTTATTGTCAGTACCGAATAAAGTACCTCATAAATAGATTAGGATAAGATTAAAAAAAGAGTTATACGAGGGTCGGCTAAAAATCCCGGGCCCGACACAGCAAACAGCATTTTTTTCATTTTTTATCACAATTTCTAATATCTTAATCTTCAGAAAGGCTAATACATTTATCATATCGGTGATTTACTTTAATTAAGCCATCTCTGTAATGCGATTCTTCGAGCTCCTCCAAATAGCTGTTTACGGCATCAATAACCCCCCTCGTTGCTCTGAAATCTTCGTCCACCAAGTAATTTTTTGAGGTTAAGGAATAGGTGGTAGTCACTGGGTGCTAAATCCGGCGAATAAGGTGGATGTTCAAGCAATTCGAACCTTAATTCGTAGATTTTTCCAATTGCGATGACTGACTGATGTGCTGGAGCATTGTCATAGTGAAACAAGATTTTTTTCACCAAATGAGGTCACTTTTTCTTTACTTTGGCGTTGAAGTAAACTTGCGTAGTACTCACCAGTGATACTTTTTCCCATTTCCAAGTAATCAATAAAAATAATTCCCTTTGTTTCCCAAAAAACACTCCATAATCTTGTTAGCTGACAAAGTTGACTTTGCCTTTTTTGAGCTGGCTCATCCAGCTCAATCCACTTTTTTGACTGTTATTTGCTTTCAGAATGTAGTGGTGTATCCAAGCTTCATCCATAGTTATAAGCCGTCTCAAAAATTCTTTGGGATTTTTACGGTAGAGTTCCAAATTCTTTCTTGAAACTGTTTTCTGTCTTCACAATTTGGTCAGGTGTCAGCACGTTCTTTTGATATATTTTCAGCCTCTGCTATCTCGAACAACTTTAATCTGCGGTCTTCCGGGACAATTCGATGACTTTTTTCAACAATTCCAAGAATTATCACTTCCACAGGGCGTCCAGAACAAGACTCATCATTCGTGCTTGTTTGTCCCATTTCAAACTCTGAAACCCGCCTTTTAACCATTGAATATGGCATTGACATGAATGACCATTGGCACATTCAGTGTGCCTTCCATTTCCTCTTTGATTTCTTTAAGCGTATCAAAAAAGCCCTTCAAATGGAAGTATTTAATCACCACTCGTTTTTCCAAATCTTCTATTTTCGTAAAAACTCTAAAATAGTTTCGATTTAAATGTTGTCAATAGAAAAATAACCAAGCTATTGATCTGAAACTGCAGCCCTGTACTATGCAATGCTAGCGTATAACTGTCCTAGTTGGGCCATCTCTGTGTCGCGGCGGAGACTTTTCATCCGACCCTCGTATAGAATAGCAATATTTGATACTATTTAGGCTTCATATCTCTTTGAACTTTTATGGTATGCCCATTCATACTTTTCTAGCATATACAGCTATACCCAACACTATGTTGTATAGTTTACAAAGTCTTAATATTCTTTTAGCAATGATTTTTTTAATAATACAGTTAATAATTCATATTTTTATTGT
This sequence comes from Maratus speciosus, assembly GCA_963932465.1. Taxonomy (NCBI): domain Eukaryota; kingdom Metazoa; phylum Arthropoda; class Arachnida; order Araneae; family Salticidae; genus Maratus; species Maratus speciosus. The sequence continues at coordinate 363,581,519 of OZ010788.1, read as the reverse complement.
ACGGAACACTCTGATCGTCAGTAATACTCGCAATGGGCCATTTTATTTTCTAACGATTCCTTACGCCGTCCAGCTATAAAATGAGCGTCAAAAAAAAATCTCAGACTTCAGCTACGACCAACTTTGAATATTAACCAGCGAGTTTGGGGCCTTGGTGCTGCTTCCTTAAAAATGTTCCGAATCGTTTGCAATTTCCTTTAACAGAATTCTGGCGTCCTCCGACTACTTTAAAAACTATTAAAAAGTGACTTTATACACAACTACATTTTAGGTTTGGCTCACTCAACTTGATTTTCGATTGTCTCCGGCACATGCGGAGCACTTCCGGTCAATGCTGCCTTAGCTAGCGGGGACCCAGGTCACAGGTTCATTCGGAAAGAGGTTTGTTGGAAACACGATAGGCGCTGCGGAAGCTAGGGGCCCCGAAACTAGGCTTATTTAAAAGATTTTCTAAAGATATAAAATCACACGAACTTGAGTTTTATTTAAGATTCAGGAAACACCGGGCGGATCTACTAATAATATTTCTTAATTTTTAGGAATCAATTCTAATGCTTATTGCGGTTAACGCATATGCATTGTCTTAATGTAATAGTCTCAAACACAATGTTTTATTTATATTCACGCTGATTTAAAAAGTACTGTTTAATAAACTAAGCAATTTACATAAGAAAAATTGCATATATTTTTAAAGTTATAAAACTAAAATATTACGCATTTTATTTGTCTTTCTTTAATTAAAAAATTGCTTAAGGAAATGTTTTTCTTTTGCATTTTTTCTCTCCGAGAATTTTTTTTATTTTAATTTTTTTGCAACTGTACTACGACTAAGAAAGGACTGCTTCAACAGAATGATTTTTTTAAATAGCATCAACAAAATATATACATTACAATTTATGACTTTTTTATGTTTCAGAGTAAAAATTCTTTTAAGAATTTGCTAATTTTTTTTACATTCGAATGTTAATTACTTTAACAAAAAGTGGAACTGTTATTACAATTCACCAGATATTTTTTATCTGTTTTTTTTTTTTTTTTTTTTTTAAAGCTAAACTTTATTTTTATGCAAAAAAAACTTAATTTTAAAACTATTTTATTGGATTTTTTTATTCATTTCTTTTAAGGATTATACATTTCATGAAACATATCTTGTTTTCAAAGTAGTTTTTATAGTTTATGGCTGATAATTTAAAAAGAATAGAATATATTTTTCTGCATGCGTTTATTTGAAAGAGAAGAAAATATACAGCGGAATTAAAAGTTATCCTAATATTTTTTATGATTAAATTATAACATTTTGCTTGCCTAAAAAGTCATTTAGAATTTAAAACTTATTTTTATTAACCTTAAAAAATAATGAAGCATTTAATAAAAGCCATATAATTAAACATTGAAAAAATAGATGGCAAATAATGTATATAATATTTTTACAAAAAGATGAAGCATTTTAGTACTTTTTATGTATACTGTTGTCTTTATATCTAATAATATATCGGGAATAATTGTGACGCTTACTTTTCTAATTATATCGAGCTTTGACACATAATTATCAACAAATACATAATTTATTTCATATATTTTTTAAGAAACACACCTCGTTTTAAGAAACACACCTCGTAGAAACACAACACGTTTTCTCTGTTCAATGTGCAGTTCAAACTTTCCGGTTTGAAATTCGCTTTGCCATATTCAATGATAATAAATTATTATAAATTAATTTTCATTTAATCATGTATTGTTCATTTTAAAAATGTCAATTTTTAAAATGATGCTGTTGTAAAATATTATGCCAAATTTCACATAAGCTAAAAATATATAAATTTTCAATGGCGTAATGATTTAACCACGATTTCATTACCACCGCTACACGAGGATTTTTCTATATTTCTTATAAGTACAGAAAAATGATTTATTATGTTCATTTAGTCACTATAAGAATACCTTTGCCATGGTAATTTTTCAGACCCGCTGCACTTAATAAATTGTTAGTACTATTTAGCATCTTTATTTAACTTTTAAAGTAATTTATTTATCAATTATTGCAGCTTTCAGTACAAACAACGAATTTACTGAAGATCGAGAATAAATCTTTGAAAATTTGATCAAGAAATTTACAAAATATATACATAATAAACATTACCCCGTAAAGATATTTATAATTAAAATTTCTTTATCATGCGATATTCCCTTTTTCAGTTGTTTGTGTTTCGCATTCTAAGAAAAGAAGCTTTTGCAAAAGAATATACCAGGGTGTCCGACAGGCACGTCAGATTCAGCATATTCCCGTTGCGAACATCGAGACGAGAAGAGTGATTTGGTGATTTGTCACGTAGATGGTCTCGAAATAAAAATAATTTTCTTTATTTATGTATATATTTATAATTTAAAATTCATTATCATGTCATGTTTCGTTTTTCAGCTCTTTATGTTATACATTCTAAGAAAAGAAGCTTTTAAAAAAGAAAATATAAGGATGTGCGTCAGATTCCATCATATTCCTATTACGAACATCGAGATGAAAATAGTAATTTATCACGGAGATAGTCTCGACATATAATAAGAACTTCTACATGTATAAAACCCTTAAATATCGCGTCATATTTGAAAGGCGTTGTGAATGGAAATGACGTAAAGGCGTCTAGTACTCCATGTAACGTAGAAAATATAGGCACAAATTAGTTTGTGATCTGCTTATTTATTTAAAACAAGAAGTTAAAAAACTAAAATAGGCACTAAGTAATATGCTCTAGAATTTTATTATTATACAATCAATGTTACCTCATCATCGTCGATGAATAACAAAGCCTTTCTTTACATTTAAAAAAAGCCAACAACATTTTCTAAATTTCTGTTAAATTTATAATTTAGCTGCTGATGCCTTATAACCTAACAATCTTGAGCTAATAGTTAACATAATTTCCTTTCCTTCGGGAGAGGTTCTAAGCAAATGATAAAAGTTTAAAATAAGAAATGTATTCAAATATTTAATATTACGTATTACCATAAAATTTTATTCTTTTTAATTAATCTAAAAAGTGTTATATCGAAAAAAAATTAGTTTTTGTTTAGTTAATAATTTAAGATTATTAAATATTCTATAAAGTATTTGAAATTCTTATTTTAGTAAACAATGTTAAACTTAAATCTGGAAATCTTAATAACATTGAATGATAAAAAAAACATTTCTTATAAAATAATAAGCATAGTAAAATCAAGGTTGGGAACTTTTCACTTAAATCTATTTTATAAATCTCTCTTCTTTTTCTTTTTTACTAACCCTATTTGATTCCATTAATTCGAACAAATTTTTCGCTATAAAATTTGTCTTAAACATTTGCTCGATATATAAAGCTCTTATCCGACAAATATTAAATAATTTATATCTTTAACTGTCATTACTTGAGAAGTCACCATATGTTCTTTTCTTGTGAGCATAAATATTAAATTTTGTTTTAATTCTTGTAAATTGATTTATTTTTGTAGTATACTCGCTGTTTATTTGCTAGAAATGATTAGAAAATATAAATTGATGGAGAATATGGATTCATTATATTCTTCATAATTTTTAATCATATCTTAATTTGCAATCATAATTTACAATCAAGAATTATACATATTATAATTTTAAATTCATTTTATACAAGATAGTTACAATTATTTTTACAATCCAAAAACAGCGAAAAAGCTTTATTGTACCAATTTTTAATTGCAAATATAAATGTAAGCAGTGTTGCCAGTGGACTACTTTTTTTCAATTTATATTTCTTGATTGGCACCATTTCTTTGAAACAGTAAAATTCCCCTTGTTTTCGCCATGATTAATATATCATTAAAAAAGGCGATTTTTTTTTTTTTTTAAAGTACCTCACTGGCAATACTGAATGTATGGATATTGGCAATTTACGAATCAATTAAAAAAAAAAAGAAGTTGTGATTAATTTAAAAAATATTTTAAAAACAAATCAATGTGTCAAATACATTTGCTTAAAGTGGAAACTGAAATGTAGTGAAGCGTGAAAGTATGTTGCTGGCAACAGTTTGTATATCAAAAACAAATTAAATCTGTACACATGCGAATTTTTTTAAATCTGAATTACTTTCATCTGATTTAATGTACAATTAGATTCTTGTCAAATCTTAAGATCAACAGTTATGTTACAGTAAATATATTTTCACTTTATTTAAATGTTATCTAACACAATAAGTGTACATTAGGGTGGAGTGAAAAAAACGAAAGTTGGAATTTTGATTTCGGATAACAGCCAAAAGTTGCCTTTTAGTACCTCTAATAAACGTACAAAATTTCAGGAATTTTGAAAAACTCCTTCAGAGCTCTACCAGGACCTTTGTATTTTCATTGTTTCATACAATAGGTTCTTACCATAAATCGCACGTTTACAGTGTTTTTTGGTAATTTCGTCTAATATTTTTAAATTTAAAATGTTTAGTGTAACTTCCTTTATAATTTTAAAACTTTAAGTCTTTATTTTAAAATATTTAAAACGTTTTATTGAGTTTTAAAAATTGTTTGTTCTCATTTTTAGAGTCAAAATGAGTGCGAGTGGAGGCAAATCGAAGTTTATCATTACTTGAAGTGCAGTGGAATGTCCCCCATATGGTTCTCCTTCAAAACTAAATGAAGTTTTTTTTTTAAACAATAGCAGCCGATATAAAATATTACTTACATACAAGACAATTAATTAAAGCACAGCAGGAATGGTGAAGATCCCCTAAAGCCAGAGGTAATTAAAAGCTTTAGAGAAAAAATCGAAGAAATTTGGAAAAAAAAACATCAACTATTGTAATTTTCCAAAGGCGTATTGATCAAATACTAGACCACAATTTCTCTGAATACCAGAAACTTATTCGATTCCCCTAATCCAAAAGAAATGATAATTACATGAAGAAGGTTCAATTTTACAAAGCTGAAGCTGTAAGTAAACTTCTAGACATTTCGGCATGCAAATGCAAACCAATTCCTAAGTGTACCTGCGACAAATCAAAGAAGGTGCCTCTAAAAGATCAATAATTTCTTCTTGACCTAAGGCAACAAGACAGATGGTTATTGGCACGTTCGATAAAGCCAAGAAAATTGAAACAAAGAGACGACATAAAAACAAAGACTCGATGGGGGCTAGAAAGGAAAGTTTAAAATCTGCAGCTAATCAGGACAGTACAGTTTTTATGCATTGTGACAGTGGTGATGAAGGAAGAAGTAGTAGCACTTCATCAGGGTGTGAATAATTAATATCCATATCACAAGCATCTACTCCTAAGGAAGAGTCACAAAGAGAAATGAGAACACATCTACCTACGGTTTCAAGGGTTTCAGATCAGTATGGGGTTTCTGATAGATTCGTGGCAGCATTAACTTCTGCAATTCCTCAAAATGTTGTAATTGTAACAGACAACAATTCATCACATATAACTGACAGATGCAAAGTAAGCAGAGAACAAAAGAAATATAGAGAATGTGCTAAAAAAGGTGATCTGAAACCTTTAGAAGTAGGAATCGAAAGTATATATTTTGATGAAAGAAAAGATAAAACACAACATCATGAGAATTGGAGATAGATTACATCGAAGAACTATAAGTGAAGAATAATTATCTCTGATTGAAGAGCCAAATTCACTGTATCTGGGATACATTACACCATCTTCTGTATCAGAAAAGCATATTGAAGAAAGCACTTTAAAATATTGTACTGAAAACAACTTAAACCTTGATACACTTATGGCCATATGTTGTAACGAAACAACTGTAAACACTGGGAAAAATAATGGTGCTATTAGATTTTTTGAAATTAAAAGTAGTCGTCCCTTGTAGTAGCTAATATGCCAGATTCGATGTAATCTATCTCCAATTCTCCTGATGTAGTGTTTTATCTTTTCTTTCATCAAAATATCTACTTTCGATTCCTGCTTCTAAAGCTTTCAGATCACCTTATATAAAGATTTTATTTTAGCACATTCTCTACTTTTCTTTCGTTTTCTGCGTACTTTGCGCCTGTCAATTATATATGATGAATCATTTTCTGTTACAATGCCAACATCTTCCAGAATTGCAGAAGTTATTGCTGCCACGCATCTATGTGAAACCCCATACTGATCGCAGACCCTTTAAACCATAGGTAGATGTGTTCTCATTTGTCTTTGTGACTCTTCCTTACAAGTAGATGCTTGTGATACGGATATTAATTCTTCACATTCTGATGAAGTGCTACTACTTCTTTCTTCATCACCACTGTCACATTACATAACAACTGTACTGTCCTGATTAGCTGCAGACTTTGAACTTTCCTTTCTAGTCCCCATCGAGTCCTTTGTTTGTATGCCGTCTCTTTGTTTCAATTTACTTGGCTTTACCGAGCGTGCCAATAACCATCTTTCTTGTTGACCTTTGGTCAAGAAGAAATTCCTGTTCTTTTAGAGGCACCGTCTTTGATTTTTCGCATGTACACTTTGAAATTGGTTTGCATTTGCACGCCGAAATATCTAAAAGTTTACTTACAGCTTCACCTTTGTAAAACTGAACCTTCTTTATGTAATTATCATTTCTTTTGGATTAGGGGAATCGAATAAGTTTCTGGTATTCAGAAAAATTGTTGCTTAGTATTTGATCAATACACCTGTGGGAAACTACAATTTGATACTTTTTCCCAAATTTCTTCGACCTTTCTCTGAGGATTTTAATTACCTCTGACTTTAGTGGATTTTCACTTTTCCTGCTGTGCTTTAATTATTGTCTTGTATGTAAGTAATATTTTATAACATCTTCTATTGTTTTCAATACAGCAACATTTAGTTTTGAAAGAGTACCAAATGGGAGGCATTCCACTGCACTTCTAGTAACGATAAACTTCGATTTGCGTCCACTCGCACTCATTTTGACTCTAAAATTGAGAACAAACAATGTGTAAAACTCAATAAAACGTTTCAAATATTTTAAAATAAAAACTTAAATTTTAAAAATTATATGGGAAGTTACGCTAAAAATTTTAAATTTAAAAATGTTAAACGAGATTACCAAAAAACACTGTAAATGTACAATTTATGGTAAGAACCTATTGTACTAAACAATGAAAATATAAAGGTCCTGGTAGAGCCCTGAATGAGTTTTTCAAAATTCATGAAATTTTGCACTTTTATTAGAGGTACTAAAAGGAAACTTTTGGCTGCTATCCGAAATCAAAATTCCAACTTTCGTTTTTTTCACTCCACCCTAGTGTACATCTCTTGTATCGGCACCTTTCATTATACATTGTACAACTAATGACACGAAAGCCTACAGCATCTCGTTCACAAAGCTTTTTTTTCCTTTCTTTTACATTATACCCTCTCTAAATATCACATTTATTTCCATGCTGACTCTAAATTTAGTACTTTGCGATGCTTTTTTTAACTGATGAGGTTTTTTTTTTTTTTGTATTGTGCGTCGCATTAAACAATTTCTAATCTATAAAAAGTTTCAAAACAAGAACTATATTATTTTCAAAAAAATATTTTTTTAATTATTCAAAGAAAATTTAAGAAACATGTTTTTATGTGCTTTTTTTATAATAAATTATCATTTCTTAATCGTAGATTAATATGGAAAAGAAAATTCGCCTAAAATGTTACAATTCACATTATTATTAAAGATTAATTTAATCTAGATAATTTTAGTACAAAAAATAATTATTAGGAATAGATTGTTTCAACGCAGCAAAACTGTTTGTTATCGGCTAAAAATGCAATAATAAAGGATCATCGTTTAATATTTGCATGTATCTATAAAAAAAGTTTTATTTGCATATATACTTATATTTATAAAAAAAAAAAAGATACAATTAAGCTAATATTGTTATTTAAATTATTTTTAGACATTTCAGTAATTTATTTTAAATAGAAATATTTTAAAAAATCGAAAAATAAATAACTTATATACGAATTTTCGAGCTAATCGTTTTTGAGTATATTTGCAATTTTAAATTATTTTTATTATTATTTTACATTCCGATAAGCAACAACTGATACTTGCGAAATCTAAATCAGGGGATCTTCAGTTAACATAGAACAAGAAAAAGATCTCCAACTAAACGAATAATAAAAAGAGGAGAAAACAACATAGTAACCATTTCGGAAAAATCGAATTATGAATAAATCAACAAAAGGACGAAAAATTGTTTATAGTTTAGATGAATTAAAATAAATAAACAATGACTACGCAAACATAAATGCAAGCTTTTATTTTTTTTTTCTTATCGTTCCAACAAATTTTGTAACATACAGCATTTTTTGGCAACATTACAGGGAAATAAAGAGTAAGTATTACATTTTCTTTTGTAGTGTTGGATGTTTAAGAACCATTTATTTTTTAATGAATTTATCATAGTCAACATTATATACCAAATTTTGACAGTTATACCGTTTGTTTTTATTTTGACTTATTTATGTTTTCGAAATTCATATACAAGAGGGGAAAAAATCATTTTTCTGAATTTATTTCCAATAATAATTCATCTTAAATATTTGCTACGTTAAATCATTATTTTGAGTAAGCATGCATTGGATGTTAAATATGATTGTTTACGTCGAACAATAGAATGCAGCAAAAATATTTACAATTGAGTTATTGATTTTTTATATTGATTGGGTAAATTAAGAGTATTGATAAATTAATTAGAGGCAAAAGAAATGCACTTATTACAAATACATTTTCAATCAGGTTGCACATAAACATTTATTGCAACTGCAAAACAAAAAAAAATCTTTTGTTCAACGTATTTTTTTTCTGAAAATGTCCTAAAAAATTCCATAAAAAATGTACATGCATATACGGTATTTAGTATTTCTTTTCATAGATCATTTTAAATTATAATGCACGACGCAAAATATATCTTGTTACTGTATTAACAATATAATATAATTTATATATAATCCAATAAAAACAGAAAGTGTTGAAATATTATAGGCAACGTAATGCAAATGGAGACAATGTATTGCAAATAATGTAGTATATTTTAAAAGAAGTAATGCAATGCTTTTCGGAAATCCAAATTATTCCAAAATATTTGGGGTGCAATGTGAGTTTTTAATTAAGGAGAGATTATGTGAATTATACCACATTGTCTGTTTTATTGAAACCTCCTCGAATTCTGAGTGATGTCAAAATTTTCAGCCCTCTCGTATTAAAAAAGGAAAAAAAAAAAAACGTTACATTTCAAAATCATAGTAACTCCAAGCTTACTTTAATTTCAGAAGTGTCATATGTGACATAAAATTATTTTGCATTATAAATTTTATATTAATAGTATACAATGAATTTGTGAAAACATGCGCTTTTTAGTTTTTAAGATTTCTGAACGGTATTCTTTTAACTATTGTTATCTTCATATACATCAGTAAAAAATATAAAATCCAATAGAAAAAGATCTGTTGCAATACTAGAGGTAGCGTAATACAAAGGGAGAAAATGTATTGCAAATAATGTAGTACACTTTTAAACAAATAATGCAATTCTATCGAAAATCCAAATTATTCCAAAATATTTGGGGTATAATGCAAATTTTTAATTAAGGGGAGTTTATGTTAATTGTACCACATTGTCTCTTTTATCAAAATCTCCTCGAATTCTGGGTGTTGTCAAGTTTTTCAGCCCTTTCGTATTAAAAAAGAAAAAAAGAATCATTAACTTCAAAATCAAATTATGTCCGAGCTTACTTTAACTTCACAAGTGCGATATGTGACATAAAATTATTTTGCATTATAAATTTTATATTAGTAGTATAGAATGAATTTGCGAAAACATACACTTTTTAGTTTTAAGATTTCTGAACGGTATTTTTTTAACTACAGTTATCTTGATATACATCAGTAAAAAATATAAAATACAATAGAAAAAGGAACTGTTGCAATACTATTGGCAATGTAATACATATGGAGATAATGTGTTGCAAATAATGTAGTACACTTTAAAACAAATAATGCAATGCTTTTCGAAATGTCAAATTATTCCAAAGTATTTGGGGTGTAATGCGAGCTTTTAATAATATCTCCTCGAATTCTGAGTGATGCCACATTTTTCAGTCTTTTCGTGTTAAAAAAGGAAAAAACGTTAAATTCAAAATCAAAGTAAGTCCGAGTTTACTTTAACTTCAGAAGTGCGATATGTGACATAAAATTATTTTGCATTATAAATTTTATATTAGTAGTATAAAATTAATTTGCGAAAACATACACTTTTTAGTTTTTAAGATTTCTAAACGGTATTTTTTTAACTACAGTTATCTTGATATACATTAGTAAAAAATATAAAATCCGATAGAAAAAGGAACTGTTACAATACTGTGGGTAATGTAATACACATGGAGATAATGTATTGCAAATAATATAGTACACTTTAAAGCAAATAATGCAATGCTTTTCGAAATGCCAAATTATTCCAAAATATTTGGGTGTAATGCGAGTTTTTAATTAAGGAGAGTTTATTTTAATTATACCACATTGTCTGTTTTATCAAAATCTCTTCGAATTCTGAGTGACGTCAAGCTTTTCAGCCCTTTCGTATTATAAAAAAAAAAAAAAAAAAAAAAAAAAAAAAAAACACGTTAAATTTCAAAAAACAAAGTAATTCCGATTTTAATTTACCTTCAGAAGTGCCATATGTGACATAAAAATATTTTGCATTATAAATTTTATATTAGTAGTATAAAATGAAATAGCGAAAACATGCACATTTTAGTTTTTAAGATTTCTGAATGGTATTTTTTTTAACTATAGTTATCTCTATATACATCAGTAAAAAATATAAAATCCAATAGAAAAAGGAACAGTTGCAATACTAGAGGTAATGTAATACAGATGTAGATAATGTATTGCAAATAATGTGGTACACTTTAAAACAAATAATGCAATGCTATCGAAATTCCAAATTATTCCAAAAGATTTGTGATGTAATGCGAGTTTTTAACTAAGGAGAGTTTATGTTAATTATACCACATTCCCTGTTTAATCAAAATCTCCTCGAATTCTGGGTGATGTCAAGTTTTTTAGTCTTTTCGTGTTAAATAAGGAAAAACCGTTATATTTAAAAATCAAAGTAAGACCGGGCTTACTTTAATTTATGAAGTGCCATATGTGACATAAAATTATTTTGCATTATAAATTTTATATTAGTAGTATAAAATGAATTTGTGAAAACATGCGCTTTTTAGTTTTTAATATTTCTGAACGGTATTTTTTAACTATAGTTGTCTTGATATACATCTGTAAAAAATATAAAATCCAATAGAAAAAAGAACCGTTGCAATACTACAATGCTTTTCGAAATGCCAAGTTATCTACTTATAATAAAAGCTGACCGGCGGAACGATGCCGGTGCGAACCACTCTGGTCTGCGAAACGACCGTAGCTAAACGCCATGTTAGGCTTAATGAAAAACATATCTTAACATATGACAGCTAAATGATAATTTTTTCTACTTAAAATCATGTCTGCTCAGCATATTTTCATATAAAACATGTGTATCATATCCATTTATAATGTATTAAGTTCTAAATTAATATTAAGCTATTAGAAATCAAATCTAAACAAACGATACTGTTGTCATTCAGATTCAAATTCCAGCAAATTAAGAAACAAATGAATGACTCTTTGACGATTCATCAAAAAAAAAAAAAAAAAAAAAAAAAAAAAAAAAAAAAAAAAAAAAAAATACGGCTAACATCTGATTCTGCTTTAAATATATTTTTTAAAGCATATTAAAGCCTTTAAGTTTTTTGAAATGCGTTTTTCATTATTGTTTACATTTATAAGCAGCAATTTTATTTACGACTGTTTACATTTATAAGCAGTCAGTTTACGACATACATATGAAATATTACGTAATTTATTGAATAAATATTTTAAAAAACATTATTTAATGATTATTCATCATTATTCATATGAATCATTCATATGAATATTGATTCATATCAATGATTCATGTATTTCACTCTTCTGTAGTGGCAACAGTGAAACGCTGTTTCTTTAGGAAAAACCTCAGAGTAAAGATAAGTAGTAGAGGCCGAATCCCATTGGGCCTGTTCAGAAGTGCAGAAAATGCCGCGCGCGAGCTCAGAAGTTTTTGCCATGGAGTATGTCATATCGAAGAAAGGAATTTTACAGTAATTCAATTATTTCATTAGTTTTATGGTTCAAAACAAGTAAAACCAACGACTATATTTCTTTATCCTTCCAAAACATGGTTTTCGTAACAGAAATACATGCCTATGTTCACTCAGATAAAATCCAAAATATTCGGGAGAAACATCACGTGACCTACTTCATCTACTTTAGCCCGTTCAGTATTTAAAATCAATTAACCAACCGCACACAAACTTGACGCGGGCGGCTCAAAAAATTTTTGTGTGCGATTTGATCACGTGATTGTGCGCTTTGTGCTTATGTTTTATTGGTTGTGCTTTGTTTGTTAGGTTGATTGATACAATTTAACAATTCAATTGGTGCTATAAATTTTTAACAATTTTCTTTTAATCTATTTTAAAATGATTTATCGGTTGCTTTACATTTTTCGTGATAAATAGAAGGCTGTTAATAAACCAAGATTGTGATATCACCGTATTACGAGATTTATGTGTAATGTGGATATGGATTAATTGGATAATGGATTTCAATGGAATTTGCACTGTTAGTTAGGCAATTTTTCAAAGAAGTTTTTAGTATATATATTTCTTATTTTATGATTGCATATTTTAATACCGTGTGGATAATATACCAAAATACAACATAAAACATGAGAAACAAATGACACTCAAAATCATGTTAATATGCAGGGACCGATTAACCTCTGAAGTTATGGGAAGCGCAGTTTCATTTCGGGGGTCCCTTTCATTCGAAAAGTGTTTTCTATTCGACATCCCGAAAACTCACCAATGCTGCAAATATTATTCACTGGCTCAGCTGAATTCACATTAAAGAAAGTTTTGTTTATGTTCTACTTACAAAAAAATAGGATACAATCAGTGCAAAAATGATTTTGCATGGTATTAACGTAAAAATGTAATTTGGATAAAACGTTTGAATTCAGAATGCATGCACAACATAAAATATTAATATTATACGTTGTGTATGCAAGCTAAATTCAATTATATTTAAATTCAATAAGTAAAATAAACAATGCATCTAAAATAATGGACAGACTGGAGAATTGTGATGATATGGTTGAAACTGACCTACTAACGAAAAATTAATTTGTAATGAAAGGTATTTTTATAAAACACTTATATATATATATATATATATGTGTGTGTGTGTGTGTGTGTGCAAATAAGTTAATAATTTGAAAAGAAATTAGATAGAATTTTGTAATGGAATTAATTCGATATAAAATTTGGGGCCTCTGTTTTCTCAATTTCGTGTACCTTCTAATTTTCTAAGGGAAGCACATGCTTTTCGTGCCTATTTGATAATCAGCGGCCTGTTAGTATGAGCAAAATACTACTTATACTTTTAGTAGAAAGTTTATAAACATTCTAATCATACTTTATTCACCACAAAACTAGATGCAAAACGCCATATATTTTATATCTTTAAAAAATATATAAGCAGATATTTTTAGTTAAAATAATGTACATCTATTACATTTATTTTTATAATATTTTCCATGTTGATTTTAACACCGTAAAATATGATTTGCATCCCAGTCTTGACAAAAATTCACTCCTAAAATACTAAAAAAAAAAAAAAAAAAAAAGAAGAAAGAAAGAAAGAAAAACATCAAGAAATTATCCTACGCGCAAACGTATATTTTTGCAAGGCGTTCAAATGTAAAACTATCATTGCGAAATACCTCATTTTCTCGTATTTAAATAAGTATTTTATTATTATAATAAAAATACATATGCTTCTGTATTATTAATATAAAAATTTATCTGTATCAAAAATATCTTATTTATTATGAAAAATATAAAGCAACCAATTAAAAAAAACACACACACACAATTTGGGACCCGAAGGATTCGAACACAAAGCCCCTAGTCTCACGTTCAAAGCGTTATCCATTCAGCCATCTAGCTCGCCTTTCTTTTGCACCAAATTATCTTTATAATTAGTACCATAATTAATCAAACCGTGATTTGTTCGTGAACACGCTGAACGTTTATTGCATCCACGATAAAGACCCACTCCATGTTCCTGTCTCCTGAGCTCGCGCGCGCAGCGCGCGTGGTCCTTGAACGCACTCATTGTTATTTCAGTCAGAACTTGAGGCACACATGTTTCCCGCTTTCATCGCCAAAAGGTTGTCTTTTATGGCGGTGATCACCTTATTGGCAACTGTCGGATTTGATGTATGGGAGAGAAACGCCGATGCAAGAAATTTTCAGCGGAAACCAGAGGAGAAAAACCGGTTTGGCGCGTTTTCTCTGCCCACCATCACGTGACGCTGGGTAGCGATCCCGGCGTCAAGAAAGGGTTGTTATTTCTGAGTCCAGTTATATGAGAAGTCTACGGGAAAAACCGAGGGATAAACCTGCTGATTTTTCGCCACTACTCGCTTTGATCTGTCAATAGTTATTTTTGAATGTTTTAAAAGTTTTTTTTAATTTTTATTATGGACTTTCCGAATGAATCGCTTTCGGAAAGAAGGCGCCAATTGACCAGGAAAAGAATTGCGCGATCGCGGCAATCAACGGATTTCTCAGTTTGCCTGATAAACTCAGCTGAGTTTACACCGAACAGAATTAAACACCCATACGCACATTTTTTTGTTTATTTTTTATCTAAACTATGCATATTTTAAGTTCATGTTCATAAAGTGTTTATCACTCACAGGAACGTTTCATTATAATAAAGATTTAAAAATCAAAATTATATATATATTTTTTAATTTTACTAAATTTTTGTACCGTTAAAAAACATGAAACAGATGTCATATTCGCCCCATATTGGCGCGATTTTTTTCTGTCGCCAATATCATATAGGCAACAGGTACTTAACTTGCGCCAAAGTGTCGTTATTTTGCTTGATGTGAATTATGGATTATGTTGTTTATGCTGTTGATGTTTTCGCCAAATTGGCAACCGAAAAAAATCGCGCCAATATGGGGCGAATATGACATTTGTACCAAAAACATAGCTTTTTGTATGTGTATTACTTTCAATGATGCACATAATGGTGTTTTAGTTTTGGCCAAATATATGAATCAAATTTTAAAGTTTCATCTAAAATTAAAAAATAAACATCTGATTTTTTAAAGAAATGCCATATGTTTTTTGTTTTATTTTTAAGTTTCTTATTTCACCTATGCTGCATTTTTTAAGCTGAACTTAATATATTTCTGTGAATTATTTTTTTCTGTTTGAAAAATGCAACAGCTTTTTTTTTTTTCAACTATGCATATATTTTTAAAAGCATTTACAGACATGCCACTTTCCAGCGAAAACAGGGAATTCCATTTTTCCGGCACAGTTTATCATCCCTGGGATTGATGCAAATCAGTATTAAAATTTGTTGACATTTTTAGGACGAGAAGAAGGGTGGGGGGTGGTAGCAGAATTTGACAAAATAAAAATGCGAATACAAGCAGCTGCAAATTGAGTTTATTTCTAATCTTTTCCCATGACCTACTGTGCATTTAGTTCATGTATAGAAACAAACAGCATGAAAAAAACATATAGCCAGGAGCTTGCAACTATCATCTGTCTGCTTTCCCCGAAGGATTGCAAAAATCATCAAAATATCGTAGAAAAAGGGTGGTTTCATCAAACGAATATGAATTCCGTCAAAGGATCGCAGAAAAAAACACAATTTTTCCCAAAGGGTCCTTTAGAATGCATGTTTCGTCTAAGGATCATGGAATATGTGAATGTCGCCAAATAATCGTGGAAAAAACATGAATTTCATCAGATGACTGCAGAAAAAATACATTATTTGATCAAAGTATCGCGAAAAACGTGCATTTCGTCAAATAATCACAGAAAAATTGTGTTTTTTGATTAGAGAATCACAGAGAAAACGAGATTTTCATCGAAAGGTTGCAAAAGTGCAAGTTTCAGCATAAGATCCTAAAAAAAAATGTAAATTTTATAATCGGGGGATCTTGAAGCTTATTGGTTCATCAGTATCAGGTGAACCGTTAGTCAGCTAAATTTTCTGTTACGTAACTAATTTGCTGCATACATTCGGATGCACCTGTGCTTCTGTCAACGTATTTTGATTGTAAGGTAAGTCTCGCTTGCTCTGCTGTCTATTTCTTTTTTTTTTTTTTTAGGATTTTTGCATTAGCTGTTTAAAATGCACCCTTTATTGGTGAATATATCGATTTTTACATGGTTTACCGTTTTAGAGACAAACGATTCAGCCAATGGCTGCCGAAAAAAATCAGAGTCTGAAAACATCGAGGGTGTATTACCAAACATCCATCAAAATTTAAATTTAATTCAGTTAGAAGAGAAGTACCATACCTTGACGATGTTTCAGACCCTGACTAGGATCCCTTTTTCTAAACATTAAATTATTGATATTTTTTTTTAAATTTTAACTGATTGTTTGTTTTTTGCGTAAATATCTGAAATTTTTTTTGTATGAAACTCTCCTTTTTTTATGAATCGCCGTCTCATTTATTGGTATTTCTTTATATTTATCCTTTTACTTTTATTCTATGTTTAATAAATATTTTGGCAGTTGTGAGCGAGATTTTACTTGCATTCGTAACAAATTTTTCAAGATGGCAGTAAAACTTCGTTTTTAAATCTTTATGTTACTTATAAATCCATGTTTTTACATCATTTTCTATTTTTTGTTCAAATCATTGATTTATAAATAACATAAAGATTTAAAAATTGAGTTTTTCCGTCACCTAGAAAAGATTTTTGGCACAATTTTTTTCGCCAAGCGGCACAAGATGCGGAACTCTTCCCTGAATTTTGTCAAAGAAACGTGAGAAGTGTAATTCGTCAAAAAGGCGCAGGAAAAACGTGTATTTTGCAACAAATCCCGATAAAAACACTCATTTCGTGAAAGGATTGTGGTAAAAACAGTCATTTTGTCAAAAGGCTGCGAAAAAAACATGAATTTCATCAAAGATGTGCAGAAAAAACGAGAATTTCACCATAAACATTAAATTGATTTTTTTTTTTTTGTTAGTAGATTTTAACTGATTGCTTGTTTTTTGTGTAAGTATTTTTAGTTTTTTTATATATTTTTTTCTGTATGAAACTCCCTTTTTTCTGAATCGCCGTCTCATTTATTGGTATTTATTTATATTTATCTTTTTATTTTATATTAGTAAGTTTTTTGGTAGTTGTGAGCGAGATTTTACCGGCATTCGTAACAAATTTTTCAAGATGGCGGAAAAACTTCGGTTTTAAATCTTTATGTTATTTATAAATCCATGTTTTTACATCATTTTCTATTTTTTGGGCAAAATCATTGATTTATAAATAACAAAGATTTAAAAATGATGTTTTTCCGCCATCTTGAAAATATTTTCAAGATTTTGAACAATTTTTTTTTGCCAAGTGGCACTCTTCCCTGAATTTTGTCAAAGAAACGCGAGAGGTGTAATTCGTCAAAAGGGCGCAGAAAAAAAGCAAATTTTTCAACAAATTCCGATAAAAACACTCATTTCGTCAAAAGGCTGCGAAAAAAACACGAATTTCACCAAAGATGTGCAGAAAAAATGAGAATTTTGCCATAGGGTTGTTGGAAAAAGCTCTTTCCCCCCCCCCCCCCCCGCATGAGGTGGTTCATATTTTCTTCATTTGAAGGTTGACTTTTACAAACACTATTTTTTTAATCCTTTTGAGGACTTGCCACTATCTGAATAATCATGCATATCAATCACCTGTTTCATTGAGTCTGACTTAATGTTGTAAACTTAAAATAACACTTTCCCGTCATTTTTGACGGGGCCATATTCTAGTTCCAAAATATTTGGGGTGCAATGCAAATTTTTTATCAAATTTCCTCGAATTCTGAGTGACGTCGTTTCAGTCCTTTCGTATCAAAAAAAGGAAAGAAACGTTAAACTTCAGAATCCAAGTAAGACCGAGCTTACTCTAACTTCAGAAGTGCATATGTGACATAAAATTAGTTTTCATTATAAATTTTATATTAGTAGTATTATATAAAATTGCAAAAACATGCGCTTTTTATTTTTTAAGATTTTCGAAGCGTATTTTTTTTAACTATAGTTATCTTGATATGCATCAGAAAAAATATAAAATCCAACAGAAAAAGGAATTGTTGCAATACTATAGATAATGTAATACAGATGGAAATAATGTATTGCAAATAATGTAGTATACTTAAAAACAGAGGTTCCAAAACTGTACTCCGCAGAACCCTATGTGCTCCGCCGCACTTTAGGAAAATAAAGAAAATTTGGACGAAACCAACGCATTTCAAACAAGGGATTTTCCAAAAATATTAACACATAATTTTGTTACAAAAAAACATAGAAATTCATAAGTACTTCTACAAATGAACTATTTTAATAAACTAAATTTTATTTTGCGTAAAAAATTTCCGGTGCAATCATTAATTTGTACTACAGTTCTATTTTTGCGTTTTCCTCTCACAAAATTCGATAAAATGAGAAACAAAATGCAGATTTAAAGTAAGAAAGTGAAAAATTACAATCCAAACAAAAATTTGGCAATTTGAATTTCGTGTCTCTTCTCAGTATAATTTGCAGTGAAATGTTAACCAATAACTCCACATATCAAGCTCAACTGCGTCATGATTTCGAAGGGAACTATTCTGACTTGATAGATAAACCGCGTGATTTTTTTAATAGGAAGGTTAATGTATGTTTGAACACTCCGAGCGTTTCGCAAAATGCTGAAATTGTAATGTTGTTTTCTTTGCATTTTGTTTTAGAAGCAAATTCTTTCAACATTATAAAAAAAAAAAAAAACTGAATTGCAAATATGAATGTAATCCTCGAGAATATTAATCATTCTTCAGTGTATTTGAAATTCATTAAATCTATATAATTATATTATCTTAAATATTGCTTCTATTGCTGTGAAACCTGGAGCTTAGTGAACGGAATATCACGCCCCAAACACTTAGAGGGTTAAAAGAAGCTATCATACCATTTCATTATTTGTTAAAACAAATAATGAAAAATCCTGAGCATAGGAGATAAATTTACGTGGCGAAAATATGCAATAAAGTATACTGCTAATACTAATTTAAAAGTTTTTTATCTTATTTAATCACTGGAATTAATTAAGACAAATATAATATTCTAAAATTAATGGTGAAAGTTTGACTGGTTGAATTTTTGACTGACCCCGTCACCTTGGTTAAGTCGGTGAATGTGGAAGTTATTGGTCCTAGAAGTTCTACCTGATAATATAATCGGTAGCTTAAATTCGTGAAGCTCGTATAATTGCAGAAACTCTTAATAAACCTTGTAAATCTGATATTTTTAGGAATTTGCTTTATGAAAAAGCTGTTAATTTAGTGCCTAATGTTTCCTGTCAAACAACATTTTTTAAACCTTTCGCTCAAGATTTTGTTTTCACAAATCGGTATTTGAATTAGTAGAATTAAAATGTTATTAATAATTGCGAAAAAAAAATTATTTATGCCATAAATAGGGCTTGTATTTTAAAAAGACATCACTCAAAATAAAATTTAGTCGAAACCGTGTTCTAAAACATTGCGTTTTATCACTTAATTTAGAATCCTCATATGAGGCTCAGGGGAGCGAGAAGGTTAAAATGAAAAATCAACGGTATTATTGGCAACAGCTACTTCAGAATTACTAAATGTGCGTTAAAAATGGATGAATCTATTGACGTCACTAGATTAGTAATTTTAATAGGATTTTTCGTTACATATACCAATATCCTGTACAGACTATTCCAGTTAAGAATCTTAACTTTTCGTTTCTTACTTAATAGACACAATTTCTTTATGTATTACAGCGGTGTTTGATAATGCTAATTTGATTTAAAATTAAGTAATTTAGCCACGCTAGTCATAAATAGGTTTCACAAAGCAGTCAAGATCATATTGTTTGAAGCTCAATACAAACCAACACACTAAACGTTCAATTACGCGATGAGTCAAAGTTCTCTTTGATTTCGGGCGACTCAATGTTAACATAATTTTTTCTGATGAATACATGAGAAAACCCATATTAATATATATTCACTGATGATGCGAAAGCAATGGCGGCCATAATGCTGGAGCCACTTCAAAAATTAAAGAAATAATAAATCATTGTAGCAGCATTTATTGATAGCATTTATTGCATTTATTGCTCTTCATAGATACACGCTATACTCGAGAAAATTTCGTCTGGACTTAAGAAAACGTTGAATGGTGTCATTAAAATAATAAACTATATAAAACCGAGCACTCTTAAAAACAAACTTTTTAAACTATTTGAGAAGTTATTCGAAGCCACCATCCTTTTGCATACTGAAGTAAAGACTGAAGTAAAGAGCATTTACACGTTTGATGAAACTGCGTACAGAGGTGATATTAGATTAATAATAACTCTAAACTGGCAAAAATTTTAAATAATGAAGACTACAATTGCAAATTCCGCATTTAGCCGATATGTTTAGCAAAATTAAATAAATTAATCCATCATTGCAATGGAAAACTACCACAATGTTCCATGTATTCACAAAATATGTCTCATTTTAAGATAAAACCCGTATTTGTTGGATTCTGGGGTAAATGAAAATATTGATTACTTGATTGATTCTTGCTAAAAAAGGAATACAAACAACACACAGATTAAAAAATAAATAAAAAACAGAGAATTATTCAGGGACATCTTAAAGCTTTAAAAGACACGTTTAAACAATATTTTTCTACAGCTCAATAGAAGACTTTGAACGACTACTTTAAATGTGTGCTGAATGTGTTCAGCCTAAACAGAAAACTATCCAGTTAAATTTACTGAAACACGAAGTCCTCAGAGATTTCATATGTCATAGCAAGTTAACACTGAATATACCAACAATTTGTCATTTGACTGGTACCAAATGATAATAGTTTGCTTCAAACCAGAAATTTCTTCATAAAATGCATAAAAAATAAATTACTTATAATTAAGTTAAATTAGAAAGTTAAGTAGTTTTAAATAAAAATTCTGGTGTGAGATATTTTTTTTTTTATAAAACTTGAGTAAAATCACCATTATCCGTAGTGTTAGTCCGCGCTAGTGAAGATCATCTGTGAAAACCAATCTCTCAGATTTGTTATGTCGTTTGTTAGATGAATGTCATTTTTTGTCTGAGAAAACAAAATAATTTTTCTGCCTTTCTTAGCGACGACATACTGTGTGTGAAGCACCATTTTTGGCTTACGCTTCCACCAAAACGAAGTACAGAAATCTTTTAAATGCAGAATTAGACATTCGCTCGCAAGATCGGAATTCAGACTTTTGTGCAGAAAAGTTCAATCACATATCTTACATTAAACGTTTCCGTATTTTTCGTCACGCTAACAATGTACAGTCGTGGAAAAAAAGTAAACACCCCTACTGACTCCTCAACAAATTATCGTAGAAAAAAATTACTGGTACCAAGCGATTAGAAATAAAGTCTACTTAAAAATGATGCATATAAAAGTTGCTTAGGGGGCCATCTACATATTAAAACGAACCCAAAATTCATTTTTTAAAATGGCAAAACTCAATTTTAGCAAGATATTTCAATTGCTTCAAACTATGCCTACACACCAAATTTCAAGTCATTTGAATAATAAGTTTTTGAATTATAAATATTCAAAATTTAGTGCTTCTAATGTTAAATTAGGTTTTCATATTTTTATTAATATCTCCTGAAATTATACTCCTAATGTTTAATTTTTTGTGTAGCAATAATACTAAAATACCCAAACATAAATACGTTGAATTTGCATTTTTTATAATTTTATGATATGATATTGTGAAATTAATATTCGAAAAAATTATGAAATGCAACCTATAATTTTTTTGATGGATTTAGATTTATTAAGTCCTGCTTTATGGATATCCAAAATTTCACATTTTTCTTCCAAGTAGTTTTAAAATTATGCTTTAAAGCGGCAAAATGATAGTTTAAGGGGCCGTCTATGATAGAAGTGACTAGATATTTTGAAATTTCTTATGCTATCCTGTAATCTAGTAGTCGTCAATGTCTGCTTGAGTGGCGCTTAAGATCCTTGATCAACAATGGAGCTCTCTCGGTCAACAATCTGGTATCGAACTTCAATTTGGATACAGACCCTAAAATACGCTCGTTTTAAAATAATTAATTTCTCGGAAACTTGTCGTGCGAATTGCATAAAAATTTGTTTTTAGGCTAATTGAAGGATATAGAGTTCATTTATGCTGTCAGAATTGTGTACTGCTATTAAAGAAAACAAAGTTATGGTTCGTTTTAATATGTAGATGGCCCCCTAAGCAAATTATATATATATCATTTAAAAGTAAACTTTATTACCAATCGTGTGGTACCAGTAACTTTCTTCTACGCTAATTTCAGAGTTAGTAAGGGGTGTTTACTTTTTTCCACGACTGTACAATTTATTGTAAGGCAAATGTTACCATTTATTCATTTTGGGAGAATTTTTAAGTATGTAAACTTTTGACAATATCATCTGTATTCATGGTATTTTTTTTTTTAAAAATTAATGTTTGAGTAAAAGTTTCAAAATGCAGTTTTATTCCTGGAACAATGTACATTTGTTTAGATTACTAGTTATTCCCCATTCCTTTGCTTATTAGCAATATAGTACATATAAACCATTACCAAGTAGCATTGTATACGGTGAGTTTAAGGGGCTCCGTCATAGAAATTCATTCAAAAATTGCTTCACGAGTCAAAGAGTTTGGGAACCACTGCTTAAAAACAATTAATGCAAACGATTTTCGAAATGCTAAACCATTCCAAAATATTTGTCATATAATGCCAGTTTTTAATAAAGCCGAGAGCATGTGGATTCCACCATGATTTCTGTTTTATCAGAAGATACTCGAATACTGATAGATACCAGATTTTTCACCTTTTTAATACAAAAAGGGAGAAAATGTTGAATTTAAAAATCAAAGTAAAACTGAGCATACTAACAAATTTACTCTGGATAGGCAAGGATTTTGCATTACAAATTTTACATCGGTAATATAAAATACCATTTTTTTAATAATAAGTCTTATGTTCTAATTTGTATTCAAAAAGTGAAAAAATAGTTCCATTTAAATTCTCAGAAGTTATTTTTAAAATTTCATAATGGTTAAAAGAATTATAAATTTTCTAAAATACTTTAAATTTAATGATATGATCAGCATAACATCTTTGTAAATTACATCTTGGGTATTTATAATTTTGTTAATTAAACTTAAATGTAACAGCTCTTGTGAGTCAATAAACGTAGAGAATAAATTCGATTTCGAGCGTAGTTGCTCGTTTTACAGAATTGATTTTAAAATGTAAATTCTATTCTGTTCATAGATTCCTCGGAAACGATAAACATGGTGCAAAAATTCAACTAGTCATAAATCAGTTAAATTATGATAAAGATTTCTTAATTTGTTTTTTCCATTACAATGTATGTATTTTTTAAATTACATCAGACTTTTTCGTAAGACGCATTTATTTTCCCACCCGAGTTAAACAAATATTTTAGATTCTGTTTCTTGTTACAAGAAGAAATATCATAACTTTGTAAATACTTGATCCATTTTTTTAAATTTATTGCATCGAGGGAAATGTTGACATTATTACACTCTCTTTTATAAACTGCTACAGATATGATATAACATCATTTCATATACTTTTTTGAAAATGTTCAGTTTCTTATCTCTCAATTTATATTCCATAATACAAATTCTTCTACGTTTCTGCCGAAATTCTTATTTTTGTTACCGAGTATCTGAACAGTAGCCAACCTGAAAATGTTAAAGAACGTATCATAGAAACGTCTAGCGTTAAGCCTGTTTTTGTAAAACAGTCCAAAGAAATAGAAATGCATAGAAAGAATAATATATGGTAATGTCCCCTGAAAATTGTGTTTATGGGAGCATGGGATATATTATGCAATAACTTTTCAATGTATATATTATAATGCAAAACATGTCCGTGAATAACTCTGGCGGAATATTGACATTGGAAACACCTTACCAATATATTTCGCTTTTATGGCATTTTTTAAACTCTAAACATCGCACAATTTCAAATTTTTACCGTCGAATAGGGAAAAAAATGTTTTTCCAAACACAATTTTTTAACTGTATCTCCGTTTATTGATTTTTTTTTTTTTTTGTATTTAAAATTATTTTTAAGCATGCTTCTTTTTCAATATGTATCAAACTCGACGTGCAACCCGATTACGAATAGGCACATTTACTCATTTCACTTAAAACAATTAATTCAGCTTTTTTTAGGTTAATATGCAATAACGAAATAAAAAATTGATTAATAGAAAAATAAAACAATATAAATTTGGGATAATAAATATCCTCAATAATGCAACATTAGAAACTCAAGGGTTTAATTAATGGATATATGATGTCAGGTGAAAAGAAAAAGTGTGACACGAAAAGCGTGAAGAAATCGAAAGATGATTATGGAGCGATCTTCTCGTGAAGGGTGAATTTAAAAAAGAAAGCGAGAGAAACTCTCTATTCCATAGTTTTCATCTTGACATAAATGTGGAAGATCCGTTAAATGAAAAATAAAAGATTTGATCAAGAATTCTAGGTGAATTCCAGTATTTATGTTTACGAATGTATTATATGTAGGTGAATTGCCGTGATCTACTAAGCATATTATTTATTCGAGTGAATAGTAAATGTTGTGTAAAATTAAAAATAAGAGATAATAAATGCATTCATTTATAGTTATAAGAGAAGGGAATCTTTAAGAGAACCATGAACCTTCAGTTTGACAAAAATCGACTAAAACAAATCATTTTTTTTCTTTTTTTTTTTTATTAATATACCGCTTCAATCTTAACTGCATCATTTTCAGAAAATCGCAAGCAATTACATGATAGAAAAAAAGTTGAAAGTGGTGTGAATTAATAAGAACTAAAAGATTTTCTTAAAACACCATCAAAAACTTTTAAATGCGCAAGGCCTAGCGCATTTAAAAGTTTTTGATGGTGTTTTAAAGTTCTCAGTTACATGATTCCTAGTGAAATTACAAACATTTAAAATTCGTATAACGTAATTGAGCTACATTAAAAATGAAACTTTAAATCGTGTTTTCTCAAAATGAGAATTTTCGTCGAGTTAGTATATTCAAAATGTTCCTTGCGTTCTATTTTCTGTCCAATTTTCATAATATTATGTATTATTGTTTGAAATATGCTGTATTTCAAAACTTAGTACTAATATGCATGAATTAGCGTACATAAAACAAATGTTTACTAATCATATAAAAAAAATAAGTATTGTGAATTTTTAAGAAAAAGTGATAATACTGGAAGTTTTCTATTTTTTTCTCACTATTTTAGTTTAATTTTAAAACGCATACCAATTTTTGTTGGAATATTATTAATCTACCATTTAACAAAACACCAGATTCCTAAAGCCAAATTCAATACGCATAGAACATTTTTTATTATAATGACTAATTAACATATTTCAATTAATAACTTAATTAATTACACACATTTTTGTATATAAGTGATTAGTGCTTAGAAAATTTGTAATTTATAATGTGTTCAAAATTTCCGTACATTTGCGGGAAAAATGAAAAAAATGGTTTTGAATGTCCACTGTCCCCTTAAATAATTTTCAGACTAAATCCTACATAAATAATATAAATAAAATACAAATTTAACAGACATGTAATCAAATTATGCGTTTAATTTAATGAAATTATGATAATCAAAAAGGCTGCGACAAATAGCGAGCTTAGGCGATTTCTTAGGCTATTTACCCCTGGCAAGCGCTTTGAATAAGCAGCAAGCATTTGAGAGCATCGCTTTGAATAAATTTCAAAGCTTTTTTTGAATACATTATTGAGATTTTCCATAGAACAATGTTTTTTTTATGTTACTAGTCGGCAAGCTAAAAGATATATTAAATGTGAAAAATGCATTAGATTCTACAAAAAAAGGGATTTTCACCTATATTCTGTAACGTGGGAAACCTGAGGTGGACTTCGTATTTGCAGTAAAAAAAAGATTTTTTTTTAAATACTAAATAAGAGGAAATCAAGCAAAATTCCCAGCGTTGCTTTTCTTAATACTTATAAGACGAAAACTGTTAGATTAAAATTTTATGTATGACGGTATTTCCCTAGTGGCGCCAACTTGTATAGGCCGACCCAATAATTTGCCCAAGAAGATTAATTGTTAAATGTATACATCTTAAGTAAATGATAGAACAGCGATAGCCTTTTGTTACATCGTACATACTTGAAAGCAAATACAAAGCGCGATATAACCGAAGACACGAATTTACGAAAAGAGATAAACTACAAGAAAATGTTTGTGTTTGACACCTGAATATCCTCAATTTTAGATGCATATTTCAATTTTCTCAATAAAATTCACAATAACAAATGGCATTTATTATAAACAACATACATGGAAATGGAATACTATTGCATAAGTGTGGTAGAGGTAGAAATATTTTCTAGAGTCACGAAAAATTAACGATATGTCCGAATGACTAAGATAGCAAGGCTACTAACTGTATTTTTAATACACTAAACCTGTAAAAACTGAATCTATCTTAAACTATATACTTTCTAACTCCAGCGAAAAAAACTTCTGCTCAGTTATACAGGCTGAGACGGAACCTGTCCAAAACATATTTTTTCCAGTCCCTTAAGATTCCGTCTTTTCCGTACTTACTGTACAAGTATTTCCTATCCCCTCCCAAGAAATGAAAAAAATTCCTACTTATTAACCGAAAAATTTCTCAGTCCACCCAGTATTTTTTATAAGTTGGCGCGCCTGTATTTCCCTATAAACTAATTGAATTATCAGGGAGGAAGGGAGACGATAGCCCACTTTTTATGAGCTTATAGGTGGCAGTGCCAAAGCTTAAAAGGCATACTATTATTTTCGTAACCTTTGACAAAGGCGAGACTGAAAGTAATTTCATGAAAACGATCAATAGAAAATAAAAACAAAGTACAGGGTAGAACGAACAATATCGACGCTGGTAAAAGAGAAAAATGTGTACGATTAGTTTCAGACTATCTTTTTAGGGTTTCATGCCGCCTTATTCGTGTCACTCCTCTATCTTTCTGTCTATCTGCCTTTCACAGAGCCCATTCTCAGGAATCATAAATGTTGGAGACTTGAAATTTTGCTACCTTATAGCTGAACACTTACGATCACACTACAAATCATAAAAATTTCAAAAAGTCTTATATTTATCCCTCTGGTCTCTAATTTGTGTATTTAAAGCAGATTTTCTAACTCAGCCCCTAATTAATTTGGAGACTTGAAATTTTGCATATTTATAGCTTGCCACTTGCAATCACACGATAAATCATAAAATTTTCAAAGAGTCTTATATTAATTACCCTTCCGGGCTCTAACTTGCGTATTTTAAGCAAATTTCTGTCCCCACCCCCTTTTCACCCGGGAGGGGGGGGGGGGGGGTTCTAACTTTTCCCGACACCCCTTTGACCACTCTTACATATTATACACCGAAGCCTTACATATTTTAGTTCCAATTTTCACTACCACGGGACGCCTACCTATCTCGGGTACTGTAAGCCCGATTCCCTCGATTAGTATGGCTACGAATAGGTTGTAAAATGGAGTTTCGTTCGTATAGAGGTTTGTTTAGAATAGGGTGCACCCCTGTTTGCGAAATGTGGAACTAACAGATTTTGCAGCAGGATAAAATGTTTTGAAAGGAATATTAAACGAAACCCTCTGTGCGATCAGTGATCACACTTAACCACTTGTTTTACATTTGTTTCTTTGTTATTCATAATTTAAATAAAAGAAGCGAGTTTAAAGTTACTAAAATGCATCAAACATTATTTAATTATTTTATAATGTATTCGGATATTTTTTTAGCTAAACAGCGTAACATTTTTACATCCACCTTTCTTAATTAAACCATAAGTGTGAAGGGTTTAAACAAATGTCAGAAAACAGTCAAATAAGTTTTGAACCAATAGAGGCTACAGTTGTGAACGACTGCTTACTTGATGTAAAACTACATTTCACTAGCATATGACAGTGATTGAAGCGCCATTAGTGGCGAAATTCGGCTGTTATATCTACCTTATCTCCAACGCCATGAGAAATAGTGAAATGAAGTTAATAACATAAGTGTGACATCCTTTATTTTGTATGACATGGTGTCTTGCATATGCAAACATAACTTTATTAGAAGCCTTAAAATGTAACATTTTAGATATATGACTTGCAAAAGTGTGGTATTATAAAGCACATTCCCATTTGCTAATAAAAATAGCACATGTAAGGAATTTAGAATTCGCTTACATAAAGGATACGAGTTAAATTAGTTCAATGTGTCTAGCATCGGCAGCGTGCGTGTGTTTTGCTGCCGGTATAAAAAATAGAATATAGAAATATACTGACTGTGAAAGTAGCTAAACTTAAATACATTGATTAGTCAAATTTGTGCCATAAAATCATTATATGCAAAATGATTGCTAGTCATGATCCTCCTAATGCGATACTGGTTTCATGACACAGTGTATCTGCGATAAATAATTATAATTAAACATTTTGTGCTCATTTAACTCCAAATTGCTTGTCTTTAGAAATAAAAATATTGCACAAAGAGAAAAGAGCATTAAAATATACGAAGTAATAACCGTAAAATTACTTCCTGTTTTTCACTTTTAAATAAACAATATAAATCTAAAATAAAGTTGAACAAACTTACATTTGTAGATCCGCATTGTTTTTCGAATGTTCAGCATTCAACAAAATATTTCAAAGGTAAATCAATCACACTTTCAGAATTGAGTTTGCTTCGTCACATCGTACATCACAAAATGTGTTATTAGATTTAAAAATAATATGTAGTATCTGTGTATGTGGAAATTCTTGAAAAATGTTTCAATGGAGAAAATAAAATATTTGGGAAATGGTTTTCTATCCTTCCAAATAGAAACACAGATTAAAAAAATCTTTAAAAGGATCATGTTATTTCCAGTTAAAGCAGAATTTTTTGCAGAAAATAAATGATCAGATTATGTAAACGGACATGATAAATTGTTTTAATGTTCATGCTTATGAAATGACTGATACATATTAGTTATTTCACTAAGTAATATGACAAAAGATCGCAAACTATGCTTTTCATTTTATATTAAGTATACTGAATAGTTAAATAAAAATAAATGTAGAAACTAATAATATGAAATATAATTAATTTAAAATAATGGGATATGCGAACAGCCACGGGAAGCTTCTATTGTATCTCCTTTTCTGTGATTTATTAGACTGACACCGTTTAAGTAACTTGAAAGAAAATGTAAATTGTACGATTTTCAATACGCAAATTCAAGAAAATGCATCGAAAAGAACTTTTACATATAAATAAAGTTAATTTCACAATTATCCGCCAAACTACAAAATCGTTTTTATACTATATTTGTGAAAACAATTTATACCTGAACATATATATTTGTTCCTATGAGATTTGTAAACCATCGTATTATTTCTAGTATTATTTTATAAAATATTTAAGATGTATCAACAAACTACATGTTGCAAAATTAAAACATGCTTCCACGTTTCAAACATACATTAATTATAAAACTCTTTATAAAAGTATTAAAACTATTGCTTTTATATAAATGCAAGATGTAACATACAGATCAATGTGGTAGTATCCAATGATTCTTAGTATTTATAGAATGCATGGTAATTTGCTTATTTTTTGCATAATGCGTTTGAACCCCGGTTTTATCCATACGAAGTTACGAAGTTTCAGTTTTGGATTTAAAAGAAAATACGTTTAAATAATTTACGAAGATTTGTTTGAGTAATAAAAGTAATGAAATATATTTATTATTACTTATAGCAAATATTAATGTATATACTTTGTAATAGTAATGTCTATCTACAGAATTTTTAAGCTAACATAACGTAAGACGACAATGCAACATTATTTTACTTTTAGATAACGTTTATGAAACAAGAACACACAAATTATTCTTTTAACGGCTGTAAAATTATGATAAAGATAAAACACGTTAAACACACCCTTAATTTATAGTCGAAATTTAATCAATAGTAGTTGCCTTTAGATCAGAAAACCACAACAACTGCAGATGCAGTTTTGAAACAATTTTTATGCCATGAATAAGTAGTATATTTTATTTATTTATAACATAAATAAAAGATTTTATATATATCAGGTACTTCTCTTATGAAATATTTTGAAATATGTTTAGTTTAATGCACTTTTAGTGCACCATTTTCAACCGACAACAAACAAAAAAGCTACACAACCTGTTAATACACTTTTTTTGCTTTGTAATGTATGTCCACGCATAATTATTTAATTGCACCATTTTCAACCGACAGCAAACATAAAAAGCTACACAACTTGTTAATACACTTTTTTGGTTTTTAATGTATGCCCACGCATAATTATTTAATGGATATTCCTAATTTGAAAATATTGTTTTTGATGCAAAGGATTTGTTTTGGCGCAAGTACCATATAAATTTCATAAGGATTAAAAAATTATACACTTGTTTACCTTGTTAATTTTTATTCATTTTTGATTTTGTACGTTCTAAATATCGTAAAATTTTGACAATCGCAACAGAATTTGAATAGGTTATTAAGTCTTACAATACCACTCTACTTTTTTAATATATTTGTCATAGGGGATAGTAGCCGGATTTGGACCACTTCACTTGTTTTTAGGTGTAACTAACTTAATTTTTGGAATATCTATAAAAGATCATTACACAGGGTCAATTTATTCATCTACTAACTAAATAAATATTTAGATCAATTTTTTTTTTGAAAATCTTTAATTTTATTTTAATTTGAAAAATTTGTCAAAAGTGGTCCAAATTCAGCAACTGGTCGCCTAAGTTGGACCCCAGTCTCCAAAATTGGACCAAATAATATCAGGTTGTTTTAATGACTAGGGAATATAACTAATTTTATTAAAAGCGAAGTTTGCGATTAATGAAACAATCAAACAAAATAACAGCAATGAAATATAATGAAATCAAATATCTGAAAGTAAGAGTAATTGTTTTAAATCAAAATGTATTCAAAATATAAATCAAAATTACCAGTAATTAAGAATAGAAATTATGGAACTAATTGTCACTTACTTGAAAATCATATAAAAAGTGATGCAAAGCTTATACATGAATTTTATTTATTGTTTTTGTTTTCCAGCGCACACAACATGGAACCGAACATGGCAATCTGAACACTGAATCATTTCTGCTATTTTATTTTTCTTACAAATTAGGCAAAACCAATCATCACCGTCTAGATTTTTCTTTTTAGATTCTGAATTATCAGACTTTTTTTTTTTTTTTGTAACAGAAATTTTCTTTACATTATGTTTGTAGTTCTTCTCTTCTATCATTTTCTTGCTAATTCCATTATACCTATTTTTTAAAACTCGATGTTCCAATTGCTTTTGTGCTGTAAAAGCTTCCTTTTTATCTTTTTTTTTTCATTTCAAGGTTTAGTTTATATGGCGATGATGTTAATACAACTGTTTTTTGGCTCCCTGTGTGCTCTGTTTAACTGAATTTAGCAAGGGAAATAATATTTCTAATGATTTTTTTTTTACTTTTGGGAAGGATTTGTAGCTGCAGCCTTGTTGCAGGTTAATTTCTTCACAACTTATTGTTTGCTTTTTGTTTCTTATACCTTTAACAGCTTTTGCTGTCACGGGTGTTTTTCTTCCAAACAGTTTGTCTATGTCTTTTTCAACATTTTCATCAAGGATTGAGATTTTATGCGCTTTAATGGCAAAAAAGTATAATTCCACCCTCCAGAACTGTAAAAAGTCTTACATCACAAATATCCTGCAGGAGGAAAATGTTTGACTTCAACTCTGTAAATTAGGGTGGTGCGAAAAAAGTCAAGTTTTTATTTCCGAGTCGCTATAGTGCGGAAAAGTTGCGATTGGTCAATACAAGAAAAACCAAAAAAAATTCTTTAAATCGGACTTTATCTTCCGATCCCGCAAACCGTCTAAAAATTCTAAAAAATTGAAAAATTCCGATTTTTTCCAGAATTAAAAAAAAAAAAAAAATTACGTATATATATATTTTATCACTATAGTGAAAAATATTTCCAGATTGTAATCTTTAATAATAATAATAATAAACAATTGTGTTTAAAGAATATCTTCCGATCGCGCAAGCTCAATAAAAATCGGGAAAAATTCTATTTTTGAGTGATTTTGATGAATAAAGAAAATAATCACCTGAGGTCAGTTTGCGGTCCAATGTTAACATTTGCATATAAATTGTACATCTCTTTGCTTGTTTAGATATTTGATAATATTTAAACAACCCAGAACTGACCACGGAAAGGTAGTTGCACTTTGAGTTCAACCCACACCCTTCCTTTCATTCAACCAATGAGGGTGTTTGCTATTTACTCTACATTTACATTGTGTATTTACAGTACTTAAATACATTATTTTTTATAATAGAGTCAAAACACTGTATTAAAAATCTAATGTCGTGACAGTATAAGATATAAATTTGTTATTTCTTCTGTTTAAGTCTGTCTTTTAGATGCAACTTTGTACTGCGATTTCGTGGTAATGTCTAGTATCATGGAAATTGATTTCAGTGTGACCCTGATGAATCTATCTCTTGATTGGGGCCCACATACCTTAAACGATGCTTCTGTTACCAATTTGACGCACCGCTTGACAACTTGCGTGTGGCAGGGGAACTTTTTTATCATCCCAGCCTGAGATATCACATGATTGAACGAATAAATGTATTTCTTCATTGGTTATTCTCCAAAAAAGAGGAGGAGATGATAATTTTTCTACATTCTAATCAATTAATTCTATATAGTCTGCGGCATCAAAGTTTAAAGTAGGAGTAATAAAGATTCTGATGCTTTTACCTTTTGAAACAGTATGCCTGGCTTTTAACACTCTTCTTAGTCCTAGCTCTTTTATGTGCCTCCTCTTATCAAACACCATTACCATCAGTAGGTTTTCAGGGTAAGAAAAGAACGAATTTCGTTCAATTACAGGGACTAGACAGTTTTCAGGTTGTCACGCAAGTATCCAGATGTTTCTATTGCTCTGTACAGATGAATAGGCCCGTCTGTAATGTACTTAATGCATTTTTTAAAAAAACAAACTGGCATGTAAGATTTTAAAATAAATGTCAATATGACTTTTAAGGCATCCGTTGGGTTTTCCACGCTCGCGTAAAGTCGAAGTACTATTTGCACAAATGAGCCTACTGGCATGTGAAAATGGGACGGGGTCACACTTTGATAAGTCATTTGGAAAGTTGCCAATTTTAATTGCTTGACTTACGTCAAAGAGATATCTTTGGCCCTTGCTCACTAATTGTCTGTCCACTTCTGGAATTTCACAATCAGTCAATTGAAAATTTATCCCTGAGAACTTTTCGCAACAATGAGATTCTACCCAATTGGTCTACTAAATAATCTTGAACCAGTTGTTTCACCATTCAAATGTTGAAAAAGATGGCGGAAAGGTAATTCAACAAAATGGAATAAAGAAACAACCCACTGAAGTGGTCGTCCGAGATGCACTTCAAGCTGTTTGATAGCACCACCTTTCCATCCAATATTAGTATTTGTAGCATCACAGCCTACCAAATCTAAGTATTCTCATGAAACCCTTGTTCAGTAAGACATGACACTATGAAAGCTACAATGCCTTTAGTAGATCCAGAGTTTAGAGACACATGGCCTAAAAAAACTGAGCGTTCTTTTATGATAGAATAGTGTTCCTCTTTAATAGTTCGACGAACCTGTTTTGATCCAATCCTTTCTATAACTAGGGTATCGTCCTTTCTTCTGTCAAAATATATACCATGTAAGTTCATCTGAATCCAGATGACTTTTGCTGTAAATTTTATGGAGTTAGGTGAGATTAGATGGGAGCGCGTACCCGATTTCAGAACTGTTTTTAAACGTTGCTAGCGGCAGTTGGGTGAACTACTAAACTTTTCAGACCTGGAACGAACTCTTCGTGGTAAGCTCAATGTTGTTTTAAAATGACCTAATATGCTCAATTGTATCAATTAACATTTAAATATTAACCTCAGACAGCAAACAGACCTCAGTTGGTTACATTCTTTTTGCATGAAAATCACTCAAAATGGAATTTTTGCCGATTTTTATTGAGCTTGCGCGATCGGAAGATATTCTCTAGCCACAACTTTTTTAATTAGTATTATTAAACAGTACAATCTGCAGATATATATCACTATAACGATAAAATATATATATATAAACGTTAAAAAAATTAATTCTGAAAAAATCGAAATTTTTCAATTTTTTTGAATTTTTAGACGGTTTGCGGGATCGGAAGATAAAGTCCAATTTGAAGAATTTTTTTTTGTTGTTGTTTTTCTTGTATTTACCAATCGCAACTTTTCCGCACTATAGCGACTCGGAAATATCAACTTCACTTTTTTCGCACCACCCTACTGTAAATCAAATATACCATAGGAATAAAGAATTCAAAGAAAATAAATACAATTACATGCAAGATAAAAGACGTTGCAAACAAAATTTATTGCATAGACATGTAAAAATAGTTTTATGTTTATATAGGCCTAAACTATATAAAAAAAATTAATCAAGATATACAAAAAAAAACTTGCATGGAGATAGTAATTCATTATAAAATATAAAAAAAAAGTAGTGTACAAAGCGTACCGTTCTCGAAATTCATTACTTACTTTTCAAATTTATGATCACATATCTGGTCCAATTTAAGGAACTTACATTGGCCCAATTACGGCAACCGCGCCATTTTTTAAAACAGTTAATTTCAAGAATAAGAACAAAAACGAAATCAAACAAATCCGCGTGAAAAATATGCGCAATAAGCAGATGAATTCATATATGTATTTGAAAACATAGCAACTTACCTTAGTCTTAAAGTATTCACTTATGTTTAGAAAGAAAAAATTAGATCAAAACAGCTAACTTTAGGGTTTTTTCAAACTGTCTGAAAACAGCACGTGGTAGACGGCTGCTTCTTCTAAACATGAGTGACATCATTCTGATGAGTAGGATTTCAGAGGTAGATGGTATCTCTTCCTGTAATTAACGGCAGATTGGCAACGGTCCAATTAAAGCGGCGATCCAAATATGGCTACTCTCCCCTAATATGTATAATTTTAAAGGGGCAAGGGGTACCTTACGGACGTGTCAAAAATTTTAATTCATTTATAAAATCACATACTACAGCACAAAGTTGAGCGATACTGGCAACAATACGGTTTAAATTTCACACAGATAGCAAGAAAGAGTTATCACAAAAACGCTGTGTTATGCTAAATAAATGTCACTAAAATTCCCTAACTAGCGTTCAATATGTTAATTAAGCAATTTTTATTTGAGTATTTTTGCACAAGGAATTGGGATACTTTGCGCTATATAAATAGATATATTTTGGGGTCTGAAAACAAGGCGATTCTCAAGTTTTGCATCTATATAGTTTAGAGCACTTGGATCTCAAAGTATCCCTTCCTACTCTCCCGTCCCAAGATGGCATTTTAATTTTTATGGGGGCGATTCTAAATTTGTACTAATCCCATTCTCTGTAATTTTTTTGTTCTTTATTTGTAAAAAAATGTTATACAGTAAAAGTAAAAGTAATAAGAACAATATTTAAAAAAATATATTGTATTTTCAAAAATAAAGAGCCACCAAAAGTCGAAAATAAAAACTGTTCCAGAAAAATCTTGATATATGAAAAATCTTTTAAGTATGTTTTAGACATAAAATATTCTTTTTTTAAAATGCTTTATAATTATTCGGGTTTAAGTGTATTTTATATTTTCTCAAATTGTTTATTTTTGACTGTTTATTGAATAAGATTTGTGTTTTCATTCGTTTTGCTATATATCACATGAAGAACCTTTTATGCGTGAATCTATTTAAGGAAATATCTGAAATTAACTGTCTTAGACACATTAATCCTAAAAAATATATGAAATAACTGAACTAGATACTACAAACTTTACAAAATTCATAAACGTCAAATGAACATCAGAAAAGGATAATGGGTAAAAGAGCCGTTGCTTTTTATAGTGTTTCAAATCAATTTTGGGTAAAACACCATTATCAGTTAATGTTAATTCTTATTACAAATTCACAAAATTTATTTTTTTTTTAATCGATTTACAATAATTTTTTATTTTAGTATCGGTATAAAGTGCTTATTAGTCTTCTAATTTGGTCAATGGTGTTTCAAATGCGTTGATTTTCAAAGTGATCATTTAGTAATAACATAAATTGGACGTTACCCACTTTTAAAATCAACTTATCAAATACTAAATTTCTTACAGTTTTAGTGCAGGCCTCATACACAATAAATTAATATATATCATGACATTAAACTATAAAATCGGACTATACAAGTGAGTTATGATGGGAAAGAAATGCTTTTTCTTCTTTAAAATCATATTTATGTTATTTATAATGCAATCGTAATCTGTGCAAAAATAATTCCCTACTTCTTAATTTGTTATTAAAATCTAATATAAAATGTATAAGCACTATTAAATTTAATTCCAAATGTAAAAACTTCTTCAAGAAATGTTGTGAAGATAAAATGCAGACTATACAACACTTATGTTTTGCACTCAGGTACGTTGGCAAGAAACAACAAAACTCTGTATTGCATAAAGACTGACTCGCCTTGTTGCTTTTATAGCGTTATTAAGTTAAAAATTTATTTAAGACAGAAAATTACCTGTTTTATAAGGTAAAAAAGAACGAAAAATCATGCTTCAGGCATTGATTATATTTAACACTTTCCAACACATTCAGTAAACTGTGGCAAAATTTTACAGTTTATTAACATGAAAGAAGTATAAACAAACAATTTGGAAAATGCATAAAGCAGTTAAAAAACCAATTACTGCAAGTACACCAGTAGTCTGAATAGTCGGAAAAATATCCTAATTTTCTATGCTAAAAGTTAGTTCAATTAAACGAAAAGCACAGTTGAAATTATTTATTCTATAATTTATGTCAATAAATGGAAATGCACTTGAGATCTTTTGTGTAACCTTGTATATGATCTATAAAATTTATACATATAAGAAAATATGCAAAAGAGTAGTTAAATTTTAAAACACGTACCACAACTGAACATGAACTTCCAGCGATTATTCTTCAAAGGTAGTAATGTAGCCAAACATTTTTGTGTGCCCCTTTAAATGAAAGATAAATTATATGCACACGAGATTCTACAATAAGTGCTTTGTAGTACATCTCAGTGATATGCATAGTTTTCAATATATTTAAAATAGTATAATATCATTAAAACGATATTTTCCTATAATCCATCAAGTAGCAGAATTCTTTTGAGTGTCCCTGTAAATGAAACTTAAACGCTACTCGCTTCATTTTCAATACCAAACATGCCATAGTAAACACAATAACATATATAAATTTCATAACAATGGACTGTATTTACGCGAGTTAAAGCACGGACAGACAGGCAACCCGAATCAGGACTTCTAAACTATGTTGGAAAGTATAATAAAACACTCATACTACAATATATATTAAAACACACATACACACATAAATAACGTCGCATAACAAACATAAGGCATTCACATCGTGAATTGCTTAAAGCTTTCACACTCATGGTTGCGAATTTTTTTATGTAACCTTGTACTCGTATATGGTCTATAGAATTTATATACACCCCGTAGGTGCAAAAATTTAGTTAAATTTAAAACACATACCATGAATGAAAACATCACATCAATTTCATTATGTTTGTTACTGAGTAACATCATTAAAATCAGGCCGCAAACTATTTTTTTTTTCATAGACCATAATATAACGGAATACTTTTGAATTTCCCTATACGCGCTCTGAAAATGTTAAACATAGCACATTCGATCGTAACCATCTTCTAGTGCAACTCAATAATGTGTATAGATTTCATTATGGTTAAGATTGTGTAACACTATTAAAATACACGGCAAATGATATTTCCCCATAGACCATAACGCAGTGGAATATTTAGAGGGAACCTATAAATAAACCATGAATGCTACGCACTTCATTTTCAGTACCAAACATGCTATTGTAAAGCTCAATAACATATATTAATTGCATTTTCAGTCCGAGTACATATACTCAAGTTAGAGAACGAACAGGCAGACTGAAGGCAAACCAAAGTAATAAACACTTTTCAACTATGTTGGAAAGTGTTAAAAAATGCGAAATAACCTGTTATTATTAAAGTTCTTTTAGGCTCACTTCATGTCAAGTTTATCCCGCTTTTAAATACTAAGAAAAATATGTTATTGAGGTTAGAGGGAAGCATTTTAGAGGTACTTTGGTGGGGCGTGGAAATAAAAGTTTGGGAACCACTTGTTTAGAGTATATGGACATTGTTATCATATGTGGATTGTTATTTTTTATTTATGTGTGTGTATACTACTTGATAATACACATATTTAAAAATCAATATAGTTATTCAACTTTTTATATTATTTTTTCAGAAATATTTCTTAAAATATAAAAATGTAATTATATTATCATGAAAAATGATAATTTAATGTGCTGAACATGAGTATTATAACAAATGCATATTAAATTATTGAACTTGATATTTTTGAAGTCAAGAAAAAATAAGCAGTTCATGAAATTTAAAATACTTTTTTATTCATATAATAGTTTATCTTATCTTCTAGAAAAACTATCATACGGAAATAATTTGTGCTTCAAATTATGGAGGTATTTCTTTACTTCTCTTTTCTACCTGCAAAACTAAAATGCTGTTAACTTATCTTCACGATTTAATGACTACAATCTTCAATATTTCTTTTTTCCTCTAGTCAGCATTAAAAATGCTACTGCTATCTTGTAATTTTTAAGTTGTATTTTTTAAATTTCCTTTTTAATGATTTATCCCAAGCTTTACAAATCTAATGATTGTGTGTCTTGCATGATAATTGAGCAATAATGATGCCTAGAATCATTTAAGAAGAATGCTGTATGAGTGCAAAATAGATTTTCTTACAAAAAAAGAATGATTTTTTATATTAACGTCGTAAGAAGAATATATTATTTTTTGTGAATTGTTTTTTATTAAATATATATAGTAGATATTTTCTATGTAATTTGTTGTTACAGAAATATTAGTATGAATTGAAATTTCCTTTAATGAATCACAATTTTACACAAACTAACCTTTGAAAGGGAAGCAGGACGTTTCGGTCCCTGGCCATTTCGGTCCCTTTCCATTTCGGTACTCACCACCTTATAACTCAGATTCTAATTGTCGTGGGCCCGCCAAACGCTGTAAATTCAACATTATTTTGACCCTTTAAAAAATTTTATCCCCCCCCCCTCCTCAAATTTTATCTAAAGCTGAATATAACAGTCCGATAAATTTAAACTTTTATAACTCGAGATTATGAAATCACAGCAAGCTGAAAATAATGTAACTATTATATTAATTAATTTTATTAGCAAATTTAAGTGACGAAACTAAGCTTTTTTGTATTTGTCATTTATTTATTTATTTTTTATATTGCCTATTTTCTCCCACTTTCATAGAAAAAAAAAATAGTAATTTTTTATTTTAGTTTTATTATTAATTATATTAATAGTTTTACATTTCAGTAACTTTAAATATAAAAATAAACAAGTAAAGCATAAACTTCAGTTTATAATTACTATAAAATATAATGATAAAATAAATATAAAATATAATATCTATTGAGTTTATTTTAAAATAAAAATTTTAATGTATATTAATAATGTTATTAATTTAATAAATTAAAAATACATTAAATTAAAAAATATACATATAATAAAATATTAATTTAATTTTTATACTAAAATTACTAACTGTTTTGAGATTTAATTAATAGCAATTATTCATCACTTAAAGTTTTTATTCAAAATTTTGCATTTATTATTTTCAAAAAATAAACTAGAATTTTTTTGAAAAATCAGTCAAAGCGTAAAGTCTAAGTAATAATTAGTTAATTAAACATAATAATGACAACAATAATAATAATGCAACATTGTACAAATGCATAAAAATAATTTTTAATAGTGTTAGGTGACATTATTGTCCAGATGCAGATTTTAATTTTTTATAAGCACAGTTGTAGTTTACAATTAACAAAAAGCAAGATATTAATTAATTATAATTAAAGAGCAAGAAAAATATAATAAATTAACTAATAAATAAATAAACAACTTATTTATCTACAGAATCCTTATCATTTTTATACATCCCAATGAAGTTAATAACATTATAATAACCAAAAATTTAAAAAATATATTTGCATTTACCCTAAAATAACTATTATATAGTTCATGTAATAGTTTTTAAACAACTAATTGATAAATTAGTTGTATAAACAATTAATAATTAAAATTATTTTGAATTGCTATTAATAAATACGTTTAATAAAAACAATTTAATTTTTGAGAATTTTTTTATTTATCAATTTAACTATGAATGTTTTAAATTTTTCTAAGATTATATTAATCAATTAAGGGTGTTCTCAAATCCAAAAAGGCAATTTTCTGACATAAGTTTGAATTAATGTTTGTTCGAAAATGCATGAAACTAGCTGGTGTTGTTGTTCAGAAACTATGTCATCGAACTATTTTTTCCAGTTTTTTGCAAACTCAATAGATCTTTCAGAAAATAGTGTCAAAGTGGACGTTTTGAACCTGATTTCCGCAAGATAGTAGAATAACCACTCAGGAGTGGATGAAAAACGTGTTTGTCACGTGATCAAAATCGCTTATATCTCAATAGGTGATTTATTGATCAAAAATGGAAAACACAGTTCAGTTCCAAATCGCTTCCATGGCCAGGCTTTCTAGTTTTATATCTTTCTGTTAAAAAGTGAATTTGTAAATGTGTCAAAACGTTTTCCGCTTGTTGAGCAGAGCAGTTAAGAAAAGCTTTAAAGAAAAAGTCGTTAAATAGTATGATAAGGTAGCTAAGATGTAGTTGATGTTCTTCCTGGGATTACCTTTCAACCAATTAATCCTTATTGCTGGAAAGTTGGAGAAATCTATCTTTACTTGTCATTGTTCAAGAGGGGATTTAAAAGTGAGTTCCATTCAAAAGCTTGTTCTGTCATCGTTCAACACTTTTCTCACAAACCAATCCTTTATAACCCTTTAACGGTTTATTCTCAATAGGAGGGAGAGATAGAACAATGCTAGGAGATAAGAAACATTGATTTCAACTTGAAAGAAAGATCATCCTCTTGCATGATGTCCCTGGAGTTTTTTTAAGCCATTAAAGATGAAAAATGCCGCGTGGCCACAAAAAAGCGCCGGCTGACCAGACCAAAGAGAGCGCGAGAAGAATAAGAAGAAGAAACATAGTTCTATTTGGGGTATATTTAGCATAGTCAAATGGGGGAAGTAAGGCAATCTACACTTGACGTAGTACAGAAATATTTATATATATATATTATTTTGAATGAAGAATATATAGATGAAAAAAAAAACAAATATGTTTTCTAAATTACCAAATTTCTTCATTGTGATATAATTATAAAATTTCTTCATTTTAAATGAAATTTTACATAAAAGTTATTCACAATACATTATTATTTTGAGATTCTATGTTATTTTTTTATATTTATATTTTTATATTTTATTTCTCTTTAAAATATGTAGGCTGTTTTAATTTAAGTATATATGTCAAATAAATAATAAGGAAATATTTTAAATACAGAATTAACTTTAAATACGAAAAAAAATATTTTATGATTATTAGAAATTTGAACCTTTGTGTCCTAACTTTACAGAAAAGTAATTTCTTCAACACTATTTCTAGCGGTGTCAAATGACACCTTTTTAAAATTTTGATTTATGTTTATTTTGCTCGTAGCTTTTGAATGTAATAAACACAAAAAGTCTTAAATGTATTAAAAAGGATTTTTAATTGTTGCAACTTAAAAATTACGAATGTAAAACCTTAAATCGAAATCTTTTTAAAGTTGTCATTCGACACCGGTAAAAATAGCTTTGATATTATCTTTACATAAAAAAGATTAATGCAAACTTTTAAATATAATTTTTAAATAGTAAATTAAAATAATTATTAAATTGAAATAAAAGTTGCAGTCTGTTCCAATGCAGAATTTAAAAAATAATGTGTCTTTATCACAATTCCATGTTAAGAAACCCCTTTTTAAAAATATGTAAAATGCAATATACATCTAAAATTCCCGTGCCGTTAAAAATAGAATCAAATAAACAGTTGTAAAAATATTTGCAGATTTTTTTCTTTATTAATCACATAGTGTCCAAATTATATGCAATTGAATATGTGTAGTGCATGGGCATTTGCGTATAAAAATTAAAGCTCGACTTATAAATGTTTTAAAGAGCTTTTATAAAGAATCCACAAAACTCCCCCTTCCCCCATTCCTGAAAACGATTACTTCTACCATGAGAAATTTGCATGGGTTGCTACAATTTGGTTATAGGCGTTAACGGTTTTCGGGTCTTATATTCGGGTTATATTAATAGAAGGTTCAGTTAAAAAAAAAAAAAAAAAAAAAAAAAAAGATAATGTCCCTCCTTTTATACAAATTACGTTTATCATTTAAAATATGAGTGTTTAACACTAATTATAGCTCGAATTATAAATGTTTTAATTTATCAGGACCTTAAACTTATGGTACACTAAAATATAGAAAACGTCAACTGAGCCCCCCCCCCCCCTCCCTGCTTTTTAGAACGATTACGATACGAAATTTGTATGGGCTGTAATAATTTGGATCCGAGTTATAAGTGTTTGCGTTTTCGAGCCCTTATATTCGGGTTATACTAAAATTTAGGGCGTTCAGTTAAAAAATCCGAAAATGTCCCTCCTTTTATAAAGATTACGTTTACCATACAAAATATGAGTTTTTTGCAATAACTATGGATCGAGTTATAAATGTTTTAATTTATCAGAACCTCATACTTATGACACACTAAAATATAGAAAAAGTCAATAGAGCCCCCCCCCTCCCTGCTTTTTAAAACGGTTACGATTATCATACGAAATTTGTTGGGCTGCGACAAGTTTGATCTGTGTTATAAGTGTTTGCGTTTTCGAGTCCTTATATTCGGGTTACACTGAAATTTAGGGGGTTCAGTTAAAAATCCGATAATGCCCCTCTTTTATAAAGATTACGTTTACCATACAAAATATGAGTGTTTTGCGATAATTATAGATCGAGTTATAAATGTTTTAATTTATCTGAACCTTATACTTATAATACACTAAAATATAGAAAATGCCAATTTCCCCCTCCCCTGCTTTTTAAAATGATTACCATACAAAATTTGTGTGAGCTGTTACTAAATTTTAAAGGCTTTCATTTAAAAACTCTACAATATCCCCTATAAAATTATGTCACATATTTCAAGTACACAAAATTTCAGCTTGCTGGAGAAGGGACCGAAATGGCAAGGGACCGAAATGGCTAGAGACCGAAATGACTAGGGACCGAAATGTCTCGGGACGAAATGTCTCGGGACGAAATGTCTCGGGACCGAAATGTCTCGTGACCGAAACGGCGGGACCAAAATGGCGGGACCGAAGTGCCGTGTACCCTTTGAAAGGGAGAACCGTACGAAAAAGCCCAGAATTTTATCATATTTTACAAAACAATTATTTCTTTTATATCAAAAGTTACAAATACTTTTTAGTTATATTAAATTAAAAGAGATATAGGACACACATATGAGTACATTCACATATACATACATTCACATACATGAGTTACATGAGGAAGTTTATGTATTTACAGCTGGTTTTACATGTTTTAAAAATGACTACTACCAATATGTGAATTTTAAATATTTTTATAAAATTTAAGGTTCTATGGGTGTATACCAGAGTAATAATCGTCTTAAAATATTGTTATTCTTTACACTGTAAACATTCATAAAAATTCCCAGCTTTAGAATTTCTTAATCTTTTAACTCAATAATTTGCCTATGTATAAAGCAAGATAATATATACACACACACACACACACACATATATATATATATATATATATATATATATATATACACACACTGCTCAAAACAATTAAAGGATATTGCAGTTTTAGGTGAATTTTGTATCTGGTAAACTGTTTAGCTGATTGATACATGGTCGACAGACATAGTAGGTTATATGAGAATAAATTACACATGTTTGGCAGAAAAAAATGCATTTTATTGCACATTTGTGTACTAAAGGAAAAAAACACAATTTGTGCATATGAGAAAAAAAGAATAAGAAAAGGTGTTTTCTTCAAAGAAAATCATTTTCAGTAGGGGGTATGGTTTCCACGGGCGGCCAGCAACGTTGAACACCTTTGAGGCATGGACTCAATGAGGCTATTAATGACGAGTTGGGGTATTCTGCCCCACTCTTCCAGAAGAGCTCTTTCCCGTTCTTGGAGAGTTTGTGGGGGTTGTTGGCGGCCAGAAACTCGTCTTCCTAGAGCGTCCCAAACGTGCTCGATTGGATTCATGTCTGGAGAACACGCTGGCCATTCCATTCGAACGATTCCTTCCTCGAAAAGGAAATCCTCCACCAGGTTTGCACGATGTGGCCTGCAGTTATCGTCCATTAAAATGAAGTTATCTCCGATTGCTGCAGCATAAGAGACTACAATAGATCTGAGGATCTCATCCCT
Source organism: Maratus speciosus (assembly GCA_963932465.1). Taxonomy (NCBI): domain Eukaryota; kingdom Metazoa; phylum Arthropoda; class Arachnida; order Araneae; family Salticidae; genus Maratus; species Maratus speciosus. The sequence goes on along the minus strand of OZ010788.1, from coordinate 363,536,703 downwards.
ATATCGGCGACCAGTCGGAGCTCCATCTCGAATGATGTAGAGGTCAGTGCGCCCGTCAATGGAGATGCCACCATACACCAACACTCCTCCACCGCCAAATCTGACACTTTCGTGCACGAACGCAGGATTATTCCTACTGCCACGGTCCCTCCAGATGAAAATACGCCTATTATCCGGATGCACAGAAAAACGGGACTCGTCAGAAAACAGAATATTGCTCCATTCATTTCTCCTCCAGTTGACATGCGCGGTTGCCCACTCCCTGCGGTCGTGACGATGCCTTGATGTTAATCTAACACATACCATCGGTCGGCGAGCATACAGACCTACAGCATGGAGCCGGTTTCGGACAGTCTGAGCTGAAATCGTGGTGCCTGTAGCCGAGCGAAGGTGTTGTTGGAGAAGAGTAGCGTTCATGGTTCGGTGTCTCCGAGCTGTTAACGCTAAATACCGATCTTCATTGGGCGTTGTTGCCCGTCTACGACCTTGCCCTGGTCTTCGGCCTGCACATCCACTCTCCAAAAAACGGTTTCAGATCTTGGAAATGATACTTTGTGACACTCCAATGGCTTGCGCTACTTCGGCTTGAGTTTGACCCCCTTCTAACCTACCAACAATTCTCAAAGCTTCTGAATCTGTCAAATGACTTCACTGAGACATCGTACTCATCGAAACAAAGCAATCACTGAATGCCGATCATCCTTGTCTTCATTCTCTTTTATCCAGTTGAAAGTCAAATTTCATTCGCTGCCGCTGAAGCGACGTTTTTGACGTCGAACTCAAAATTTGCATACTCCACAGTTTGAAAACCAGAAAAATTTGCATTTGTGATTCTCTTCTTCTATTTTCGGCAAAAAAAATTTCGTTTATATCTTTATTTTATATAAAACTTCAAATATCCTTTAATTGTTTTGAGCAGTATATATATATATATATATATATATATAAACTTTTTAACTCGGATTGCACAAATACTAAAGTATTAGCACTTAAATTGACTACAGTGCCTTTCAAGATTTGCAAGTAATTGGAATGTAATCCATTAGTATATATCAAGTATCGCCGAAACATTTTTCTTCAGCTCAGAAAATAATACTACTCTTTTTTTAAAAACCATATTCTAAATTTCAGACATTGAGACAATTGTGCGTTAAATGCTTTCATTTAAGTCATTGGATGTGAGACGAATTTATTCAATGATTATTTATTCAACAATCTGGATGGAAAAGTCGAAATTCTGAAAAGTTTGATGAGCTTGTAAAAAATTCTTTTTAAAGACGTAATTTTGAATTATTTTTTCTTTAATCTGCACATTTTCTAAAATTAAAATTCATAGTTTCAAGCATGTAGTTTTAGTGTTTTATTTCTTTAAAAAGAAATTTCGTAAAGTTATCTAAAAAGTTACTTCATTTGTTGTCACTATGTAAAAAGAATTTTTGAAAAATAAAACAAAAGCAATGCGTCACACATCATTTATGTTCAAAAATCCTCAGTTTTCAATTATATCGTTGTTTTATAGTCATCGGCTGATAAGTTCCCGGTCTAATGAAGAAAACACAAAACTTTTTTTGGTCAAATTCCGTTTTATTCATCAAAATAGTCTCCTTTAAGAGCGATACAATCATTCCAGCGCCTCTCTAACATTTCAATACCCTTATTGAAGAATGAATTGCCTGGCCTCAAAATAGGCGTTTGATTCGGGGATCACCTCATTATTCGAGCCAAATCTCTTGCCGGCGGGCATTTTTTTCAGGTCTGCAAACAGTTAAAATTCGCTGGGAGCCAAATTTGAAGAATAGGGTGGGTGCTGAAGCAATTCGAAGTGTAATTCGTGCAATTTTTCCATCGTAGCCAAAGACCTGTGACAGGGTGCAGGGGAGGGGACGCGGCACCCACTTCGAAAACAGCTTTCTGGTAGACATTTGTCTGTGCAAAATAAAGCCTACACGTTCTTTCTATTTGTTCAGAGTGTCAGCTTTTTCCTGCCGTTTCACTTTACGGTTTTCTAAAACGATTTTATGGACATTTTTTATGTCTTCCGGTATAACCACCTCTTTTGGGCGACCAGAGCGTTGCGCATTTTCGAAGTCTATACGACCACGTTTAAATTCAGCAAACCAGTCAATAATGATCGATTTTCCTGGCGCAGATTCCGAATAATATTTATCAAGCCAAGCTTTTGTTTCCATAGTGTTTTCCCCCATCAAATAGCAATATTTTACCAAAACACGAAATTGTTTTTTATCCATTGTTTTGAAAATACAAAAAGTTGTTTCACTAAAACCATTGTAACTTTTGAAGTTACCGCCAGATCGTCATAAAAGGTTTACAGCTATCTTTTTAAGGTTAGTACTTACTAAACAGAATATCAATTCTGTATTTGTGGCTCTATCTATGTGTCAGACTAGGAACTTATCAGCCGATGTGTTATATATAACGGATATTAAATTCACAAATATATTGTTGTTTCATCAAATGTATTTTTAAAATTAATAATATACTATAGGTAATTTCAATTGTCTTTTCAAGCTCAGTATCCGTGTCCTTATATCAGATCAGTAAATATTGTAACACCGCATTCGGCTGTGTAACCACCTTTTTCCCCCACAATACTTGAGACAGAAGAAAGCTCCATCCTTTGTCCGTTTATAAGTGTGAAAAGAACAGAGCAAGGGACTCACGTATACAAGTGCCATAGCATCGAAGGGATGAAGTACGAAGGACGCATGTTCATGAGAAGCCAATTGAAATTACATATAATATAGAAAACTAGAACTTTTTTAATTAGCTTAAAAAAATTTAATTATAGTTTACATTTTTATTCAATACTCCCCTCATATGAAATAATAAGATTTTGCTCATATAAAGGTATTTTACTTTATTTACTAAGATATTAATTTTAATACTTTAAGTAACATTAGATTTTATTGAATCGGGTAACTAAAAAAATGTTACCCGATAGTTAAAATTCTACTCCTAGCTTAATATAAAACGGAACGAATTTTACAAACTTCGTGATATTAATATGCATCAGATATAAAATAAACGGATATTTTATTTTAGAGAAAATTTGATTAATAGATACAATAATAGTGAATTTTTTAATAGCAAACAAACCCTTTATATATTTCGACATTTATAATTTATTAGAGTTTTCTCTTCCTTATGTTATTACACATCTCACACCGTTAAATTAAAATATCTGAAAGGTATTCTAAATATACATTTTTAGTTAAAAATTAATACATTGTAAATAAATTCGAATAGAATAGTAAAAGCATATTTAATATTCAAATAATTAAAATCTATTCAATTCGCTTGAACAGTTATATGAACCTATTTGAAAAATTATGGCGTTTATTTTGTTAAAAATGTGGTATTTATTTAGATAAAATTCCTAATTTAATCTCTTTAACTTTTATTTTATTTGCTATTCCAAGCAAAATAAAAACTTAATTTACCGAACTTTTTCAACACGATTAAACTAAATTATGCAAAAAGGTCTGGAGACTTTAAGATTTTTTTTTATTTTTAGAACAAAGTACTGAATAATTTCTTGATTAAATAAGAATTCGTAATTGACTGAAATAGTTTCTTAAACTAAGTTTTTAAAATTCGAACTTTAAAAGAGGCATGGAGAAAATAACTTTAGATATTTTTTCATGTTACAGAATTTATTGCTATGAAAATTTTTTATTAAAAGTCTATTGTGCTATTTGTTTTATTAAAATATAGAATTTCAATCTACTTTATTATTTAAAAAATAAGCAGGGTACAGTAAAAAAAAAAAAAAAAAAAAAAAAAATCAAACACCCCTACTAACTCTACAACAAATTATTGTAGAAGAAAGTTACTGATACCAAACAACTGGAATTAAAGTCTCCTTTTAAATGATTTATATAAAATTTGCCTTGGCAGGTACCTACATATAAAAAAGAACCCAAACTTTGTTTTTTTTTTTTTTTTTTTCAATAGAAATACCCAAGTTTGACACCATAAGTAAATTCTTAGGCCCTTCAATTAGTCTAAATACAATTTTTCATGAAATTCGTACGATTAGTTTCAGAGAAATTAATTATTTTAAAATGAGCATAGTTTAGGAGCTGTATCCAAATTGAAGCTTGCTACTCGGTTGCTGAAATGCTACAGAATGACTATGTCACTTCTATTAACGTATTATTTCTAGCCAATATGACCATTTCACTCGCTTAATATCTTTCTACTATTGCCAGTCCAAATGTTTCAATAAAATGACTAAAACATACTTTTTTTCTAATTATGCTTCTCTGCACATCATAGGCGGCCTTTAAACCATCATTTTGACGTTTTTTAATCATTATTCGAATACTATTTGGAATAAAAATTTTAAATTGAGAATTCGTAAAAAGCAGGGCTTAATAAATTAGAAGCTCTAAATTTTTAATATCTAAAATTTAAAAACCTATCATCCAAATGACTTTAAATTTCGTATCTATGTATAATTTCAACCGAAGATTCAAAATATGTTGTCAAAATTGGGTGTTGCCATTGAAAAAAATAAAGTTTGGTCTGGTAATGATTTGTAGATGGCCCCCTAAAAAAATTATTTGCATCATTTAAAAGTAGATATTATTTACACTCCTTTGGTACCAATAACTTTCTTCTATTATAATTAGATGCAGAGCTCGCGGGGGATGTTTACTGTATTTTCGACGACTGTACATATCGCTGGCAACTTGTCTGATACACATCGTCGTGAAAAAGATTAAGTAAGGTCTCATATAAAATCTGTGTAAATTACTGATTGAATTTTAAAATCTTTATATGATGGTCGAGATATTCTAACTACTTTTTTTAATGCACAGAATGTTTTTTTTTTGTTTGTTTTTTAACTGGCACTATTCAGAGCCATTTGTAGCTCGTTCTAATAACCAGAATTGTACCAATTTTCGTAAAGGGGTCACTATGGAAAAAAATATTCAGCAAAAAAACATTTAGTTCAAAACAACGCCGATAGTGTAGAATATGGCATTGTTGTAGGCTACGCAGACCAGAATGGGCGTAAAACACGTGTAACAAATCAGAATGCAAAGTTATAGCTACGTTTGCGACAACAGTGCTATTAATTTGATCTGTATGCGAGGTGCAGAAAAGTGAGACTCATATTCAACCTAAGCTGAACATGTTACCAAAACTTACAGTAATTAATGCTAAAATTAACAGTTTGTTTCATTATAAACCTCGGTAATTAACAACATTAAACGCTTGTTATAGCATTATATTGTTATCATTATTATTACCTGTTATTATAAATCTAAACCTTTTAATCAATTGATACGTAACATATATATATAGTTGCATTTACAGTATAGATCTATCGTCTTAATAAATAATGTTCAGTACTGACTTCTTCATTCTTTTTTCCACAATTGAGAATCATCTGACCCTCATTACTTTGGCCATAAGATTAAAACTGTTATACTGGAATCGCCCAGTTTGACTCTCAGTCTCAGGCCAAACTCGATTCTTGTAAGAAATTCTAGACGTTTGAAAACAGCTTAGCTCTCAATCGCATGAATTTATATCAAGTCTGTACAATTCCTTCAGATTCTGAAAGCCGCATTTTCCACCAAATTTGGCGACATTCTTTCATTTGGCACCAAACATGTGTTGAAAAATGTGCATGTATCTTGATTGGTTGAATTCTGTTTTCGAGAACGTTCGATGGACACTGATTAGTTGAATCATGTATCTCAGCTCCTATTTAGGAATTTGTAGAAAATTCCTTCAGATTCTGAAAGCCAATTTTTTTCGCCAAATATTACCAAATTTTCCGATATTCATTGATTTAGCACAAAGCATGTGTTTTGGCATTGGTAATCTTCGCACTCAATTTTCCCGCCAAATTTCGCCAACGTTGGCAAATTTGGAGAAATATTGCCAACTTTGCCACTTCGTAAACTGCCAACTGTTCAACAACTTAACAACTGTTTCAACCTTCATTCACGTTGCAATGCATTGTCCCGTAGTGACTTCAAAATGACCACTAATAAAATTTCCTCAAAAATGAGGCCTACCCCATGGTCTTCTCGTACCAAAAAATGGTAGCATACAAAATTTTATCAAAACCTTTAGAGCCGTTTTTTAGATAAAATTTGCATATATACACACGCACACACATAGACACAGACACAAGATTTACTCATATTATAATTTAGTATCTGGTAGACAGAGCCTCACTCGGTAGTGTTTTCAACATTTGTTTATTTTTTTCAATAAATATAGAAAACTGAAAATTTCTATACCTAAAATATGAATAAGTTATGGCGGATATATTTATATCTAGGTTTCGTAGTCTTAAGGAGGGCCGAGAGTTAAACGTCAATGAAAAGGATTTCATATTAGTGCAAAAGTGGTGAAATGTTTCACTTTTAAATATGAAAATGCGTGTTTTCTTGTAAACATAATGTTAATTTTTAATGTCAATTTGTAGGCGATGCAGAATTTAGATATGAATTGCTGCATGCTCATTTGAGTATGCAAAAAAAATATTTAAAAAAAATCTTTGTATATAGCAAGAAATTTGGCGTTATTAAGAGTTATTTGGCTAATTGTATTATAGTGGGAAATCGTATAAAAATAAACGTTGTTTATATGACTGCGATTAAGTCTGCGATTAAGTCAGACATATCTTGAGTGCTACTCTCTATGTTTTATAAAAATTAAAATTCTTCTTCTTCAACAATCGTTTTCCAACTTAATAGTAATCTGCTTAATTCTGTCACAACAAAATTTTCCGAAGTTTAGACGCATTTGAAGGGTTTTTTTGTATTCGAATAAGATTTATTTCATAAAAATAGGCTGAATTGTTTTCGATTAATACTATTATTTTGAATAATAAGTTTTTTTTAACCATATAAAATGAATTTTTCCAAAATTATAGACTTAGCTAGGTAGTTTTCTCGTTCTTGATTTAATATATGAGACACGTTTTGTGAAAATCGTTAGAGCCGTTTTTTATATATATAGCGGAATTTTCAGTGCTGGGTTTGTTTTTACCTTTCAAAATGAACTTTTCCGAATTCGAGACATTGACTTTTAGTTTTCTACTGCTCAAATTAGTACAAGAGGAAAGTTTCGTGTAAATCCCTTGAGCATTTAAAAAATATAATTGAGTAAAAGTTATTATTTCTCGTTCCCGATTTAATATAGGAGCCACCTTTTGTGAAAATCGTTAGAGCCGTTTTTGATATAGGGTAAAGCGGGGACAGATGCCGCACTTTTAGTTTTCTTCTTGTAAAATGTACAATAAAGCAAAAAAACAATAAACTAAGAACCAGAAATCATTAATCAAACCCTTTAGAATCGAATTTCTATGTTAAATAAGTTAAAACCCTCTTAATAAAGTAAGCATAATTATTTTTCCGAACGTCATTTTTAACATCATTTTTTATGTGCTGGGTAAGATGCCGCATGGAGAAAAAATCTAGGCTGTTTTTTTTTTTTCAAGCAAATCCCATTTTTATTTCCTCAAACTACTCAAAATGAAAATAAATAACAGTAAACTTGGAAAAATTATATATATATATATCTCTAAATTATGAAAAGTTTAGCGAAAATGCAAAAGTGTAATCCCTATAAATAAAACTTGAGACAAAAAATGAAAATGAAAAGAAAAACATTTGAATTTACATGAAGGGATAGCATAAATACTAAAAACAATAGACAGGATAATTACAAAAAAATATATAAATTACTTGTTTACGTCTAGGAGAACATGGCAGTTTTCTCTTAATGTAAGTATTAGTTCTATTCTGTTTAGAACTTGGTCTGTTTATTTTTGGCCTTGCTTCTCATCTGTAATCTTGTATTTCCATTCGATCTCAATCACACCAAATTTCCCGTTGGAAAATTAAAGCGGTCTTTTTCATGCAGCTATCGATTGAATTTGATGCAACTGAATCCTGTGCGACTTAGACTTTGTTTCTTGATAAGATTGCAGACACTCAGCACATTCAGAGTCATCAAATTCCAATCCAATACTACCATCAGAATCGATAAGAGAAACAATTTACTCATTGTCGGAAGATCACTCATATTTTAGTTTCTTCCTCAAGTAAGGAGTTTTCAAGTTGATCTTTTCCTTCATTTTTTACACATTTTATTTCCGCCAAGCTGTCGTTCTTTGACACTTTCTAGTTTTTTTGCTTTTTATTTACTTCTTCTTTTTTCTTGTTAATAAACTCTATACTTGTAATATTTGCATCCTTTTGCTTTCTCTTTCTTGGCTGCATAGATCTTTTGACAATTGAGATAAAGATATTTTGTTTAACAGTGTAGATGATGAGAATTATATGTATCCTTGTTCATACTTGGTGAACGAACATTGTTGTTCAGAATATTTTGATAAATAGCAGAATGCGTTAATATACGTTCATTTAAATGCAAGTTCTACTAAAATCAGTGATGAATTTATTGAACCGAAAAACAAAAATATGTTTTGCGGCATCTGTCCCTCAACCTCTGTGTGGCATCTGTCCCATAGTGATGGGTAAGTTGCCTCGTCACCATTTTGCGTCATGTGAACAACGAGAGAGAAAGGCAAGCACGTGTCTAGATTCTACGAGGATCTAGTCTACAGTTGCTATAGGTTTTGGGATGAAATCTATGTTTATTTGGCTTAAAAATGTTATAAATCTTTATTAGAATAAATGTAGCCACTTAACTCGCAGGTTATAACCATACAAATTGGCATAAATATGTAAATACTGATAATTAAGCGGTTGAAGCGCTTACAACACGGCACACAACACAGAGGAACACTACGAACTTCATAATTTGGTCTAGGGAGCGCTAAAGTCGCTCACACAATCTCTGCCGCATCTGTCCCACCACAGCGTGTGTCCCCACTTTACCCTAAAGCGGTATTTTCAGTGCTGGGTTTATTTTTTTCTGTCAAAACGAACTTTTTCGAATTAGAGATCTTTTCGGTTGGTTTTCTCTTTCTCAAATTAGTATAGGAGGAAAATTTCGTACAAATCGCTTGAATATTTATAGCAAGCAAATTTTCAGCGTTGAGTTTATTTTAACCTGTCAAAACAATTTTTTTAATTCGGAACCTGGCTAGATTATGTTCTCGTGCTCAATTCAATATGGGAGGCAAGTTTCAAAGAAATCTTCCGAACCGTTTACGATGTTATCCACCCGCGCTTGCTCATTTGATGTATAAGATATATTATTCATTTTATCCGTATTTAATTGACGTTTTACAGAATTACGAAGTATGGATTTACTTTTATTTTCTGCCATTTATTGTTCCGTAGCTGCATTCTTTTTTCTCAACGATAATTGTTCATCGAATGTACCTGACCAATATTTATTTATTATACAGCTTAAAATGTTTCAGCTTAAAATGCTTAATCAGTTTCTGATTTATTTTAGGTTTCGATAATTGCCCTTTTTTATGTATAATTTTTATCTTCCAACTTCTTTATGCATAATTTTTGCTTATGACGGAAAATTCTTCTAACTTCATCTTTAGATAGGCGCTTCTGACCTCTTGTCATAATCTTTATACGGCTTATCTTGATTAATATAAAACTAGCTACGTGGCAATCCAATGTGTTGCTTTTGAATTGCATGAGATCATTCGTTTCTTTGGGGGAAAATGATATCTAACTTTACTGTAAATTTAGAAATCAATTATAGTATTAATTTTATTAAATGCAATATTTCAAATAATAAATTATATTTAAAATTTAAATTCAAAAGATTTCGCAGATATTCTATTATTTTATTTGCCAAAAGCTTTTCGCTCTTTCAGAATTTGGCTTCTAATTTCAAAACTGGTAGAAATGACGTCAATTGGGTGAACTTATATAAAGATGGCTTTCTTTTCGCGGATTTATTCAAAAGAATTTTATATTTAGGAGTTAAAATAAATGCTTAGAGAAATATACTTTTTCTCAATATAACGTTTTGTTTTTAACATACTTGTAAAAAGTTATAATAGCTCTCTTAAGGAAATAGCTGAAAATATCTTTTTCTGCTTTATATTAAACTAGCAAACCCCGCGGAATAGTTGAAATATGCCAAGTGATATCTGCATGACTATTTTTTATTAGAAGAACACTTTTTGAAATAACTCAAAAATTACATATTAAGCTACAGTTTGACTAAACTTCATTATAAAAGTGAAATAGACATAAATGTGATTTTAATTAATAAGAAGAACTAAAACTAATTCCAATTAAATGATAATTTAGAAAGTATTTTGAGACATTTATTCACATTTCGTACGCTCGTTTCAGTAATCATTTGAAGTTTTGAATTTTTTAGAAACCATCTTAACACATATATATCTTAAAATTAACCATCATGTCAAATTCCAAACTTCTTGTCTAACAGTCTGCCACATCTCTGGTGTTAATGGCACCAACATAAAATGCCTAAACAGAGTTGAAATAGAATGTCTCGAAAAATGTTGAAACAGAGACTGTCACCATTAATTTTCCAACATTAACCTTGAAATCGGTTGGTATTTCCTAATATTCTATAGAAAACGGAATTTAGATGTTTTTAAAGGCTTTCTTGTTGTTCCTGCCAACCAGGTGGTAGTGACACCGGCATAAAATATAGCCCGTATAGGATCAGGACTATCACTCTTGATTCGCAACCATTAACTTCAGTAATCGGTTTATTATTTCCTGAGATTCCATAGAAATCGTAATTTAGGACTCTTTTAGAATGCTTTTTGCTCCTTCCCTTCGCTTCACCTCTTTCTAATTTCGAATTTATTTTCGACTGTTCTTAGAGGACATTTATATTTTATAAGTAACTTCCGTGCTATATTTAAAGTTTCTAGCCTCTTCAGTTCAGTATCGCAGAAATCGCAATTTAGAAAGTTTTTTGCTCCTGCAACCCTCGACATAAAATATAGCTTATGTTTGAGCAGATTCTATCACCATCAATTTGCAACCATTATGTTTGAAATCGGTTTCGTATGTCATACGATTGCATAAAAATCGTAATTTAGAACGCTTTTCGCTCACTTCATCCTTTTAAATTTGGAAATTTCTTGCGACACTTCTTAGAAAGCATTTGCATCTTTGAAGTAATTACCATTTCAAACTTAAAATGTTATTACCCCCCTCAGTAAAACAAGAAACGCAATTTAGAACATTTTTTGCTCCTGTAACCCCCAGGTGGTAATGGCAACAACGTAAAATATAGGTTATGTGGGAGCGGGGACTGTCACCATCAATTTGAAACCATTACTTCTGAAATCGGTTTATATTTCCTGAGATTGCGTAGAAATCGCTATTTAGAACGTTTTGAGAACGCTTTTCGTTCATTTTCACCCTTTTTAAATTTCAAATTTTTAAGGAACTCTTCTCTTTGATTATTTACATCTCATAAGTAATTACCATGCCAAAATTTAAGTTGCTAGCCCCTTCAATATCACAAAAATCACAATTTAAAACGTTTTTTAAAATGCTACCGCAAGGTGGTAGTGACGCCAATATGAAATAGATCCTATAATGGAGCAAGGGCTGTCATCATGAATTTCCAATTATTACTTTTGATATCGGTTGGGTACTTTCTGAGATTGCGTAGAAATCGCAATTTAGAACGTTTTTTAGAACGTTTTTCATCCATTTTCACTCCTTTTAAATTTCGAATTATTTAGGAAATGTTCTTAGAGATCATTTATATCTTATAAGTAACTACCATGCCTAGTTTCAAGTGGCTAACCCCTGCAGTATTACAAAAAAAAAACGCAATTTAGATCGTTTTTTGCTCTTTCACCCCTTTTGGGGTAGTGGCATCTACATGAAATACAGCCTATGTTGGAGCGGGGACTGTCAACATCGTTTTCACACCATTATTTTTTAAATCGATTCGGCACTGCCTGAGATTGTGTAGAAATCGCAATTTAGAAAGTTTTTTAGAACGCTTTTCGCTCATTTTCACCCTTTTTAAATTTCGAATTTTTAGGAAATGTTCTTAGAGATCATTTGTATCTTATAAGTAACTGCCATTCCAATTCCCATGTATCTGGAGCTTTCAGTAACACAAAAATCGCCACGTTTTTAGTACGTTTCTTAGAACTCTTTTCGAGCAGTTTCACCCCTCTTAAATTTTAAATTTTTTAAGAAATGTTCTTAGTGATCATTTATATCTTATAAGTAACTACCATTCCAAATTCCATGTATCTGGGCCCTTCAGTAACACAAAAATAGCAATTTCGAACGTTTTTTAGTCCTGCACCCCCTTTAGAGGTAGTGGCACCGACATAAAATGTAGCTTATATTGGAGCAAGGGTTTTCACCATCCGTTTGACGCCATTATTTTTTAAATCGGCTTGGTCCTTCCTGAGATTCCGTAAAAATCGCCATTTAGAACGCTTTTTGCGCATTTTCACCCTTTTTTAAATTTCGATTTTTTAAAGAAATGTTCTTAGAGATCATTTATATCTACTAAGTAACTACCATTCCAAATTCCATGCATCTGGGCCCTTCAGTAACACAAAAATAGCAATTTCGAACGTTTTTTTAGTCCTGCACCCCCTTTAGAGGTAGTGGTACCGACATAAAATGTAGCCTATATTGGAGCAAGGGTTGTCACCATCATTTTGACACCATTATTTTTTAAATCGGTTGGGTCCTTCTTGAGATTGCGTAAAAATCGCCGTTTAGAATTCTTTTTGCACATTTTCATCCCTTTTTAAATTTCGAATTTATTAAGAAATGTTCTTAGAGATCATTTACATCTAATAAGTAACTGTCATTCCAAATTCCATGTATCTGGGCCCTTCAGTAACACAAAAATCGCAATTTCGAACGTTTTTATGCTCCTGCACCTCCTTTAGGGGTAGTGGCACCGACATAAAATGTCGCCTATATCACCGCAAGGGTTGTCACCATCATTTAGATACCATTATTTTTTAAATCGGCTTGGTACTTCTTGAGATTGGGTAAAAATCGCCATTTAGAACGTTTTTTAAAACGCCTTTTGCGCATTTTCACCCCTTTTTAAATTTCGAATTCTTTAAGAAATGTTCTTAGAGATCATTTATATCTAATAAGTAACTACCATGCCAAATTCCATGTGTCTGGACCCTTCAGTAACACAAAAATTGCAATTTCGAACGTTTTTTTGCTCCTGCACCCCCTTTAGGGGTAGTGGCACCGATATAAAATGTAGCCTATGTTGGAGCAAGGGTTGTCACCATCATTTTGATACCATTATTTTTGAAATCGGTTTGGTACTTCTTGAGATTGCGCAAAAATCGCCATTTAGAACGCTTTATAGAATGCTTTTGTGGCTTTTCACCCCTTTTAGTTTTCGATTTTTTTTAAAGAAATGTTCTTAGAGATCATTAGTATCTTATAAGTAAATACCATTTCAAATTTCATGTTTCTAGACTCTTCAGTAACACAAAAATCGCATTTTTAGAACGTTTTTTTTTTCTCCTGCACCCCCTTTTGGACAGTGGCACGGGCATAAGATATGGCCTATGTTCTAAGTTGGACTAACACCATCATTTTGATACCATTACTTTTGGAATCGGTTCGGTAGTTCCAGAGCTTACCTCCTACAAATAAACAATTTTTACCTCTTTATAATATTAGTATAGATTAAAAAAGCTACGAGAGACTTTTTTCTTTTTACGTCAATGGATTTTATCTCATAATTCCAGTCGAATGACGATTTTTTGATTTATAAAATAAACTGATTCCTGAAGCTTGAATCTGTAAAAAAAAAGTTTGTATTTCTTGAAATTTTCTTGAAAAATACAATTAAAACACAATATTATTTTCCACATCTATTCAAATAAAAGTTAATTTATATTTGAAAATGATGGCAAACAAAGAAATATAATCACCCAACGTTCAATATTCTAGGAGAGGTAGGTAGCTGTGAAATACAAACAGGCAGTCACGTTCTAATATGATTTATAGATAAAGATTTAATTTGGTTATGAAAAAGTAATCAGTGACAAATGGACTATTTATATTGTTTGAAGAGCATATGTTTTATTTCGTAATATAGCATTCACGCGATGGAGATAGAATAAAAAAAATCATGTTTGCAAATTACTTTAAAAATAATAAATCAATCGATTAAGATACAGTTTTTAAACAAACTGTATTTGAAAGAAGACGTTTTTTTCTATATGACAGTGTAAAATTTTAAAATGGGCAATATTTAGAAATTAAAAAAATTGCAGTAGCAAGAACTGCAAAATCGAAATTTCATTGTTATTCGCAAAATGATGTCAATTTTACGCACTGACCCGTTTTTCTTTTACAATATAGATAGTAAAAGATTCTAAAATGAAATATCAGAACGAGATAGGTTTTGTCTTACTAGTTACACTGGCTATTATAAATGTATTGCATTATTTTCCACAGATTCATCAAAATTTCCCTTTAAAAGCAGGATTCCTTTCCTAACAGGTCCCATTTTCCCAAGTGCACTGTAGTGATCACGTGCATATTTTAAAAATTTTACATTTCCTTTTATAGTAGCACCCCCTAACAAGATTTTATTGGAGAAAGGAAATCCTTTTTCATGCAATATTACTATAAACACATTTTTTTTTCATTCTTTGGGTGCTTTGTGTTATGTGTGTTATACATAAGTTAGGGATTTCATTCTTTTTATTTTGTTTTAACTCTAATAATATACTTCACTTGCGTTAAAATTGTAATGTGGGATGCATTTTATCCTTAAAATCACCAGACACAAGAAGTTAAAACATCGTGTATCAAAATTAAGAAAACTTAAAATTTCAAAGATCAGAAAGTACCAATTTGTTGATTGCTCAAAAATTAGTTTTCATAAAAGCTTCATTTAATTATATTCTCCAAAGTACTTTTCTTCGTATTGTTTAAAAAAATACTATTAACATTCCTTGATACACGTCAAAAATTTCCTTTCAAACCGAAAGTATATCTAACAAAGAGATAAATAACAGAATTTTCAATGATTAAAAGTATGAAATACATTTTTTTTCTAATGTAACAAAAGGGAATTTGAATATTTTCCACCAAAAATATTACGATATAAAAATAACTGGAATTTTTATTTCATATTAAAAATGTATTTAATGCATACTTAAAATTTCTCCAAAAAACAATCTTATATTTAAAATTTTATTCTTTCTGTTTTTAAGAGTATTAACTTGTCACTATTCTTTCAGTTTAATCCACAATTTTTGAAAGTAATGGTTTTACAAAATGTTAATATTCTTTAACTTGACATCAAGGGATATTAAATCTGCTTAAATATCCATAAAAATCATATTGAGTCTTATCATCTTTGAACGATCTAACAGTCTTTATCTGTAAAGGAAATTTTACAAATTTGTTGAACTCATGTATGATGTACACATCAATTTCTCTTTTGTTACGTTTTAAACTTTTCATACAAACCTCCGAATGATATTATTATTTTTACTTTCTTCTATCTTTAGAAGAAGAAAGTATATTGGTTTCATGAAAATTTTCGAATTCCAGTTTTCAACGGATTTACACGTTTTATAGGTCAGAAATTCCAAAAACATGTTTTTACAAAATGTCTGTCTGTGAGTCTGTCTGTCTGTCTGTCTGTCCGTCTGTCTGTATGTATGTCTGTATGTGACACAAATTTTGTGGGCGCTCTATCTCAAGAACTAATGCACGGAATTTTTATAAAAATTTATATTCAGGTAGTCCCTGATATATATTAGTGCTGATTAGTTTTTGGTGTAAATCGCCCTGCAGGTAGCGCTGCTACACTGCAAATAGAAGCGTCTTAAATTTAGACACATATGTGACAGAAAAAGAATTTTAGACACTTAAGTGTCTTAATCTGAAAATTCAAACATTATAGATGTCTTAATTTAAGATACATAAGTGTCTTACTATGACCATGGTGTAAACGAACTGAGAATAATGTCTAAAATATCCGCAAACGTCTTATTTTAAGACACTTCATTGCTTTAAACGTGTCTTAATTTAAGACGTTTTGATTCTTCCGACGCAATAACCACCAGGGGACACTCGCACTCCCAGTTGAGCATGCGTTTTAGATGTCTTCGTTCGAAGTGGTATACGTTGTAATTCAAACAAAGTTTGTTTTTATGTACGCGTGTATTTTAATTCGTTTTTTGCGAAATGTGAAGTACTGTGATTTTAATTCGTATTAACTTGGATTATTTATTTATTGAATACATACATCTGACGTGTGTGCTCGACATCAAATGTCTCTTAGAAGCTGTCGTCGATATAAGGGCGGGATAAACACAGAACAGAAGTAGACGACGGTTGAAGATTACACCCGGAAATTCTACAAAGCGTGTGCAATGGGCTTAGTGTTAACTCGTATTAATTTATATCAATAATATTGTGTTATTCATCTTCGACCTGTCAACGCTAGCAAAAAAAAAAAAAAAAAAAAAAAAAAAAAAAAAAAAAAAAAAAAAAAAACTTTTGTCTGGCGGGTCTTATTTTGAGAATGAAACATCTCATTCTTTAAATATGGCTAGTCGGATGTATTATGGGATTACCTTTTAAACTGATGCAACTCTTTCTCCCTCACTGTGGTTGTGGTAGTTTTTAAAATTTCAAATCGAGGAATTTTTCTTATCCTGAAGGGCCTCCGTACATCAACTCCGGCTCGGTAACCTCGAACTGGCTCGTGGGCCCGACTCCTTTATAGGTGCTCGGTTCCTGCGGGCTGTCGGGGCGTCCCGGGTCGGGAACCAAGAGAAATAACCATTTGGCTCCTCTAGCTAAGTGGTGGGATCTGTCGCATACGACCATTCGTCCTCTTGGGAATAACCGGTGTGACGTGCGCTGGGCAGTGCACCGGCTTGACCGGAGTTTGCGTGTGGATCGGCCCTAACGGGCCACTCCTGGCGGCGACCTTCGGGACGCGCCGCGGGGTTTGGAACGGGGGTCTTTCCACGCGTAGACGTATGGGCCTGTAAGGGCCTGAGACCTGGAGATGGGACCCCGTCTTACTTCTTGCAAACAGCGATTGAAGTAAGTGTTATAATTTCTTTATAGTACTAAAATTAGTGTCTTTTATGATTTTATTTATTGTACTAAACAAAATCTTACATGAAATTTAATTAGTTTTGAATCTTTTTGCAAAAAAAATCACTAATTCTAGAAGTATATATTTTTAAATTTATGACGTTGTCTTTTATTACAAATTATGTATTAGTTATTCTCATCTTTTTTCTCAAATTTAAAGTAATAACATCACTAAAAATCAGACATATTTAAAAGTTAAGTTCATTCTCTTGTTTTGTTTTGTTTTCAACATGGCAGTTCTTAGTTTCAATGGCTAATGCTTATCTCATACTAAACGACCACAAGGAAATAGAAAAAAAATCTTTGAAAGATCTCCTAAAGCTTTCTTACTTCCTAGCTAGGGATTACAATCCCGGATTGAGATCCCGGGATCCCGCTTTAATTTTAATCCCTAACATCCAGGGATTTTTACTGGAAATTTCCGGGATTTTCGGGATTGCCTTTTTTTTTTCAATTGAACAATATTCAGCTGAAATTAAAAAATATATTTATAAACTTTAGCTTTTGGAAAAAAAATCAATTGATTTTTATGAAATTTATATATAATTCAAAATGAATAATTATCTCAAGAATTTCTTAGATATATTTCTAAAGCTATTAAATCTTTTAATGTGGAAAACTTTTGACTTCGAAACATAGAAGTAACCCAGTCAGGAAAACGGAAATTATTTGTTTATTTCGATTTCGCTGCGTGTGTGGATTCGAAGGTCATTTTCCAATTAGACTTTACTGATAAGCATCGCAAGTGTGTATCATAGTGATATCATGTGCTAACTTCTTTTTTTTGCGGCTTTATTTTGCTTTAAAAATGTCTTGTTTAGTAGCTCATAGGAATGATAACAATAAGCCCATGTGGCAATATAAATTTTTAAAAAATCTAATTTTTAAATGATAAGGATTTTCATTTTTTTCGGGAAGGGAGGGGGGCGATTTTGTATGAAATTTTCGTAAAGCTGATACCTTAAATCTTGCACTGATTATAATGAAAGTTTTGAACTTTTAGAGTAGGACAAGATTAAAAAATACAAAATATAAATAAACAAATACCGAAGTAATTTTTTTCTCAATATTAACCCATTGCACTCCAGGGCTCCGGAGCAGAGCCACTTAAAATTTGTCTTCAAACTCGAGGTCTCCGCTACGGAGACAATGCACATAATTTTGTGATACCATATAATCTTGGCTTTTCTAGACAGGTATCACAAAATTATTTGCATTGTCTCCGTAGCGGAGCCCTCGAGTTTGAAGACAAATTTTAAATGGCTCCGCTCCGGAGCCCTCGAGTGCAAAGGGATAAAGTAGAATATTTATTTATTTATTCATAGTTAAATAGCTGTTGTGATTATCATCTGATATATATGTAAAATTGCCTATGTGACAATATAATTTTTTTTTAATCTATTTTTAAATTATATGAAGTAGAGTAGGACAAGATTATAAGAAATATATATATTTATCCATGTACTTTAAAAGCCCTCAATAGCCCTTGCCGTTGAATTTGTCCGATAATCGGAGATGTCTGCTTTTGTGAGGTAAAAATATACAAATATGTATGCCATGCGGATTAAAAAAAGTATTCGCTAAATAGATGTTTCAGAATAGCTATTCGGGAATGTCCATTAACCTCCTCAAGGGATACTCCCGAATACCGGACATCTCAATTTAGATAAAAATAATGTAGGGTTGCATTTTTTGCAAAAGAACTTCTTGGTTAAAGAATGGGCATACTGGGCCGTGCCCCACCCCCCTACGATTTTAGTGCCCACAACTTTGATGTGCAATATTTGCAAAGCTTATATTTTAAATCTGTTTCGAAATTGTATTGATTATAATCAATATTTTGAACTTTTAAAGTAAAATAAGATTAAAAATAAAGCAAATTTTAAAAATCTAATATTTAGATAAATATTTTTTGTTTTAATCTTGTTCTACTCCTGAAGTTCAAAATATTGATTATAATCAGTAAAATGTCGTAAAAGATTTAAATTATCAGCTTAACAAAAATTGCGTACCAAAAAAATCAGGTTGTAGGGGGGGGGGGGGGGGGCAGGACCCCAGCCAAATATTTTTCCAGGATTCAACGGGGTCAAACATGGCTACGTATGATGCTTACAAAAAAAAATGGTTGCTATTAAGACGTTTGAAGTGTCTGAAAACTGAACACTACGTTTCAGACACTTAAGTGTCTGAATTTCAGACATTTTAATTTACAGTGTATGTAGCATTTTGCAGGATTTCCGCAAAAGCTCTATCTCAAGAACTAATCCACGAATTTTTATAAAACTTCAGATTCCGTTAGTCAATGACATGAATGGATCCTGTTTACGTTTTGGTGCAAATCGCCTAACAGGTGGCTCTGCTATGCTGTATTTTGCAGGATTTACACTATTTTCGCAGTAACTCTATCTCAAGAACTAATGCACACATTTTCATGAAACTTCAGATTTAGTTAGTCCTTCATATGAAATAATGCTGACTACGTGTTGGTATAAATCTCCCAATAAGTGGCGCTGCTGTGCTGCATTTTGAACTATTTCCTCAATAGCTCTATCACAAGAACTAATGCACGAATTTTCATCAAACTTCAGATTTAAGTGTAACTTTATTAATATTGCTGCCGATTATGTGTTGTTGCAAATCGCTCAACAGGTGGCGCTTCTATGCTGCATTTATCATGATTTGCGCAATACCTCTATCTCAAGAACTAATGCACAAATTTTCCTCAAACTTCATATTCAGTTAGACGTTGACATAAGTTGGTGATAATTAGGTTCTGGTGTAAATAACCCAACAGGTAGCGCTGCTATGCTGCATTTTGCTGGGTTTACACGATTTCAGTGACAGTCATACCTCGAGAACTAATGCACGGAATTTCATATTTTTAGAATTCTCATGATGAACTCAGATGGCCATTTAATTTGGCACTGAGATAGTGAATTTTGAAGTATTGACATGTATGAGATAGAAGAAAGTTTTGTGATGGCCACAACATACTAGTTAAATTAGTTTTTGAAATTATATTTAGACTTATTTCACAATTATTTTAGAAATTTTAGCCACATGTGAGTGAAGTTTTATGAATAATTTCTGATATAAAAAAAAATCTGTTATTTCTAAAAAGTAAGTGGTTTTTAATGTATTCTTATTATGTAAAACGGCATTTTAAGAAATTTTATTTTTTTACATCTTATTATATCTAGCAGCAGAATCACGCGCATTGTAAATACAGTCAAAAGATAATTTATTATACACACCCAGCTAGCAGCGTATAGGTGTACCTTTTGCAACAGCAATAGCAATTATATGTTTTAGTAGTTATTTAAGAAGATCTTAAAATTGGGATTGTATCACTTTCTTCTAGCAGTTCGTAGGTTCCTGTCTCAAAATATGTTCCAAGCATGGTTGTGAAGTAAGAGCTAAAATGAAGCATTCCAGTAGGTCACACAAATTTTAAATAGTGTCCATATCTGGTGAGCTTGAATGCTTCCCAATAACAACAGATCGCACGAAGAAACTTTGCACTCATGATTGATTAGAAATTCTCTCCTATTAAGTCCTTTGCAAACATGATTATCGCATCGTAATATGGTGTCATCATTCGGGTGAAAAAGGTTTTGATGAATAACTATGAATAACCATCTAGTATTTTAATGTGCCCTGCACCCGCTAAAATGTATGTCCAGTATCATGATACAGGATAGATGTGCCTAATACTCCTCATATTATTATGCCAGATCTACTTGCTTCTAGAACTCCCAACTCTCACAAGGAATCCATCGCTTCTTGATGTTTTGCAACACCACATTCCTAGGTCATCATTCCAGGTCATCACTCCAAACTTGTGCAGTTTATTTATATAAATCTTCGCCAAATATTGGAAAGATTTTTCAAAATGCAGCTCCAAAACTCTGTACCTGCTAGACAAAAGAGCAAGCAATGATGACATTAGTATATACAGTAGGATTATCCGACCCTCGTGTAACTGGAACTCTCCGTAAACCGACGTCGGTTTCCTGACTTTTTTTCAGTGGTTTTTTTTTTTTTACTTTTACATTCCTTGTATATGGAAGCGGTCCTTTTCAAACTACGAATACAAATAAATTTTTGGTCCACCCCTACTTACAAGGAAGGTCTCCATACGGGCATACTCAGAAAAATCTGAAAAAATTATGGAATGTTCTTCTCATATGGATATATACGTTTATAAATTTTTTTTTCGCGGAACCCCGATACAACGTCCGTAAAAAAATAACGAAATTTCCGTTTATTTGGCGATTTATCACCGGTTGGCGATGGGGAAAAAAATACGCTTTTATGTAGGAAAAAACTTTTTATGTTGAATTTATCTATATAAGTTTAACTTAAATAACTTTAGTTTTGTCATTTTTAATTAGTTTTAACTATAGTTTTGACATTTTTAGATTGATTTAACTATAGTTTGTCATATATATTTATATATATTTATAATAAAATTTAAATATCATATTTTACGATTTAAAACATAATTTAAATTGATTCAAATTATTTCAAGCTCAAAAATAAGGCAGATAGAACACTATCGATTTGATTTTGTTGCTATGGAAACGACTTCGTCTTCGATATGGAAATGCATTATGACAATCAAATGTCAGCTGACTATAATTTAAAATAGATATTTGCAACTTGCAAAGCATAGAAAATATTTTTACAGTGATAAAATTAAATAACTACAGCAACAAGGAACATATATATGTAATATAAAAAATATATAATAACCTCTTTTATTGATTAAGTTTAAATTAATTAAAAGCCGCGCATTCTAAAAAACAATAAACAATTTTCAGATGCATTAAAATCGTTTGCTTTTGGCGAGGAAGAGTACTGCTCGCCAAATTCCGTGATGCTTTCATCTTTTTGCGCCAAATCCTCGAAAGTATTTTATTTTTTTGCAGACTTTCTACTGTAATTCCGCCGCTAAATTTGGTAGATCCTTTATTACAGATATAAGTAGTTTGATTGGTTTTTTTTTTCAAAAGATTCTGAGTATGCCCAGTAAGGAGACCTTCCTTGTTAGAATTCCTTTGAAATTAGCTTGAGCTCCCTCAAGCTCCGATCTCGCTATAAGTGCACTCTTTCCACTCACCTCTTGTGTACACGTCTCTGTTGTAGACAAAAACACTTTCCAAATTCAAAATTTGGAAGGCCGTACTGCCGAGTGCCACAATAGTCGAATGTTATTGTAACCTCTGATAGTAAACAAGTGCAAATAAAAAAAACATTTTGTCACCTTTTCACGAATAGAAATTTTCACAGCTTCAGAATTTCAAAAGTGGGAAGAGAAATTAATGTCGTATTTTCGCTGAACTTAAATATATAATTTGTCAAACATTATAAATAAATATATTTTTAGTAATTTTCACTTCAATAAGAGTATGTTATTTATATTTCTCTGAAAATACGAAGCTGGATTTAAAAATTACGCTACGCATTTTAAATCTTTATAGGCATGCCATAAATGTTATTAGACCTTTCCAATGATTATCGTTTCTATTATCACTTTCTGAGAATGGGAAGTTGTGTGTGTAGATGAAAAAATGCAAATTATTAATCTCTATGAAGTAGCGTTAAATAATAAAGAGACGTTAACATTTTAAATGATAAATATTTGTTCTATTATAATTTCCAGATTACTTGCCATTATTCCATAAAAGTCCTAAAGATCAAATCTTTTTACGTAAGGTTTGTTTTTATTTTCCGCTGTATCAGTTATGTAGATTTTAATATAAACTTAACGTAGTAATAGTTTTTAATTGTAGTTAAGATAACAATAGAGATAAGCTGATAGAGGGACAAACGGACAGGCAAAACGAAATCATTAACACACATCATTCTTAAAGTAAATAATTTATAAAAATAATCTTCTTAAACGTGTGAAAACAAGAATTTAATTTTTTAAGGTTAAAATATTTTATTTATCTTAGAATTTTGATTTTCTCACCATTTCAACCTTTGCTTTTATTTATACAGTGAAAAGTGTTGATACAGTTTTATTTATACTTTTATTTTGAAAATACAACTATTTTAAATAAATTGTAAGAATAGAAATTCCATGGTACTGAATAATATAACATGAGAGAAGTCACTTCAATCTTTATAAAAGGCTTCATATTAAGAGAAAGTTTTATTTATAGAGAAATTTCATTCAAAAACAACATTTTTTCACGAATTCACTTCACAAATGAGTTGTTCTGCTAATATAAAATGTGATATCTAGAATTTAAAATAAATACAAAATACATAAAAATAGCAATCAATTTTAAAGTCCCATTCAAGTAGAATCGTTCATTTTCAATTTTAAAAGAAACAATCTTCTAGTGAGCAATATAAAGACTACTTAGAATTCCGTTTATTTCTTTTATACAAATTTAATCGAACGTAAATATGAACGATCAAACCTTTTAAAAGATTCTGTCAGAAAAATAAGAGTCAATTTACGTTTATCCTTTGAAATTCTGCAGTTTTCAATCATCATTTTTAAAATTTCCATTTCTCACTGAAGAATCTTTAGAAAATTCCTTCTGAAGAGAACAATGCCTGTTTTGTTTTTTATTTGTTTTGTTTTGTTTTTTTAATACTCGTGGAACAACAAATCATATTGTATGATTGCTAGCGTAACAATAATAGGAATTTATTAAGTATTTATTTTTTTAAAAAATGGTTACCTTCTTATATTTTGTTTGAAGCTTACGCTTCTCCAGAAATAATTCCCGTTCTGATTTTATTTTTTTACTCATTTTGCGCAAAAATAACACAGAAGAAAAAACATTTTGCTCACGCTGAAACATTTTTATGGAAATACCCTTACATGACAATAATTCCTGCTTCTTAAATATTCGTGAAGCAGCAGAGCATCTTGCATCGGCAAAACATAATCATTCGAATATTTTATGTTATATTTTAGATAAAAGCGGATTCTTTGCTTTCAAAATTACACAACGGCTTTGTTGCATTTAAGTTTTTTACTTGCCTTGTCATGGGAGTATCAATTGTTCTTCATTAATTAGCCTGGTTATGTAAGCAGCATGATAAAATGTGAAATGGCAGTTTAAAATAAGCAAACTTCTAAAATTTATTATCCTGTGATTCATTGGTGAAATCAATAGATATCTTTAAACGAAATCAAAATTAAAAGTATTTATATTTTTATACATTTTATATTGTATTTTTATACTAATTAAAAGCATCTTCTTCATTAAAAAAAAAAATCACAAAACAAGTAATTCAAAGATAAAGTAAAAATATTATACTTGAAAAATAACTTTTAGATTAAAAAGTTTCTTCGGTTAATATTGGGAGATAGCATTACAAATACCGTTTACTTAGTGAATATTTCTCATACGTTGCAATAGTTGCACACCAAAAAAAAAAAAAAATAATAATAATAATAATTTTATATTTTTGAGATTCTTATACACGGCATTATATAAATGTCGACCATTTTTATATGTTTACTGACCTTTTCATATCCAGTCAGGTTTAGAATGATCATTTTTTAAAGTTCAAATAACACATTTTTGTTGAACTGCTGTACATATTACAACACCTTCTTTGTCTTATATATTTATCAATGACTTATATGACTCGGTTCTTAGAAATACCAAAATGCGTTAATATTGAAATATCCAATTATTTCGGTTTTAATGAGGTTTCACACATGAAGTGAAGCATTTACCAGAACCTAGTTCAATTTTTCAATATTTCTGATTTCTTTAATCTCCTGTGTTCTTTCTTCTGACAGTCAGTAATCTTAACACAAAAGAAGACCACATGGAAAGGCACCTTTAATTTCATCGTTACTAATGCAAAAACATGTATTAAGTAAACGTAGCTCAGTACTGGATGCAAAGATTACGACATTTTATGAAAATTATAAATTGTAACTATCGTCATACATTTAATAGGATAAACACATTTAATTTATTAATATTGACGGCGAAGGATGAAAAGCTCATTTAGCAACGTGTGTTAGAATCTGTAAAAATATGTACTATCCCGAAAAATAACCGCGCCCCACCAGTGGCTGAGAGGTTCTGCTCTCGAAGCTGGTAGGTGGGAAGTGCTGGGTTCGAACCCAATCGCGCCCGTCGGCCTAACCGTTTCGGAGTTTTCGTGGTTTTCTTCGAAACCGTGGGTTCCCATGCGTAAATACGGGTTAGGTTCCCTTAGAAAGACCCCCACGAAGGGCACCCCCCCCCTTATCCCTATATCCCACGTGTTGATAATTGGCCGTCATAAATGCAAACCAAAACCAAACCCTAAAAATAACCACCAAGTTACAAACTCTGCCGCAAACACGTGACTGGTACCAATCGATTAGGAATAGCGTAAAATAATTTATAATATACTTACAATTTCCATACGGGGTCGTCTACATGTAGAAATTGTAGTAAAGTATATCGAAGAAAGCAAATATGATATCAAAAGTAAGCGTTGGTATTGAAGATTTACCAGTTTGGTACAGTTTGCATATTTAGACGATCCCCTAAGCAAAATTTAAGTATAACATTACTTAGTTGGTGTTATTACTAATCAATTAGTACCAGTCAGATTTTTATATAATGATTTGCGATAGAGATAGTAGAGAAAATGCGTATTTTGTTGTTGTTGTTATTCTTTCTTCGTTTCTTTTTGTTACGACTGCACAGCAATATTCTCGCTTAGTCACATATATGATTTTTTGTCATTAATATTTATTATATTTTTCTCTGTATTAGAAAATCCAAAGCATAATATATGAAGTATGATAACATCATTTAAATATGTAAGTACATTAGTTTCCTGAAAAAAGAATTAATAATGTTTTTTCTGCACTTTGATAAACAATTTTGATGTATGGAAAATTTAATTTTCAGAACTTTTAAAACTTGTGTAACCAATAGAGATGAAAACATGTAATTTAAATTTTACTCATTTCTTTTAATATCATTAATTATCCGATATTTCAAAATCAAGTATGTTAAATGATTTTGATATGACGCTCTCTATAAAATGTACAGTTTAACATTGTTCAATAACTTAAATATCTAATGAATAAAATTACTAGGAGAGCCCGTTCTCATCATTACTAATAAATGATGACAAAATAATCTAAATAGCAGACAAAAAAGTCCTCTAACTATTTATTCTCATGCCTTATATATCCGTTGCCTCTGGTGTACTAGTCTGGTTTGAGCAAATGCATCAATAACTTATTAGTACTTACATGCTATAAATAAACACGTCACGGAAATACCTTACAAAATATTCTCATTTATTATTTATTTTATTCGGATTCGCTAGACATTATTCATGCATCCGTAAAGTAGATTGAGGCTATTATTTCCCAGATGATTAATTATTAAGCAAAAATGGCATTCATTGCAGTTAATATAACAAGATTAATTTCATATGCAATGGTAGCATCAAACATTTATATTGGATTGAAGAAATAAACACCGACTCAAATCAAATGTGATCAAATTGGTTAAATGTGCGATATTTATAGAAACTTAACCAAAACTTAAAAGCAATGAGCTAATAAGCTCAAACTAAACATAAACATGAACTACCACGTGTTAGAAAAAATTAACCTAAACGCAAATAGCAAATACAATAAAAATTAGCAAAAAACTTTTGAATCACTAAATGTGAATATAGGTTTATAACTTATATTATAAAAATTGGGTTAAACGTTTTTTTTTTCGCTGGCCCGTCACAATCCGTTTGGAAACATAAATACTCCAAAAATCCACTGAGATTAAATATTAATATATTCCTTCCCTAGTCCCTCAACGGTAAACAACTTTTCTATTCAAAAAAGGTACTTTTTATTTTTGGTAAAACCATGGGGTAAATTGGTTAAGGGGACCTTCTACATTAGGAGACAAAAAAAAGCACTTTTTATGATTTTTTTTTTTTTTTTTTTTGTAAAAAAACTGCATGGTGGACGGTGGGCATGATAGCGCCTTGTAGAATTATCTGAAACACAAAAATAATTATTTTTCGTAAACTTCGTGAGTATAGCTTCTAATTAAATTAAAGGAACCCATAAATTTATTAAAAAAAAGTTATGTAATGGCAGATGCATATATATATATATATATGTATATATGTATATATATATATATATATATATATATATATATATATATAATTACCCATTACATAACTTTTTTAAAATAAATTATAGTGAATAATAGTGAAGTCCATCTCTAAACAGACCTTCTTTGATTTCGGTTGCAGATTTTTTTATAACGGTACTTTCACTTTCGAAATTAGTTGGAAATCGGAATTAGTTTTCGAAAACGGAAATACAAAGTGGTGTAACAAAAAAAAAGACGGAAAATTCAATCAAAAAAGTAAAGAAAGGCCCGGTTAGAGATTGGCCTAAGCTACCATATGCAAAAAATCATTTTAAAATATTGAAATGGAAAAAAAATTAAAAGAATGCTCTCAACGTTTTAACACTAGCTTGCGAGTGCCGTTGTGTGAGTAGTGTAGTCTGTTAATCCTCTCGCTGCGCAACCCGAGATTTCTTCCGGCAACATAACAGTAGCAAAATTGCGAAACCAGAGATTTCCTCGGGGATTGATTTTTTCCTCTGGTGACTATTTTTTAATTCAACCCGGACCACTTTTTAAATATAAAAAATTCCATATAGACTTTCACATCATTTACAACAGAAATATATTGCAAAATTGATTTTTTTTTTTTTTTTTAATAGTGGTGCAAGAATATAAAAATAGTCTCCAATGACAGCCCTGTTTACCCCGATTTAAACGTAATGTACGTAATTTTTTAACCTATTTTGGTAAAAAAATATTACGCAACCACAGGGTTAAGTGTATTTATCAGTGGAAAAAACTACTTTTACGCAACAAATCTATTATACATTGTCACTAAATTTGCTGATTGTATATGTTAGATTCAGGACGTATTATGGTCTAGAGGCATAAATTTAGGACGTTTTGTGGAGTTGAAAAAAAATAGTTTTACCTTTCATTTTTTTACAAGATATTTACTGATATTTTGAAAATATAGACAAAAAAATCTTTGAAAAAAAGTGAAAATTAAATAAGTTATAAGCTGGTAAATTTGGGAGGGGGGAAAAGTGTATGCTGGTTGACTCTATTGCAAGCCTTCTGGTCATCTGAAACGAAATTTTAAAAAAGATTCTTTGTTAATAGGAATTTCGTTATAAATATACTAAGAAAACAGAAAAAATCGCAAAATGGCAGCTGTCTGAAAAGAAAGACATTTTTCGGCTCTTTCCATTCCTTTTCTTTCTTTTTTTTTTTAATAAAACAGTAAAAAAAAATAACTTTGATACAAAAATGGTACAAAATTTGAAGGAAATCTGTTAAATATGACTTGAGATATAATGCCTACCACATTGAAAAATGTAATTTTGAGAGAAGCGCTTTTAAAGTTTTGAACAAATGTTTCAAATAGCCGCAGCGGTCTAAGTCATAAGTACGTTATACTTACATTTTCCAGGATATATTTTTCAAGGTCTAAACTGTAAGAATATGAAAAAAAAAGAAAAAGAAATATATATATATTGAAAATTCTAGACCAGAATACCTACTAAAAAAAGTATAGCTGTAATTTTTATTTACAAAAATTTGATATTTTATAAAGAGAAAATTTTTATTAATTAACAATCTGTATTGCACAATTGTGAAAGTTTCATAAATGTTTATCATAATATCAGTTTCACATATTTATAGCTCTAGAATTTTAAAAAGTAATTATTTTAGAATATTTTTATTGTGAAAGTTATTTTTGCATTTAAAAAACACATGAATAAATGGAGCAAATTTTATTTCTACAAGCATATTCCAAAGAATAATCTTAAAAGAGCAAAAATATCAAGCATATTTTTATTAGTAAAAATACAACTTTGAAAACTTATCTTTTTCCAGTTCCATATGTTTAAGGGCATTTTATTTGAATTTCATTTTCTTTATTCTGATGAAACTGAAATTGAATTCGTATCGTTTGACGTTATAAAAAATTTGTATGCACGTCCATGCACATTCAATATATTTTAACTCTAAGGCAATATATATGTAGCGATGAAAACATATAGTTATGCTGAATTTTGAAATATAATATTATTTTATTAAGACTTTAATAAAAGTATTTTTTCTAGTAAATCGACTTCAATCATAGTTTGAGGTTTTTTTTTTCATTCAGAATTACATTTCTTCCTGCATGGATAGGTTATAAAATGCATATAAATATATTAATTTTTTTTCGAATCAATTTTTTTTTCTCTGTCGAGGCGATCACTTCAATTTAATATTATTTTAGAATAAAATCAATTTCTGAAGTTTTTAAAAATGAATTTAATATATTTAAAAGTAGTTTTTATTTTTATTCATTATAGTCTATTTTTAATGCGTGTGTTAGGTACATTCTGAAATTTTCATTACTAAAACAGTTCGTCAATTAACTAATAAGATATCAACACGTTTTAGATAACTTTTCTATTACAAAAAAAGTAAACTGAGATATATGGAAAAAATATTTATGTTTCTACTTGAATATTTAGTTCTTAAAAACAAAAGTAGACGTTTTGCAAATTTTAACTTATAATATGCCTTTATGAACCGAGGGGGAATTTTTCTAACGGGAAAAATATCTTTTTATAAACAAGGTAAATTACTTTTAAATGTGCAATAATTATTTTTAGATTTTCCTTTTTATATTTTGCATTTCTTAGTATCACAACCTTTTAGCACTGAATGACTCGCCAAAAGGTAACAAAATTCAATAAATTCGCACGATCGTGTGCATTCGGTTTTAAAAGGTTTTAGGCAAGAACAGAATCATAAAACAACAAAAGTTTTGTATTAAAAAAGTTAAGTTATAGTGACTAATGAGGAATCTTCTGCAATCCTGAATCTACTAATAAATTAATAAATCTAATATTCGATAAATATGTTATAAAAGTTTGTGCCGTTTAAGTTTCATTTATGAGAAACAGCATAGAAAATTAATCAATAATCTCTTCCACAATACAGGAATGGCATTACAGTGATTTCTTTCTATAACTGATGTCACATGGATTTGTATTTTCATAAAAATGACACGACGTTTTAACAACAGTTGAGTTCAATAAGCAAGTCTGGCGCTTAGTAAGATTTATTAAGTTTGTAATAAGTAAATTTTCATAAAATCTATTCGAAAATGTTTAATATTCTTTGAAGGACCAATAGTACATAACATTATAATCAGTATACAATTTAATTATTTCCTTTATGATTTTGATAGATAAATTTGTACATTTAGTACAAAACTTAGCCTAACCAATTTTAAGTATTTTTCTTAATGAGACGTATGCTGACGAATAAATATTTACACGCTATTTAGTCAGAGAAATTTGAGAACCATGACAACTTCAGATTTATTAATGAGAATTCTATCTGAATAATTAAACATCTAACCAAAAGAAACAATTCTTCCTTATGAGGAGTTTCGAAGATATGCTCTTCTAAGCATCAAATGAACTCTTGAAACATAAAACCGCTTTATCTTATTGAAATCTAATTAAAAGAACTGGAATTTAAGAAAATAAATGCGCATGCTATTTTAAAATTAGTTTAATAACGCTTTCATAAACTTCACAAAAGTAATTTTATGCTCTAAAAATTCCCTTGTGTCATTTGGAAAGTATTTATTTCCAATTAAGAACTTCTGCAGAATAGCACATTCTTAATTTTAATTACTTCCATAAATATTCCAAAGGTTATTTCAAAACCTTTAACATTTTATCATTTGAATTTAAGTTAAAATTACAAAAATTCTGACAGTGCAGCCATAAAATCATTTCTTTCCGATTTAAAATATTATATAAATTGAACTCTGATTTAAAATAAATGAACGCAATTATGAATAAAAATTTAGTTTTAGCTTTTCGAGAACTATACTAACAGGTTGTAATATTCAAAAATAAGGATCCAATTAATATGACTCAAACTTATAATACGAGAAATACAGAAATAATTATGCGCTTTTGTATTGAATTTTTTTAGCCTTATAACATTTTATAAAGAAATAAAAATTATGCTAGGTTTTACAGCATGGATTTATTCATAACAAAATATTTAAAGCTCAACGGACATTTAACATAAAAGTACTTGAACACTGTAAAAAAATCTGTAGTTCTACAGATGTAAAGTTAGATGCTTACTAAACTTTCATCTGTAATTGTACAAAAAAAGCTACAAATCTACAAAACTAGTTTTTGTAAAGCTACAGAAATCTGTAAATTTACAAATGAATCTGCTAAAATTACAGTAATCTTACTAAAATTTTATCTGTAATCCTGGTTGCAGTTACATGAAAAGTTCTAGACATCCCAGTTTTCTAAAAAATTCTTAGTAACCTTGCGGATTTTTGATTTTCGGCGCAAAAGTGTGCCTGTTATATCAATTTTTGTTGTTGCCGCTACATAAAAAGTTCAAGGAATCCCAGTTTCCTAGAAAAACTTTAGTAACTTTACAGATTTTTTTTACAGTGATGATGGAACCAAGGTAGCATGTTAAATTTTATCAGGAAATTGCAATTAATATAAGCCAAACTATTAACTGCAAGTACCTAACGAACTAAAGTTAGAACTATAGTTGATTAAAAGTTGTCACCTAATTATAAAATATCATTAGAAATTACATGCGACATATACAAAGATAAAAATTAAAATCTCATTTTTCATTAAGTTAAAAACGATATAGTAATTCAAATTATATTCAATATTAATGTTGAATAAGACATACTATCACATTATATGTGATTTAACATTGGGATTATTGTTAAAAGGAACGGTGGAATTCAAAAAGAGAAGAAACCCATATTTTTGATTTGCGTTAAAATTAATTGGAAAAAAAAAATTATATATTGCCGTATACTTGGCAGAAGATATATTTGTATACTTCTTTTATAGGCAAGTAATGAAAATAACATATCACAATGGCTGTAGTTAAATATTGTTTAAAAGGAATTAAGAATAATCAATAGTTAAAATTTTAATAAACCACAGATATTTTTAAAATTTAATAAAAATTCCACTATATTTGAAAGTTGTTGTTCGTTACAACAATCTCCACTATCTTTGAAGCCTAATCAATTTAGAAATATAAAAGATTTTTTTTAATAACTGTCTGTTGGTTTAAAAGAAGGATACAAGATTTTCTAGTATGTACCAAGATTGTCTATTAGTGATAGAGAGAAGTTTGAACAAAAATTAAAGTGCATGGAATATTTTAAATATGTATAGATAACGGAATATTTATTTTGAAAAAAAAAATGCATTTGCAATGCACTATGAAAAAACTAGCCATTATTTTCCTTTATAAAGCATACCAGGATACTTTTCCGCATTGTAGTATTTCACAAGACATTGGTAGATTTTAACACTTAATATTTTAAAATTAAATAAAACGCAAACGTACTGGACATTTTTGTTCCGAATAACAATTATATATTTTAATAGGTGACTTTTTATTTATTTTCTCAAATGTCTTCGGTTTCTTTAAATTTTGTCTATTTATTAGTCTTAGTTCCTCTTAAACAATGTCTAACTACAGACTATATATATTCTTTTAAACATTTTTATAACAAAATTTTTACATAATATTAATATTAATATTCTTCGTAATAATAGTAATAATAATTATATATTTATATGTATACGTGTGTGTATGTGTGTATACATATATCCATATATATATATATATATGTGTGTTCATTTCTAAATCATCTTTAGAACTTTATCCATTTCTTCATATATTTGTGATTTCAAATTTATTATATGTATATATGCATATATATATGCATGTTTTAAGATAAATATCGATATATATATTGCAAAAAAATTATTCCAAATGTTTATTAAAGTATTTGTCCGCATATTCACTATTTCCCTGTCTCTTAATAATACTTTATTTATTATTTCTATTTAAATTCCTTTTATTTTAAAAACGCGTGTTATATTATTATTATTCCAATTTCTGATCTAAAAAGCATTTTTCCTTCATATTTTTTTTTTTAAGCTATTAAGTTTCCCAATGCTAAAACCGAGAAGCCAAAGCAATTCGAATGTTTTTGTTTTACCATTTTCTTTTTATTTCTTATTTTATCTTAAACACCTCTCTTCCCACACTTTTCAGCAGATTAACAAATTACTACGAAATAGCGCTTCCCGATGACAAATCCGCATGCTCTGATTGGGCTATTAAGCTAGCGCCGAGATCTGATTCGCCCGAATCTACACCGTGGCGTAGGTAACCTTGCACGCAAAGTCCCTTAAATTGGCTTGAGTGATGTTTGGAGGTCACTTTTTGTCGTATTTTTTATTATTAAAATAAGTTATGACTGTTTGGAGTAGAGTCAGCTTACTGAATTGAACGGATGCCCTCTAACATCTATTTTATTAGCGCCGTTGTAATGTCTTCAAAAAATTAGTGTATTGTGGAAAATAGTTTCGTGACATAAAACATAAGGAATAAACATTCTTTTCTTCTAAAATGAGTGCTCTCTTTTTTCGGGGAATTCTTTCTGTGGATTTAAATTCATTATTTCGCCATTCGATACAAGCCGATATTCGACTGCATCCACGTCTTCAATCATCGTAAATAATGACAACAGTTTAAAAACTGGAAAGATCCATTCAAAGGCCGGTAAAATCATATATACGCATATATATATTTGTATGTATGTTAAAATCATAGGGTGATTTACATAAAACGATATCATAAGTATGCATAATTTAAAATACGAAAAATTTACTTTTGAGTAATGTTTTCCAAAAAATTATTGGATCTATTTTAACAGTAAGATATGATAATATATTCCAAGCGATGCTCGTTTTCAAGTAAATCCCATTAGTATATGAACACCTTGTATATATGCTTTGATTTTATTACTGTTTTATTAATAACACGAAACAGAATATATGGAATAGACTGTAACAGCTGAAACAAACATGATAATTCATGTTAGTAATATATATGTGCCCATAACAGTAACCAATTAAAAGAAGAACATGGGGAAATGAAAATCGCTTCCTTAATTCTGAAGTTTATTAGCAATAAAACGATACGTACGTAGTTCTTCCTTTTAACAGGTAAAATATGTTCTGCCAGCGGAATGTGTCTTTGGTTATATATTAGAATAGTGTAAAAATTGAATGACTCTGAGTATTAGTATTGCTTTTTTATATTATTTTACCAGCATAAATAAAAACATTTCAGAAAATTGCTTAGTAACAAACTATATGCTTCCAATCACTTTATTTAGATTTTGCTAAATGTTTCATGAATTTGTTATAAGCGTTGAAAATTATTATTACAAGCCAGGTTTAAATATAAGGAATCCTGCTTTTTGGGGGGTTGTTAATTTTCACGCATGTACTGTACATTCTATTCTTAATTTAGGCAAATCTATAGTATAGATGATATATGGTGTTCCCTTGGGGGTGGGAGTGTTTGTTTTTTAGGCAGAATGAGATGTAAAAGATTTATGCATACGTGTTAAATGTGTACATTTTTATTTTCTGTAATTTTATGTTAATGAAGATCTTCATTAAATATAGGAGTTTTGTAAAAACATTTATATTTATTCACATTAAGGTATGCTTCCTATAAGAAATTGCACTGTTCCATCCTTTTTGGTGAAAAGTATTTCATATACCGCTGATAATTGGTTTTGTTCTATTTGATCTATTTTCTTACAGACTATGCTTTGTTTATGGAATATGGGAGATATGGAATAAATTCCGTTTATAATTCAATCTTTCGAAGAAACCAGGAAAATATTGTAAAGTGAATAACTTGGAACTTTGCACTTTGAAGTTCTTTTTCTTCTTATTCCAATAGAAGCAAATCAGTTATCAGGGGTATAGGAATTAAAATTCACTAAAGATGATGGATCAGTGCAATTTTACATAGGAATGACAAATAGAAAACTTAAATCTAGGATCAAAGAACATATAGCAGATACCAAATACAACAAGAAAATTAGAGCTTTAGGCACATTATAAAATAAAGAAGATTTGCAGGTTGATTTTAAAATTTGTAGAATAATTTATCCATCCATATTTTATTTCACATATATTATCCGAGAATCAATGGAGATCTTTTTACTTAGTAAGAATATATGAAATGATTCATCCTCCATGGAGTTACCTAAAATTTGGAAAGAGCTGCTCAGAAGAACAAGAAACAATAACATAAAATAATTCATGCTCACAAATGTCCATGTTTTTGCATTTAATTTCATTACACATGTAATCTCGGGATTTTTGTTTACGAGTTTCATTTAAAAGTTTTTGCGAAAATATTTCATCATTATAGATCTTAAGAATGTCGCCATCCCGCAAGTTTTAGCTTAGTTTTGATGTTTAGTTTAAACAAAATTAGTGATGTTCGACTCATCCCGCTTCCTTACTCTGGCCTCTTCACCCTTAAGTTTTGTAGAATTTTAATTTCCAAATCAATACATGAAAAATCAATAGCTAAATTCTAAAATGGATTTTTTTAATGATGAAAAATCGTTTATAAATATTTCTTTAAAATTTCTTGGAATATACAGTGTATAGGAAACAGTCTGGTAGCATGTTAATTTATGCAAATTAAGCTTTTTCCCAGCGAGACTTATATAAGTATATATTATTGAGTCATACGGTTTATATTTTCAGTGAAACACATGAATAAATTTTTTAAATGTACCTAGAAAACTATATTTTTTCGTAAAGTTTCTGAAATAAAATATGAAAAAATAACTTTCAGTTGCTATGTTTCAATCCTCCTACATTTTTAATTAATTATTGAAATGTATTTTGTGTGATTTCTGCATCACTACAAAGCAAATAATCTCAATAACCAATACAATACATATCACAACAAAATAGTTCTCTATATGCGGCAGAATTTTCTGAATTATTTCTTAAGTGCTGGTTGTCTCGTTGGAATTTTTAAATTCAGATTCATATTCTTGCAGACTGCCTTCATTTTGTAAGATACTAAAAAAGAACAATATATCCCATCAAAAAATATAACGTGGGTACGCTGTATTATTATGCGGGAAGGTGGACATTCAAAACTATTTTTTTTCATTCAATTCTACGGAAATTTTGCACACATAATAATTCATACATTTCCTAAGTAAATTAACCAATTGTATTCAAAAACGTGTGTAATTACTTAACTTATTAATTAAAATATGTTAGTTCATCACTCTAATTAAAAACGCTCCATACGCATTAAATTTGGCAATTGGAACCTGGTATTTTGTTAAATGGTAGATTTATAATATTGAAACAAAAGTTTGTACGCGTTTTAAAATTATACTAATATATCGAGAAAAAATAATAATAAATATTCCAATATTTACTCTTTTTCTAGAAAATTTCAGGAAAAAAGTTATAGAACTTTTATCCTGAAATTTTCTAGAAAAAGAGTAAATATTGGAATATTTATTTTTTTTTATACTACCAAATTTTCCTTCTATGTATACTAAAGCATGCATATTAATAACAAGTTTTAAAATATAATATATTGCAAACAATAATGCTTAATATTATAAAAATCGGATAAAAAATAAGACACATCGAACATTTTGAATAGACTAACTCGATGAAAGATCTTATTTTGAGAAAACACGATTTAAAGTTTCATTTTTAGTGTAGCTCAATGACGGTGTACAAATGTGAAATGTTTGAAACTTCGCTAGGAATCATTGCAATTTTTTGCAATTTTTTTCAAATGATGCAGTTAATATTGAAATTTATTAATAAACAAAAAAAGAAAAACGATTTTTAGGCAATTTTTGCCAAACGGAAAGTTTACAGTCCTTAACATCATCAGTTTAATGAAATTAACTTTCAAAATCAACTTATAACCAACATTTTAGATATCATTTAAAATCATTTAAAGAGTCGAAATTGGAAAAAAAAAACTGAGTAAAATACTCCAAAATCTCATTCTTAGCATAAACGTAAGTTCAAGATTTTTCTGCAAAATAACTCACCAATACAAACTAACTGACATTCTATTTGACAAATAGGTTTCAAAAGTAAGTTTAGTGTCAGATTCTGTTAACTAAGATTCCTGACACACAGATATTCATTAATCGCATTTTCATTTTCAGTTTATATTGATGTATCTTAAACTTGCTTTAGAAGTTTATTATTCAAATTTATGTGACAAACCTGATAATAACACTAAAGTTTATAATAAATACTGCATAACGCTATTAAAAGTTGCGATTGTTAGACACTTTTTACAGTGCATGTTGAAATTATAAAAGAAATCTATACGATATAATTCTGTGACAAGTTTCATTTTGATATTGCAGTTTTTGTTTAATAAATAATACTAATATAAAAATGTATGCTACTTTTAACTTATGAGCAAATTATCTTTTTATCTATTGCAGTTAAATAGTACTTATAAAAATAAGAAAAATGAGAAAGAATTTTTTTCTTTCTAATTTTACAAATGTCATATTCATATCAAATACATTATTATATAAACCATACGTAAATACTTAACAAGAATAAATATATAATATTGGGGGGGGGGGGGATAAAAGAACTTTGTTTTATATGCCACAATGTAAAGCAAAAAGTGGATTAAAGATAGAGATCAGACCAAGGCAACAATTTTTCTCCTACAGATAAACAGTCAAAAAAAAAAAAAAAAAAAAAAAAAAAAAAAAGAAAAAAAGAAGAAAAAAAAACAGAAATTGATTCTAGTTTATTTATTAGATAGCTTACGCATTAATGTAAATGATTGAATAATGGTTGTTAATAATTGCACAGGACTGGCTTTTGAACTAATAAAATCTTTGCATCTTTTTCTTTGCAAATAGACAATTAAAAGCAATTGTGTTTAATGCTTTTATTGATTATGTTTATGTAACACTATGTAATGCTTTTTATGACTATATCTGTCTAAATTTTGGAAATAAAAAAATTGAAATATCCATTTCTTGTGTCAACTTATAATTAGAAAATGCAACTTTTTACAAGAAATCGTGATTTCATCTCTTCCTTTAAACTTAATTTGAAACCTTCACTTTCCAATTTAGGGTAATTTTATTGTTCATGGTATTTTAGGTAGCTTTCTTTACAAAAAGCTACCTATTGCAGCCGTTCGGAGGAAAGCGATTTCAAAAAATTTTGGTATATTTTCATCGATCATGACCCCCAGACACCGAAACCACCCTCCGTTCAAAATTGATATATATATATATACAGGGTTTGTATTTTAAGTAATGAGAATATTTTTGTACTGACGCGGCTGTACGACAGAGGGCGCTTCGATCGGTTGGAGTCGGTAGTGGGGCTTTCGAGCTTGATAACGCTCCACTCGCCAGTCGCCTGCTGGCTGTGGTTGAGGCAGAATCAAGCGTGGCGTAGACGTCTTCAAAAAAGTGTGTGCCAGTTCAAAATGCAACAAAGCATTGAACAGCGTTACACAATCAAATTTTGCGTTCGCCTTGGAAAATCGGGTGCATCAACGCTGGAAATGATTCAGCAAGCAATTGCCGCCAATTGGAAGCCCCTCCACGACAATGCGTCATCTCACACCTGCTTGGTGGTTACCGAGCACTTGACAAAAAATGTCATCGTAACAATTCCACAGCCCCCCTACAGCACCGACCTTGCCCCAGCAGACTTTTTCCTCTTCCCCAAAGTGAAAACCGCCCTAAAAGGGCGCCACCGCGGGACCCTGCATGCTCTAAAAAAAACTTGCACGCATGCTGTGATGGATGTTTCGGTTGGTGACTTCCAGGGAGCGTATGAAGCGTGGAAATCTCGCCTGCAGAAGTGTGTTGATGCTCAAAGAACATATTTTGAAGACTACTAAAGTTTTGTAGCGATATCTCTAATAAATTATTTTTTGTGGACTTATTCTCATTACTTAAAATACACACCCTGTATATATATATATATATATATATATATATATATATCTGACCTATGTCACACTGTAACTCTGGTATTTATGAACCGATTTGGATGTAATTCGGGGTGTACATAGTACATACTAATGTCTCGACCGAGTTCGTTGGCCAGCTTCATCCGCCATTTTGTTTCAAAATGGCGGCCATTTAAACTTTTTTTAAAAATTTAAAATTTGAAATGTGGTACCAAAAAATTGAAAATGGAAAAATATTTTTTTCTTATGTATTTGACCTTTATACAAAGACTCCGTAGCAGTTTTTGTTTTGTCTATATCTTAAAAAATGGCTGAGTTATAGCATTTTGAATTTCTAGCGAAGCTGACATTTTGAAACGTCCTGAATTTTGTCACGCGATAAAAGGCGTATTTATGAACCGATTTGGATGTAACTTCGTTTATACATAGTACACACCAATGTCTCGAACGAGTTCGTTGGCCAGCTTCATCCACCATTTTGTTTAAAAATGGCGGCCATTTAAAATTTTAAGAAAAATTTAAATTTGAAATGTGGTAGCAAAAAATTGAAAATTGAAAAAATATTTTTTTCTTATGTGTTTGACCTTAATAAAAAGATTCAGGAGCAGTTTTTGTTTTGTCTATATCTTAAAAAATGGCTGAGTTATAGCATTTTGAATTTCTAGCGTGGCTGACATTTTGAAACGTCCTGATTTTTGCCACGTGATAACAGACGTATTTATGAACCGATTTGGATGTACCTTGGTGTGTACATAGTACATACAAATAACTCAACCGAGTTCGTTGACCAGCTTCATTCGCCATCTTGTTTCAAAATGGTGGCCATTTAAAAAATTAAAAAAAAAATAAATTTAAAATGAGATACCAAAAAATTGGAAAATGAAAAAGATTTTTTTTGTATGTGTTTGACCTTAATAAAAAGATTACGGAACAGGTTTTGTTTCGTCTACATCTAAAAAAATGGCTGAGTTATAACATTTTGAATTTCTATTGTGGCTGACATTTTAAAACGATCTGATTTTTGTCACGCGATAACAGGCGTATTTATGAACCGATTTGAATGTAACTTGGTCTGTACATAGTACATACCAATGTCTCGACCGAGTTCGTTGGCCAGCTTCATTCGCCATCTTGTTTCAAAAGGGTTGCCATTTTTTAAAAAAAATGTAATTTAAAATTTAAAATCAGGTATTAAAAAATTGGAAAATGAAAAAGATTCTTTTATGTGTTTGACCTTGATACAAAGATTCTGGAGTAGTTTTTGTTTCTGAAAATTTGTTCTTTTGTTTATATCTTAAAAAGTGGTTGAATTATAGCACTTTGAATTTCTATCATGGCTAACACTTTGAAACGATCTTGTATTTGTCACGCGATACCACACTTATTCGCCTATTTCGATGGAAGAAGGCATGAGGATAGTATAGATCAATATCTCGACCAAGTTCGCTGGCCAGCTTCATCAGCCATCTTGTTTCAAAATGGCGGCCATTAAATTAAAAAAAAAATTATATTTAAAGTGAGGTGCAAAAAAATTAGAAATTGACAAAGGTTTCTTTTTTAAGTATTTGAGATTGATATAAGGATTCAGGAGCATTTTTTGTTTGTCTTTATCTTAAAAAATGGCTCAGATATGGCAGTTTCAATTTCTAAAGTGGGTGACATTTTGAAAAATCTCATTTTTTGCCTGCGACAGCACTCGTATATATCAACCGATTCCGATATGAGTGAGCATGTGCACAGCAATTACTAAGGTCTCGACCAAGTTCACTGGTTAGCCTCATCTACCATGTTGTCTTAAAATGGCAGGCACTTTAAGAAATCGCCGAATTTGGCAGCAAAATATAAGTGACTTTAAATAAAAGCAGCTTGGATAAAGCTGACTAATTTCGCGAAATTCTCATTCATAATGATTTAGTATTGATAAAAATTAGTATTGAATCTCCTACATTCGGTTTCCACTTAATTGAGCTTCGTGTGTTTGAATAATATAAGTTGGCTTTTTAAAAATAAGGAATATGAAAGCTACCTCTTCCTCCCGGAACTGGCCGGAAGGACTTTTTTAACTATAAATCAAACAACTATGAGGACTATTAAAAATTTTAAAAAAACAATTTTAAATTTTTTTGAAAATTAGAGAATCAAATTAGTAGTTTAGAATTAAGATTATAACAAATAAATGAAACAATATGCAATATATACTTATGTATAAAACGTTATGTGTGATTTCTTCATAGAAAATTGTAAAATATAAAACAAAATATA
Organism: Maratus speciosus; assembly: GCA_963932465.1. Taxonomy (NCBI): domain Eukaryota; kingdom Metazoa; phylum Arthropoda; class Arachnida; order Araneae; family Salticidae; genus Maratus; species Maratus speciosus. Next base: position 363,495,410 of record OZ010788.1, on the reverse strand, counting down.
AGGAATATAAAATTAAAACATTGCATAATGATCTTTTGATACTGTGATGACAGTGAAATACACTCCCAGATTACTTTACTTACTTTACTTAGATTCCCAGAAAACTCCAACTGTAGTTACAAAAACTGTAGGTCTCTATTAAAAATACATCAATATTTTAGAGCAAAGTTCATGATACATACAAAGAGGTGCATTAAAGGACAATGAAACAGAGGGAACATTTAACTTAACGTCCGGACATCAAGCAAACAGAAATCGAAGGAACTAAAATACGGTTACAACGCACCACCATTTGGTGAGCTAAAAATTCCAACTCACTAAGGTTTAATGACTATGTGTGATAGTAGACAAAAGTTTTAGCGAGAAAACTTGTTTTCTTTGAGAAATGGTTAACGACAGCATGTAACAGTCATAGAGCTGCCTATTAAAGGAATTCTTGCGGTAAAAGAATCGACAAAGCTAAGAAATAGTGTATCATGCGTTTTAAAAGTACGTTACTGGTTTAATGAAAATATCTGACTATACGAGAGTGTTCAGCTGCAAAATTTGCGAATCAGGGTTTAAATAGAATAATATAACCGTAATAGTGTTATGTGGAAGGCAGGCGCGAATATATTTCTTTCTTTTTCACATTGTGACGAGTGGCGCGTTTGTATGCAAGGAATCAAAAAAGTAGGGAAACAAAGTACACGTAGCTAGATGCGGAGAGAATACTTGTTTCGTTTATATTTTTATTTTCTTTCGGAACCTTTTATCAGTTGCACTAAATGTTTGTGGGAAAAGTAACTCAATGTTTGAGAAGCTAGGCTGATTTAATCTTTCCCTATATTTAAATGACTCATATTTATAAGTATTGTTTATTTTTATTGTGAATGGGGAGGAATCTTGTAAAATAATATTAATTTTGAAGTGTTAAGATAAATTTTACAATAGTGGGGAGGGATGTTGGGGTTCTAGAAAGGCAATATATAACAGAATCTCTGTTATACATAGGACTAATTACACACATTTATCAGAAATTAGGCCGCTCTTTATAGTTTTTTTTTTTTTTTTTTTTTTTTTTTTTTACCTGATCTTGCAATTATTTTTCCGTAAAGATCATTTGTTATACAGTGTTTTATTCTAGTGACTAAGATTTCCACCTAATAATTTATTTATTTATTTATTAAAAACGACAAAATATCATTATTCACCAATTATTTACAAAATATTCCAGAATGAACGTGTATTTGTACTTAATTCATCATAAAATTCAACCTTAACAGTTCAGCATCAACAATCTGATAGAAAGTAATATACAGGGAGTTTCTAAATGAATATCGGGATTTTAACGCTTGATAGTATTTATAACATAAAATTTAAAATTGTAATTAATACATAAAATGAAAGAGCCACTCAAAGAGTTTTACCTACAAGCTTACAAGTGTTTAATTTGAGCACCTTTCGTCACACGGCGCACATCAAGCCAATAGCTCAGTTCTTCCCAAACGTTGATTAGCAAAGAAGTTCTGTTCAGACACTCACCCGATCTGACGCCATGTGATTTCTTCCTGTGGTAGTTTATAAAGTATCGTGGGTATGTGACTCCGTTACCAGCTGACCATTGAAGCTGCTGCAACAATGACCCCACAAACACTAATCAACGTTTGGGAAGAACTGAACTTTCGACTTGATGTGTACCGTGTGACGAAAGATGCTCAAATTGAACATTTGTAAGCTTGTAGGTAAAACAATTTGAGTTGCTCTTTGATTTTATGTATTAATTATAATTTTGAGTTTTATGTAATAAATACTACCAAGCGTTAAAACCCGATATTCATTTAAAAACACCCGTATATCTAACAAATAAACCAATAGAATTACTTTTTTGATTTTGTATTTATTTTAGTTTGCTCTTAATCCTTGTGTATTCCAATTTTCAATACTTATATTTAGCAAACTTTTGAAAAATATAATAAAGAAAATTGGTCAGAAATTTTTTTTTATTTTCTTATTTGGGAAAAAATTACGCTTTTATTTCAAGTAAGATCTATAATTTTTTATGTGCTTATTCCTTTTAAATATGTATACTCCACATAAATCTTATTTGTAACAATAAAGTTCATTAGTGAGGAAATGAAATAATAACTAGTAAATCTTCCTAACTCAGCGTCAATTTTGCAAGATATTTTAAATATTATCTTACTTCACACGTTATGTAATATCCTGAAATCCGCAATTTAATAATGTTATATTGTATAACTAGGGGCTCTGCCACCTGCAAGCTAACATTTAAAAAGAAGCTAAAATAAAATGAATTAAGTAAACAGAGTCTTTGTCTCTCGATATTTTTTAACAGCGTTATAAAACGATTGACATAATACACTTACTAAAATTTGCAGCTTTAACCCCTTCAAGGGCGGTAGTTCATTTTTGGACCACTTAATTTTAATTCTTAAATGCCACATTAGCATCAGAATATTGAGATGAAAATTTCCCTTTTATTAAGTAAGTGAACAAAAGCATTTTTGTATTTCGAAATTTGTTTGTAAATTCTGGATTCACTGAATTCAAGATTTTACGAATATAAGTGCCTTGTCCGTGAAAGGGTTAAACGCATATTAATGTATTTATTATTTTAAAGTTTCCTTTCCCTTTTAATATTCACGTATAAATACAATTTTCAGGACATAATTTTCAATATTTTCCTGCCTTTAACACGTACTCATTTAATAGTAATTTTAAAGTATTTTTTTTCTTTTTTTAATAGTCACGTGAAAATAATTTTTAATCGTTAGGAAATATTATTCGAATTGAATTTTAATTGAAGTGTTTTTAGAATTGAAAACAATCTCTATAATAATAGCCTAAGTTATGTGACTATCATCATCAGCTTCAGGCGGATCCCTTCGCTTTTTATATTCCAGGCGGCCATTTTGGTGCTTTAATGTTAGCCAGCCACAGGTGTGATCAGTCGCCGAATATTATTCTACCCCCATTATTTCGTTTATATTATAATAGTCCAATTCATATAACTGCCATAAACAACGGGCTGATTCATCGCTTTTCGTAAGAAAGTTTTCCATTTTGATTAAAGAATCAAAATTATTTTTTCGAATAAAACTACATAAAAGTTGCTATGATCACAAAGAATTCCTGATACTTTTATGTTAGCCGGGTGAAAATCTCGCCAATAGCTTTTGTTTAACTCGCCAGTTAGCATTTTTTTTTTCGAGTGGTAAATTAAAACGGTGCTACTTGGTTATCCCATCGACCAAAAATCTGTCGCCAAACTATAAGATTAAATGCCAATAATGGTTGATCATAAATGTCACATTCACTTGACTTTAATGAAGTTACACATGTTCGCACCATCAAGTGATTTTTAGTTTGACGTTTTATTTGTATTTTTATTAATGTTATACTAATTTATTTGTTCTTTTGTTATTTAAAATAAAAAATAGGTCAATTTGTATAATTTGGCGAAATTGGTCGACGGGAGAAGTAATAACATTAAAACGTTGCTTTGAAGTGGAAATTAAATCTCATGATTTGTTGCATTGTCACATACGCACCGGGTTTGGCGTGATATTTTTTTTTTTTTTACGACAATTTGGCGAAAACCTTGTTTTCAAATACCTGTTACATATGTATTTTTAAATTATTTTCTGTTATTTTTAAAATGAAATAACAATAACTAAAAAAAATTAATTAATAACTATAGAACAAAACAATTTATAACATTTTTGTAAATAAAAAGAAAATAAATTCAAATAAACATTTATTAATAAATAAGCAACAATAGCCGGGTTACCATCTCAGGCAAAATAACGCCATTTTGGCGCCAATTAGGTACCCCGTTGCGTATATGACATCTGTGTCTAATATTTTTCTTTTCGTTTAGTTTAAAAAAAAAGAATGAAGTAAAAGCCATTTATTTTAAAGGTTTCAATTTTAAATGAAAGTTTTGTATTAAATAAAATGATAATGAAATACAAATTGAATTCTGAATAAAAGTAACATGATGCATTTCTTAGCATACATTTAAGGAAGGCCAAACTCGTCGCCAAATTAATTTAAAATAACATTTTCTAAAATATGAAAAAAAATATCTGTTATGATTAAAATTTGAGTTGCCATCATTAGAAAAAAAGTATTTAAAATTAGAAAAAATTAATATTTCGAAAACTAATTCTAATTTTAAAATTCTAATACCAGTTTTGAGATCTGTGGATCAATACGGATTTTTGGTGTTAATTTCATCGGAAAGTATTCCGATTATATTTTAGCAGATTATATTTTAGGAGAAATCGCCGTGAAACGTAATCAGTTGTTTAATCAGTTGTTTCATACAATCGTTACATAAATTCATTTCAATTCGATTCATTAGGATTTTATCTATATAGGGTAGATGTATATTTCTAAATATATACGATTTCCCAAAAATTCAGGAAATCTAACTTTTAAGAACTCTTTTATCATAATAACAATTTCATACAATCATGCTCTAGAATTGATTATAGTTCGAATTCTTTACAATAAAAATATACAACTCTTCAGGCGGCTCGCTTCAGGACTGTCTATTTAAATATTTTATTGAACTTTCATTCACAAATCTTTTGTAATCGGGATCCCAGCGTCAGTTTGCAAGATATTTAATTATTATCTAACTTCACACATTATGTAATATCCTGAAACCTGCAATTTAATATATTTTATCTATATTTCTAAGAATGTAAAATCTTTTTTTCACATTTTTATTTTTTGTAATCGTTATTTCAGCGTCCGTTTTGCAAGATATTTAATTATTATCTCACTTCACACATCATGTAATATCCTGAAATCCGCAATTTAATAATGCTGTATTATATGTATGTTTCTAAGTATGTAAGATTTCACAAAAATTCAGGAAATCTAACTTTTAAGGACTTTTTTATCATAAATTCGATTTCATGCAACCATGTTCTAGAACTGATTATTGTCGAATTCTTTAGAATAAAATATACAGCGCTTCAGGAGGCTCGCTTCAGCAGTGTCTATTTAAATATTTAATTTCAACTTTTTTTACACATCTTTTGTTATCGGGATCTCAGCGTCAATATTGTAAGATATTTAATTATCATTTCACTTCGGAAAAAATATATAATATACTGAAACCTGCAGTTTAATAATTTTATATCATATGTATATTTCTAAATATATAAGATTTCCCAAAGATTCGGAAAATCAAACTTTTAAGAACTCTTTTATCATAAATACCATTTCATGCAATCTTGCTCCTGAACTTATTATTGCTCGAATTCTTTAGAATAAAACTACACAACTATTCCGTGGGCTCGCTTCAGAAGAGTCTATTTATAAAATTTAAGACTGTTTTTTATAGTTATTGACAAACTTTCAAAGTATACGGGGTAATTTAGATCCCCATTGAGAAATTTTATCATCTATAATGTAATATTTAAATCAATTATCCACATGGTCCATTTTCTTTTTGTGAATGGTAAAATTTCAGAATCGCCTCAAATCCCATCGAAAAACATTATGACGTAAAAGAAAATTTTCTATATTTTTCGAACGAATTAACTAAATTTTAACAAAAACTATCCTGCTAATGACTGTTAGAAAATCAACCCACCTACTTAATTACAAATTAATCGGATGCTTTTCGCGGCCGTTATCACTATGCATACATACAGACAGACACCAAATATTCTCGGGTCACACAGAGAGCATCAACTGACGTTTTGGCAATTAACATAAATATCATTTAGCACGTGTAATGCCCAGTCTATTATATCTGTCTTTCCGTCTGATCCACGAAATAAGATTCCCGTTACACAATTTAAAAATGTCAGTCACCGATGACCGACGTGGCTTAAACGGAAAGTTCAGGGTCAGTCACCGGTGACTGACGTGGCACTTAACGTGTCAATACTTATGTATTTATTCAAATTATGAGCGTAGGTTATCGTATATGTGTATGCTGTGCTTCATATATTTATAAATGTTTACAAATTTAGTAAAAGATGAAATAGTAACGTAACGAAAGTTTAAGAAAAAGGAAAGGGTGAAATTTGTGTTTGAAATGTAGTAAAATGAAATAAATAACAGTGACAGTAAAAAACTTTTCCAATACATAACCTTTCCAATAACAGTGTTCTCTAAATGAAACATCAGAATTCATTATTCTTTAATCAGCTTAGAAAACTTGTTTCAATTACTATTTTATTTATAGTGAGTCCATTTAACAGATTTGTTTCTATTTAGATGATAATCTTAATGCCACTCTTTTCTTTCTCCATTCTTTAATTTTATTTTATTTTTAATTGTAATTATTAAGGATTTTTTTTTGTTTGTATTAATTAATTTCTTTTCGCAATTATTATTTATTTTGTCGTTTAAATCTTCTTTTATCCTTAGCTTTATAATAGCTGTTTCAGTTTAAGCTATTCATAAAAATGGAGAGTTATTTCTTAATCCATTGACAACATTGAACATCTTTCTACTTTATTTCTTCTTCATATCTCTAGTAGTTTCCGAGATAAAATCGCTAGGTTCCGAATTTTGCTGATAGGGGCAATGTGATCGGTATCATTATATAGCACTTACGCACTTTCTTATACGTAGCTAATTATACGCTATTTATATACTTATACGCTAATTATAGCTACATCCATTCAGAAATTAAATGGCGGCATAATTTACACGTTTTATCTTGTATGTATAATTTTTATTTATTTTTATCAAAGATGATTCTTCTAAAAGTAGTTTTAACGATATAAATAAACACGATAATTAAACAATAAAAAATCTTTGTATTTTGGCATTAGACGTATAACAGATTCTAGTATTTTCACAGATTACTCATAAGCCACCAAAAGTAAACAAGAACATGTCTCATTGCACATTTTTTTACTATCATTTAACTTTAAAAAATATACGCAGAAGTCTTCCGAATACGAAGTATAAATGTCAAAAGCAAAATAGATTGTATCCATGTTTACAATATAAGCTTTTAATTTACATTTTAAAAAAAACTCAGAAGTCCTCAAAAAGCGAAGTAAAAATTTCAGAAGTTAAAAAGACTGTATCTCCATATTTACATTCAAAAATTTTAATTTACATTAAAAAAAAAACTTCTCATAAAAAAATAAACATATAAATGCATAAAATATTCACCTTTAAGTGTTTTTTAGGAAGTATATACAAAATTATTCTTCATATCACAGAAATACTTGATCGAATAAAATAATTGAGATTGATTTGTGATATTTTGGTATAAAACTTTCAATAGGCAGCAATCGCACAAAATTGTAGAAAAAATACTCCTATTACTATTCAAATATACATAATTTCAATAGTGGTATTAAATCACTGCACATTTATTTCTATTATAAATCTTTCTAAAAATATTTAAATTTTTTGATAGATTTTTTTCAAATGTTTATTACAGATTCATTTGATGGAGTATTATTTTCAAACTCTGGCACGCATTAATTATCTATTAGAAAATAAAAATTAGCAATAAATATGCAAACATAGCTGAAGGTCTCTTCCACATATTTCAAATACAAAATGGTAAAATTAGTTTTAATATTATTCGCACAGAATTCACTTCGTCTTCAGCTCATAAGCGAATGTGACAAAAATGCTTTACAAATTTAAAAAAAGAATACGCAGAACAAACTGTAATTTAAAATACTGTTGTCTGCAAGAATCAGACTCGTAGAGCTCGGATTTTTTAACAAAAAAAGGTCTAGTTCCAATATTTAGAAAGAAAGTCCGGTTATGTATAAAGTATGGATTAGATTTGTGTAAATCAAGTGCTGAAAAAGAACTTGATTCACGCAAATTTTTCAATCGTTGCCTACTATAAATTTCCTATCACGCAATATACCTAGAAATCAAACATGCATTAAACTTAATGAATCAAAAAAGACTTTGGTTAGGTTTCATCAGTTTCCCAATAAGCAAATACACATCTCTACAACGTTGTTACAGTTGCCAAAAAGTTAGTCAGGTGTCAGCATATATGCAACCGTGTGTAAAATATAGTGAAAAGAAGAAGGTGAAATCTGCCATCATCCTGTGTATATAGCTTTGAAAACCAAGATTCACGTAATAGTCAGTAAAAAATGGAAGATCCAAATAAATACGTTTTCATATATATAAATTGAAAATTAAAAAGATGGACACTTAACACAAATCCCAAATCACCCAGCCCCAGTTGTCTGAAGTGACTGAAGTGGTTATGACAAGAACCAAAATAACAAAATTTAATATAGTACAAATATCTCTTCAGGAGAATGAATCATCAATTGGCGACAAAATTAGAAACAAATAACTATGCAATTTTATTTATTCAGGACTACATACATATCTATTGATACACCACATACACTACAATCGGTACCTACGTATTATCAATCCTTTAATAGGACTTTCGCAGTGGTGATATTAGATGCAAGGATAAAACACTACCACACTAAAGCGTACGATAACTCCGTATGTCTTAATTAAACTTTCAAGTCCAAGAAAAAAGATAAAACAGAGAAGGAGAGGGAGAAAGAAAAAGAAACAGGGCAAAACAAATATGTTCGCAATACCAATACTCAAAACCATTTGGAAAGCTGACACAAGATACACAAGACTATTCAAGGATTTTGTAAGAATTTACTGAGACTGGAAAATTTTTATGGCCATTGTCCATTATGGTGTCATCCAACCGTAAATGATAGGACCAGATGACGGAAAAACCAAATGGCTTCAAACCATTTTATTCTGTTGAATGATCCTCATGTTTACACCATATTCGAATCAAGAAATGCAAAAACCTGCCCTTATGCCTCCATACCTTCATTTGTTTATTAATCAAACTATTCAATTGGACCGTAAAGAAAGATATGATCTTCGTAGGCCATAGACTTTTAACGATTGAAGATGATGTTCAAATTCCTCCACTTCCACTAAGAAGATTAAGACTTAAAACGTGTCATCTAATAAATTTCTCGAAAACAATGAAGACAGACATTGAATAAAATCAAATAACCTTCGAAATCTTAAAAATTAGCTTAGATTTGGACTCCCAATGTAATTTCGTCTGCACAAAAATTATGAAAAATTTTAATCAGTGTCTCAAAATAGAAAATGTTAGTACACACCAAAAATAAAATGTCCGACGCCTGCATTACCTCTGAAAACAAACATTCTAAAATCAAACTATTGTAAGACACAATTACCAACTTCTACTGAACAAGACATTTAGAACTATAAAATACAAAGTCAACATATAAAACAGACATATTGGAAGAGAAGCTGGTAGCATGGCTGAAATTCTGCAAAGGCATCATTAATCCATTTGGAAAAATGAAAGACATTGCTTCTCATAATTTGCACAGGTTAGAAATAACTGCATTACACTCAACAAATAATCCAAAACAGACTTCCTTTTCAACATTACAAGAGGTAAAGAAACAAAACTGCTGTTTATCTGTAACTCCAACCAGGGGCGTAGCTACCGTGGAGCAGTTGGAGCAGACTGCTCCAGGCGCACGAATCCTAAGGGCGCAAAATTAGAAAAAGCGAAATAAAGATTTCTTAAATATTTGTATTTTTTTTTTCATTATTAATCAGACATTATAGATGAATCTTGTTACAATCAGCGTATTCCTATGATATTTTACCTTGTGTTTAACCTCAACTATTTCGATTTAAAATATGTTTTCATACACAGTTGAAAGAAATGACTTCTATTCAGGAAGTTTTAATTTTAATTCATACCATATTGCAGTCTCAAGTAACTTCTCCAACAGCGTTTCAGCATGCCTGATTATTTTCTGTAACTTTTCTGGAGACGACCGTTGAAGATTTTCAGATCTTAAAGTAATCAAAACTTATTTAACAGGGCTCTCACCGGTCACTTTACTAGCTACCACTATTTCAAAAAAATAATCTTTCTGGTACATTTCTACTAAAAATATTTTAGAATTTTATCATGATGATTACTGTGCGGAAATAATGGTAGCCAAAGAATTCGCCGCTGAGAAACCTATATGTACGATGTAACAGCAGTAATTTACGATAATTATTTTACGATTTGGAAAAAAAAATAGCCTGACAAGTTGAAGAAAATTATTAACCATTTTACAGACGAAATCCAAAAAAACGAAAATTTTGAAGGTTTTTTTTTTTTTTTTTTTTTGTTTGTTTGATGTTGTGGAAACTAAACATGCATTAATACAGATTACAAAACAATAATAAGAGCTGGATTTAAACATATTCCACATCAGCTCACGGCGACAAAATTTTGCCGGGGGGGGGAGGGTAAGGGGGTAAGGGTAAGCAACAACTTAAATTTTGTGAGTATTGTTTTTGAGATTTTGAAAATATTGCAAATGTCAAATGCAGAATCGATAAGCTTCAAAAAGAGAGAAAAAGTTAAGTATCCAATTCAGTGTTTCTTAGGGCCTGATTATAGCCTATACAAAATTACACCACTTTTTGGTAACAGTATTTTTCCGCATTAAACCTTATTTAATCGCATAATTTTAGGATTAAATAAGGCAGACTGGCCCGCCGGGCAACCGACCTGCAGTCTGTGCGCCCTAAACCAGGTAAAGCTGCTCCCTCCCTTAGGTGAAGCTAATAGTTTTAAAATTTGCTATACGCATTACATATGAAAAGTTTTAAATCATTTAATACATTTTTTGAAAAAAATCACTTTTTTGAAGCATTTTTTATTAATGATTTTTATTTCTCTTTGCAAGGCAGAAGAATTGATTTTTTTTTCTTGAAAGTTTCTTTACTTCAGAGGACCATTTAAATATTTTAAAACCTAATGTGTATATTCTGTAATTTTCTTCGTGACCAATAGCGACATGGTCTGCCCCAAGAATTCTCAGCCTTCCTGGTACCAAACAGCGCGGCCTCTCTTTAAATATATATGTAAGTATTTTATTTTATTTAGTTTTTTGTAAAATCATTTATGAAGTATTTAAATTATTTAAAATTCTGTACTTATTATGAAGTATTTGTTTGAAATGTGTAGGCTTCGTGTATTCGTACAATGCTGTGATTGTAATTTCCCCTATATATGTGTGTATTATATAGATTTTTGCGCTTGCTGTATAAAAATATTTATAAAGAATATTTTCGGCGAAAAAATTGTAATTCAAACATTCTTTTTTGTTAAAAATCACATTTTAATATGAAAACGGGACTGTTTCAATATTGTCTATAAATGTGATAATCAGAACGGCGGTCAGCTATTTTGTATATACGTTAGAACAGGACTGTTTTTTTTTTTAATTTTTTAAACCGATTTTTCACGCAGTCATCGAGCTCGTATTTCAGACAAAATCTTGTTAAAGATATATGACAAGACTTTTTTTCCCTTCGTTGACTGTTTTTCTGCTTTCGTCGGGAAATTCCGTTGAAAATGACAATGACCTTTGATAATGTTTTCAGTAAGATCTATTGTGTTTACAAGAAATCCGGGAAACGTCTTTCAATTACAAAGTTTCTGAATAACAACACATGCCAGTTCTCGAGCAAAAATTAATTAAAATGCATGTCATAAAATTGCCCCTTTGGATTTAAGAACAGCCTTAAGAAATAAAATCATAAAAATTTCAGGTTCATTTAAGAATATTATCATGGGCCCGGGCAATACCGGGTAGATCAACTAGTCTATACTAATAAAAGGAAGTTTCGCTCTGTGTGTGGTGGCTAGTGAAATATATTGCACGTAGAAGTCTGAAAATTTGAATGAGGGTAGTCCAAAGACAGGTCCTGATACACCTGGAGCTCAGATTTTTAATTTTTTTTTATGACCGGCGCCCCCTTAGCACCTTTCAGTTTGTATGCCCTGAATTGCTCAGAACTTGCCCCCTTTTTATCCGATCTTCTTCGTTTTGGAGGCCCTTTTCCCATTTAATTATTCTCCGTTTCTACATTCCAGTTAAGACACTGGACCCCTTGAAATTTTCTGCGCCATGCATTTTTCACACCCTCATATTGTCAACCTCTCAATGCATAACTTTAAAACTGAGACTTGGACTCTCCCTGGGCCAGCACCCTCATATTTTTATTGGGCACTTAGTGCCCGTTTTTAAGAATTTCCCCCATTTTTTTTCACGCTTCTTTAAGATTTTATTCGAATGAATAATAAATACCCTATGCTTAATTTCGACTTATTGAGATCTAAAGCGCTAAGTACTAGAACATTTTAACATGTTTCCATCTTAGGGCCCTGCTCTCAACTATCAGTTGGCCCCTTTTGGACCTCCTATTATATCTCCCTTAAAAATGGTCTGATTCACTAACTTTTTTTTGGAACAACATGATAGAAAATCCAGCTACTACGAAAACAACATAAAAAATTTTTAGACTTCAGCTACCACCAAATTTAAAAATTAATCGCCTTCTTGGGGCCTTTGCCCATCTACATTCCAGTTGAGACCCTGGACCCCTGGGGCTTTGTACAAAGCCACTTGAAGTTTTTGTGCCCTAAATTGTTAATAAATCGCCCTTTTTAATCCGTCCTTCGTTTTTGAGGCTCTTTTTCCATTTGGCTTTTTTTTTCATTCCTACATTTCAGTTCAGACAGTGGTCCCCTAGGGTAACTTTTTGTGCGCCATGCATTTTTCACCCATTAATTCTGTTACATTCTCATTGCATAACTTCAAAATTGAGTCTTGGACTTCTCTCCCCAAGCCAACATCTTCATATTTTTATTGGGATTCTAGAGCTCTTTTTTTAAGCATTTCTTTGAAAATTTTTTCCAATGATTAATACTTATACCCTATACTTAATTTCGACTAATTGAAAATCTAAAGCGCTAAGTACTAGGACCTTTTATCGTGTTTTCATCTTAGGCCTTGCTCTCAATTATCAATAAGCTCCTTTTGGTCCCCTATAAAAATGATCCGATTCACTAGGATTTTTTCCCTAACTATTTCTTAGGTCCTCCAGCTACTACATGAATAACAAAGAAATTATTCACACTTCAACTACCACCAATTTTGAATATTAATCGCTTTCTTAGGGTCCTTGGTGCAGTTTCATTAAAAATTATCCGATAGTCTTGCAATTTTCTTTAGCATAGTTCTAGGGTGCTCTGGCTACTTTAGAAACCACTAAAAAATTTCTTTTACTCCAGCTACTACCTTTTTCGAATATTAATCTTCTTTTACGTCATCAACTTACGTTTACTCACTACAGCCATGAATTAAAATTCGCGCTACTGTTAAAAGTAAGTGGTTAACTGTAGGGGGATGGCATTTCCTCCGTAAATTAAATATCACGTTAATGTTTAAGTTAATTCGTTAAATTCGTCAACAAGCACCTTCCACTACTTCGGAGTGCATTCTTTGATCGAATTCTAGGGGGCCGATTTCAACGGGAATTGGTTAATTCAACCTAAATTGCGATTCAGCTACTTTACGATTCAGCTCTGTATTATGAAAATTTGTCTTAGACTTCACTTACTAACATTTTCGAACATTAATGGTGCATTCTTTTCTTGGGTTCAATATGTCCGAATTAAACGGTAAATGGATAATTAAGCTTAGCTTACTATTCAGCTACTTTCTGCATTGTGAAAGTTTATCTTAGACTTCTGTTACCACCATTTTCGAACATTAACGGCGCATTCTTTTCTCGGCTGCTATGGGCTCTATTTCAGCGAAAATTTGTCCATTCAACTTAGCTTACGATTGTTTTAAAGATTATAGTTCCACCGCCAGGATTCGCATTCTTATCTCGGGTTCTATGGGCTCGATTACTACGGGGTTTACTCATTCAATTTTCGATTGTCTCCGTCGCATACGGAATACTCCTGGCATACACTGCCTTTGGTAGCGGGGACGCAGGCCACAGTTTCGTTCTGAAAGAGGTTTGTCGGGAACACACTAGGCGCTGCCGAAGGCAGTGGGCCACCCCTAAAACTATGTTCATTTGAATTACTTATGAATATATAAAATCATACAAACTTGATTTTTGTTTACGTGATTATAACGGGTCCGGGCAACGCCGGGCGGGTCAGTTAGTTACATATATATATATGTGTGTGTAACTTCCAAACAAAATTACGCAGAACTTTTTTGAGAGATAAGAGGGCGCACAAACTTTGCTTGCTCCAGGGCGCTGAATATGCAGCTACGCCACTGACTCCAACCTTTTGTCTTGTATAGGTACAAGCATTTTTTACCTTCCAGGAAATGCAAAAAGCATTGTACTCCTTCAAGCCTGACAAAACAGCAGTAATATACAATATATATAATAATATCATAAGAAAAGTATTTGAAAAGTTCATGGCTTTGATGCAGAAAAGATTTATCTCACTACCAAAACTAAGCAATTTCCTAGAAGATGGAAACAAGGGGAATTATTGTACTTCTTAAAAAGAGGTAAAGATATAGCCCCTCCCCTTTTCATATTGACCAATACTGCTATTACCAATTTTTGGCAATCGTCTATCAGGCATTTAATACCAAACATTGAACCGCCATCGATTGGAAACACTAGACTCAACAGAAACATCAATATACTATGTCTTAAGCATAATAATATGTACAAAGAAGCAGAACATTATATCACGCTATTGTCCATTGACTTCAAGAAGACTTTTTTGACTTGGATCCTTAGTCATTCCTAAAAACTTCTATAGTCATAATGCTGTATTTCTAAGATGCCTTTTTTACGGTTAAATGAGCGCAAATTTGAAAAGAAAGGTTCTAGGTAAATCAACAGATACAACCCTCAATATGCTGTTAATTATTTAACATTCACAATACACGCATACAGGAATAGTTATAAATTATAGTATATAAATATGAAAATTGAAATTAAAGATATTGTTTGTCCATTCTGTAATGCTTACGTTTCAAATATCCCCATATTTGCTGCGCATGCCTGTCTATGTAATATAGATACATGATATTATTTTATAAGTTATTATCTTTTAAAAATAGACTATGTTTTTGTGCGTTCCTTCATATTTCCAAAATCTATCTAGCGAGAAAAGTAAGCATGCAATGAATTTAGATAACTAAATAACCGTTTAGAACGCACATAAAACAATTAAAAGTTCATTTTCAGCAGTTACTAGCCATACACTGTAATGCATGAGAATTCTTTTGTGCAGCTTTGTATATAATATGTAGAGTTTTGTACACATCACATAGTAAAACAGGAGATAGGTAGCGCATTAAACTAAAAAACGCTTTTCTGGGATTTATAATTTATCCTCTTCCAACGCAGCCATTGAAATTATTTTACATTGTACAGTATTAATAATGATATAGTAATATTTGAGTGAACTAAAAAACGAATAACATAAATGCATTTTCAAAAACTCCTGTTCATTATAGTTAACCCAAACAATATTACAGCCCTGTATCGATAAATTTATACAAAGGACATAATTTAATAAAATTTAATTTAGTTGTAAAACGCACAACACAATTAAATACATACCTCGACAAATTGTCATCCATATGTAACGGTGTATTCAATTTCTTTTAGACTATCCTGTATATCAAATTATTTATAATGTACAAGTATCTCTTAGTGTAGTAAAACATAATTAAGCTGTAAAATGCATAATGTTGTTAAAACACACTGTAACCAGTTCGCTCCCATAAATGATACTTCTTACGAATACGTATGTACAGCCCTCGCTGCACGTGATCTGGAGAAATCATACACACCACGTAGCGCACTAAAATTTAGTTAAGCTTAAAGATGCATCGATCAACTGAAAACGCTCTTCGAGAAATTATCGCTCATAGTCAGTCCTGTTACCGAATTTTTTTGTGTATCTCTATAAATAAACAACAATTATATTTCATAATGTATAGGAAGCCTATTGTAGTGCATCACAGTTATGCTTATCAGTTTGAAGTAGTGTAATATCACTGAGATAACAATTGAGTAAACAATTATTCCTTATACGTCATAATGTAACTGAATTTTTTATGCATCTCTGTTAACGAACCTAAAGCATAACTCACTCCATAATCTTTCGAAAGGAAAGGATTATGGATTCTACCTCAATGACGCATAACAATTTCATCATGATTGAAGTAAGCGTAACACCATTAAAATACGTTATCAAGACATTTATCCCAAACACAATAATGTAACGGAATTCTTTTGTGTTTCCCTGTAAACGAACTGTAGCAATTTGATAATTCATCACCCACAGGTTGCATGGTATACTAAATCTCAATAATACAGGCTATCTACAAATTAGTTGGGCCATTCCGTAAGTTAAGAACTTCCGAAATATTAAATGAAATTAACTAGTTGAAAGTCAGACTAGTACTAATATTGTCGAAGTTTATTCATAGATGGCGTTGAGTGTCATAACTGACCCTATCGCTTAGCGAGCGGAGATGTTATTCAATGACCACCACGATCACAAGATTTTTCACCGCTTGATTTCGGTATATGGGGTTTTGTAAAGGGTCAAGTGTACAAACTGCCACTTCCTGCATCCATTCCTGAAATAAAATCAAATATCTGAACTGCAATTAATTTGATCGACAGAAACATGCTTACAAATTTATGGCAAGAAATGATTTATCGATGAGACATTCGCAGAGTCACTAAAGGAAGTCACGTCGAACATTTGTGATAATGGTAACCTTGAACTATTTTTCTATCCTACAACAATATGTACTTTTATTTTTTTCCTGTCAATTCCATTCAATAAATCATTCTTTTTGCCCAACTAATTTGTAGACACCCTGTATATATATCAAAGTCACAGAAATCGAAATAGCTATCCAAATGATAATGCGGCCAGACGTCAAAACAATGTAATAATCTCTTTCTGCTATATTGGAATGTATTAAAAATAATAAACCTTTTAAAAAGAAAGCCAACCACAGCTGATATGCACAATATTATGACATGGAATTTTCTTCAGATATTCCTATAATATTTATAATATAACGATTTGTAAAACACATTTGTAGAATGGGCTTCAACATTATTAGCATTGAAGTTCGATCCAAATTCAATTTATTTAGTCTTAGATAAATAAGATTTATCGTTTTCACAATACAAAATAATCTAAAGCTGATAATACTCTTATTTTTTCTTTTGAATTTTAAATCATAAAAGCTACATTAAATCAGAAATAAGCAGTTAACAGAGCTAAAAGAATAAATCTCCAAATCTCTTAGATGCAATTTTATAAACGGCAAATGTTTTATGATTCCCGCAGTCTGATTTCATCGCAGTAGTATCATAAAACGTCTTTTATTTGCTTATTACACTCTTTTGTTCAATTTAGTCCAGGAATGTAAATGTTGAATTTCATATTTCATTTTAACCCACTTCCTAATGTGCCAGATATTTAGAAATTGTATGCTGTTGTATGTTCACGATGACAATACAAAATTTTCACATTTCAGAACTTTAAATTATTAATTAGCAGGCGAATTATAATGAAATTTTAATTATACGTTGAGAAAACAATTCCAAGGAATCCAGAATAGAGTTAAAATAGTGTTTTTTCCGGTTATCATATCTTAAACAGAAACTAGGCGATTTGTTTTAACTCTACAATGACGTAATTCAACAATAAAAATTTTTCGATAATGTAGCAAATTTATAGGGTAATTTGAAGCAATGTCAAAATGTATGTGTGTCTGTTTTTTTTTCCTCTTACCATATTCTAACGTCTTCTGTCGCTGGGTCCGCATACGAGGGTCTCTGTTCTTTTCCATATAAAAACTAAAACGTCCAATTTTTTTTTAATTTTCACATTACTACTTAATAGATGAATGTTTTTTGCGTTCAAAGCAAACGACTAAATGGCAGCATCTAAACTGTTTCCCACATAAAATAAATGTTATTTTCATCTGACAAGGGAACCACTTTAGGTGTAGCTCGCCCCTAGAATCGAGACCTGGTGCATTTTGTAGCCCTATGCATAAAAGTTAGAGAACCGATAACAATTCTTTGTTAAAATCACATTTTATATATTTTTTATATTTATAATTTTTTATTATTCGATTTTTATTTGTTAATTTTACACCAAAAGAGAGTTAAGTCGCCAGATATGGCACTACATGGTACTACTATATATGGTACTACTACTATATGGTACATACAATTTTCACTAGCTTTATACCTGTAATAGGGTTACGTCCAAACCATTACAATACGGTACGTAGCGAAAATACTGAGCTAGGGTTGCCGGGAAAACTGTACGGGACGAAAAAGGCGCCAATCTTTCCCCGCCAAATATGTAAATATAATATTGTGTTTTTTTTTAATCAAATTCGTAGGTTCCTGAAGGAATTTTAAAACTTTTTTCAACATTTTATAGTTATTATTGACTAATTTATAGTTTTAACTATTTTTTTAAACTTACGTTAAAAGCCCGAAAAGTGGTCTAGAAAATTGCATTTTCAGAAAGTTAATCTGCTGTAAAATCAAAAAATATTATTTTAACAAAAAATTTTTATCAATTCCCAAACTTCCTAATATAGAGCTTTAAAATGCACCAGGTTTCAATACTAGGTGCGAGCAACACCTAAAGTGGTTCCCTTGCGAGTTTACAAAATGTCTAAAAATGCCCAAAAGACAATATGACCAAGAAAGTGAGAAATTTTCATAAGTATTTAACCTAAATCTTCTTCAATAAAAATTATTGAGTATTTGTAGATTATTTACTTGTTTAAAGCTCTTAAATTTGTGATTGCGTTAATTTAGGTCAATGATTAAATGATGTTTTCAAGGGGGGTTGTAGTTTTAAATCCATATTTTTGGACCTAAACTACTAAGCGCCTTATGGGATCGTAACATAACTTATAAAGATCGTAACATAGTTCCGGTAGTACAATACAATGTAATTCATCGCAATTTCAGTCATTGATCCGTTTCCTGTAAGGAATGTCAACCAGGCAATAATTCAGGAGAAATTTCCATGGAAAAATCTTTATTAAGGCTAAGATATAAAATTAGTGGTGGCCCCCTTTACTCAGAAAATTTTAAGCTCTTTACTGTAGGCCGATCAGACAGGAAGCCCCTTTCAATCTGCGTAATTTAATACGCCAAGAATACATCTGCCCTGAGCCAATACGCCAAGTACAAAATATACGTTAAACTGGGAGATATATTAAAATTTGAACGAGATAAACGCCAAGGACAGAAACCACATTTGGCAATGAATTATTAAGTGAAATAATAAGCAAACCTATCATTGCTTACATAAAGTCTAACGGTGAAGATAATTAATGACATTTATCTACTTACTGGCCAAAGTGAAAATGAAATTTATGTGTAATTTAATGCATTTACGAGACGCCAGCAAGCTTCAATTAACTATATGATCTTTATAATATGTAAACAGATTTGTAAAAAGCGGCATTTAACAAATAAAATATCAATAAAGAATACTTATGCGGAGGAAGGGAAATGTACTTAAATTAGAAATAACAAATGAATCATTTATCTGAATGATAGCTTTTAACAGAAACAAAAAGAATATTTATGTGGGTATAACGATTGCACTTAAATTAGACATAACTTAGAAATGATTTTTTGAATGCAAGCGTTAAATAGAAGAAAGGGAAATAAATTTTAAAAACAGATTAATTTGGAATACAAATCTAATACAAATATATATACAAATACATGGCCTCGCCATATATATCTCCCTCATCGCAAAGTTGTAAAATATAGGCTTAACTTGGTCCAACACAGATGCGCACACATACTATAAACATCAGAACACAATGTATTAAATTTTGAAGCTATCGGAAGACCACCAACTATAAAAAAAAGAGTACATGTACATTAAAAAGATACAGTTATTTTTTGCATAAATTAGATACCATCGAAATTAGTCATATACATGACATTTGGTCTCTTATTTTCTTTAGTCCAGAAGCCATAAAAAACTAGTCTTCTTGAGACGGTAAAAGTTCAAGTGCATATAATATTTAAAAGTAGGCCTACATTAAAAATAGCATAACTCAGTATGCAAATCATCTTTTATGCCAATTGGCATTCAATTGCTAGCATAGTCTATTTATATAATGCAATAATAATAAAAAAATCAAATAAGCAAAATCAAATAAGCAAATGTAAATAAAGCAATGTTATCATATATTCAAATTTAAAAAATTAAAAATTCTATACCAATGCACAGCATGCATAATCTGTACATGTATTTGCAAACTTTATTTAATTGTCTAAACAGACCCTTTAACTTTGAACTTTAACATACAAAAATGCAGAAGTTAAATCATAATAAAGGAAAAATATTTGAGTACTGCCAACTGCTATCCAGTTTGAAACATGCAACAAGTGAATGTGCTGTATAAATGTTACCACGATATCTCTAAATATCTAAAATGTACCTGAATTAAAAACGAATTACATAACAATTAAACTTGCATGTAAAAGCCCATGATGTGCAATATCAGGCGATAAACAATAATGTTTCCAAAAAAAAAATCCTATCTAGATGACTGTATTAAAGCTATGGCTGGTGTCTAGAAGCAGTAGATGACAATATAAGTACTAACAAACACGTATAATTACAATATTTTCGTTTTATACCAACATGTAACCAATTATGACAAAGGTGATGTGAAATTCAATGAACATGAAAACATTTAATTTTAGAAGGTATGTGAACCTTGTTGCTAAAACAATTTCCAACCCAATGCCTTTGAACGAAGAAGTAAGTACATTAGATACTATGACAGTTCAGAAAGCACGCGTGTAAAAAACCCATTACCTAAGCATAAATTTTAAGTTCCCTTAAAAAAAAGGTGTGAAGAATACATGGCGATATGTAAAACTTGTAATGTTTCCTTGAACATAACCTGCCACTAGTGAAAAATCATGTTTGTGAGAAAAAAGATAAACAATAGTGTACCTGTGAAAAAATCAAAAGCAGCTAATAAAATCTAAAAAAAATCGTTAACAGAAAAACTTTTAATTATTATACCTTTTTAAACTCTCACACTTTAAAAAAATGAAATGCAAGCACTATGCACCAGCCTATATAATTCGAAACAATAATGTTGTATTGCTGGGTGTAGAATAATTTACATGACATGAAATTAAAATTGTATCCAAGACAAAAATGCGTAAACAAAGTGTGACATGAAACGACGAAAAGGAAAATCTAAACTGCGACTGAAGTATCTAAATCCATAAAATGAATGATGTAACTGAAATATCACAACCCTCATATGAATCTTGTAACCTATCTCCCAAGAAATTTATAAAAAAAATACGAATTCCTATAGAGTAACCAAAATTAGCTAGAAACACTATGGCACCATGTAAAAATTGCACAAACCGACACTTGTATAGAATAAATTCGAATATGAAAAACTCAACAGTTTGTGTGTACAAAAAGATGTGCAAAATCCTCTGACAACAAGAGAGTCAGAATTACCATGAACTACATGTGCAAGTTCAAAAAAAAACCTCTGACTACAAGAGAGTCAGAATTACCATGAACAATATGAGAAAGTATAAAAAAATACTGCCGAATAATGCCAAACATCATATAGAACCCAAAAAAAATTAGTGTCAAATAAATCTAAAGTGTAATTACCACTTAATAAAAAGAATGCTGCATATCTAAATGAAAAAATGGTCAAAAAATAAAAGTTAATTTTAAAGGATAACAGAAAATAAAATGGCAATAAAAATTGTAAAATTTAGAAAGCATAAAATCGAGTAGTCCCAAAAATATCAATCGTCAAGACATATTCAAACATGGCGTGTGTAAATCGTTGAAAGCCTCTCATGGAATAATTGTGTTTGTGTAACCGGTAAAAGCCATCTTGAATGAATGACAAATATAAAATTGGAAAAACAGGAGTAAAATGCAAATGCACAAGAAACAATACAATGCACGATCTATATCCGCACAGCCTAGACATCAGTGGACCAGCCACATAGCATATGCAAAAATAAAACGTACACATGAATTAAAAAAAACCAATTTTAACAATAATATAGAAAAAATATGACAATGCAAGGTGTTCAAATATTATGTCGGATGCCACAATGAAATCTAGAAATTGAAGTGAAAGTGTACTATCGAATAAAAATAAACAGAAAGCCTGAAATGTGAAATTACACCAATGTGCCAAGTAAAACCTGAACAAAAATTCGCAGTAAGAGAAACATTTAACTGTTAATGCAAAAAAAAAAGCCTGACAGAAAGAGTGAGAAAAGAGCATGAGAAAAACGAAAATGCACAATCAAAGAACATATTTAAAAATTAACTTCCGCAATATTAATTGCAGTTAAATTAAAATGATAACAGGGAAAAAATGCATTCGATCCCTTTTCCATACCCACATCTTAATTAAATGTGTGTGGAAGTGGACTTTTCTTGCTTTCAATCACTGCACGGTCGTGCGTCCCTTGCATTAAATCATGTGCTTAATTACGTGTTTTTTATTAATTCGCATAATTTCACTTTTTGATCATCACATTGGCTTAAGGTCGGAACACAGGTACATGAACCTCACACACAATTTATGACAACTTGTGCACCGTTAACACAAAAGCACCACACATTCACAATGAATAAACAAACTGAAAAAAATGAGAAAATCCGCCGACACACGCCCCCTGACACATGAAAATCTATCTTTTAGTCAAGAAACACCACATGAAATTCTTTCTTTTAGTCAAGAAACACAAGCAGCATCTAAAAACGGTATGACACTTCTTTCATAGGCCGGTGATCCAAATTCGGAAGAATTCGGGAAGTCGCGAAATATGAAATAAAAAGGACTGCGCACAGTTGACACATCTTTCACATCAAAAAGTACACAAACAAGTAAACAGGATCTTTAAAGAGTAAACACAGGGATTCCCTTGCTCCGAGAAGAGAAACCACAGGCGCACGCTGGTTCAAATATGCATAAAGAATCCACGACGACGGCAAGTCCCACAATTTTTTTTTTTTTCGGGCGGAGCGAAATCGAAAATGCACATCTTTTCCGAAGTCACAGGTGACCGTCCCGTTGTGCTTACGTAATCCAAGGCGGGTGTAAGAAACAGTTCGCGCACACATATAGACCACGAATGCGACTCCGAGTGATAAGTTGTCACTAAACAGTCCGCTCAAATCCGGAGCAGATCTGGTTGTCACATAAACATGCGAGTTTCCAAAAGTCATTTTAATTAGATGTAATATCCAGCGCAGATACTTCTGCATGATCTAACCAACAACACAGGAAGAGAACTCAGGAAAATTCGGAGGGCCACCACTCAAGCATTTCTCCTTTTTTATTATAAACTATTTCGTGATAGATATATTTCACGGTACCACATATGGGGTAGTTGAAGGCCGGTTTAATATGAAAAAGATCGTAACATAGTTCCGGTAGTACAATACAATGTAATTCATCGCAAAACCCATTCATTGATTCGTTTCCTGTAAGGAATGTCCACCAGGCAATAATTCAGGAGAAATTTCCATGGAAAAATCTTTATTAAGGCTAAGATTTAAAATTAGTGGTGGCCCCCTTTACTCAGAAAATTTTAAGCTCTTTACAGTAGGACGATCAGAGAGGAAGTCCCTTTCAATCTGCGTAATTTAATACGCCAAGAATACATCTGTCCTGAGTTAATACGCCAAGTACAAAATATACGTTAAACTGGGAGATATATTAAAATTTGAACGAGATAAACGTCAAGGACAGAAACCACATTTGGCAACGAATTATTAAGTGAAATAAAAAGCAAACCTATCATTGCTTACATAAAGTCTAACGGTGAGGATAATTAATGACATTTATCTATTTACTGGCCAAAGTGAAAATGAAATTTATGTGTAATTTAATGCATTTACGAGACGCCATCAAGCTTAAATTAACTATATGATCTTCATATTTTAAACAGATTTATAAAAAGCGGCATTTAACAAATAAAATATCGATAAAGAATACTTATGCGGGGGAAAGAAAATATACTTAAATTAGAAATAACAAATAAATCATTAATCTGAATGATAGCTTTTAACAGAAACAAAAAGAATATTTATGTGGGTATAACGATTACACTTAAATTAGACATAACTTAGAAATGATTTTTTGAATGCAGGCGTTAAATAGAAGAAAGAGAAATAAATTTGAAAACAGATTAATTTCGAATACAAATCTAATACAAATATATGGCCTCGCCATAAGACTAAAGAATCAATTTCAGAAAAGATAGTTTTTCTGTCATTTACGGTGTCAATTTGTTTGGAAAAAACCAATGAATAAGTATTTGTATTATTATTTTAGCTTCGGACTGAACAGACTAAAGAACCAATTCTGTGTGTCTATGTACAGCCGGAACTTTATATGTCCGGCGCGGCGTTTGGATTAGCATGCTTCCTCGAAATTAATTTTTCCGGTACTGAAGGCCGAGCGGTATCATTACTAATGTGCTTTGGAGGAAGGTTTCTACGGCCCTGCGGTTCCGTGAGTGGCGCCTATTATTTTCCATGCTGCAGGCCGCGTTCCACGGGCAGCGAATGCTTCTGCGTTCTGGAACCAGAGAAAGTGAGATAAAAGTTCCTAGTCCGGAGTCCGGTTGATCGAGACACGCAGCTCAGATTACGTGCAGGCATGGCGAGTCGTCTGGAGGATGGTACGTATTGACCACGTTAAGCCTGCTGCCTTAGCGAGGACGTGTCCATGCGCTCAGGAGAAATGTTTCCGTACTTTCCCGGTTGACTATTTTTTTGTTTTATTTCAAATGTTCACACTTTTATTATATAAAAAAAAATATTTTCAGTTGCTGCAATAGCAGGCGAAACTTTTAAATTTGCAGATATTCTTTTTATTTGCCTTAAAGATGGCAAACAGAAGCTATTTAGTATTATATAATTATAAGTAACACGCACTATCTAATATAAATAAAACAAGGAAATATTATTAAGTTACTACTGTAATTTCTGCCATGTACGGGATTTTTTTTTTTTTGGTAATAACATTTGTTCTAAAATAAATGTTATTAAATCACTTAAATCAGCATTAAAATTTTCATCTAAAATCAGTTCACGAGACTCAATAGTCTTGGAATAATTATCTATTTTATTGTCATGGAATTCAGGAATTTCATAATTTTAAGATTAGTTAAAATATTTTCTAACTTTCTTCAAAGAAAATCGTATTAATAGTTAAACTAACATAAACATTATAAATTATTTTCTTACCTGTGAAGACAATTACTTAAAATTCTTTATCGATTTATACCAATTTCGCAATTTCAACAACATAGAATATAATTTTTTCCCTTCAATTGTTGCATGCCTCACTGAAACATTTTATTCAAGTAACTGGGAGAGATTTAGAAATCAGTTTATAAGCTTCATCTGATATTTGACATACTTCCTTTGATTTCGGTAACTGTTCCATCTTTTGTTGTAACTTTACCAACAACAATGATAGCATATAATTTTTTTCTTTTAATTGCTGCATGCCTCACTGAAAAATTTTATTCAAATAACTAGGATAAGATTTAGAAGACAGTTTATAAGCTTCATCTGATATTCGATATACTTCCTTTGATTTTGGTAGCTGTTCCATCTTTTGCAGTAACTTTACCAACAACAATCATAATATATATTTTTTTCTTTCAATTGTTGCATGCCTCACTGAAACATTTTATTCAAGTAACTGAGACAGATTTAGAAGACAGTTTACAAGCTTCATCTGATATTTAACATACTTCCTTTGATTTCAGTAACTGTTCCATCTTTTGTTGTAACTTTACCAACAACAATCATTGAGTCTTAATAATTTTAATCTAACAAAAAAACCTATGTTGATATAAAAGCACGCGCTCACGTCATAACAATACACAATATAAACCAAATTTCACCCAGTAGAAATCTGAGTGGAGTGAAGTTTTGAAGTAGCTTCTTGGTTCCCTCCTTTGAACACGTGACTCTCCCCAGAGTGACCAGCTGTTATAGCATGGTATATTGAGAAAGCCCTGTTCGGTCTCACTAGAGGCATCTTCTCTTCCTATCTAATGTCGACGAGCTATGATAACCTGATGTATAATCTCCGTATTCGAAGATTTTGGTAAAGCAACGCATTCCGGTGAATCCCCGGAATCTCAGGTGAAAGTCCTGAGCACCGTACCTATGTGGATGTCCGGTTTACTTGGGTCCCTTGTGAGGATCCGGAGGTGTGATCCCGAATTATGCATTTTTCACCTTCTAAAGCTTGAGTGTTGGCTATTGCGACGACCAGACCCCAATTAAAGTTTCGGTTGCAGAGGAAGTGATGAACACTGGGTGGTGCTCTTTCTTGGTTGATAGTACGTAACTGCCCAGTGAGCTGGACGTACCAGGCCCACCTGGTACGTTCTCGTAAAGGCTCTGAGAACGACTGCCGGTAGGCGTAAGGGACAATCGCTTTATCATATCCTAAAAATAAACTGAACAAAAATTTAAATATTTTAATATAAAAACAGTGAATATTCCATGTTCGGTAGCCACGCCAAATGTATTTTAATGACATATTTTGGAACAGCAAGAATGCAGTCAATTGAAATTAAGTGTTATTTTTAAGATAAATATTAGATGCTAAAAAATGTGCTTTTTTAAACAAACTAATTTAAAATTTATAATTTTATATGTTCCTGTTTCTTAAATACTTTTTGTTTTCTTTAATATGTTTGATTTTCATGTTTTAAATAATTTTTGTTTCTATTTAGTTCCCACTTTTAGTTTAATTTTTTTATTTTTTATTGGTTCGAATTATGGGAATACGTGAAAACAAAAATATTTTAAAAATTCATGTTGTATAAAATATTATCTTGGTTCAAAATACTGTTTTATAGTGCTTTAACATTGTATATAATTAAACTTTTTTTTTATTAAAAGGAAAATAATTATGTGAAATTTTAACTAAAATGATTACCATAAACTTTCATATTTTCAATTCGCCATAACCTTTTTCCGCCTGTAAAAATACCGAGCAGAATTTTAAGAAAAGTAATTGTAAAAAATGCTTTTGTAGCCCTGTAAAAATGCCCATGTTTCATTTAGCTGCATTACATAAGAAACTGTTACAACAGCAAAAAATTCATTTTTATTACTTAATCATATTTTATATTTACATAATCGAAGAGTATATTCAAATGCTATAGTTTTTATAAGTTTAATTACAGATACATAATGTCAAATATATATACACTTATAGTCAAAGGAATCGGGGTAATCCTTGTTTATATAATTATTTAATATCCTGTTTACGAAGTTTTAACTAATGAGCAGAAAATATACACAGTGTCCGAAAAAGATGAAAACGCTCTTAATTTTCTTACCCATTGGTGATGCGTAGAAGATGTGTATTGCAAAAATGTTCAAAGTAATTTAGGTATTAATATTATGTTGATGAAATTGTCTTGCTATTAATTTTGAAGCAGTCACACTTTTTAAAATTTCATACGGTCTCTGTGTTCAATATGCTATATCTGGAAATATTTTCTCCATGCTCTGACATCTAAAACAGTAAAAATTCCATTCTTCTACGACCAAATTTGACAGAATTAAGACGCTTTCAATTTTATAAAATTTGCAGTTTCTGGAACTAAAAGATCGTTAGTTCATTTTTAGTGCTGGAAAAATTCAAAATTTCATAAAATTTAAAGTATCATAACTCAGTCAGTTTTGGTAGTAGAAGAATGGCATGTTTTATGTTTTACGTGTCAGAGCCGTGTGAAAACGTTTCTATATACTTATAGGATTCGGGGGCAGTATAAAAATTTAAAATGTGTAACTTTGAAAAGGAATAACAGGAATAGACCATCAACATAATCTTAAATAATTCCTTATTTGGAACAAGTTTGCTACATACACTGTCTGCTTACCAATTAAAATAAAAGAGTATTTAAAACATTTTGAAGTATGTAACATTATTTGTTTTAAAAAGTCTCGCATTTTAGGCATTGCAATTGTCTGTAAATCAACCTAAAGAGACATATTATTATACCTACTGGACAATTTAGAATATCATGATTGTACAGCTTTCCTTTATAACATTTTTAACAAAATGCCTTCTTAATATTTCTTTATGTTGTTGGGTTTTTTAAAACAAAATAATTCAATTTTACTTTACGTAATAGCTCACTTAGTTAGAAAGGCAATCTTCTAAATTGCTTTGTTTCAGTAAATCTATTGAGTTAATTACAATTTGGAGCAAAATTGTTGGGCAAGCATTTTGTCATACATTATATATCATGTAGTTCTTTAGGGATACGTTCACTTTGAAGAGAAATATTTAAAAGGGTTTACAGAATGCATCTAATATATCTTTACTACTGTACAAATTAAATTTTGATGAAAAAGTTTTTAAAAATAGGAAAATAACTTAGACATCGAAATTGAAATAATCCGAAAACTCCTCTGTTTACAAAAAAATAAATATATTTATAAATTTTAAAATTAAAAAAAATTAAAACTTCTAATATATTATTTTAACTATACAAAAGAAAATCTGATTGCGGACTAAATTTCCGATAAATTTGCTCCTAAAAAAATGTTTACATTACACAAATGTTTTTTTTTTTTTTAACTAAGTTAAATATATTATAAAAAATATATTTTTTTAAATTGAATTATCATTTGTTAAAGTTCTGTTAGAGATCTTTCGTTTGTACTTTTAATCATGCCAATATTAATTTAGATACTCATTTAAGATCCTTTAAAAATAGCCATTTGCTACTATGGATTTTCAGCATTAATGATTACAGATTTTCCGCGTCAAAATAATATATCTCCAATTTTTTTTTTCTTACATTCAAAGGATAAAATTATAAAGAAAAATGCATTTCTATATTTTAATCTGGGATAGATATGTTCTATATAACCTCTTCACTCCGTATTCCACATATGTGGACCTCCATTATTTTTCGTTTTAATTGTGCTACTCGAACATAATTATTGAAATTCTAATCTCAAAAGGATATGCTTTGATGTCTAAGATATAAAATGACGCGAATAGATGAAAACTCTGCAGTCAAATTGGAGAAAGAATAATTCGGTAATAATCAATATTATTACATTAATACTTGGAAGCAAAGAGGTTACAGTCTCGTGATGTTATAAATGGAGTACAGAAACTAAAAATATGGACTAATATTGACGCAGCAAAGTTTTTACTATCTAAGTAATTCAAGTATTTTATATACATTCTTTATTATAATTAGATACATGCATGTAGATTTTTAAAAATTGATAATATATTTTAATTGACTGAACATCATATTTTAATTTAATTAGAAAACTGGCATAAATATTAAATCTTCTATTGTTTATATTTATTCTTTCATTTTCTCTGCTTTACACGAATAAAAATCTTAGCAAGCTTTTCAATTTCGAAATTCGAAATTAATGTTATTTTAGAAAAATCATCTCATTTTTTGTGCTGTAAAATCTGACCATTCTCACTTTCCTCATGATATTTCAAAAAGTATATTTATAAATACAGATTGTAGTAATTCTATAGATAAAAATGTACAGGATAAGATTGTTAAAAACGATGATTACGACTTGGGAAAAAATGCTCCTTGCAATGACAGATCTACATTGTTATCAAAGAGTTTGAAGAATTAGTTGACGTAGTAAACCAATGATTCGCTTGAACTACGAGCAGAGGAATGCATATCCCAGTGAAACAATAACTATTTAGAAGTAAATAATGGCTCCATTACACTGGTGTTTATAAGACTTAAGGTTCAAACATCTGCGGATGATGACGTTTTTGTATTGATTCCGCAGTGCTTTTCATTTTTTATTACATTCGTAGGTTCCTAATCGGAGACGAAAAAGCTCGATGAATCCACCTCCGCCACTTTCCATTGTTGAAACTTCAATTTCCTTTATTGATGACCACAGAACGGTTGGAAAAGAAAGGCCAGATGAAATTTTTATTACTTTCGTAGAGAGATTTGAAAAAAAGAACCAAACTGAGTCTTATGAAGCCTTATGCATTCAAGTCAGTAGTGCCGAATCTTGTGATCATTTCAGAGATATCTCTTATATAAGAGGACTTGTACCATTATTTGTATCTAAATATTCTATATAGATTAATAAATTTACCTCCTTGCTGCAAAGTAATTACAAAATTTAAAAGGCATATTTAAAGTGTAATTAATGATAAATACATTTGTGATCAAAAGTTGTTTCTGTCTTAAAACATACAGAAAATAAATACTACTACTTCTGCTTTTAAAACCTGTTACTAAAGCTAATATTTTTTTTTTTTTTAAAGAATATTTTTGTCAGCAAATAAATAAATTAATTATTATTCACAAACTTGGAGAACATGTTTAGTTGTTATACAAAAAAAAAAAAAAAAAAAAAAAAAAAAAGGCGTGAAAAAGTTTTTATTTGCTGAAGAAGTTCTTTTCCCATTTCTCATTATACGAAATGATTCCACAAGAATCAAGCTCCTAGAAAACGTCTCTTCTTTAATAATATTGCCGAATTGAATTTCAGCATTTCTTTTAAACACCTGTTACCCCCCAAAAAAGATATCCATGGATATTACTTTCTTATCATTTTCGAATTCGGATTCTGTTTTCAAGATTTTCAAAATGTAATTTCTAAATAAATTTATTTCTCTTCGCATGTAATATGTTTTCCATTCTGGAGCATTATATAAAACGTGAAAAATTTAATAAAGTTAGTCATTCAGAAACCAGTTTCAACCCCTCCTCCGCCCACCCCCAAAGACACAACCACACACACATACACACAAAACAACTGCCGATTTCACATTAAATTAATATAAAGCATACTTTAGGTTGAATAGTACAAAGTAAAATTAACCAGTACATTAATTAAATAAACTACAAAAAAAGTAATAATTTTTTTATATCTTATCAGAATTACTATTGTGACACAAAAAATCGCTATCTTTTATAAGATTGAATTTGTTTTATCACATTATCTCCTTAATCTGTTTACTTAAATGCGATATTATCATTCATTCATAATATATATATATTTTTTAACATTGCGAAGGTTAATCTGATTTTGAACAAAAAGAGACTAGATCTATTTTTGGTATTAATAATTTCCATTTTACAAATGCAGTACAATTCTCTTGAGTTTTCCGTAATAGAAGATTTGGAGTTGATAAACGAAATGCTCATTTTAGATAAAATTAAAGTTAGATGCAGAAAAAAAAATATTTTTTTTAAACTAGCATTAGGAAGCCGGTTTTTCTTATTCAAAATTATAATCAAGCTAGTTCAGTATCTCGTTATAATCAATCTCAAGATCGATTGCGATGTAGTATTACACTATTTAATAGTTAATAGTATTACACTATTTTAAACATATTGAAATTTATATATTTATCACTGCGGTGTACTACAAGACGCTTATTGTATAATCTATCGCTCATTTACAGGGACACACAAAATTATTTGGCTACAGTACTGAATACCAAGAAAAATTGCTGGAAGTACGTTTCCAGCTGCGGCACGCGTTTTAAAATTAAACTATTTTTTATATTACACGGTGTGTATAAATTCCATAAATCATGTACAAGCTATACAAAATAACTCAAGTTCATTTCCGTTTACTGACGGAAATTTGCACAATGGGAATTTTCAACTGTGCATTTAATTGAACTAACTTTTAACATACTATGTAGTATACATACAAATCAATATATATCACATATAGGGCTGCACAAAATATTCGGATATTTTTCCGACTATTGACGGTAATTTCAGAAATTTGGTTTTTAAATGCGTTATGAATTTTTTAAATTGTTTATTTAGACCATTTTGTTTATTTGATAAACTGTAAAGTTTCGTTACCGTACTCTGAATGTGTAAGAAAGTATTTAATAATCGATGATGGACGCAAAATTTTTCGTTTTGTCATCTAGATTTTGTTTCAAGGGACTAGATTTTCTTCCACAAATGTAAATCTCATAAACGGTGTAAACAGCCATTCTGGAACGTTTTTTGAGACATTTTAATCAACTTCACATAGTGATTACAGCTACATATTATGAGCTATAAAAAGTACCGAAATAGAAAGCAAATAATATTGAAAAATGAAATAAACAACTATTATCCATAAGATTTTAATTTTTTACGTTATGCCGAATAATTAAGTATTTTGCACTTATAAGGCAAATTATTCACATTTATTTTGTTTTAACAACATATAATGGCTATGCGATAGAACAAAGCTACTAATTACAAATAAAACCTAATTGCTGAATCTATTTCTTTATTTAATATAACCACTTTATAGCTGTTGAAGCAATCTAGATAGATAGAGAGAGATAGGTAGGCAGAAATAGAAATCGAAATAGATATAGATATAATTTGAATGTTGAAATATTTATGTGCTATTATATTACCCCTTTCAGGGGCAAAGTACTTCTATTCGTAAAATTTTAAAATAAATGACTGACACCAGAATTAATGAACAAGTTTATTACACGGCAGTTAAGAGCTTTTATTCAAGTACTTAATGAAATAAAATTTTTCATTCCGAAATTCCGGTGCCAATGTGGCATTTCGCAATTAGAACATGGTGTTGGCAAATGCCAATACTGCCCCTGAAAGGGTTAAATAACTATTATATTAAATAGTTATGTTAAATGGTGTAAATTTTACGCATTATGAAAATTTATGAACAAATAAACGAATTTCGTTAATAAATGTATAATTCTTTAACTTTGTCTCAAATAAAGTTTTTAAAACAAAGTAAACATAAAATATAAGCAATTTATGGCCCTAAAGATCAAATTTAGAGTTATATCACAGATATTTGTTTTTAAACGAAGCAAAATGTGCTCTCTCATCATCGATTTATAACTAAAATAAGTTAAATCTATTTTTAAAAAAATAATGAAATAGACGGTTTTGGTGGTACTTTGAATTACTACACAATAACTTAAGTTTCCATTCAAAATCCCATTTCGAAATTCATTTTCCTCTGTTTGTTTTAACTCACAGTTTAAGAATTTCAGAAAATTTCATTTCTTCGGCTATACTATTTTCTGCACTGAATTTATTCCCCACAGAAAAATTTAATGTGACAATTAATATTACTTATTGTAGTTACTAGCTTGCCCGGATTTTTAAAAGAAAAATTGCAGCTATTCTTAATCGAATTGGTTTTTAAAATTTGTGGATATTAGTTCTCAAATATTTCAGATGATATATAAACATAAAAGTTTTTTTCAAACAAAAGAATTAACAAAATATATTAAATATGAAAGAGTATTTAATCTTAGAAAGATCTTTTTCGCGATTAAGGACGATTGAATTATTTATCTGCAGTTTCGTGCCTTTTAACTAAAAACATATTTACCTAGAAAATATAATACATGCGTTAAATTTTAATATTTTAACTGACATTTATATCAAATCAACTTATATGTCTGAAAATGTGTACCTTCATTAAGTGACATAATCTAATTTTTGTATTTCTTATAAAAAAACAATAATTAATTTAAATATCTATCAAATATATAAAATTTAACGTACATAAATCAACAAGAACAAAAATTTAAATTATATGTTTGTATGTCAATTACAATACACTAGTTTCTCAAAATTAATTTTCCCCAATTCAGAAAGTTATGTTATGATTATGTATCTATAATTGCATGAAATTCGTTGTCATTGCAAATCATGTGCTTAATATTTATTTATTTTTAATTGTTCATAAAGTTGCCTGATATACAACGCTGTATATCTGGTGAAACTTGATTAGCATGAACAGAGCCACTGTATACTATAAAAAATAAAGAATGTGATAGACATGTACTACAAATTAAAGGCACTATATAGACTGCGTTTGAAATTAGTCGATGCATAATGCTGACCTTGCAGAGAAAGTTCTTGTTAGTAATGTTTTCCTCGCATTATGGGTGGAAAGCTGCAATTGCAAGCATCCCATCTTAGAAATTATGCAGAACATTATTTGGGATATATCTTATGATAAATCTCATGCGCATGATCTGTCCAAATAACTATTTATGACACATATGACGTCCTATTACTACTCTGAGTTAAAAGTTTCGAAATGTTCATGGTTCAAAGTTTCAAATTGAATGTTCTAAAATGATAAATTTCAAATTCAAAGTTCTAAAGTTCCATTGTAGCTACTAGGACTTCCCTCAGAGGGATTAGTCTGAGCGATATTGCTG
The DNA here is from genome assembly GCA_963932465.1 of Maratus speciosus. NCBI lineage: Eukaryota > Metazoa > Arthropoda > Arachnida > Araneae > Salticidae > Maratus > Maratus speciosus. The sequence goes on along the minus strand of OZ010788.1, from coordinate 363,461,238 downwards.
AGAACATAGATTTAATAATAACATGTGGAAGCAAAGAAAATGAGATGTTATCTTTAATTGTCCATATACTGCGATAAATTGAAATGATGAAAATAAACGAATCGTGGAATTACAAAATCTTATATATAAATTCGTATACACTGTTTAAAAAAAAATGGGAATTCAAACCATTCAAGACAGCCATGCATGGATATAAAATTGAAAGTACACAATATATTAAAAGTAAAATAGAAAATGAAACACTAAATTACTTATATCGGAATTTTAACTGCATAAAATGATGCCAAGAGCATAATCAGACGCTCCGCACCAATTTGAGTAACTTTAAATGACAAATATATGATGTTTAAAAAGAATGGACTATACTTTATATGGTGTGTGCTCCCCGGGAATAGTTAATATTGCACAATATCTGTTTTCCACGGATGCAATGAGGTTGTCGATAACATTTAAGGAATTCTCTCCTCAAAATCTGATATAGTATCAAAGTACCGAATACATCAACAGTGGCATGCAATGCTTCGTTAGAGTGTGATTTAGATATGCTCAATCGGATTTAAATGATGAGTGTATTCTGGTCACTACATACGCTGTATTGTTTTGTTTTCAAACATATTCTGCACAAGTTGATGTGTATTTAGCATGTATTAAATAAAAGAAATCGGCAATGATTACAACATAAAATATGACACAAGATCTGAATATATCGTCTGCATAACTTTTGAGCTGTCAAAGTGTCATTTGAAGTAATTTACAAATCCATACATATTTATTCAGCAAATCATGCAAGCTAACATACGCTAATATGAACCCGATTATAAAATTTCACCAGAATAAGTTAATATATAAAAAAATCTACTAATGATAATTGAGAATATGACCTTATGATAAAATGTCTAGAAAAATGAATCGGATAGAAAATTCATATCACATTTAAAACGGCACTTCCCTCTGTTAGTGGCCTTGGCAAGAGAGAGAAAAGCCTAGAGAAGGAACACTTTAACAAGTACTTTCGGGCAAACTACTCACTGTTTCATAAAGGTCTTTATTTAATATTTACACAGTTTTGCGGAGGAAATGCAGCAGTATGAAATATTTAAAGTTGCTGTACCTAATAATTCCAAATTAATGGTAATTGAGATCGCTTTCCGTTAATTTCATCTTTTTAAATTTTAAATTTTTTAGAAACCATTCATAGAGACAATTGTATATTTTAAAACTAAACCGAAGCAAAATTTCAAGATTTTGGGCTCAGTAGAAATAGAAAATTTTCGAAAGTTTTTTGTTTCTGCACTGTTTTATTATAGCGACATTTTTAGAAATTGTTCTATTGCGAGAATTTACGTCATGATAAATACAGTCGTGTCAATTTTCATGTTTATATTCCTAACAAGTCCATGTACTTCGTAACTTAGATCATCTTTAGATCTTTTTCCGCTTTGTTTAGTCTTTCTATTTTTTAGAATTCGTTCTAGAACGAGCATTTACATCTTATTAATTACTACCATGCCAAAGTTCTACACTGGTGTCCAAAATTAAGGACCGATCGCAAAAATGATAATTTTCAAGCACGCGAATACTCAAAAGGAAATAATATAATTCGTATAATTACTATATCTACAGCACAGCTAGTCCATATAACATCTCATTCATGTCACACATGGTCACAAGTGTCACAGTCACTACGGTGAAGCAAAAAAATAAGAAATTCCATACATCTCATTAAAAGTCTCAAATGATCACTATACGTGACTCTACTGAGTTGTCACTGTGACTGCTGCTTGTGACGAGTCACCATGGGACATTACAATGTAGTTACATTGTGACTCGCATGTGATTGTCATCTATAGACTCAATTTCAAAGTCATCGTGAACGCTGCATTGTGATAAGTTATCAAATAATGTGATATTAAAGTCACGTGATGACTTTCAGGTGACAGAGAGACTACTGTGAAGTCACCATTCTGCCCTTTTGTGAATTGCCCTTTGTGTTTCAGCCCCTTAATTAGGGGCTGAGTTAGAAAAATTGCTTAAAATATAGAAGTTAGAGCCCAGAGGGTTAAATATTAGACTTTTTCAAAATTTTATTATTTGTCGTTTGATGTGAGGTGTTCATCTATAAGTATGCAAATCATGTGGTGTTCATCTATAAGTATGTAACTATTTCAAGATATAGATTCATCAAGGTGTTCATCTATAAGTATGTAAGTATTTCAGCCCCTTAATTAGGGGCTGAGTTAGAAAAATTGCTTAAAATATAGAAGTTAGAGCCCAGAGGGTTAAATATTAGACTTTTTCAAAATTTTATTATTTGTCGTTTGATGTCAGGTGTTCATCTATAGGTATGCAAATTTTCACGTCTCCAACTTAATTAGGGGCTGAGTTAGAAAAATTGCTTAAAATACACAAATTAGAGCCCAGAGGGTTAAATATCAGACTTTTTCAAAATTTTATTATTTGTCGTTTGATGTGAGGTGTTCAGCTATAAGTATGCAAAATGTCATGTCTCCAACTTAATTAGGGGCTGAGTTAGAAAAATTGCTTAAAATATAGAAGTTAGAGACCGGAGGGTTAAATATGACTTTTCAAAATTTTATGATTTGTCGTGTTATGGCAAGTGTCCAGCTATAAGTATGAAAACTTTCATGTCTCCAACTTAATTAGGGGCTGAGTTAGAAAAATTGTTTAAGATACACAAGTTAGAGCCCAGAGGGTTAAATATTAGACCTTTTTCAAAATTTTATTATTTGTCGTTTGATGTGAGGTGTTCATCTATAAGTATGCGAATTTTCATGTCTCCAACTTAATTAGGGGCTGAGTTAGAAAAATTGCTTAAAATACACAAGTTAGAGCCCAGAGGGTTAAATATCAGACTTTTTCAAATTTTATTATTTGTCGTTTGATGTGAGGTGTTCAGCTATAAGTATGCAAAATTTCAAGTCTCCGACATATATAGTTTCTGAGAACGGGCTCTGTGACACACGGACAGGTAGGGTTTCGTTAGATGAACGAAACTCTAAAAACATGCTGCGGATGACTGTAACAACATCCTAAAATTACATTACCATCAGCGATCTACCAATCCTGAATTTAGTTTATATTCGTTTCATATATTCTTATTCTTTTGTGCGGCCCTGTAAAATAACTATCAATATTTATATTCAGTAAAACCTCTGAATAGCGGACACCTCGAGCATGCAGAGTTTGTCCTCTATTTAGAGGTGTCCGCTACTGAGAGTAAACATGTACAGTTATTTAAGTGTTGGTAATCGAAATAATGTCCGCTAAATAGAGGTATCCGCTAATCGGGTGTGTCCGCTATGGAGGTTTTATCAGTAAAACCCCTGAATAGCGAACACCTCGGGAGGGCAGAATTTGTCCTCTATTTGGAGGTGTCCGCTATTGAGAGTAAAAATTTACAGTTATTTAGGGGTTGGTAATCGAAAAAATGCCCGCTAAATAGAGGTGTCCGCTAATCGGGTGTGTCCGTTATGGAGGTTTTACTGCATAATAATATCACCCTTCACAAATTTCATGCTGTATGATAGAGGGACAGACATCCAGAGAAAGATAACCTCCCGGAGCAATAAACACTCATGTCTTTTGTTTTAATCATCCACAATTGTATTTCATACATCAGGCCAGATTTTATACATCAGGCTAAAAACGGTCACCGTGGTACGGAGTACTGTATTATTATTTGTTTGCCCACCAAAACTGGTTGCCACGGGTTGTTGCAAGTTTTGTAATAACGTGGTTGAAACTGATCTATTCAATTAATGCGTGCGTATTTTTTTTTTTTATTTGCTCCATGTGTTCAAACCAGTTGTCTACGAAAACATCCACCGGTGAAACTGACGCACACCAAATTTCTGTGACGTATGCAGATAAATTGTGCTTTTTTATCAGTTTTTTTTTTTAATATAATTTTTAAACGGGTTGGAACCTATTTTTTATAGTAGGTGCATTCAGTAGGTGGCTCTCATAGGTACCTTCAGGTGCAATCAGAAACGAAATCCAAGAAATATTTTTTGAGTTATGCTTGACGAAAGTTTTTTATTAGGCTTTTTTTTAGTAGGACATGGCGTTAATATCCATCGTAGTTGTAATGTGTCCGGACAGTAATTTTGCGCTGAGTATTAGCCTTCGCTTCGCTCAGACAATAATTTGTAGCTATTTATAATTATAACTATCCTCTTCCTTAAGAGTACACCAGAACTGCAGTATGTTGCGTATTTGTACATTTTTAGTTCATCCAGAAGTGAATTTTATGCAAATATTGTAAAAAAATTTAAACATTGTGAGAATAAGTAACTGTTACATGTATTTTGCAGAGCTCGAGTATTGACCAAAGTACCCTGCGAAGTAGTTTATATTTGAAATAGGTTTAAAAGTTTTCAAAGATGAGAAAACTTTGTTCTCTATTGTATCTCTTTACTTCAAGTATTTAATAAAAGTTGCATCATTTGGGATTTTTTGCAAGATAAACCTCAGAAGGAAACATTTGAAGATTAGGGCTCGTGGTACAATGTAGTATAAAACTTCAAAATCGTTATAGCTTTGCAAAAGAAAATTCATTTTTAATATGGTATGAAAACGCATGTATACAGCTTCTTTATGCTTCATGTTTGAAAATATGTTTTTTTAATGCTGATGATTGAATTCAGGCATAAAATGTGCAGAATTACATACGCATATGGCATTCAGCGATTGCATACGCATATGGTAATAAATTTAATTATTCAGGCCTATATTTTACAAGACTGTTATTTTATAAATCCATATGAAGTTTAACAATTTCGCAACAAGCAAAGTCTATTGTTATTTTGCAATCATTACGTTAATTGAGTCTGTTGTTTTGTTGTTATTTTAGCAATTCTATCTGAATCTTGTATGAAATAATTTAAATCATTGAGTTGCAAGACAATTATACAATTTTAAGTTTTAGAAATTGCGGCATTTTTAAAACTAACTGAAAAGGTTCAATGTCGACAGTCAAACGCAAGACCTGCGGTTGAAATATTCGACGATCTGACTATTGAGCTACCTGAACAGAGAACTGGCCGACACGTTCACTCAGACAAGTATTTAGCAAAAGCATCTAGACTGTTATCCGGATCAGCTCAACAGAACATGCCACAGATAATTAAACTCGATTAAAGGATGGATAGGTAGATATATTTTATAATTTTAACTCAATCAAACTGACTGGCTAAGATGTCATTATGAATTGGCATTTTTCCGAGGTTTGTTTAAGGTTTGTTATTCCGAGGAGTGTTTAAGCCGAGAATCAAACCCAAGACCTGTGGTTGAAATATCCAATGATCTGCCTATTGAGCTATCTCAACAGAGAACCGGTCGACACATTCAGTCAGACAACCTTCACACGTATCTCAACTGTTATCCGAATCAGCTCAATAGAACGTACCACAGCTAATGGAACTCTATTGAAGGATGGATAGGTAGATATACTTTATAATTTAACACAATCATACTGATTGATACAGATGTCACATGAATTGACATTTTTCCATGGGAGTGTTTAAGCCGAGAAATAAACCCAAGACCTTTGTTGAAATATTCAACTATCTTCCTATTGAGCTACGTGAAAAGAGAACCGGCCGACACATTCACTCAGACAACCTTTTAGCAAACGTATTGGACTGTTATCCGAATCAGCTCAACAGAACATATCACAGCTAATGGAACTCGATTAAATGATGAATAGGTAGATATACATTATAATTTAACTCAATCATACTGATTGATACAGATGTCATATGAATTGGCATTTATCCATGGGAGGGTTCAAGCCAAGAAATAAACCCAAGACCTTTTGTTGAAATATTCAACGATCTTCCTATTGAGCTACATGAACAGAGAAACGGCCGACACATTCACTCAGACAACCTTTTAGCAAACGTATCTGGAGTGTTATCCGAATCAGCTCAACAGAGCATACAGATAATGGAACTCGATTAAAAGATGAATAGGTAGATATACTTTATAATTTAACTCAATCATACTGATTGATACAGAAGTCACATGAATTGACAACTTTCCATGGGAGTATTCAAGCCGAGAAATAAACCCAAGACCTTTTGTTGAAATATTCAACGATCTTCCTATTTAGCTTCATGAACAGAGGACTGGACGACACATTCACTCAGACAACCTCTTTGGCAAAAGTATCTGATCTGTTACCCGAATGAGCTCAACAGAATATACCACAGATAATGGAGCTCGGTTAAACGTTGGATAGGTAGATATACTTTATTATTTTTAACTCGATCATACTACTTGGTAAAGATGTCATATGAAGTGACATTTTTCCAAGAGAGTGTTCAAACCGAGAATCAAACCCAAGAACTGCGGTTGAGATAGACAACGATCTGTCTATTCAGCTATCTGAACAGTGATCATGCGGAAACATTCACTCAGACAACCTTTTAGCAAAAGTATTTGGTCTGTTACCCGAATCAGCTCAACAGAATATACCACAGCTAATGGAACTCGATTAAAGGATGGATAGGTAGATACGCTTTATTATTTTTAATTCAATCATAGTGATTAATAATATGTCAAATGAAATGACATTTTTCCAAGGGAATGCCCAAGAGGCGAGTCGAAGTTCGTTAAAAAGGAAAGACTGGGGAGAAACTGCAGTACGTTAGAACCATGTTATACACTTAAGGCATCTTCAATTAAGTTTTCGTAAAACATAATTTCTATATCGATTTAAAGCAGTATGGAGTTGTTGAAGGCCGGTTTATTATAACAATGATCGTAACATAGTTCCGGTAGTACAATACAATGTAATTCATCGCAAACCCCAGTCATTGATCCGTTTCCTGTAAGGAATGTACACCAGGCAATAATTCAGGAGAAATTTCCATGAAAAAATCTTTATAAAGGCTAAGATGTAAAATTAGTGGTGGCCCCCTTTACTTAGCGAATTTTAAGCTCTTTACAGTAGGACGATCAGAAAGGAAGTCCCTTTCAATCTGCGTAATTTAATACGCCAAGAATACATCTGTCTTGAGCCAATATGCCAAGTACAAAATATACGTTAAACTGGGAGATATATTAAAATTTGAACGAGATAAACGCCAAGGACAGAAACCACATTTGGCAACGAATTATTAAGTGAAATAAAAAGCAAACCTATCATTGCTTACATAAAGTCTAATGGTGAGGATAATTAATAACATTTATCTATTTACTGGCCAAAGTGAAAATGAAATTGATGTGTATTTTAATGCATTTACGAGACGCCAGCAAGCTTAAATTAACTATATGATCTTTATATTATGTAAACAGATTTGTAAAAAGAGGCTTTTAACAAATAAAATATCAATAAAGAATACTTATGCGGGGGAAAGAAAATGTACTTAAATTAGAAATAACAACTAAATCATTAATCTGAATGATAGCTTTTAACAGAAACAAAAAGAATATTTATGTGGGTATAACGATTGCACATAAATTAGACGTAACTTAGAAATGATTTTTTGAATGCAAGCGTTAAATAGAAGAAAGGGAAATAAATTTTGAAAACAGATTAATTTCGAATACAAATCTAATACAAATATATGGCCTCGCCATAAGCAGAGCTAATGTGAACCAAGATTTAGAAATTTTAGACTACTTAAATTTGTCATATGCTATACTTATTGTATAGCTATAAATAAGAAAATAATTTAATGCAAATATCTAAGTGTATCTCTGGTTATTTTAGAATTATTATAATTACGCTTTTCACAAACTAAAATGTGTTGATAGCAAATAAAATCTATAGCAAACTAAAAGGACTTTCCACTGCAAATTATTTCGAAAGAATTAAAGGCTTCAAAATTTTTCAAGGCTAAATTTTTTTATACAGAATGAGAGTGTAATTTTATTTGTAGACGTTCAGAAAGAAATTTTGAACAGATACATACTTTCAGTAAATAAAACTATTTTTAAAAAATATTTAAAATAATAAAATATGAAGTATCAAGACAAACAAAATTGTCCAATTTCACCATAAATATAACAATGTCTTCACATTTTTAAATGGAGCTATTCATTAAGTTATATTTTATTATTTTTATTGGTGCGTTTATCTTTCTTATAATAATAAATTAAGAAGATGAGACTAAATATTGCATATTTATACCTTTCTACATCATAGTTTTTGTAAAAATAATCTGACAAAAACCATGTCCTTGTAGAATAATTATAGATCATATGTGTCACAGGCTTAACGTTAAAAGACTTTTTTTTTTTTTTTACTTCCAAATCGTTTTCTTTCCGATGTCCCCCAAAATAAGATACTGCGTATAGACAATATCTATATTATAAGAAAAAAAATGTCCGTGACTAAATCTGAATTCATAATGAAGGTGCAACAATATGAATAATAAATTTCGCATTTCTCCATGTTTATTAGCTTCTAAACCTCGCAGAATTTCACTTTTTACAACGTTGAATAAGAAAAATATGTAGTTTTAAATGTAATTCTTTTGAAAAAAGTAATGTGGGAAGGGTAAATACCCAGTGGGTTTGTATTTTGTTTTGGGGTATTTACAAAACCCTGGGATAAATGAACAAAAACTGGGTATTTTCACATTTCGCTATAAAATATCATAACCTTGAAAAAATTCTTTAAATCATAGGTTAGAACGTTTCAAATGTGATAGCGTCTTTCAGTTTAATTAAAGAAAAACTCCTGCATGCTGTCCGATTGAGTGGCCATGCAAATCTTTTTCCATTTACTATGTTCTGATATTTTAAGACGCCATTCAATTAAGGATTTTTCTTTTTTTAACAAATGTAATTGATATAGTGAGACCATCAAGTAAAGTAACCATTTACATACAATTTTCATTCGAACTCAAGATGAGAAACGTAGAAAAAAAAATTCTTTCGTTTTTCCTTGCCAGGAAAAAAATAAATGGGGAAGTTACTTGCATTGTCTTAGACCTTTAACCACCAATCTTTTTTAAAGTTTGTTTTTAATGGAGATTTTTTCTAAATAAAGTTTTGTCTTGTAATGTTAAAGAAAGCTTAATATACAATCAAAAAGAAGATATGCAACGCTTTTCAGAATCTTTCTTCATCAGTCACAAACAGACCGTCTTATGAACCAGTACGAGAGAAGAAGAAATTTCCTTACCTTTTCATAGTGGTAGTATGTAATACAAGTAGGAAGTGCATCGTATCAATTGTAGCACTTTATGAGGAGAAACAGCAATTTATTCCAAAAACAGAAAAATGGTTGTGTTCATGTTTCAAATACGTGTGAAAAAAAAGACTATACCAGAACCTAGCCGTATGGAGAAATGAGTCGGGATGCTTGGACACATCAATGTGCACAAAAGAGCCAATAAGACGCCTTAATCCTTTAGAAAGCAGTAATTAGAAATTTAAGCTATGGTGGGAAATTACTATCCAAAAGAGCTATAAAAGGTTAAAAGAATAAAAGATAAGATTTTATTGCAAATTACTGCAGTTAGTGAATATATAACCACTTCCTGTACTTTTATTGGAAAAAAGAACAGAAAATCTGGCATTAGTCCTCTCCATTTTGTAACCTATTTTAAATCTATTGATGCAAGGAGGTACAGTTGGCCAAAAAACAAAGAAACATTTAAATGAGCAAATTGTCAGAGAAGAAAAAACAAACAAAAATAGCCATTCGACTTGAAATTATGATTTTTCATTTTTTTTTCTTAAATAAGGTTAAGGGTCATCTTCATCCTGAAATTGTACCAAACTCTGAAATTTTCGGTACGAGCACCTAATTTTGGCATCATATTTGACATTTTCTGTAAAATTTACCTTAGAATACAAAATGAGAATCCATTCACTCAAATACCTTTGAAATCGTTAAGGTTTAAAACTTGGAACTTCTCATGTTAAATTCATTTGTAATTGTGTCAAAACAGATTACAATGCAATTAGTTTTTTAAGCATAATTCAAGAACTAGAATGAAATATAATTTGAATGAAATATAATTTTAGATTGTTATAATTGAAACTTCTAGAAATAGATTTCCGTTAAAAAATTCTTTGTTTCGAAAATTAATTAAAAATATTTTTTTTTCGAAAAAATTATGAATTGTAAACCTATGAATCTTTTTAACAAAAATAGATTTCTAAAGGCTTCAAATATGTGATTTATAGAATTATGCTTTAAAAACTACCCACATTCAGATCTGTTTTGCAATATTTAAAAAGGAATTTAACATTAGGATTATCAAATTTTAAATCTTCATCATTCCTAAACTACTTGACTGAACGATTTAACGTTTGGTGTCCTAAAGTAACATTCAACGACAAAGCCAAATATGATGTCAAAATTAGGTATTGAAAATATCAGAGTTTGGCACAATTTCCTCATGAAGGCTAGCTCTAAGAATTTTTTTAAATGTAAAATAAAATAATACATAATTTCGAGTCAAATGACTATTTAAGTTGTTTACTGGCATAAATTTGGCGATTAAAATACACAGGGTGTACATTTTTTCTTTTAGTTGACTGCATCCCAAAAGGGTCAGACATACGATATTTATTTATAAAACTAGAAGATAGCTCGTCAGAATGATGTGTTTGCATTTTCAAAAGAATAATATAGCATTGCATTCTAAAAAGTATTATGACAGAATAAATTTAAACTTATTTGACTAGTTATAGTTTAGTAACTAGTTAGACTAGTTATAGTTTAGTAAAATAGTTATAAAAACAACCCAGTTTTCATTGAAACTTAATTTGCAAGAAAATTATTAACTGAATTGGTAAAATAATGATATAGGATATGCAAATGAACTTCACTCACAAAATTTGAAGAACTATTTCACAAAAACATGCAAATTAGTAGTAAAAATGTTATTTTAAAAGATAGTGTCAATTAACTTCCGTCTTCGTTCATTGCATTTTAAAAAAATCAATAAGCTTCAATTTCTTATTAAAAAAATGTAAGAGTGTAATTCCAAATAAATTTGTTAGCTGACAGTAAAAAAGAACACACATTATAAGATTTGAAAATCAAATCGAAACAGTAAACATTCACTCGTGATACCACTCCAAAGAATAACATGCAGAATAATACACAATTTTAACAGAAAGTTTATTTGTTTTTATTAATTGTTGACAGCTGGCGCCAAAATAATATTTATATAACTTAAATTTTAAAAAGTTAAATCCTCATTTTTTAAACATGCATAAAGAAACCTGTAATAAATCTTTTATCACAAAAGTAAATTACAACTATTAATTGCATTAACAGATTTTTTTTCTCAAATTCTTTTATAAAATTAGAAATTTGTTTTCCTTACAAAATACAAAATTTTATTTGCATTCATATGTGTATATATGTGTATAACATATATATGTGGAGTACACGGCATTATACATTTCTATAATTATTTTTTTCCTAATGACTTCAGACTTCAAAGAAGGTAGTTTTCTTTTTTTTTATTTTAACTGCCGATAGATGGCACCAACAAACACAGAATACTGTAGAATACAGCTATATTCACTGAACACTATGAAGCGTTCTCATTGGTCAGCAAATAGATAGCCTTGAAAAACACAGGTAATTTTTCGTGATATTTTTTAGCTGTAACAGTGTAACTGAATTCAAACTGTAATGTAATGAATAAACGTAAACATAAGTGAAAAACGTATTTCAAAATATTAATATTCTTTTGCAAAATATTTTAAGAGCATTTAATGAATAGTTGAAAGAGTCATTCATTTGTTTTTGGATTTGTAATTTGTGCTTATGAATGGCAACGGTAATCGCTTGTATACATCGGAAGCCTTTTGTTGGTATCTGATTATTTTTAAATTAAATCTTAAAGCGTTATAATTGTATAGTTTTTGAAGGTTTTAGAAAAATTGAAGAAGAATATTTTACACAACGAATAGATAGACAGATTAAATAAGGCAGTCAGCAAATACGGCATCTGAATGCTCAAGTCTAACATGGCCGCATTTGACTGATTTTAACGAAATATTAACAGGAAACAGATGAGTTCACTCCCGGAAGCGTTATACACTTAGTGTCATTCTATATATAATTGGGAAAAATATATGAAATTAGATAGAACTCAACTTAAAACATATGTAGTTATTTCAAAGAAAAAAGAGTATAACTGGTAAAGAAAAGTCGTGTGAGAAGAAATAGGGAATATGTCCCCATTATTGGAATAACCTGGTTATTATATTAATACATTAGCTGAAGTTATATTGCCATATCAAGTGCAGCTGTTACACAAATTTAATTAAAATTACCCTTTTTAGTAAAATTCTTCTGAATAAGTACATTGTTTTGTTTTGTTTTTTATTCTTCACTATAATTAAAAAAGACATTTAAATTACTTAAATCTAAAATGTTGAGTTTCTTTAACATGTAAGGTCTAAAATTTTAAATATTTTACTTTCTTTAGTAAAATTCTTTTGAATAAGTACATTGTTTTTTCTTTACATTCTTCATTATAATTAAAAAAGACAGTTTAAATTATTAAAATCTAAAATGTTGAGTTTCTTTAACATTTAAGAGTTGTAAAGTTTTAAATATTTCTCTCTTTTTCAGTGATCCATCATAACTAGTAGCATTATAAGTTATTTTTCATAGCTATATTTATTTGAAGAAATAAATATCCAGCAAAATACACAAAATGGGTATTTACCCGGGTATATACTCTGGGTATTTAACATCACTGTTTGAAAACTGTATCTTAACCCTTTATCTACTGACGGTACTTATAAATACCATTAAAATAACTTAATATAAAATTCATTTAATACATTGATTAGTTGTAATACAGTTTAGAATGAGTTATAGATACATTACTTTATCTTGTTCCAAAAGCATTATTGGTTACACAAAACAAAAATACTTTTAAAAGGATGATTTCTTTTGCCTTTGAATCTTTTCAACTTTCTTGGCGTTTTTTTTTTTTTGGGGGGGGGGGGGGGATATTGTTTCAATTCGAAAATATTTCTATATTTCTATTGTAAGAACATTATATTTTTACATTTCCTAATTCTACAAAATACTAAGAAAAATATTTAAAATAAAAGATTTGAGTGGGACTATAAATATTCCACAAAATACCTATAAATTGAAATTTAATTAATGCTTCTAAATCCTTCCATCCTTCTAAAACCCTTCTAAAATTTATTAAACGATTATGTAAATATCTTCTAATGTAATTTATACAGTTCACGAAAAATGCTTTAGAAGATAAAATTTTAATGAATTTATAATTCAGTACATAAAGGGTTAATTTACTGATGTTTTACTTTCTTTATAAACTTCAAGCATTATTTTATTAATCAATCGCAACTACAATGTCGCTTACAAAAGGTTGACACGTTTGCAATAATACACGATACACAATAGTTACAAACAATATAAATAGTTCACTATTTCTTTTTTTCGTCTAATAATCCATAACGAAATTAAATTTCATCAATAATTAAATAAAAGAATAATATACAGAAAATTAACACATATGCAGCCGATCTATGCACGTAAACACTAAAATAATCAGAATCAAGCAGATTTCTTTAACTAGTGAAATCTTTGAGAATCTTTCTTTTTATGAACAAAACTTCATGAATGACGTTACGGCTGTAACCGTTTAGAAAAGGAAGTCATTTTCATGTAATAATTATGGATTGCGTTTTTATGAATAAAAAGGTAAATTTCCATTTAAAAATAATGTCATATTGAATAGAATTTCCCTAAATGCTTCGATATTTGGTTGAATGTCTTGCATTTATTATTGGGTATTGTTCAAGAACTCTTATATTTTTCTGTTACACACGCCAAACAAAACGTAAATTCCAATTTTCAAAATTGGGAGATTTTATTATGATTATGTGAAAGCAAGTTCATTATTTCCGATTGACGTTTTAACGATTTATGGATACGAATGTGCAGATCTCCGTTATTATGACTGCCGTGTTTTTAGGACATTGCATTTTCATTTTTTTACAGCTCGTTATTAAACAAAAGACAGTATCTTTTCAAAAGAATTACAAAACAGATTATAGCAATACATTTAAACTAACAGTACATATTTTAACAATAAGATTTCGGTTTGTCTACTATTGTTCATAGTTTTTGACAGTCAAAAACTTTACGATAGTTGTTGCATGCATATTGTTGCTGTCAATATGATCAATCCAAAATTAAAATTATCAGTGTCTACTTGATGACATGAAGTTAATGTTTTCTCGCTGAACTCAATTTTGTTCGATTTCCGTATGCGCTTTCATGGTAGTTAGAATAAATTAATTGACCACCATTTCTAATAAGTAAATTTTAATTGTTTTAAACATCACGGACTGAATTTACACTCGTGTATTATATCCCAGTAATAAAGAAATTTAAATTTGATTTTAGTTTGAGGTAACATGGCTTTATTGATATACAATGTGACCCCCACCCCCATCCACAGTAGCTAATTCTTAAACCGTTAATTTTAGAGTTAGCCTTGCAAGTGCAAAAATGTTTCAACTACTGTCTACCATTACATTAAAAGTCACTTATATCAAAATAGTTATTTTCTAAAAAAATTAGATTTGTCTTATTTTTGCGCTAACTTTGCGATATTTTCCCAAGTATATCCAAACCTGATAGCAATTAGCACACATGCTTATGCCTACATTTATGTCGACACGTAAATAATATGCATTATAGAATGAGATGTTTTAATAGATTTTCGAATTTTTTCGTTAATATCAGACGTGGAATAATGTCATGACGTAAAACCCAAAATATCAGTCACACTTTTGATTCCCTTATTCTTTTATATTAAGAGACATGCATACTTTCAGAAGAAATTATCACTGAGATAATCTAATATCGTTTTCAGAAGTATTCTGATAAACTATAATTTCGTTAGGTAGTAAATAAAGTTCTATATTTATCAAATTTTGTTCTAAATCAATGGCGATCCTGCCTAACTTTTATTTAGTATATGTTCTGCACTGCAACCAGAGTAAAATTAACATATCGGAAAATTAATCTCTTATATATGACACAATATGAACATTACTTGATGTTAAAACAATATGTTTCGAAAGTTTGGTTAACATCTTCCCTAACTATTTTATTGCGTAGGATTTGTGTCATTTTAATAAAATATTTCATGAAAATTATATTTTTAACCCTTTATGTACTGAATTACGAATTCATGAAAATTTTATTTTCTCAAGCATTTTTCGTGAATTTTTGAAACTACATTAGAAGATTTACATAATAATTTATAATAAATTTTAGAAGGATTTTAGAACGGTGGGAGGATTTAGAAGGATTAATTAAATTTGAATAGGTATTTAGGATCTTGATGAATATTTATAACCCCATTCAAATCCTTTATTTTAAATATTTTCTTAGTATTTTATATAATTAGGAAATGTACAAATATCATGTTCTTACATTAGAAATATAGAAATATTTCTGAATTGAAAAATCCCCCCCCCCCCCCCCAACGCCAAAAAAGCTGAAAAGATACAAAGGCAAAAGAAATCATACTTTAAAAATATTTTTCTTTTGTGTAACCAATTATGCTTTTGGAACAAGATAAAGTAATGCATCTATAACTAATTCTAAACTGTATTAATACTAATCTCCAACTTAATTATAATTTTTCTTTTAGCAAACGTCCAGACTTACCTAACCTTATTGCTCCAGTTGAAAGAAGTTTCAAATTTAGCAAACTATCTAGTTCTCAAAAGGATTCCATTAGGGTTCTCATTAAAAACACAGTTGATCACAATTCTATGAATTTCAAACCAAACATAACGAAGGATCTTAAAGAAGCTTTATCCTCTGTAAAATCTAATGATGAAATTGTTATCTCTAAAGCTGATAAGGGAGGTCAAATCAGTGTTACAAGATAAAACAGCTTATTTAGAGAAAGTACAGAATCTTTTACAATCCGGCCCATACATTAAATTAAATCGGGATCCTTCTGACAGTGATCTAATAAGTACCAGAAAACTTATAAAAACCTCTCCCTGTATTAATGACAGTATTAAAATGTCATTAATTCCGTCCATTGCTAACTGTAGTCCCTTTTACGCTCTGCCTAAAGTTCATAAAATTGGGGTTCCCCTCCGGCCTATCGTATCCAATATCGGTTCTGCTTTATACTCTCTTGCTAAATATTTAGTGAAACGCTTTTCATTCCTTTCAAGTTCTAATATTTATACTATTAAGAATTCGAGTTCTTTTGCAAATCGGATTAAAAACTTCACCCCCTCCCCCTCTTTTCACATGGTTTCATTTGATGTTACTTCTCTGTTCACCCATGTTCCAGTTCAAGGTGCACTACAATGTCTCACTGCTAGATTAAAAGAATTTCATTACACAGATTATGAAATCAACCACATTATTGAGTTATTCAGTACTTGTTTAAAACAAAATTCATTTCAAATTTCTAATCAATATTATTCTATGACAGATGGTTTAGCAATGGGTAATCCCCTTAGCCATTTTTTAGCAGATTTATATATGCAATACTTTGAGGTTAAAATGTTTAACCTTATCAACTTCCCATTTTACTGTAGATATGTAGATGATTCTTTTGCACTCTTAGACATTTCTCTATATTCTGTTGACAATATATTAACGATTTTAAACTCAATAGATTCAGTCATTCAATTTACTTATGAAGTTGAAATAGATAATAGATTACCATTTCTGGATGTGTTGGTTACACGTCAGCTTAACACCTTTGACACTTGCGTCTACCGTAAACCTTTTGCTGTCACACTCCCCCCCCCCTTCATTTCAATTCATGTCACCCCCCTTCCCAAAAAGCTTCGGCTTTTCTTTATTTGATTAATAGAGCTCGCTTAATTTGTTCAGATAATAATTCACTTATTACAGAATTAAATTATATTAGATCTGTGGCTATTGATCGAGGTTTTAGTTTATCCTATATCAATAATTTAATTTCTCATAGTCTTAATAAATGTGTTAATAATCTTGATTCTCCTGTTACTGCGGTTTCCATTTCTAACCTTATAATTTTACCATTTTATAATAGCATTAGCTTTAAGATGGCTAATATCTTAAGGCATTATGATTTCAATGTGGTTTTTAAACCAGTTAATAAATTGACATTTTCGCAACTTAAGGATCAAATTCCTCCTCATAATTATTGGGGAGTCTACAACATTCAATCTCAATGTGGTTTATCCTACATTGGACAAACTAAACGAAAACTCCGTTACAGAGTCAATGAACACAGAAACTATGTAAAGGAAAAAGAATTACAGAAATCCTCTATCGCCTCTCATTGCTGGGGGGAGGGACATGATTTTGATTCAGCTACCATTATCAAGAAATGCATTACTCCTCTGGATTTGGACTTTTTAGAGGCTGTTCATATCCATAAATTTAAAGACTCCTTGGTTAATGATTTATCTAGTACACCATACATCTCAACTTTCTGGGTGGATTTCTCTTCCGCATTAATTTCATTGGCTGTTCGAACTTGATAGTCTTTTGGTATTTTGTTTTGACATTTGGGTTTTCACCGTACATGTAGTTGGGGGGGGGGGGGGGGATATTGTTTTTAAAGTTTTTTTTTTAAGTTTTTACACTGAGGATGTGAGTCCATAGTACTCACGAAACGTATACGTATGATCAAATCAACTTATTTTATTGTGTGTTCAAACGTTGTTTTTAAATAATTTACATTTCCACACAAGTTCTGTACTTACTAATCTATGGTATTAAATGTATTTTATAACAAGTTCTGTTAATGATACTTATAAGTACCGTCAGTATATAAAGGGTTAAAGCATTTACAACCCCCTTTCAGTTTATTAGAAGTAAAACAAGTCGATTAAAATCAGTGTAAATATTACAATGCTTACATATTCTGTCGTATCTAACCAAAAAGATCAATATATATTTAAAATAAATCCTTTAATAATTTCTCTAACGAAACAGTTTATTGCTTAGAATTTAATCTGAAAGGAGAACGCTTGGAACAGAATAATCAAATTTGATTGCAATAAGGAGCGACTAATATCTGCAGACTTTTGCAAATGACATTTTGAAAATCACTTAGTCATCAAGTTTATCATATCATTGATATATTGATTAAAATTAATTTAAAAATATAAGTTTAGTATATTCGAGACATATTTGAGAAAATATTGCTTACAGTTGACTTTAAAGGTAAAGTTCGATAATATTTTATTATTTCCATCAACAATAAATATTATAAAATATTAATTTTCCAAATTAATTTTTATCAGAGATACATCTATAATTATCATAAAGCCATTAAATAATAAAAATTTAAAAACTGCTTAAATTGAGTTTGCTGCAGGGGCTTTGCTCCCTGCGCCTTTTTGCGTCAACCTCCTGACCAACAACATATTCATACGTTGAATCTTTTACATTCATGTCTAATTTATCTTTTAGAAGAAACACTTTGTAATTTAACATAATATCACATTTAAAATATTGCATTTTTAAAAGCATTTTTAGAAGCATTTTTAAAAGCATTTTTAGAAATTTAAAACTGTAAAGAAGGACAGATTAACATATAGTTTAATTGAATATATCTTGTGTTCGTATATTTTATCTAACAGCATATCTTTATGTAAAGTATCTTAATAACAATGGATTTTTAGGTGTGTTCGTAATTATATAAATATGTAGCACCTATAGTCGTCGTCTGGTCCGTTCGTCTGTCTGTCTATCCACATATAATAGCGCAAAAACTATCCAACCAAATGGTTTAAAATTTAAAATACATAATCTTTGCGGAACTTCGTTGAGGCATTTCAAATTTTATTAAAATAGGATGCATAGTTCATTTACAGGGACAATCAAACTTTATCCGTTACATTACGGTCAATGTAAAATAGATTCAAGTGTATTTTAATGATGTTATACCCTTTCGAAAATAATGAAATCGACATGCATTTATGAAATGCACTAAAATATACATTCTGCAGAATATATGGTGCAAAGAATATGTATTATTCATTTACAGGGCCGCACAAAAGAATTTCGTTGCATAATGGTATAAGAGGAAAACATTGTTTGCGGCATCATTTACAGGGCCGCACAAAAGAATTTCGTTGCATAATGGTATAAGAGGAAAACATTGTTTGCGGCTTTTTTTAATTATGGTAAACTATTTCATATATAATGAAATTGGTATAAGTTATTGAGGTTTACTACAAGTTACTTCTTGTATAATGTGAAGTGCATAGCCTTTATAGGGACACACAAAAGATTTCGTATGCAGTATATATCCGAAATACTGTATATTATCTAGGATTGCTGGAAATGCATTTTAAAATGTGATATGAGTTTTAGTTTAACTAATTTATTGAATATTACATTAATAAATACTGTAGATCATATGCACGCAACACAAAAGAATTCGTAAGAGTTACTAAGTATGGACGAAAATAGCTTAGAATAGGTTCTTAAATGAGTTATACATTTTTACGCTACACTACATTTAATATACTAAGATATGTTTGTAGAATATGGATAAAATGATATACAGGGCCACGCAAAGAATTGGATACATGGCCACCCATGGGTGCTAATCTCTGGAAGTGTGATTTCAGTAGTTTTAAGTGTGTTTTAGGCTTAATTAAATCTTAGTTAAATTGCATGCATATAAACATAGTAGGTAAAATACACGGCTGTACAAAAATATTCAAGTATGCTTCCGTCTAATGGTATAAATTACTGAAAGTCAAATTTCAACCTATTATTCATTTTTAACACTTTCCAACACAGTTGAAAAGTGTTTATGAATTCGGTTGTTCTGTCCGTCTGCCTGTCTGTTTGTCTGTCTGTCTGCCCGAACTCTAACTTGTGTTAATATAGTTAGATTGCTCTGTAATTGATATCAATACAAAAACCCTTAACGGGTTAAAAGTTTGTGACGCAGCACTTTATCTTATGCTCTAAGAATTTTAAATATGGAACTTAAAAATGATGATATCAAATTTTGAGTGACGCTATGTTATTAATTATAATCTCTCTATATATTATTTATTTCATCTTTTTATTTTTTTTTATAATCGCATGTGCAAAAATTATGTTCAATTTAAAAAAATGCATAAAAGTTTATTCATTGATGCTTTAACATTTACACCTCTCATAAATTCCAAGTAAGAGTTTTAAAAGATATGATATCAAAATTTTAGTGACGCTTTGATGTGGCTTTAAACGATTTGTTTTAAAATTAAATTTAAATTATTTTTGTTTTGGCTAAGATATATTCACACATCTAAATAATAGTTTTAATTTTCCAATATACTTTAAATGTGTCACTTTCACTGAATTTATATAATGCATTTAAATGTATTTATTTGAATAAATTGATTTATCCTTTGTCCAATGCTATTAAAAATTTAAAATAAGATTTGCGTAAATAATTTTTTTGCCTCATAGTATCCATTTGAATACATTTCCCTTAGTTTGGATACAATGACGCAAAAAAATTATTTACGCAAATCTTATTTTAAATTTTTAATAGCATTGGACAAAGGATAAATCAATTTATTCAAATAAATACATTTAAATGCATTATATAAATTCAGTGAAAGTGACACATTTAAAGTATATTGGAAAATTAAAACTATTATTTAGATGTGTGAATATATCTTAGCCAAAACAAAAATAATTTAAATTTAATTTTAAAACAAATCGTTTAAAGCCACGTCAAAGCGTCACTAAAATTTTGATATCATATCTTTTAAAACTCTTACTTGGAATTTATGAGAGGTGTAAATTTTAAAGCATCAATGAATAAACTTTTATGCATTTTTTTAAATTGAACATAATTTTTGCACATGCGATTATAAAAAAAAATAAAAAGATGAAATAAATAATATATAGAGAGATTATAATTAATAACATAGCGTCACTCAAAATTTGATATCATTATTTTTAAGTTCCATATTTAAAATTCTTAGAGCATAAGATAAAGTGCTGCGTCACAAACTTTTAACCCGTTAAGGGTTTTTGTATTGATATCATTACTTTTTTGAGGTTATTCAAAAAATAAATAAAACAATAAACACACACACAAAAAATTAAATACAAAGAATTCATAGTCAGGATTTCAATTCACCTTCAATCTCTCCCCCCTCCCTCCCCGCAAAAAAGGATGACCATACTTCAATTTTAAAGAGCACCGTGCAATGAGATTTTTATAAGAACTCTTTGGTAAGATATGGAAGTAATGCACAACATGCATGTTTAGAGGGTATTTCTGTTGGTTTGCTTCAGAGATATAAAAAGCTATGTTAAATTTTACTATATAAAAAAATTACTTTGTTAAGAAAAATAGCAAGAAATATTACTCTTTAAACCTTTATATATATATATAACAATCATCGCTCACTTATAAAAGTAATTCCATACATTTATATTAAATCCAAAACTACAAATTTCTGCTTCTCCCTTTTCTCATTCCTAGTGCAAAAAAATTAAACATTCTTTAATTTTATATAAAATAATCTTTCACCATCCCTATTTAAAATTCTTTATTAACAATAATAATAAATCATATAAAATAATCCCCTGAGCTCCGAAGATTCCACTTCTGCTTTTGCACCCACCTCTTCAGCTTACCTAAGTAATAAAATCTTTCAAAAATTAGTTTGAAAAAAAAAAAAAAAAAAAAAAAATCTGCAAAATTTGTTGCTCACTAACATAAATAAATAAATAAGCACTAACTTCCCTAATGTACAGTCATGGAAAAATAAAAGTAAACACCCCTACTAACTCCTCAACAAATTACCGTAGAAGAAAGTTACTCGTACCGAACGATTGGAAATAAAGCCTACTTTTAAATGTATATAAAATTTGCTTAAGGGGTTATCTACATATTAAAACGAACCATAACTTTGTTTTTTTCAATAGCAGTACACAATTTTTACAGCATAAATACATTATACACCATTTAATTAGCCTAAAAACAAATTTTTATGCAATTCGTACTATAAGTTCCCGAGAAATTAATTATTTTAAAACAAGCTTATTTTAAGGGCTGTATCCAAATTGAAGTTCGGTACTCGATTGTTAACCCAGAGAGCCCCCTTCTTGATCAAGGCACCTTAAGCGTCACTCAAGAAGTCAATGAAGTCTGCTAGATTACAGGACAGCGTAAGACATTTCAAAATATCTAATCACTTCTATCATAGACGGCCCCTTAAACCATGATTTTGCCGTTTTTTAAGCATAATTTGAAAACTATTTGGAAGAAAAATGTGAAATTTTGGATTTCCATAAAGCAGGACTTAATAAATCTAAATCCATCAAAAAAATTTTAGGTTACAATTCATAATTTTTTCGAATATTAATTTCATAATCCATATCATAAAATTATAAAAATTGCAAATTCAACGTATTTATGTTTGGGTATGTTAGTATTACTGCTACACAAAAAATTAGCACATTAGGAGCATAATTTCAGGAGATATGAATAAAAATATGAAAATATAATTTAACATTAGAAGCACTAAATTTTGAATGTTTATAATTCAAAAACTTATTATTTAAATTACTTGAAATTTGGTGCCTAGGCATAGTTTGAACCGAAGATTTGAAATATCTCGTTAAAATTGGGTATTGCCATTGAAAAAAGTGAAGTTTGGATTTGTTTTAATATGTAGATGGCCCCTAAGAAATTTTATATACATCATTTAAAAATAGACTTTATTTCCAATCGTTCGGTACCAATAACTTTTGTCTACGATAATAATTTGTTAAGGAGTTAGTAGAGGGTGTTTACTTTTTTTTTTCCACGACTGTACATTTCACCTCTTCTCCCTCCCCCTACTCCACAACATTAAAAAAATTTAAATCTTTATTTTTATACAGAAAATTCTTCTATATAAATTATCCTCCTATTCCTCAAAATTACCACTTTCCCACTCCAGCCTAGAGATTTCAATCTTTAAAGCTTTTTAGAAAATCGGATCTGCAAAGTCTGTTGCTTAATAATAAAATATATAATCATGTACACTTTTAATTATTTTTCACACAATCAACTGATGTCATGATAATAATTGTTCTGAGCGAATATTGTGTTGGCTGGGCTGTCGTACAGATAGCTCAATTGGATACTGGCAATTAAAGCCAAGGGTTATTAAAGCTCACTGTAATTCAAGATGTTTAACCCCTTCGCGACAAGAGCCCTTTGGTAATTTTTAACCTATTACTACATGTTTTTAAAAACAGAAAATTTTCTGTAATTGAATCACAGAAATGCTCCCATTAAAGAAGGTAAACTTTACAATTAAAAATAAGTGGTGAGAATAATGAAGGATTCTGAACACCTTAAGTGGCCAAGTATACCGGTCGCTCATTCCCAAGGGCTTAAAGGTGCTTTTTTGCTATTATAACCTTTAGGATTTACAATATAAAAAAATCTTAATCACTTCTGAGGTAAATAAAGACAGTGAAAAAAAATCAAGATGGCAATGTTTTGATTGGCAAATTCTAAGCTGAGTAATTTGTGCTACAGAATGAAAAAAATATAAAGTTGTAATAATGTCCTCTTGTTACAGATACTAAATCTTTAAGGTTTTTGATGTGTGAACTACATATGAATACAGTAGAAGATCTTTATAATGCACACCTTGGTATGAGAAGTTGTGCGTATTATAGAATTTTGCATTATATACATCATATTTCATACATCATTAAATTTACTTCGTATACATGCTTTAAATTACATTCCTTGGAACCAGAAAATGTGCAAATTATGATATTTTATATAATAGGTATAGATCACACATTATAAAGTTACCTTAAAGATATTACCTTGAAATATAACATCCAAATATGCCTGGGCAAAATCATCATTAAACATAACTAATGACTGAGAGTTTTGGGAACACTAAATGCATGGCTGGCCAATTTATTCTTTTTCACTATTTTTAATAATGAAATCTTTGCCTTATTTTTAGCAGAATTTTCTTCCATTAAATAAAGCAAAAAAAAAAAAACTTTTGGAAAGCATGCATTTTAGTGCTGCAAGAAAAACCTGTCATGAGCTGCTCTGATTATAACACTCATTTACAAAAAAATTTAATATAATAACAATGTTTTCATTACTCCAAAATAATGTGTTAAAGGCGATAATGTATCATATTTAGTGTTCCAAGAAATAGCAATATTTGTAAAATACATGTGCTTCTTAACTGAAAAATTCATTGTTTATATCTGAGAAATACATTACATCTTCTGCATTAAAATTTTTTAGTGGCAGGCTTTTGTGATTGAACAAGGACTGCTTGCAGAGTGCTTTTAAGGATTTTACAATATAAAATTATGGCTCTTGAACTACTATTAATCAAATACAGTAATAGGAATAAAAAAAATCATTGAATAGTTTATTTTAAAAAATTACTTGTATTTTCATCAGATATACTGATTATTACTACCATATGTTATAAGTAACATATTTATTAGAAAAGTTACAACTATTTTCATGAAGTTTTGGATTCCCCCCCCCCCCCCATGACATTCTGTCAAATTTCGCGAGGTTATTTTTTCTTGTGATGTTCCTTCCCCGACCGAGAATGGAACGCGTTTTTTACAATCAACTGATTAATTTTGTTTTTCTTTTATTGCTACTTTTTTATGTTAGTGTGGTGATCTTTCAAATGCTATTGCACAACGAGGCGATAAACGCGCTACTCTGTAAGTGGCACGGCAACCCTCCAGTGTACAGGTGGAATTGATAAAAAGAGTTTTTGTAGTCGGAATATGCGGAATGTGGCAGAATAGTGAATGGTTTAATGAAAGCAGAATAAAAACTTAATATTTAATTTAAGATGCGAGTCAGATTAATATATTAATTGAAATGGTTACTGAGTAATCACTTTATTAGTTTATACAAAGTCTAATTATCATGACAGCTACAATGCAGCTGCTAATGAAATTTTGTGAAACCAATCTTTTCTAAATAGTAACATGTTCTGAATTGTTCTTATTTACAATAATACTTCATTACCACAAATACCATATAAGGGAGCTGGCTACTTTTATATTTTTAAAAAGTAAATTATTTAAAGCTTTCTTTTAAGCATATTAACTTTAAAATTAAATAAAAACAAGTATCTTACTTTTGCAAAAAAGCTGTTTTATCTTATTCATCTATAAACTTTAATTACTAAATAAGGAAAAGTATCATGATGAAAATTTTTACTTTTAGGAGCTCAAAACAACCAGTCAGAATAAAATGGTTCATTTTGAGCTAATCGTGATAATTTAAGTATATAAAGTAGAATTTACTATCAGTCAAAAATATGTCCAAGACTGAAATCAGTCCTGAGACTGAAGGTCTTGCACCCATGGCTGTAATCAATTAGCCTAAAAGAAATGCTTCAGGTGTTTGTTTGTTTTTTGTTTTTTTTTTCTTCTGTTTTTCTTTTGTTACAGAGATAAACGGCAATAAGAATTTTCTTCCCCTTTAGGTTAAATTTTATAAAAATAAAATACTACGATGCTTTAATTTTTGAAGCTGAAAAGAGTTATAAAAAAAAAAAATAATAATAAACGAAAGATGTCATTTTAAGTCAATTTTCGTTTATAATATTATTAGAAACGATTCGCAAATGAATCATTTTATAAACGGGATTGGAAATCTTAATTTTGATTTCGTCATACCTTTTATTTAAATTGTGCGTTCTTTAAAAATGAAAGATTTTGTTTAATTTCTTTAAGGGTGACTGTTAGTTACATTTTGCTCTATGCTGCCCATGTTACATTTTTCAAATCACACCTACGCATTTGCTATTGAACCAATTTCTTTAAATTTTTTGGGGGGGATTGATATAACTCACTGTTTAACGTAGTTTAATTTTATAAATGAAATATATAGCCTATTTTTTTTTAAATCTAGTTTTTAAATTTTTTCTTTGGTTCCAGTAGACATTACCAGATGGCATTAGATGTCCTGTACTACGAAGGAATCGACTACGAAGCAATATATTTTATCATTTTTGTATATTTTCTTGTAAATTATTATCATTATTTTTCTTGTAAATTTAATAAGTGATATATTTTAGACAATATTATATAAAATATCCTTCAAGAACACTTTTAGTTTTTCCGTAATGCTATTTTATTCTTGGAATAAAATGCCATAATGAGAAAATTTCCCCAAAATACAGCAAACCTAGACACTTCCGTTTAGACTAGCTAGGAGAAACGTTTTTTTCGACTAGAAAGACGACGGAGGGAGTTTTTGTAGAAGAGCTGTACTGTATTGACCTGTTGACCTTCCTTTGAAAGGGATAGGAAGGAAGGGGACAAGACATTTGTGGACATCTCTTCCTTCTATGAAATGAAATTTGTCCCTCCTTGAAAAGCGATCATTTTACTGGAGATTCAGATATTACGCAACTTTCACTGGTAAACCTCGTTTTGACAAGTTAAAATAACATTTACTCTGCTCTGATTTGTCTAAAAAATAAGTCCAGTATCTGTTCTTATAAAACACTAAATATTTCATTCAATATCATAGATAGTAAAATAACTATACTATTGTTTTACTGTGTAATTGTTTTACTAGCTCTATGTTCAATATATAACAAATATTCTT
This sequence comes from Maratus speciosus, assembly GCA_963932465.1. Lineage (NCBI taxonomy): Eukaryota > Metazoa > Arthropoda > Arachnida > Araneae > Salticidae > Maratus > Maratus speciosus. The sequence goes on along the minus strand of OZ010788.1, from coordinate 363,434,623 downwards.
CATTCATTGTATGCAAATGAACTAATGAACAGGCAACTTCAAAACTGAAAATGTAGTGATTACATGAGAAGTTTGGTAACATAATTGTTAGATACCGTTCCTGCTATATATATATATATATATATAAAGCAGGAATTCTGCTTTTTCAGAATTTAGTGTCGCCCCCGATGAAAAAAAATAATCTTTCTTATATTTTTTTCAAAATAGCACTTATTTACTTTTTTTTTCAGTTGTTATGAGAAAAGGGCAACAAAAAGATATAGTAATCCACTATTTTCCTTTTATTTTTTACAGAAATGGAGTACTTCAGTTGCCACCATTACAGAAATGGCATTAAAAACTACAAAAATATTAATATCTCAAAAATAAATTGTGATGCAGTTTTCAAATAAATTACAATTAGTACTTTTCTTCCTTATACGAAGTCGTAAAAATTGAAAATGTGCGATGTTTAGAATAAAAAAAAATTGTAGTAGAGACTATCAGTATTGAACCGTACAATGATACATCTGCTTCGTTTTACGGCTGACTTATATGTAACGCATCTTTGTTTTTTAGAGATGACACTTTAATTGTTGTCTGCAAGGAATAGAATATTGGAGGTTTAAAAAAAAAAGAGTTGACAAGAACATTTCCGATATCCTCGCTTGCGCACGGAATTATTATTATTATTTTGAACTAGCTCATTTTCTAACTTATAAAAATACACATAGGAATACGAGATTTTATAAGAAATGTGTCAGCAAAACGTGCGCTCAAGGCATTTTTCGGATATTTTTATTAATTTAAAGTTCTCAAAGAAGAAAAAAAAAAAAAAGATTTTTCTTTGCTGAACAACGCGAAAATTTTTGCTACATTTTCTGACTCATTTTTAAACATTAAAGCTCAATACTTGCAGGGATGATTATTGAAATGATTTGTAACCGGGCAGTTTTTTCATTTTCTGATGAATGAATAACTGCATTTTTAGGTATAAGCGATTGTTGTCTCAGAGTGATAGTTTTTTTCTTTTCTTGCACTGCTCTGTCAAGACAGGAAATTCGGTTGACAGACTTTTCGGATTTTTTTTTTTTTTTGGTGGGGGGGGGGAGGGGGTCGTTCATCTGACGAAACCCTATTCGTCTCACTTCTTTGTCTGTCCAAAGCCGTATGGTCTGTCTGTCCGTCCGTCACAGAGCCCGTTCTCAGAAACTATACATGTTGGAGACTTGAAATTTTGAGTACTTATAGCTGAACACCTCACATGAAACGACAAATCCTAAAATTTTGAAAAAGTCTTAAATTTAACCCTTTGGGCTCCCACATGTGTATTTCAAACAATTCTTTCTAAGTCAGCCCCTAATAAGGTTGAGGTCATGAAATTCCGCATACGTATAGCTGAATACCTGAGACAACAAGACAAATCATAAAATTTTGAAAAAAGTTTATATTTAACCCTTTGGGCTCCAACTTGTGTATTTTAAGCAATTTTTTCTAACAGAGCCCCTAATTAAGTTAGAGATATGGAATTTTGAATTATTATAGTTAAACACATGAGCCCACACAACAAATCATAAAACTTTGAAAAAGTGTTATATTTAACCCTTTGGGCTCCAATTTGTGTATTTTCAACAATCCTTTATAACAGAATTCCTAATCAAATTGGAGGCATACAATTTTGTATTCTAATAGCTAAACACCTCAGATCACACGACAAATAATAAATTTCGAAAAAGTTTTATGTTTAACCCTTTGGAGTCCAGCTTGTATATTTTAAGCAATTCATTTTAACAGAGTCCCTAAGTGAATTGGGGACTTGAAATTTTGCATACTTATAGCTGAACGCCTCAGATCACACGCCTAATAATAAATTTCGAAAAAGTTTTATATTTAACCCTTTGGACTCCAGCTTGTGTATTTTAAGCAATTATTTCTAACTGAGCCCATAATTAAATTGGAGATTTAAAATTTTGCATACTTACAGCAGAACACCTGAGACCAGGCGACAGATCATAAAATCTTGAAAAAGTCTTACATTTAACCCTTTGAGCTCCCACATATATATTTTAAGCAATTCTTTCTAAATGAGCACCAAAATTAAGTTGGAGACATGAAATTTTGCATACTTATAGCTGAACACTTCAGATCACACGACAAATAATAAACTACGAAAAACGTTTTATATTTAACCCTTTGGACTCCAGCTTGTGTATTTTAAGCAATTCTTTCTAACTGAGACCATATTTAAATTGGAGATTTGAAAATTTGGGTACTTATAGCAGAACACCTGAGGCCAGGCGACAAATTATAAAATCTTTAAAAAGTCTTACATTTAACCCTTTGAGCTCCCACATATATATCTTAAGCAATTCTTTCTAAATGAGACCCATAATTAAGTTGGAGACATGAAATTTTGGATACTTATAGCAGAACACCTGAGACCACACAAATATTTTTTTTTTCCGAAAAAGTTTTATATTTAACCCTTTGGACTCCAGCTTGTGTTTTTTAATCAATTCTTTCTAACTGAACACCTAATTAAATTGAAGACATGAAATTTTGCATACTTATAGCTGAACGCGTCAAATCATAAGACAAAATATGAATTTTTGAAAAAGTCTTATAATTAACCCTTTAGGCTTCAACTTCTGTGTTATAAGCAATTATTTCTATCTGAGCCCTAATTAAGCTGGGGATATGAAATTTTACATACTTACAGCTGAACACTTGTGATCACACGACAAATGATAAATTTTTCAAAAAGTCTTATATTATTGACTCCTCTGGGCTCTAACTTGTGTTTTTTAAGCATTTTTTCTAACTTAGCCGCCAATTAAGCTACAGTGAGCTAGTTTCACTTGAAGGCTCCGGGAGGAGGGGGGGGGTCAATTTTTCCCTAAACCCCTCATCTGATATATCATTTGACGACCCTTCGGCCACTCTTTCATTTTATGCACAATAGCCTTTCATATTTTATTTCCACTTGGCCAGGAGGGCTCTTCTATTTTAAGTTTTATGGGTCCAATTTCCTCGACTAATATAAGTGCGAATAGGTTCTAAAACGGAGTTTTATCGGGGAGACGTTTGTTTAGAATAGAGTGCACTCCCTAGTTGCGAATTGTGGAGCTAACAGATTTTGCAAAAGGATAGTATTTAGAAAGAAATATTAAACGAAACCCTCTGTGCGATCTGTGATCACACTAACCCACTTGTTTTTCTTTGCATTTACCAAAAAAGAAAATAGTACTTCAATTGCGTAGTTTCTTTAAAAGAGCATCACCTGCCAGTTTAATATGTTTGCGAATAAAAATGAATTTATAAATGTGTCAAAACCAATTTGAATTTGAGAAGTCTTAATTTTTTATCCGTTATTTTTTATTTATTTTATTTTTATTATTTATTTATTTTTCCGCGTTTTGCAGCAATTTTTCCATATTACTGAAAATATTCCGATTTCAATCTTTTAGCCCAATATAGTAAATTTTGCCTTCTTTTCCATAAAATTTATTCGGAATTTGTAGAGCCATTTTTTAATTTTTTTATGTATTTCGCCGATTTTTTAACATTCGTAAAGGAAATTGAATTTCAATCTATCATGTTCAATATGGTAAATTTTGCTTTCTGAGATTTTGAAAATTTTCGCGCTTTAAGGCGATATGTTTATATACAGTGTGTGTCAATATTTTAAGCACAATAACAATTTAAAAAAAATCTCTCCCGGCTCGGCCTACAGACAGGTAGATTTCGAATTTAAGTACTAATTTCAACAACAAAAACTAAATCATGATTAGAGATAAACCCACTTTAACAATTTTATCTGGCCGCTTTTGACAAGTTTTTAATTTCATTTTTATATAAGAGCTGATTTTATCAGAATCATGTTAAGGCGGTATTAAAAAAAATACCTTTCTATGCTGAACAACTCGAAATTTTCTGGCATGTTTTCCGATTCATTTTTAAAAGAAAAATATGAAACTTGTTGAGGGGATTTTTGAAGAGATTTATAAGCGACCTGTGTTTCTATTTTTCGTTCAATTAATTAAAGCTAGATTTATAAACAATTATTTTTTCAGTAGAACCGTATTTTTCGTTTAAAACACAATCGCTTCGGGAAATTCGGTTCGAAATGCCAACTTTGGCATCACTTTTTGAAATATATTCTGCCTCTATCAAAAAATCCACCATTACGGTACATTATACAGTTTCTGAATAAGAAAACCTACCAATTGGATGTGTTTGAAAGCAAAAATGAATTTAAAAATGAGTTAGAAAATAAGCAGTTTGGATTTGAATACAACCGTAATACGATGTTTTTTTTCTTAAACCGCTATGTATTTTTAATTTGTTTTTGCTGTAAGAATTGGTCCTATCCAAAACTTGTCAATATAAATGTTGTAGATAATATTAAGAAGATATATAATAAATTCATGCAGATTTTATATCTTGTGAATTGACGAAGTTGTGGATTTTTTTCTTCTTCAACCCCCCCTTTTTGTTTTCGTTTTTAATTTTTTTTTTAAGGTACGAATTCGTCCTATCAAAAACTTGTCAATATAAAAGTTGTAGATAATATTAAGAACATTTATAATAAATTTAATTGGATTTGATATCTTGAGAATTGACGAAGTTATGAATTTTTTTCTCCCTAAAACTCCGTTTTTTGCGCCCCTTGAGCCCATTTATAATTTTATCAAAAATCTGTGATACATAAAATTTTGACCCTAGTTTTAGAAGTAATAAAAACTTTAAACTGATTTGATACGTACCAAAATTAAGATGTTGTGGGGTTTTATTGGTTTTTACAAAACCCCTCCTTATTTCCATCCCCTTCGTCCGATTTTGCCCATTAACGGATTTGACCGAGATTTTATGCCCTTTGATTTTATGTATCAATTTGGAAGAAATTTGTGCAGAATTGCGGAAGTTATCGTGTCCATAAAAAGTGACATATATAGATAGATAAAGTTTTTTACTGAGGGCGGTTTTGAGTTCTAGGGGTCATGATAGATAATGGTGGAAATCTACAAAATTTTTTTAGAAATTCCAGCATAGGAGCGATCGCAATAGGTAGTATTTCATACGAAATCTACCTAAACTAGTATGTTGAGGCCATCACAAAACTTTCTTCTATATAAATCACGTCATTTAAACCATTTAAATAGTACAAGAAATTATATCAATTTAGCACCAATTCATGTCAAGGTATATCTGAATTTGAAATTTGATAAAAATTCGTGCCTTAGTTCTTGAGATAAAGCTATAGCGGAAATTCTGAAAAATGTAGCATAGCAGCGCCACCTGTTGAGTGATTTACACCAATACATAAACAGGAATAATTGATATCCAGGTATACATGGATCTGAAGTTCGTTGAAAATCCAAGCATTAGTTCTTGAGATAGAGCTATTGCGGAAATCACAAAAAACAGTATAGCAGCGCCACCTATTGAGCGATGTACACCAAACTGTATAAAATGTCAATTCATGTCAAGGACTAACTGATTCTAAAGTTTGATGAAAATTCGTGCATTAGTTCTTGAGATACACCTATAGTGGAAATTCTGAAAAATGCAGCATAGCAACGCCACCTGTTGAGCGATTTACACCAAAATGTACAAAATATCAATTCATTTCAAGGATTAATTGATTCTGAAGTTTGGTGAAAATTATTGCATTAGATCTTGAGATACAGCTATAATGGAAATTCTGAAAAGTGCAGCATAGCAGCGCCACCTGTTGAGCGATTTGCACCAAAATACAAACAGCACTAATTCATATCAAATTATACTTGAATCTGAAGTCTGATGAAAATCCAAGCATAGTTGTTGAGATAGTGCTATTGCGGAAATCGTAAAAAATGCAGTATAGCAGTGCCACCTGTTGAGCGATTTACACCAAAATGTCCAAAACTTCAATTCATGTCAAGGACTCACTGAATCTGAAGTTTGATGAAAATCCGTGCTTTAGTTCTGGAGATTGAGCTATAGCGGAAATGGTGAAAAAGGCTGCATAGCAGCGCCACCTGTTGAGCGATTTACACCAAAAACTAATCAGCACCCATTTATATCAGGGACTCACTGAATATAAATTTTTATTAAATTCCGTGCATTAGTTCTTGAGATAGAGCGCCCACAAAATTTGTCACATACAGACAGACAGACAGACTCACAGATGCACAGACATTTTGTGAAAACATGTTTTTCGGAATCTTTGACACCTAAAACGTGTAAATCCGGCGGAAACCGAAAGTCGAAAATTTTCACGAATCCAATACTTTCTTGTAAAGATAGAAGAAAGTAAAAAGCACAATAATTCAAAGTTTGCTTACTCGTAGACCGGAGCGGGCGTAGCTCCTTCACATGTACGCTTCCGAAGGCACTGGAACATGAATGAATACGCCCATTGTTTTTCCCTCCTTTTACCACTAAATATCAATATTGTCGCATGAAAATGGTACACAGGTCTTGGAAACATATTTAAAACTGAAAAAATTAAGAGTTTGGACAATAAAGAATTTTTTTCAAAGTTTTTATATGCATTTGACGGTAGTCGAAGAAGAAAAAAATTAATGACGACTCACTTGTTCATATCCTTCGATCCATTGGGGTGCTAGAGCATATTATCCGGACTTATATGCATAGACTGTATACTTGAAAAAAAAACGTACCAGAGAATTTTACACATTTGTCTGAATTGATCATTTCGTGGGCGCAATGTCTAGAATTTGCAACTTCTAGAATTTGACTTCGCGATATTTTCCTGTTATTTTTTCTGTACGAATTTTCACATTGGTCGCGGAAAAAAACGCGAAACTTGTCAACTGATATCGGAGAAAAAAATAGTGAAATTTGTCTATATGTCGCGGGAAAAAATCATAAATTTCAACGATCTTTCGCAGTAAAAAACTGGCAAAATGTGTCAATTGGTCGCGCGAAACTATCACGAAATTTGAAAGGCCTTCGCGGGAGTTGATCGTAGTTTAAAAATGCAAACTTTCCGGAAAAGGGTGAAATTTTTTGGACGGGAGCCTCCCGCCCACGATATTCTTTTGGGCGCGATTTTAAAATTTTGGGCGCAAATCCCGCCCTGAAATTCAAACCCAGTAATATTATCTATTTTTGTAATCATTTCCATAAAACCTTTCATGCTGATATCTATCTTGGTAGGATTTAAAGATTTAAAAAAAAAGAAAAAGAGAAATCTATCTTCCTTTTGTGAACAATGTCTTTCTTCTGCTATTTTATTATTACTTCTGCTTGCCAATTAAAATGGTTCTCAAAAAAATAATTTTTCTGTTCAACAACGTGAAATACTTCGTGTCACATTTTCTGATAACATAAAAGCATGATACTTGCAAGCATGATTAGAGAAGCGATTTGTAATCAAACAGTTTTTTTTCTTTTGCCAATAAAAGAATTAAGTTATAAGCGATTATTGCCTCACGTTGGCCAGTTTTTTTTTCTTTCCTGTGCTATCTCGCCCCTAAATTCGGTACAAATTGCCAACTTTGACAGCATTTTCAGAAAAATCTTTTGCCTTTGCCCAGTCCTCGAAATGTACCGTAGCAAACCGGAACAATTCGGTTCGTGAAATTATGAGAAAGATTGTTCTAGTTCGTAAAATTATGGTGACTATTTCGGTTCGTGCAGTTATTAAAACATATTATTACAGCTTTATATATTACAATTTATTGTGCTATCTGCAACTTTTTTATTTAGAATCTCTAACGCATCTTTTTAAACTGTTTTTATATTATTAGACAAAAATTAGTCTATACTTTGATCCTTTAGCCAACAATAATTTTGAAATAGCGTTCCATTTCATGGATTTTCTCCATTTCAAGCCTTTACCGATAAACAAAAGAGAGAGAGAGAGTGAAAATCATTTTATTACATAGTTTCTTAATAAGCGCACTTTTCAATTTTATACGTTTTTGAATAAAAATGAATTCAAAAATGTGTCAGAAATTAACCAGTTTGAATTTGACAAGAGCTTTAAAGTAAACAAAATATACCTACTTAAAATTTAAGCCCATAAATAAAACAAATACACTTTGTAAATAAAATATATAGTATACTGGAAATAACCATATATTTTAAATTCTATTTATGTCCTTTTTAATTAATTAATGTGTATTTCTCAAATTTCCCTTAATACTTTTTTTCTTAAATTTTAGTTTGGATCATCCTAATTCTAATATGTTATAGAAATACTGATATATTGATATAGGTAAGCAAAATTACTGATGAACACTGATACACCTATTATACAAATTTTAGAAAATAAAATAAAACATGTCAATACTGCGGAAATGCATAATTTAGTTGATTTGGGCACAACTCGGACTATTACATTTTCGACTTATTTCATAGGACATACACCTATGAAATAAGCCCTACCGGATTGAGGTTCTACAAAGAATTCTCGATCGATTCTTTAGAATAATATAAACATACATATGTAAAAATTTTATAACATATTTAAGACTATATGTCAGCGACATAGTAAAGAAATTAATGTAATTTAGAAAAAAAGTAAAAAAAAAAATCCTAAAATTGAAGCTTTATGATAATGAAAAATATTCCCACTGAAAAATAATTCTAAAACTATCCCGAATCTACTGAAAAGCAAGATCCCAGCAAGATTATAATCCATTCCTTCTCTTGCTGTTGGTTTTCTTCGAACATTCGATTTCCATGCGTAAATACGGGTTAAGATCCCTTATAGAAAGATCCCCACGGTGGGCACGCCCCCACCCCCCTCAGATCTGTATACCCTTAGCAGATAATCGGCCGTCATAAAACAACACCAACGCATTCTCTCCCTGTTTAACCCGGGTTTGGATTTCATTTCAAACAGGAAATGACGTGTTAGACTTCTCAAAGATGGGCTTGCCAGAAAGAATTCGTTATTGCCTTTTCCGAGTGAAATTCAGCGCCATCTATTGGAAAAAGATGATTTGGTGGATAGGTGATAGATCCCTTTAAAAGAAAACTCAAAATTAAATTAGTAATCTATCTGTATTACACTCACATATCACAAGAAATACCTATGCCACACATGAACGTTATTTTCTAAGGAAAACAGTTATAAGTATTGTTGAAAATAAAAACAATTCAGAACATTATACTAATTAGAAAGGATCGGTTGCAAAGAATGCTGTCTGGATAATTAGAAATTGTACTCACTTGGAGTTGTCACCCTTGGAATACCATTTCAAGATCTTTGATATTTCTTATTTCTTCAGTCAACTTCGCGTATCGCGTAGTGATACATGGCGAAGTCTTATGGCGAACGCGATGAATTTTCATTTCGATACGAGAATTTTCGATAAATATCGAATTTCGATACAAGAATTTTTCTTAAAATGTGAAATATTTTCTCCTTAAAAAATGTTTACTTACTATGAATAACAATGAAATAAAATACCTATAATTACAAAATACTGCTCCATTTTAAAAAATCAGTCTAAGTATTTTAAAGCACATAATAAACTGTTTTCGTAGTTTAAAAAAAGATTTATTGCCAATATTCAGATTTTTAACTGTGACCTAAACCGCGCAAAACCGATGTGCAACGTTCTGTCTGCTAGCCCATAGAATAACATGTAATCCGCGATCCTAAGAAGTCCATTTTTTCATGCGGATTATATAAAAATTAAGAGTTTTCCTAGATACTAGGTTAGTCTTATCCACTTCGTCAAAAACAGATTCATTTTATATATTAATGTTTTAAAAAAAATCTAGACCGTTTCGGAGAAAAAAAAAAGACAAACTTACACCATCGAAATTGCTTTCAAAATGGGTTTATAGATCTGAAAATATACTGCACGTAGAATTGTAAAAAATTCAGAATAGGATTAGACTGCAGATATAAGACTGTTTTAAAAAAAAATCAGAACAATAGGACCTATATTTGATGAGTTATTAACAGGCGGCTTTTCGCATTTTCTTTGATGTCGAGTTAGCTGTATATATGAGTTCCGCCATCTACAAATTCTACGATACGATACGATACGATTTTAGGCTTAAGGCTGCGTCACTCGGAATACTACCGTCTTCCATGATATGTTATTAAGTTTTACTATGCCACATGTTCCGTATTCAAACTAAAGTATGTAGCATTCATGGTTTATTTACACGCTCAAAAATATTCCATTACATTATGGCGTATGGAGAAATGTCGTAATTATATAAATACGTAGCACCTGTAGTCTGTTCATCGGTCTATTTATCTGTCAATTTTACTCAAGTTTCATAAAAATATTTTACACTAGAATTTTTATTTAAAATAATTTGACTGATTTGTTTAACGTAAATTTGCGTTTTCAAAATTTAACTTATTTTGTGTAAGATTTTCTGGTTCCAATTGACATTTAATCACATGGTCGGAGTCGAATCGACTCTTTCCGGGCGTTCTAGTATTAAATTCCTATTAAAATCTGCTATTAAAGGGTCTCAGGACTCTTAAAGCTTTAAAATTTTCGAAATTTATTTTTTTTAGATGGTAAACTCCTATCTTTTCTGAACATTTTGATATAATTGTTTCTTTGAAATTTCGATTAGAACAGATATGGCTTTTAGAATTATACCCGCTCAATCGCTGAAGCGGCGTTTCCGAAAATTTGAAGTCATTTTTCTCCAAATGATGTTTTTGGGCATAACGCGCAGGATATCTCAAAAACGCCTGATTATTTTTTCATGAAATTGTCAAAAGATATGTTTCATGTTAGTCTGTATTAACTGAACCTAAAATTTCATTTTTTTGTTTAAAAAGAAAATTTTTTAGGTGATTATATTATTGAAATTTTCTAAATTTTGCATTAGCTAAATACAACTTTGTATTAAAAGTATAAAAATGCTTTCAATACAAATGTATTTAGCTTCAGGGTCATTATTACAATCTGAAGTATAAATAGGCACCAAAACTAACATTCTAGTGGCTAAATTTATTTTGTAATTCTGCGCGTAAGCTGTGATACCCATTTTCTGCTCGTCAAATGTCTGACAGTTTGAAGCCCCCTCTAAATTCTAATTCTGCATCTTGCCATTTTTAAATGCTTGAAATGAAAGATTATACTTATATCTTTCATCCAATTTAGAATCATGTCTTAAAATGAAATACATTTTAAGATATTAAATCTTGAAAATGGTCTTTGTTTTTAATTTTTTTACAATTTTAAGAGTCCTGAGACCCCTTAAAGTCCCGGTATATCATATTCTCCTCAATTCTTTCTTTAATTGCTAAAATATTGTAACTCATAAATTATCCCGTTAAACCTATTTCTTTAAAATTCATTCTTTTATTAAAAAATATCCAGGTGTCAACTAAGATTTCAATGCTTTAAAACTTACCCACAAATAAATTCATTTTTCTTTTTGTTCTGTTCTTTTCTCGGGTGAGAGAAAAGCTATTTTAAGCGCAGTCTCGGCAGCAGAGACTACAGTTTGTTTACACCTCTGGGTGCAAGATTCTTCTCTCTTGCACCGTCTGGGTGCAAGAGTATGGAATATTCTGGAACAATCGTTGATCGAGGAAGTATAATGCAATCAGCTAACCGGATGCAAAAAGATTCTTAGGACAGATTTGTTGAGATTTTGTTGTGTTCTTGGAGCTTTTAAGAAATTTGTGAGAGATTGTGAGTTGGTCAGTTATGGAAAATGACCGTACGTCTAAGACAGATATTTAGTGAGTTTACGAATGTAATAAGAGTCTGGTAGCATAATAAAGCGAAAAGGATTTCGAACTGAGTAGGGTAAAATTTACGAGTATGTACCATCGCATCGAAATAAGTAGAATTGTGAATTATTTGTGGAAACAACCGAGAGATGGAACAGTTTTTAAGCTAATTTTTATGAGAGCTAACTTTATTCTTTTTTATTATCGGAAGAATGGAACATGCCCCCCCTAAAGTCAAATTATGAGAACGTCAATAAATTTGGATTACTTTCAATCGACTGCATTTTTATGTTCCTCGAGTCTTTTATTCTCAACAACCCAAATGGCCTGAAACGCCTGTGCTGTTCATTACAGGTAACCCCCATAATTTCGATAATGCCTACTGCTTGCCGTCAAATCGTCACATATTTAATGGTCGAAGAATTTTGTAGAGTCATTTCAAATTTTATGAAAATCGAATCAAAACTTAAAATGACATTCATAAATGTTTTCTTCATTCTACTAAAACATATCATACTTGATTAAGTCAATGATATCGAACGATAGGTAATGATTATAAGTTGCCATGCTAATTAAATCCCATTTAAGATGGAATCATATTATTTCTGTATCACTGAATTTAATATCTGTAATCGTAATAAATTTATTCCTGCATTTTTGCATAAATGTGCAGCAGGTATTGCACCAAAATCTGAATATTTGTAAAACTAGTTATACTACGAAAGATCCTCATTTGCCACGTTAGACGTACAATTTACGACTTTTTTTAAATATGTAATAGACTGCTGATTTGTAGTTATTTAATTATGCATATACTTATTGCACTTGGTACGAAGAACGTTAGCACTTGAGATGGGTAGCAGATTTTCGTCTTTCCTCCAGTGATTTTAGTACACTGGTTTCCAAAAACTAAGGAAAAGTCACAAAAAGAGGCATAAATCTTTCAAAAATGAACCTATCCGTATGAAATTTGCATTTGTTGTTAACTAAAAGATACTGAATAAAATTACAAACTGCAAATTAGTGGCGCTGCAATCAGATTGCGTCATCTGTGAGGAGCATAAAAATGCATGCTAGAGATTACGGCTGTTGGGGTCGCTGTGATTATAATATAAGAAAACTGAGATAGCCAGTTCATTAGTATGCCTTCGAAGTATCATTTGCCCGCATAACTACAATATAGAGCTATTGGAAGATTGGAAGTAGGTTAAAGTCAGACAGAAGTTGCCAGATGGCTAAATCTGAGTCTTTCAGCTGTTCATAGGCTTTGGAAACAAATTCAAACCACTGGTGTGGCCTCCAGAAGGTTTAGCCAAGGACAGGCAAGATCTACGACAAGCACTGATGACGATATTTGCGGAAAAGTGCACGATGGAATAGAACAGCGACACCCTCTCATCTTAGATACTCCCTTGCTGGAACCACTGGAAAGTTGGTATGAAAGTCTACTGTGCGTAGAAGGCTTCATGAAGGTGGTCTTTATGCGATGCGACCAGATATTTGTGTGCCACTCACCTCATGTCACCGGAAGGAACTTTTAAGTTGGGAACGTCAAAATGTCCACTGGACGGCTCATCAATGGGGGCGTGTTCTCTTCACGGATGAGTTCCAGTTCAGCCTCCAAAGCGACAGTAGGCGTTGATTGATTTGGAGAGAACATAGAACACGCTATCATCGATCAAACATTCGTAAAAGAGATTCGTATGGAGGAGGCAGTGTCTGTTTGTGGGATGGTATCTCATTGGGTGGACGTACAGACCTCCATGTCTTTCCACGTGGAACTGTAAATGCTCTCGTCTATAGAGATGACATTCTTCATGCTTATGTACGCCTTTATGCCGGTGCAATAGTTAATAATTTCCTGTTACAGGACGATAACGCTAGACCGCACAGTGCTCACATCGTAGAAGATTACATTCAGCACCAAAGAATTCAGCGCATGGAATGGCCAGCTCGATCACTGGACTTGCATCCCATCGAACATGCTTGGAATGCCTTAGGAAGATGTGTCGCTGCTCTCAATACCCCGACTCAGACCCTTGCCACGCTTACAACTGCTTTACAAGAGGAATGGCCCGCACTTCCCAGCGAACTTATCGATCGCATAATTGACAGCATTACACATCGCTGTATGTGCTGTATCGCTTCTAGAGGTAATCATACTCCATATTAAAGGTACTTTCCTATACCAAACTGACTCATTTATTTTGTTTATTTTATAGTTGTGTTAATTTCTGAAACACCACAATCGTCTGGTAATGTCTTTAAATGCTATTTTATACCTTACTATGTGTTGTACATTGTGGTTCAGTTTTATTAAAATCTACTTGTAACATTTTGAGTAATCGCTACTTTTGTTGTTTTTCCTTAATTTTTGGAAAACAGTGTATCTCGGGCTGACGCCACTGCGTGTCTCATGTCATTCCATTGCTCACTATACTCGGTGGCAATGATCATTCCTCCTTACCCAAAGTGACAGAGTTGGCGGCCCTAATAATTTCTCCATACTGTATTTTTCATCTCAGTCCGAGCCCATCTGTCGCATCACTGATGCTAAGTGAGATCCCACCTCCAGCTCCCTGCATTCATCGCCCTATATCTGCATTTTTCGGCATTCTTGTATTTTGCCAGTATTTCAGGGGATCGTACGGGATAATACGGGTCACAAATTATCTTTGTAAATACACATTTTTTTAATACATAAGTGCTGTTATTGTATGGAATCTTTGTGCTACCTGTTTGCACATTATTGATTTCTGAAAATATTTAACGCGTTATTTAATGCCTTAAATTTTATTCAGTTCTTTTAGCCAGAAGATTTTATGGGATTATGCGGAATGATCAGTCACCGTTCAGTCAGAAAGAAACTGTATTTTAGCAATTATTTCAGAACAGTTAATAAAATACCCAGTGGATCTACGGATTTATGGACTGCCACTTATCGAAGAAGAAGCAATCTTGTTCCAGGTATTTACTTGAACCCGCGCATCTTTCTATTTTCTCTTATTTTATTTATTATATATATATATATATATATATATATATATATAGTATATACTAGCAAACTCCGCAGCTTTGCTCATGTAATAGTTGAAATATGTCAAGTGATATTTGTATGTCTAATTTTTTTAGAAGAAATTATACTTTTAGGAATAATTCAAATATTACTAACTAAGCCCCAGTTTGACTAAACTTCATTATTACACTGCATTAGGCAGAAATGAGACTTAAATAATTAAAGAGAACTAAAACTAATTCTAAATAACTGATAATTTAGAAAGTATTTTGAAGCTTTTATGCTCGTTTTATCTGTTCATTTCTGTATTCATTTCACGTTTTATATTTTTTAGAAACCCTCTTCTTAAAACGCATTAACATTTTAAAATTAACCATCGTGTCATATTCCAAGCTTGTTGTCTAACGGTCTACCAGCTCTGGTGGTAACGGCATCAACATAAATGCCTATTTTGAAACAGGGACTGTCACCAATTATTTGCCAACATTAATTTTGAAATCGGTTTAGTATTTCCTAGTATTCCATATAAAACGTAATTTAAAAAGTTTTTAAAGGCTTGCTTCGAATGTTTGTTGTTCCTGCCAACCCAAGATGGTTGTGACACCGGCACAAAATATAGCCTCTGTAGGATCAGAGATTATTGATTCGCAACCATTACTTTTGGAATCGGTTCATTAATTCCTGAGATTGCATAGAAATTGCAACTTAAGATATTTTCAGAACGCTTTTCACTCCTTCACTTCACTTCACCCCTTTTAAATTTCGAATTTATTTTCGACTTTCCTTAGAGGGCATTTATATTTTATAAATAACCACCATGAACTATTTAGAGTTTCTAGCCTCTTCAGTATCACAGAAATCGCAATTTATAACATTTTTTGTTCCTGCAACCCTCTGGTGGTAGTGGCACAACATAAAATATAGCTTGTGTTTGGTCAGGTTTTATCACCACCAATCTACGAATATTATTTTTTAAACGGTTTGCTATTTAACAAGATTGCATAAAAATCAAAATTTAGAGTTTTAGAACGCTTTTCTCTCACTTCATCCTGTTAAATTAGGAATTTTTTTTCGACGGTTCTTAGAAAGAATTTGCATCTTTTGAGTGCCAAATTTCAAAATGTTTGACCTCCCAGTATCACAAAAACGCAATTTAGAACATTTTTTGCTACTGCAACCTCCAGGTGGTAGTGACAATAACAAAAAGTTAATAACAAAACATTGAAAATAACAAAATTATTTTGGATCAGGGACTGTCACCATCAATTTCCAACTATTGCTTTTGATATCGGTTTCATATTTTCTGAGATTGGGTAGAAATCTCAATTTAGAACGGTTTTGGCCCATTTTCACCCCTTTTAAATTTTGAATTTTTTAGGAAATGTTCTTAGAGATTTATAGCTTATAAGTAACTACCATGCCTAACTGCAAGTTGTTAGCCCCTGCAGTATCACGAAAATCGCGATTTAGGACGTTTCATACTCCTGCAAATTCTTTGGCAGAAAATTTACTGCAGAATTTAAATCAGCATTTAGATATATATTTCAAGCATCGTGGCTTTATTGGTAGCCATACCGTCCCCAAGGTTTATTCCTGCAACTTTTCGAGGTAAATTAATTTTTTTTTTAATTTAATCTAATGTAAATAATATTTTCTAAAAATCAATGAACATTGTGACAATCACTTAATCTTAACATGAATTGCCTAAAATTAAGTGGTAATTTTCGTTACCATCCCATCCTTACCATCATATTTTTCCCCTTGCCGTCCCATTTTTCCTATATCGTCCCCTTTTTTTGTTACCGTCCCTTCTTTAACACCCCTTTAAGACAATGTTATACCAAAATTTTGCACTAAAAATACTACATTGTTATTATTTCTTATTTGAATGTCCAGTGGGTACTATGCAAATTCCTTATGAGTAAAATTTTAAAAAAATTAAAAAGTTATAGTGGTAAAATGGTAAGGAAAATTAAACTTGCAAGTTTAACTTAAACCTCACTTAAATTTTAAAAAAAGCGCTGCTGACCATTTTTGCTTTATTTTGAATCATTAAGGCATTCGTCTATAAATTTAAAATGTTATTTTAGTAAGTTTAATTTCACCAGAGTTTTATTCCTGAAAGTTAAAAAATTGTGAGAATGCCTCATATATAAATACAGGTATCTATAAAGTGTTTTTTTTTTTCTGGAGATTCCAAAAATATTACTTATTTTCATGTTATGTATTTTGTATAATGACTTCGGATTTTAGTTCAATTTTATTTTATATGTTTAAATGCTGGAAGTTTTAAATGTCTCAATCATACATCGTTATAGGTTCAAAAATAATTACTCGCGGACTACCCTGAAATTTGCACTATTCACGTTTTGGGTATATTTTATGTTACTCTCAAGTGGATGGTACATCAATTAAAGACCAACTTTATGACACCAGCAAAGGATGGAAGGGGAGGGTGAAAACTCCCAAAAGAACTCCCAAACCTCTCAGGTTACATGGAACAACATTGTCAAAGTCTCAGAAACGAGAATATACTGGAGATAAAACATGTCCTACATTTCCAATGGCAAGGGACTGGCATTAAAATTTACATACTAAGGGACGCCCACACGCGTTACGGACACTCTTCCATCATCTTAGACGTTACTTTCGTATATATTAGTTCTCATATATTTCTCATACTTAGAGCATAGTTCTCTCATCTCATGAAGCGTCCCTTTGACCCTTTGAGAATCCTTATGTCTTATGAGCCAGTATGGTTACGTTTGAAATTACGACCCTGATCTTGGAGTCGGAACAAAAAAAAAATGCTAATCCCTATGAAGCCATTTTGTTTCGCCATTAACGGTGATTCCAGGTTCGTAAATAAAACGGAAAAACTCCAGTAAACACATGCCGACATAGATGTTTTTTATTTAAATAGAAGCGAGAAAACAAACATAATGTAGAACACAGTTAAATCCAGTTATATATATGTAAACATGGATATATGAGGAGAAGTGCTCCGTAACGTCAAAAAGAATAAGCAGCGGCCCCTTTATTGGACCTTGCAGCAAGAGCGGGAGAAAGCCAACTGAACTTTTTGCGTACTGATTCACATGACTTGGCGTAGTACATTATCGCCAATTTACAAAGTTTTTGACGCCGGAATGAAAGAGAAAAACATTGGTGGGAGGTTTAGCAGAATGTAATGTGGCAGCCCCCCTTCAGCACTCACTCACGGGATATAAAGCAACACTACTTTATTTCATGAGTAATAGGGACATCAAGCCTGGGTTTGTTTATTTAAACACAAACAAACTAGCTTAAATGTGATTGTGAAATCTTAACGATGGAAATGCAGAGTAAAAGCATAGGTGATAAGATAAATAAATTTATTTGAAACCGCAATTCCCATAAAATATTTTTTTTTTTGTTATTTCTTTTTAACCGTCAAATTCTAGCTGCAATTAAGAATGACATATTTGCAACGCAGATAAATACGATAACAGAAATTGTAATGTTAAAAAGGTGCACTTAGATTTATGTGACTTTAGTTGAATACTTTTAAACAAAGACCGTTAAGAAATAGAAATAAATTATGTGAAAATGGAATTTTGAATCACTGGAAAATGAAATCATAAGTCTTTGTATTTGAACGTGTTGGATTAAGTTCGTTGAAAAGAGGAGAGAAAAAAAAATATATAGAAGGAATTACGTATTGTTTTAAGAAAATGAATTAATTTAATGATTTCACTTTTTCAAAGTAGATTTTTGAGTAATGGGGAGCTGGAAAATGATATGTGCAGAGAAGCTGCCACAGTTCCATCCAAGACTAAACTCTGCTGCATCGGACATACCAATGATGGACATCCCGCATCGAGTTTTGAATGACTGCCAAAATTTGCATTTTAGTGCGCATGAACACGAACATGATCCCGTAAAAGAAAACAATTCTTGTACTGGTATTACATAAAAGTAATCACGTAATAAGAACGTTTACCCGCCAGTTTGTGAACTAAATTTACACCATGAAAAACCCATCAGAATTTGAACTAATCTTACCTTTTGACAAACGCTCATATATTAAAAAGCAGAAAAACCAACGTTTAAAATGCACAAATAATACATGAAAAGCAGCAAACAGCTGTTTCGAATCTACTAGCGAGATTCTTCTTTAGTGCAAGATAGGAGAAAAGGAACAGCGTGCTAGAAAAAGCAAGGCTAAGCAAAATAATAGACAGAGACGCGCTGGCTTTTATACCCTATGGGGGTAGCGAAGGCGCCAAAAACAACCAGACCATATATTGAGATCAATAACTGCCTTTCTTTCCTGGATACCCTTGTTATTCGTTGTGAAAATGGCTTTCAGACTACCGTCTTTCGTAAATCTTTTGCTGTCAGTCTCCCACCCCACAAATATTCTTTTCATCCCCCTAACCAGAAATTCCCTGCTTTCTTTTGTTTTTCGAGCTACCAATATTTGTTCCACTCCTCAGTTACTTAGTGCTGAACTTAATTACCTTAAAGCTATTGCTGTTGATCGTGGTTATTCCTCTAATATTATTGATTCCATTTATAAGAAATTGACGAAATCCGTCCATTTTGAATAGCATTCTAATTCCAACTCTAATACTTCAGTTGTGTTACCATTTTTTCCTAAAATCAGTCAGCAATTTGCTAAAATCCTAAAAAGGTTTAATTTTAATGTTATTTTTTCTCCTGTTAATAAAATCACTTTTTCAAATCTCAAACACCCCGTTGATCGCCTAGATAACTGGGGTATTTACCAAATCTTTTGCCAGTGTGGCCTTTCTTATATTGGCCAGACTAAACGTGCTCTTAGATTTCGTTTAAAAGATCATGAGGGCTATGTTAAAAATCAGGAGTTCAAACGTTGTTCTATTGCTCAACATTCTTGGTCTTCTCAACATAGGTGTTCGATTTTTCTTCAGGCATCATTATCCAAAAATGTTCTTCTAACCTTGATCTTGATTTTTGGGAAGCTTACCACATCATTAAAAATTCTCACTCTTTAGTCAATGACTTATCTAGTACTCCTGATTTTCCAAGTATTTGTCAAGCATTAATTTGACTTTCCCCCTTTTTTGGTTTCTTTTTCTCTCCTTCTCCGGTAGATGTCGCTACTTGTCCACCCAGTCGTTTCCACTGCTTATCTCTCATTGGTTGTTTTTGGCGTCTTCGCTACCCGCATAGGGTATATAAGCCAGCGAGTCTCTGTCTAGGATTTTGCTCAGCCTTGCTTTTTCTAGCACGCTGTTCCTTTTTCCCTATCTTGCACTAAAGAAGAATCTCACTTGCACTGAAGAAGAAACAGCTATTTGCTGTTTTTCATGTATTATTTGTGCATTTTAAACGTTGTTTTTTCTGCTTTTTAATATTGTTGCACAAAGGCTTTATTTGCTATTTTTATAAACGCTCATATAATCCTTTTCCCATCTTTTGGGCAACCTAACGAAATCAAGAACTGGAAGCTTTTCTTGACCTTCATATGTTTGAGACCATTTTAAATCCTTCAATGTCTGATTGCTAATTTGATTTCTTTATGTGTATATCTATTAAATAATTTTAAATCCCTGACCGCCGAGCAAAATGGCAAAATTGTAATGTTGTTTTCTCCTTAATTTTTTCAAACGTTAAAAAAGGATATTTTGTCCAACATGATATTAAAAAAAATTATAACGTATAGGCATATAATCCTTGATAGTATTAATCATAACTTCTTTTTTTTAACTGGATTCTATCTGTAGGATTATATTAATTTAAATAGTGCATCTATTGCAGTGAAACCTACAGCTTAGTGAAGGGATATATCAGTTCGCGACGGTGAGAATGTTAATGCAATTGCTTGGAATCACGTAACTGATTTAATTTTGAAAATTTATTAGAAATTTTGGCATATTTGCCTCAGTATTTAGTTTTGCTGTGGTGCACATTTCAAAATGAATAAATTATAAAAAGTATAAACATTAATTTGAATTAATAAAACGTATAATAGAAATAATTTTAATTTATACAAAAATAAACATTGTGTTTTATATTAAATATTGAAATGAGTCAAATTAGAATTATGAAAAAATAATGCATAATTATTCGAATGAAAATCAAAATATGTCTTTGCAAAATAAAATTGTGTATTGAATATTTTTAACTTCAGCTATAAAAGAAGATTCATATATACTAATTTCAAATGCTATATATTTGCTGTACATTTAGAAGATTCTTATTTTCAATAAATTTTAAACGTAAATTCTGTGTTTCTCTTTTATTCTGTTCCCTCGCTGTTTTTCTTTGTTTATATGCAGTCATCTTTAGATTAGCGATTTTTTTCCTTTTCGGTTATAGATATTTTCATCTCTGTGTAATTTCTTCGGTTTTTATCATTTTTAATTATAATTAAAGCTTCCTTAAACTTTAATCATTTAGGTTATAAATTTATTTTATTCTTGAATGTAAATTTTAAAATTACGGGCAATTCTTAAACTAGATCGGTAAAATTAGTTGGACCGAGATTGGTCTTTATTTATTTGTCATGCTTACAGCTCCATAACTAAAGACCGTTGTAAAGTCTTCTATATCCTATCTATACGATCACTTTTAGACCTGGTGCCCTTCACACTACTTCTTTCCGTTTAGGGGATGTTTTGAGCTAAAAATCAGTTCAACATAAATCTCTATATTAAACTCTGTTGTTAATAAACAGTGGGTGTTTTATTACACTAGCCTAAAATGTATGTTCATTATTGGGTAATTTACATTATTTTTTATAGTACTCCCCATGTAATTTAATTTTTTGTCTATTGGAAGCTTAAAACAATTCCATTGAACCAAAACTAATTTTCTTGCTCGATAAATATCAAAATATATAGTTTACAGAATTTGGCTTCACCAGTTAGAGAACATATGTATTCATTAGTAAAATGTATTTCTTCTTATTATTATTTTTTTTAGAACTTTTACTTAATAATTCTTCTTATACAGTCAAAATTCTTATGGTATAATTAAAATACCTTTCGAAAGCTTCACGATTAATTTTAATTTATTTGTATATTTTTTGAATCATGGCTGTATTTTAATTTTTCTTGAAAAGAGCTAAATCCATTTTTTCGTAATGTGGATTCATTTAATAATTAATATAAATAATATTAATAAATGAATGGTGAAATGAAATCACATGCATGTATGTTCATAATTAGAATAGCCTTATTTGAATAATGAATATAACTTTTACTATGATTTTTGCATTACTTAAGGCATCTTATATGTATTTTATGGAAATGTATTCCACAAGACAGGCACTAACTTTATTCAGGCAGAAATCATTTTCAGGATATATTTTTCACAATTCAGGACTACTAATGAAACTTTGGATGCTTTGAACAAACTTTATGAAACCACAAATAACTGAATAAACAAACTTCATTTAGATATTCTCTAATGGAATAACATATATTAGCACAAACACTCAATATTTAACACAACTTAAGTGTGTTATTTTCTTTAACATATTCGGTCATGAATATTGCAAAAACATTTCAAATGCTTAATAGAATGAGATCCTGAAATCATGTATACTAACATAAAACATTTTGAATTTTTATGAAAAATAATTACATTTTCCGCCTCTCAAGCTGTTTATGTATTTAAGGTACACATGAGATAATTTTATTAAAATATTTTTTATTGCCGCCATACTATTGTACAGATGTGTACAGTAAACAAAACAAAACGAATAGTTAATCAAAATTCCAATTTTAAAAGTCGCAGACTAAAGCTGCTTGCACCAAATTTCTTTATTTATTATTATATTACTGTTACAGTTAAAAAAATTTTAAACCCTTAAGCGTCGCGTCCTATAAGTGTAGGTTACTTTTTTTCTTAATTCAGATTGTTTAATTGAGCTAGAAATATTCACCACGGCAGATAAAATGATGCGAGAATAAAGCCAATTACACTATTTTAAAAAACTGATGAAAATCAAATGTGAATAAAAATAAGTAGCCTTACACTACCCGTGAAAGTTCGGGCGCAAGAATTAAGGGGTTAAAGGCCCGCGTGCAGATTTATTTTTATATAAACGTTGAAACTCTCATTACAAACCCAAATATTTCTTTCTTTCCTATGGTTTACCATTCTCTATAAGGTTAAATACAAATTTTTATTGCTCTACCTTGAAAAGCACACTAAATATAAATTAAAAATATCTGTTAAATTGGCAAAATAGAAAAAAGTGTGCAATACCCTGGCTTATAAATGTTAAAACATCTATTCAACAATTACTTGTCAAAGAACGAAACAGTATTCATCAGGAAATCCATAAACATGTCATTTGCTTGACGTATTCAGTCTACAAGAATTTTCCGAAAGGGGTTTTCCCCATTAATGTAAAGTATGATATCTTGAAGCTATCAATTTTACACATTATCAGGGCTCTCTTAGCCGGTCGTCATACGGCAAATTGTGACAGAGTGTATCATTTTGTGAGTAAAAGAACTATCAAAATTGCCAAATTGCGATAGCTGTTTTTTTCCTGTGTACAGGCAACACTTACACTCACATGGCTGAGCGATTGAGTTGCTTATCGTGTTTAATCTTATCACGCTATTTACATCATTTTTTTCTGGTGAGGATCTTCCGCATTTAAAAAATTTTCATCAAAAATTTCCAAAAATCTTCCATTGCCCAACCGCAGTATGAAGAGTCAAAAGTCTTTAGCTTTTTAAATCCCTTTATATAAGAATAAATCTGTTTTATTTTATTTACTTTATAGAAGCAATAAATAATCCATCATCTAAATTCACACGTTCATTTTGCAGGTCTCTCCCTCAGTACCTATAACACAAAGTTTAAAATTTTTAAAACTCTTTACTTGAAATATATTTCTACCCTTTTTACCCTGTAACATCATCTATACAGGGTGATTCAGCTCATCGGTGACAAACTTTAAGGATCGATAGAGCACACCTAGACGAACATTTTTGAATAGGGAATGTAGGGTCCCTGACGCGATGGTAAGGCGCTAGGCGCTTTCGAAAATTTGGGTGCCGAAATTCGAAACGTCATAAAAACTAGGGAAATGGTTAGATTTTCTTGCTTGTTGCGTCGAAATGATTCTGTTTGTTTAGACTTTCTTCAGTACCAATTTGATAAGCGTATCTCTTAAAACATGGATAGGGGGCGCTGCAGACTTTGGAGAGCTAGACAACAACTTTAAGCCCGTTATTTTGATAATTTAACACATGCTCGCCAAAGTTTATACTCTAACTTAAAGTTTGAACCCAAAAGTAGAGCCCTGCAAAAAGCGTAAGAGCCGGAATAAAATGTCAAAGTACAGGGTGGTCGAAACTCGAAGGCTCCTAAGAGATAAACAAACAGATTTCTTGACTTATGGCATGCATTTTCATGATTCTGTTTGCTGGGGCTCTCTGAAACTCAGTTGAACGGTACAAAAAGAAACATCGATAGGGGGCGCTTTGGGCAAAAAACATAATTCGTTGACATTTCGGACGCTAACTGGAAACGGGGCGCTACGATCAGTTAGTAATAATGAAAACACATTTTCTACCTCTGCTCAACACTTCTGAATAAATTTAGACCAAAAACATCAATGATACTGGAAATTTATTTACAAAAAATAACACTACAGAAGATGCTCGAAATTTCGACCTTGGGCCATGATGCAGGCTTCGCACCTCCGTCGCATTGAGGAGTGTGTGTTTCCAACAATGCCAGGAGTATCTCTGATCTGCCCTGCAGCTGCCACAATGCGCGCCACAAGTTCTTCAGCACTGCTGACAGGTGTATGGTATACCTCGGCCTTCAGGTAACCCCAAAGGAAGAAATCCAAGCAGGTGAGGTCTGGTGATCGGACAGGCCAGTGAACTGGACCCCCACGCCCGATCCACCGCTGGCCATACCTTGCGTTTAGATGGAGACGCACGTCGTTCGTGTAATGGGCCGGAGCTCCGTCGTGCTGGAACCACATCTGGCGACGCGAACCTTCGGGTACGTGCGCCTCATCCAGAAGCTGCGGCAGCACTTGATCCAGGAAAATCAGGTAATTTCCACCTGTCAGCCGTTCAGGTAACAAATAAGGGCCAATGAGGCAATCCCCCAGAATGCCGGCCCACACATTTACTGAGAAACGCTCCTGGGCTGCTCGGCTTCTGGTTTCATGTGGATTTTCATCACACCACACATGACTGTTGTGGGCGTTCCACATTCCCTCCCGGCTGAAGGTGGACTCGTCCGTAAACAAAATGCTGTTTACAAAACGGGGATCCCTGGATCTCATCGCCAAGTACCATCTTGAGAATTCCACTCGAGGGCCAAAATCCTGCTCTCTGAGCAACTGCACCCGCTGGATGTGGTAGGGGTGCAGATTCCGGGAACGTAAGATGCGCCACGCAGTTGCTTGCGAAATGCCAACATGTCTGGCGATATCTCTCGTGCTAAGACCTGGGTTGTCCTCAACCAGGTTAAGCACAGCCTCTTCGTTGTCGGGGGTGCTCACTGATCGCTCCCGTTCAGGCCTGCCTCCGTCGAAAGATCCCGTTGTGGACAACCTCTGGTGTACTCGAGCGAAGAAGGCATGGCAGGGGATTTGCCTGTTGGGGTAACGCTCGGCGTACAACCGCTGAGCGGCTCGTCCATTACAACCAGCAGCGCCATACGCCAAATGCATGTCAGCCAATTCAGAGTTTGTGTACCGTTCCATCCTACTACCGATCTGCAGACAAGTAACCCGAAGCTTAAGTAGGTACCGCACGTTCAAAAGACGTGTCTGCGCATACAACTACGTCATCTCGCGTTGTCGTCTACGCATTACGTATCTTTTGCATATCGATATGGTACGATATCTTTTGCATAAATCAGCAAAAAGCACCTTATGTAAATTTTATTGCGCGCATTGTGCATGATTGAAACCAGCTATGTTTGTTAAAAAAAACAAACAAACTGCAGTTTTAATAGCTTCTTATGATAAGTAAATTACTCTCTTGTTTTGTTTCTAACTGATCGTAGCGCCCCGTTTCCAGTTAGCGTCCGAAATGTCAACGAATTATGTTTTTTGCCCAAAGCGCCCCCTATCGATGTTTCTTTTTGTACCGTTCAACTGAGTTTCAGAGAGCCCCAGCAAACAGAATCATGAAAATGCATGCCATAAGTCAAGAAATCTGTTTGTTTATCTCTTAGGAGCCTTCGAGTTTCGACCACCCTGTACTTTGACATTTTATTCCGGCTCTTACGCTTTTTGCAGGGCTCTACTTTTGGATTCAAACTTTAAGTTAGAGTATAAACTTTGGCGAGCATGTGTTAAATTATCAAAATAACGGGCTTAAAGTTGTTGTCTAGCTCTCCAAAGTCTGCAGCGCCCCCTATCCATGTTTTAAGAGATACGCTTATCAAATTGGTACTGAAGAAAGTCTAAACAAACAGAATCATTTCGACGCAACAAGCAAGAAAATCTAACCATTTCCCTAGTTTTTATGACGTTTCGAATTTCGGCACCCAAATTTTCGAAAGCGCCTAGCGCCTTACCATCGCGTCAGGGACCCTACATTCCCTATTCAAAAATGTTCGTCTAGGTGTGCTCTATCGATCCTTAAAGTTTGTCACCGACGAGCTGAATCACCCTGTATAATCAATCATCTATATAACCTTCTTCTTAAAAATATCCATTTCTCCACGTTTGCTTCACTCATTTTTCAATAGCGTACATGCGATTGTAAATCTCGGTACAGGAAACTTCCTATTATCTTTATCTCTATCAACCGCGACCCTCTCCTTTAAATATGTTTTTATCAGAAACGAATTACGAAAACTCGAATGCACAGTAAACCAGAGTAAGACGGCTCTATTCTGGAAAAATGCTTGATTATGAAGAATTAACGGATACGAGATTATTTAAAATCTTTTGAGTCCAAAATCTTTTGAGAAACCTGAAGTCGATTAATGTGATGAATCCGGGAATGATGATTCAGAAGTCAATCATCCAGAAGCAGAGACTATGCTTTCAAAGTGCATTAATTGTTTTGAGATGCAAGGGGAAGCAGATGCAGCCCAAGTGCTTTTATTATGTAGAATATGTAATTTTGCTGCAGTAAAAGCGCAAGCAAAATACAAAAAAAAATGTATAATGGATTACTTTGAATGAAAACATGTACTATATATTTAATCTGTAAAATTCTAAATTTGTCTCATAAATAGATTTCTTATTATTTGTTTTGTTTTGTATTAACGAATGTGCACAATAGACAAAAAAGCGTTAAAATATTATTATTTATAAACTGGCAAAAATATATGTAATTTTAGTAGCGGTCTTGTAGTGTCTGATTATCCGTCTATCTCGATTATCCGCCGAACTGTCGGTCCCATGAATGACGGATAATCGGGAATTTGCTATAAAATATTACTTGAATAACTTTTCAACTGTGTTGAAAAGTGTTAAAAATAAGGTTAGAGTCTCCATATTAAAATTGTAAAAAAAATGTTTTTTTCATTACGACACCCATGTTTTACATCCTATTTGGATTTTTCTATAAATTTTATTTTTTCGCAATGAACCGGAAGTAATTCTATGAAGTAGTTTAGGAATTGTGCCGATGTAAAATTTGGAACTCCTTATGTTACATAAATTTATAATAATTATTAAGCTGCTACTTAGCGCAGAATGATATAAATTTAAAAGCAACATTAAAAACGCCAGAATATTCAAACTTTGAGCAGACTAGTTTCAGTAGCCTTTAGCGAACCTTCCTCAGTGCAAAGAATATCGGAAACTTGCTCAATTATATAGAAGCGAAGCGTATCCAATAGAGAAGTTCATCAACCAATGAGGAAACAGGAAAATAAGGTTATCAGCCAAAAGGAGAATAGTACAGGTAATGACACAAAAAAAAATGTGAAAATTCCCGGACCAGTATTTTTCACATTTTTGGTGGCATTACCTATACTATTCTCCTATTGGCTGGTACCCGTATTTTCCTGCTTCCCCATTGGTTGATGAACTTCTCAGTTGAATCCGCTTCTCCTCTATATAATTGAGCAAGTTTCCGATGTTCTTTGCACTGAGGACGGAACGCTAAAATCTACCGAAAGAAGTCTGCTCAAAGTTTGAATATTCTGGCGCTTTTAACGTTGCTTTTAAATTTATATAACTTTATAATAGTTTCAAAGTAAACTGCATTTCCGGCATTTCCTTAGCATATATGAAAACTTACTCAATGGAATATAATCTTATATTCGCATACTTAAAACTTCTAGAAATCGATTTCCGTAAAACATTTTATAGGTTACAGCACATATTTTTTATAATTTTAATTTTATAATATTACATATTACATTTTTAAGTGCTTTCGTTCCTTACATTATCAGCCACCTTGTCTTTCTGAATACAGAAGGTATCCACATAAAACCTCTCTGATTTCAAATGTTAATTGTATACGGAAACTAAGAGTTGTAGAGATTTGTGGTTTGCGGTATCATGAATAGAAACACAACAAGTTTATTTTGCTGCAATTTTCTTTTAATTTTGCGAATAATTGCGGAAGCCATCATTTCCGTCGCACCTAACATGTTACGCAACACGTGAATTGAGATTGAATATCGACCGGATTTTCTGAGAGCTCCGAACGCAGCCCATATGGAAGTACATACATAGACAAATATGTAACTTTTACAGACAAATAAACGTTTGCAGAAAAATAAACTTGTTGTATTGTTATCCATAATACCGCAAATCTCTAGGACTCATAGTTTCCGTACAATTAACATTTGAAATCAGTGAGGTTTCATCTGGACACCCTGCATTTTCAGTCTCTTTGTCTATATTTCAACTTTAAATATGTAGTTGAATTCTATGTAATTTGTATACGCTACTAATTCATACACTGGACACGGACTCTAAAATACGGAAATTGTTCTGGCAATTGAGACGTTAGTACTATTTTCGTATTTTATTGGGAATTTTCCCCCGTAAATTCCAGAAAAACGGAATTTTTTCTGGAATTTACTCGGAAAAATTTTCGTTAAAATACGGAAATAGTACTGGCGTCTCGGTTTCCAGTACAATTTCCGTATTTTAGCCCGTTTTTTTCACAGTGTATATTTCCTAAAAGGTTTCGTAAGCCGACTGAGTTGGAATCGAAATTTTATGAATGGAATATGAACAATGGACGATTGCTGTTAACATCTGTCATACTCAATTTATTCCGGGATATGAAGACAAAAAAGGCTGCTTTTAAAGTTTAGTTTTATAAATAAATAGTTTTAAAGCATAACAGCAACAGTGGCATGCATTTTCTTCTAAAAAAGTGGAAAAGATGTTCCAATTACTTTTTATTTCCGGAAAACGTTCAAAATTAAAATTATTTCGTTCTGAAACATCTATGCAATATTCATCTTAATATCATTTGTATCAGATAAATAAAGTTGAGTGCAAACAATGATAATAAAATTACTCATGTTATTATTAAAATACAATAAGTAAATGCTATCTGCACATTTTTATAACGAACTAAGAAAATTTATCTTTCAGTCTTGTTAACTTTGAAATCTGCAATGTGGTGTCCTGCTATTACTTGTGATTAGGAAATCAATCAAAGCTACCAAATGCATTAACAGCATGTAATTCGTAATCGGCAAAGATGACTTATTAGGTGCCAGATTTTCTGCTGTCTAAGCAACAGTGAAGGTGAGCCAGGATTACACTTTCGCCAGCTCAGTACCAGCTTGGTATGATCCAGGAAGAAGTTAAAATTGTAGATTTGAACTTCGATCAAGTTCGCCTCAGAAGTTTGTGTTTAAAAAATTTATTGCTCTATACAAATATACTTTAATGTAAAAAATCGTAAAATGTGTAACGTTAAATATTCATTGTGACATTATAATTGCCATTCAAAAGTGTGCCGTAATTTATGCATGATATGAGGATTTTTCTTTTGTTCTGTGTGACAAACGATATTGAAATTTTAAAAAAAAAACTGCAAAATGTAAATTTTTATTATTCTTAAACAACGATAAAAAATAATATATTCTCTTTTTTTTCTTCAATTTTCATAAATGCCATTTATTTGCTATCTAATATATTTATATCTATATATTTTCAAACTATTCCTTTATCTCTGCTTCGCTTTTGAAAATCCCTACTGTATTTCTTTTTCTAAACGTAATTTACTAAAAGAAGCTTTTATGAGTACATTAATGTTACTTATGTTTGTATTTATATCATGTAAAAATATGTTTAGCATTAAGGAAATGACTACATTTTTTCATCAGGGGGATTTTAAAATGTAGTATGTATCTCAATTCTCCATTCGCGACTTATTTTCTTACTTCAGTTCCTATGACATGAAAACCGTAAATAACTTTTTTGATCTACACTAATACCACTTTCCATACTTTACGTGAACGATTACTTTATCTTTAGACACACGAATTCTTAGAGAAGAAAAAACACACATTACTTTTTATACGCATAAAAAATTTTAAAAAAGAGAAGAAAATAAAATATTTTTATCATCCACACTTAAATATTAAGTAGGATAGAATGCAAGATATGTTGGGATTTCAATTTTTTAAAGCAAATAAAAGTGTGTTATTCAGAGCTATCCGATATATTAAAAATAAAGACTTTTTCTTTTTTGCAAATATTTCTAAGCAAACTTTTGTAAAAAAAAAAACATATATTTAAAGATTTGTTTATTTGTATTTTATTTTATATATATACCAGTTCCGCCCGTCCGTTTTGCCTGGGCCCGTTGATTTTTACAAACAAACCGCGATTGATTAAATTAAGTATTAAAATTCATATTAAAACTTTAAAAAAAAACAAATCTCTCAAAATGGGTCTCTGGGACGTGTCTCCGCTGCTTTTGACAGGATAAACCGGGCACACTACGCACGCATCACTAACCATTAAAAACGTTGATTCAAATGTGTATATTTCACCTTTTGTATGATCCATGTTAACTTCAGAGGAGTACACTCTACATGCTACGTAGTGTGTTCCAAATAAGCCTCTTTTCGAAAGAACCTCTGACACGGGTCCCCGCTGCTTACGGCACCTTATAGCAGGTTTGCTGCATAAGTCAGAAAAGCTCAAGAGAATCGTAAGCTAGGTTGAAAGAACCAATTCCGGTTGAAATAGGACCCATAGAACTCGAGAAAATAATGCGACGTTACCTTTCGAAAATGGTGAAGTCTATATTCAGGAACACATACGTTTCAATTTAAATAAAGAGGTAATTGAATGAACCAATTCCCGTTAAAATCGGACCCAAAGAATCCGAGAAAAAAAGGCTACGTTACTGTTCGAAAATAGTGTAAATGAAATCTATATTTAGGAACATATCATATAACTGCAACTCAAGTGAAGTCTAAATAACGAATTCCCGTTCAAATCTGTCAAATAGAACCTGAGAAAAGAAGACATTACTGTTCAAAAATGGTGGTAAGTGAAGACAATACAGTGAAACCTCTCTGTAAGGACCACCTGCCGTTCCATTGAAAATTGGCCCTTATGAGGGGTGACAAAAACAACAACTAAAATAAGAAAATAAAAACCTATATAGGTGAACAAACTGTTTATTAACATTTTCAAACTCTATACATGATTAGAAAAGTTTTCTATTGAAGTTTGTTTACTTTTCATGATTTTTTCGCGGACAATTTTGGTTTCTAATGATTATTTTATTTTATAAAACAAATTACTTAAATTAGCATCATTTATTAATGCCTTAGAATGAGATATTAGTTTATTTATTTCTGTTAGCGTTGACTGACAGGTGTAAAAATTGTGCTTCAATATACATTCACAGTTTTAGTAAATGTGGAATCAGTTTTCCTAGATATCCTTTATGTGCCCACCACAAAGGTTCAAGTTTCCCCTCCAACCCAACCCCTACAGGTAGAAAGGTCAAACAAAGTGTGAAGTACACCAGTTTGCCTCACTTGTGGAAAGGTTTTTTGTTGTTCATTGTGTTACTAAGTCCTCCCAATCTCACACTGCCGCCTTTGTTGCAAGTGCAGTTGTTTGCTGAACTGTTATCTTTTGGTTCAGGAATTTAATACACCTGTTTAGAATTTAAGGAACATATAAAAAAAAAATGGCCTCTATGAGGGGTAAGTGCGGCCCCTAATAGGAGTAAATTTAACATTATGTCTATGGGAGAAATTTTCGTTCCTAAAAATATTGGCCCTTAATAGAGGTGGCCCTTGAATAGGAGTGGCCTTTAAAAGAAGTTTTACTATATTTAGGAAAGTATACTTTTAAATGTAACCAAAGAGGAAGTTGAATGAAACAATTCCCGTTGAAATAGAGCCCACAGAATCCGAGAAAAGAATGCTACTTTACTGTTCAAAAATGATGTAACTGAAATCTATATTTAGGAACATATACCTATAAATGTAACTAAAGGGAAGTTTAAAGAAATAATAATCGTTCAAATCTGTCCCAAAGAGCACGAGAAAATAACATGAAATTACTGTTCGAAAGTACTGGTAAGTGAAGGTTATATTTAGGATAACATATTTTTAAATATAACTAAACGGGGAGTCGAATGAACTGCTTTTATTAATACCCTGCTTTATCTTAGAGCATTTAACCAGTTTTTTCACAGAAAGTTTACTTTAATGTCATAACTGACTGAATATTTTATGTATCAAAGCAATATCAATGGCCTATAAGCTCGTTGTTGTATAAACTATGAGATTCATAGTTTGATCCTTATTTTTATTTTATTAATCTACAATCATAAATCCACATTTAGAACAATTTTAAAAACAGTTAAAGAAATATATTTTCATTAAATATAAATAAGATAAAAACGAAAAGATTTTCTCAGTAAAAAGATATTTTCTTTTCATAAAATGTAGCGTAACAATACAATAACTCCTTTGAAAAGCAACCCTTTTAGATTTAAAGCAATGAGTAATATTTTTACTTTAATCGAAATGAATCAACTACTATCCCTTTATTAATAACTTGCTAATATTCTTCAATATTTCTTACAAAAGTGTAATTTATTAACAGATTTTCTTTTATTTCTATGCTTTATTCATATAAAATATGGTCGCCGTTAAACAAAAAGCACTATTTTTCAAGCAGAACGTTTTTAAACATTCATAAACTAATTTAACTTTCCATTTGCGTCCTATTTTCTTTGCAAATTTATTGAAACATATATATTTTTTATTTACAAGGACTTGATTTCCCATATTTTAAGTATAAGATTATTTTATCTTTCAATAAGAGAAATATGTTGGGTTGGTTGGTTGTGTTTATGACGGCCAATTATCAACACGAGGGATATAGGCCCTAAAGGTAGGGTGCCCTTCGTGGGGGTCTTTCTAAGGGAGCCTAACCCGTATTTACGCTAGGAAATCCAAGGTTTCGAAGAAAACCACGTAAACTCCGGAAATATGTTGGGAGATGATTGTATATCACTTTTAGTATTCTAAGACAATAATGATGTGATTGTAATGATGTGAAAAGAATGTGTGATTTTATTATTTCCTATTTGAAATTTATATCTATTATATTTTGACCTTTCATGTTTAGAAAAAATTACTGGCGTGAAAAAACTAAATTTGCCTTATAAGGCCATTACTGGTAACATACGTTACACTTAGAGCAATTTGCTGCAGTAATTTTAGTAATATAATATCAAAAATTATTCAAATGTAAAGCTGGCATGATTTGTTAATTAAACCTATCCAAAGCTCAATTTGAATGAAAATTGTCTAGAAAATGAGAATTTAAATTATATTTTTTATGTTTACTTATGTTCCTTTTTCAGTAATCTCAGTTACATAATAAATTTAACTGTCAGAATTCGATAAATAACACAAAAATTAGATAAATTTGATCTAAATTGAGCTTTGAATAAGTTTAATTAACAAATTATCTCAACTTTATATTTTTAATTATATTTTTGGTGTTGTTTTACTAATATTGCTGAAGTCAATTGCTTAAATTTAACGTAAGTTACCATGGAATTACCCTATATATAATTATTTGAAAAACCAATCATTATAATTAGCTAATTATACCTTAAACGTCAAAATGATTTAAGAGATTCAACAATATAAAAAATTACGTGAAATCCGGATGATAATTTTTAAACATAATATTTGCATAAAAGATATTTAAAAATCAAAATTCTGTTCATATTTTGGTATATGCACATTTTTAAGCTAAGACATTTTAAGAGTGATTTCGTTACAATTATAAGTTTATCACGGTCAAAATCTATTAGTTAACTGCAGATTAAAAATATATTATGTTAATCACTGCATTTATATATAATTAATATTCTTTTTTTTAGTTCCTTCTGCAACTTTTGAAACATTTTAGTACATAATTAAGCACTTTCTTCTACCATGTTGGATTTTTCTTAGATTTGTTAAAAACAGACATGTGACTTATCTCTTAAAATGATATAAATTTAGAAATAACTATTGTAATTAAAAATATATATACTTGTAGATATGTATTAAGGTCATCTTGTCATTTTTAGGTGCGTTCGCAATTATATAAATACGTAACACGTTCAGTCACGTCGTCGTTCAGTCCGTCCGTCTATTCATCTGCCCGTCTGTCTGTCCGCATATAACACAGCAAAAAACTACCCAACCGAATGGCTGAAATTTAAAATATATAATTGTTGCAAATTTTTGTCGAGTCATTTCAAATTTTATGAAAATCGGATGTATATTTTAATTGCAGGGACAGTCAAAATTTTCTGTTACATTAATTCCAATGTGAAAAAATTATTGCAAGTGCATTTTAACGATGTTACAGCCTTCCGAATGATCAGAAATTTTAAATATATAATTTTTGCAAAATTTTATCGAGTCATTTCAAATTTTATGAAAATCGGATGCACAGTTCAATTGCAGAGTCAGTCAAAAGTTTTCTGCTATATATTAAGGCCAATGGGAAAAAAAAATATTTCAAGTGCATTTTAATGATGTTACAGCATTTCGAACAGAATGAAATTAATATGCACTTAGGAAGTGCACTAAAATATACATTCAGTACAATATGTGGTGCAAAAAATATTTATAAAACTAGTTATAGTACGAATGCACCTCATTTGCCACGTTTGACGAGCAATTTCCAACTTATTTAGAGATGTCGCGAATTCAATGAATAATGATAATCAAAATATTAATTTTTCCCTAAATCATATTAATTTCAAAGCTAAAAGGTTTAATAATGAAATAATGATGAAAATAAAATACAGTAAACATCCAGTATAAAATAAAAATGTAATGTGCATAATATGAAAGAATACGTGGTAAACTGAATGATGGCGTGTCATAGACTGTGTAAATTTAGAATAGCTTTATTTATTTGTTTTTGAAAATGACTCGGGGTGAGTCGAAACATCTCAACAGTCGGAATAAACTTATTTTTACTGGTTTTAAAGTTTTAATTTACACCTTTTAGCATTTGAAATTAATATATTATTATAAGGTGTTATTTGCTATAAATTCCCATAAATCAATTCTTTGGGCATTTGCTGTTGAGGAAAAAAACTATTTTTCTTCATATAATGTGTATATTTTAATTTTGGATAGTGAAAGTGTAAAAAAAAGTTACAAAAACTTTCAAATTAGACATCCTACAGGTTGTCCGATCTCAACGGTGTCCAATGGCTAATCCCTAAACCTTTAGTCATAGACATATAGTTCCAATTACAAAAATGTTTTAAATCAGGTACAGAAATATTTTAAAAGCGATTTGGGTCAATAAAAACATTTCTTAAAAAATTACGAAATTTACATTTTTATACGCCCCCCCCCCCCGGTCCCATAAGTTATTTTGTTAGTAAAATTTTCCTTTTACACTGACAAGTAATACAAAAAAAGTCCCGTTGTTCTACGATTAAAATTGACCGAGTAATACCAGTTAAAAGTTGGAGCATATTTTTTGCTGCAAATTGGGAGTCATTCACAAATTTAGTCGAAATATAATTTCATCAGATATATTAAAAAATGGTTGAGAGTAAAATTAACATTGCAATATAAATTTGAAATCTTTAGTCATTCTGACATATTAATGCAAAATATACAATTTGTAATAAACATTTAAGAAGAAAGGAAAAAACAGAATTTTTGTTAAATAAAATGATGCTAAATTAACAGCCTCAATTCTTTACAAAATGATACGTATTTTAAAATATTATTAGATTACACTAGCCTGCAAAAGTTGGGTTATTTCATGTTTTTTAGCTTTTGATAATTGATTCTTATGTATTCTGTACCGCTGAATCTGGAATTGACAGTCATTTTTAACCATCACATCAGGATTTTTCGCAAATTATAAATTTCAAAGTTAAAAAGTTCAAAGTTAAAATTTAATCTCCTCCCCTATCTCATCACATCACCCAGCTGTAAGAATCCATAGATAAGCAAAAATTTCCAATAAATTATTGAATAAAATAAAATAAAAAAAGTTTTACATATGCTTTATTGTATGATATTTTCGCTATATTTTAACTTACATATTTACAAAAAAATTCTAACGTGATGGTTAAAAATGAAAGTCATTTTCAGATTTAGTGCTAAAAAGTACATAAAACTCAATTATTAAAAGTTAAAAAATACAACCATCTCCTTTAATTTATAGTAACCGATTTTTGTTATTCTTTAAATTCGACAATTTATCATTTGCGAACTATCCAGACATGATGGTTAAAAATTAAAGCAATTTTCGGATTTAGTGCTAAAAAATACATAAAAGTTAAAAAACCCAACAATCTCCGTCTTGTGTTACCTAATCTAAAACTTTTTCTTAATCTTCTTGTCGGTAATCTATCCGAAATTTTTTGTATTATCCTGTAAAATAAGTATAAATGATAATTATCAAGTAGGAGCTTGGTGCAATATAATAAAAGCGTAAAAAATAGCAACGTTAAAAGCACCAAAATTTTAAATTCTAATCATACCGGCAGCCCCGTAGCTAGACAATGCCTCCAGGTCGGGCAAATGTTTTTCCAAGTGGGGCAAAATTACTTCGTCATTTTTGTAGTCTTTTACGATCTTAAAAAAATATATATTACGTATTCAGAATAAGTTTTAAAGCTCTTCCGTATGTAGTTTAAAAGTTATATTCTTTCATCTCGCCGTCTATCCACAAACTAATTTTTGTAAATATGGATTTCCCCAAAAATGTGAGATGTTGTTGAGGATTGCTACAAACAGCGCCACTAACGGTCCCCCCCCCTCCCCCCACACACACATACACACTTCTCCGCAGAAAAATAAAGACTTGCATTTTTATGTTTTATTAATAATAAATTAATAATACAGCATTCCAAGAAATTCATTTACAGCAAAACCTTTAAAAATGGAATGGCAAGGGATAAAAAAAAAACGGCAAGTTTCCATCTTAGCAAGCATAACTGCAGTGTTGTATTTAGGCACTTGTTTCCGGGAGGGTTTACTGATGCTCCCGGTGTGGTATGACAGTGTGGAGCGGGTGAGAATTGCACTTCTACAACTTTAATAAGCACAAAATTACAAAGCTTCCGGGAGTGACATTTCGATGCCCAGAGAAGAACCCTCCTCCCGGATTACCCCCTAAATTCATCAATTATTGTATGATATTCCTTTCAGCGGGACCATGAAATGCTCTCATGTAAGACAGGATTTTGTTATGGACAGGTTCCATTTACGCAGGTTTTACAGAATTTCTGGAATTTTAGATGATTTAAAATTTAATATAAAGAAGGCCCTGGTAATTACGCTAATAATGTTATTTATTTACGAATCAGGTAACTCTCTCACAACTAAATATCAATATATTTTCACGAATTTCTTACGCATGCTTCAAAACCATAATATGCATAATATGTGTTTATAACTAATAACAATTTCAAACAGTTTGGACAAAAAAAAAAAAAAAAAGTTTTCTTACCAGCGTCTTACTAGTAAATATCAATAGTTTTCCACGAATCTTGTGTACAGGCTTTGAAATCATATTTATGACTCATAAAAATTTTAAAGAGTTTTGACAGTAAGAACTATTTTTTTTTTAAATATTAAATGTCTGTTGAGTTAAAGAAAAAATCCGCGCCCTTTAAAATTCTAAATCCGCTATTTTTTGTTGAAATACGGAAAAATATGCAACATCCTTTAACGAGCGCACATTTTAATTTTACTTTAAAATGTCCTATTCGGTATAAATATTGCGGGGCCTCCCATTCGAGGTTCGTTTGGAAATATTTTTGTTTAAAAGTATAATTAAAAAAAAAAAATCGGATTAAAGATATAAACTAAAACAAATTTAAGGTTAATATCATCAGATCACGGGCGACGCCGGGCTGGTAAGCAAGTATCACACAAATAAAAACCATCATGAAAATATATGTTAACATAATTCACTATTATGGCCTCCATTCGAACCCTCTATTCTCTAACACAATCACAAAGTCATTTTTATGCCATAAAGTTGCAATTATTTTTATTCTGACCCCACGATAGCAAGTAGTGTTTTCAGTTTTCTATAAAGACAAAGGATATTTCAGAAAAAAGTGCAAAATATGTGTTAAAAGTCAATATGTGAGGCTAGGAAAGATCATCTGAGATAGAGGTCTGCACGGGGCCGGGCTTTGCCCCGGGGCCCGTACCCCGCCCAGCAAAACGAAGGTGAAATTTCAAAAAGGCCGGGCCGGCAGAATCAGGATAATTTTTTCAACGGGCCGGGCCAATAAAAAAATTATTTCATATGAAAATCAAATTTTCAAATTATAATTTGAAAATTTGATTTTCATATGAAATATTGTATACAAGGCGAATGTTTCTCTCTGGAAAAATTTCCAAATATTAATAAAAAAAATTAAGCCGGTCTACCGGCTCAATATAAAAATTTAGACGAAGCCTATAAAGTAT
Organism: Maratus speciosus; assembly: GCA_963932465.1. Lineage (NCBI taxonomy): Eukaryota > Metazoa > Arthropoda > Arachnida > Araneae > Salticidae > Maratus > Maratus speciosus. Next base: position 363,396,053 of record OZ010788.1, on the reverse strand, counting down.
GAACCATTTTCAATGAATATGACTTTCCCGAGAATAAGTATAAATGTGCGCCACGAGTCGATGCTAGTTTTGCAACATCAATACAGAAATGTAACGTGTCCAGCATAGATATCGGCAGTGGATAGTTCCATTGTGTCTGAACCCGGGCTTAATTTTTTCAGAAGACTCGTGCCGGGCCGAGAACAGGCTTGCATTTTTTTTTTCTGTACATAGTCGAGCCGGGCCGGAACTGCACTTAATTGTTCTCAGGATGTGTAGAGCAGGCAATATGTTTTGTAAAAATATTAATAGCGATAATGAACTTCTGTAACGGAATCTTTGGAAATATACCTTAAGGTCGTTCTCAAATTCTCTACTCAACAGTGCGAAAGTTTCTGACACATTTTCAAACTAATTTTTAACTGCAAAGGCATAAAATTGACAGGCCTGCTTATTGAAGGGATTTGGAATCGAATAGTGTTTTTCATTTTTGATAAAGAAATTACTTATCGAGATACAAGATATTCGTGTCACGTGATTGCAGGTTTTTCTCCTTTCCCGAGCTGTCGCTTCCGGAAATTCGATCCAAAACGCTAACTTTGACAATATTTTCTCACTTGACATATTGCCTTTATCAAAAAATGTATAAGTCATTCAATTACATAGTTTCTGAGTAAGAATACCTGCTAGTCTTATGCGTTTCCGAATAGAAATGAACTCAGAAATGTGTCAGATATTAGCTCCTTTGGATTTGAGAAAAGCCTTAATAAAGGACAGAGAAATATTTTCACAAATCTACTTTTCATTATACAGCTTCAAAAGTTATCAGGATTTTAACCCTCCTTTTTTCTTTTATTCTAAACTACATTAATTTTTTAATGCATCCTTATTTGAATGTTGAAACGTCTAAGACTCGGAGTAATCGTTAATGTTGCTATTGTGTATTTTCTGCCTTGCGAACACATCGTAATTTAAAAATGCTCTTGCAGTATTCTTTAAAAGAATCCCAATTGTATGTTAGGATAAAACTGATTTTTTGTAGAAGTTGAGTCAGGCCGGATTGGGAATGATTTAATTGATATTTCTACGGGCCGGGCCTGGAAATTGCACCCCGTGCAGACTTATAATCTGAGACACAATTGTTTAAAGCTTAAGATTCCAAACATTTCTCAAAAAATGCTATTTGATTCTAAATTACTTCAATAATTTTGCCTGCGAATGTCATGCTTTTACATTTAAAAATAAGTCCGCGAACACATTATAAAGTTTCGCATAGCCGAGCAAACAAAAATATTTTCTACAAAAAGCCTTTAAATAAAAATGGGTATGTCATAGTTTAAAAATATTAATGTTCGTTTAGTATTTTAGTTAATTTTTCAATTTATATTTCCGTTTCACAATTCTACATTTATTTCTCCTTTTCCATACAGAAACTATGTGACTGATTTAGATATTTATAGGAAGAAAGGAATAAAACAACTAAAAAGTAGAATAAATAACATAGGGGCGGGAAAGCACCAGAAGAAACAAACATTTTTTGTACTTATAAAAAGGATAAAATTAATTTCTGTAATATTCTCGTTTCTAAATTACATTTATATCATTTAATTAACATAAAATATTAAATGCAAACAGTCATAGATGCCATTTATAATGTACTTATAAAACCCCTTTGCTCTGAAAAACATATTCTAGATATTGCGATTCTGTGTGACACTGTGACACTGATTTTACAAACTTTTATAATTTACAACAGTGTCAAGAAAGCTCTCAAAAAACAATTTCCACTTTTGTTGAAAAGCCCAAAAGCAGCATAGTGAAGTTAACAATCACAAAATCACATGATTGTAACACATGATAGTTGCATATTTTGTGTAACCTGTTCTGTCAAGCCATAAATAGGTAGCCAACTGCAACCTGAAATCCATGCCTTTGGTTTCCAGTACCCGATTACAATAAATTTCATGTACGACAGTTGTACAAAGAAAACGATTTTCGCGGACATCAGTTAATCAGTTTGAGGAAAGGACAAGGAGTTAAGAGGATAATCTCTAAACCCTATTATTCTCTAAAGACTGCAGTTTGACACATTGGGGAGGCAGTAAGTTAAATTTCTACAACGCAACAAAGCGAAAAATGTCCTTCGGCTCTTGGAATGAAAGAAAAAGAAAACTCTTCACAAATGAATTTTTTGTTAAAATTGTTTTGTTTGAATTGAGAAGTTTTAGGAATGGGTGTCTGTTAGTTAAGTTACGCGGTCTATTATTAAAAAAAAAAAAAAAAAAATTAATGAGGGAGAGAAAAGTTCGGAAATTTAATGTGTCGATCAGGTTGTCTAGTCAATTCTGCTAGGACGGGCAAATATTTTTCCAGGTCGGGCACTGCCCGACCTGGCCCTTTCCTAGCTACGGCCCTACATACCGGTTTCGGTAGCATATAGCATACCTTCCTCAGTGCTAAGGATGGCGGAAATTTGCTCACATATATAGGAGAGACGGGGATTCCAGTTAAAGGTTTATTGACCAATAGGAAAACAGAGGATTGCAGGCAACAGCCAATAGGAAAAAAGATGGGAAATGGAACCGAAGTAGTGAGGGGGGGGGGGCTTAAAAGAAAGAAGTTTTTATGTAATATTTCCAACAGTCTGATAATGGGGGAATAGCGAATTCACAATTAACAATATTTTTTATATTTTTATAAATAGAAAATGCTTCAAGGAAGTTAAGTTCGTGTATAGAAGTAGGTTTAGAGATTATTTTAACCGAATTGAAGTCAAAAGTATGATTCATCTCCCAGCAATGTTTTGCAATAGAGGATTTATTGATTTCTTGTTTTTTAATATATTGTTGATTTTCTTTATTCGAAATTTTTAGCAGCGTTTGGTTTGTCCAATATAGGAAAGGCCACACTGGCAATTAATACGGTAGATACCCCATGAATTGGATAATTCAATAGGATCTTTGAGTTTGGAGAGGGTGAGTTTATTGGTAGGGGCAAAAATTATATTGAAGTCATATTGTCTAAGAATTTTAGCAATGGGAAAGCTTGATTTAGAAAAGAAGGGTAACACAATGCCAATATTCGAAAGAGTAGAAGACTGGGGAGAGTTTGAGGAACGAGGATGCTGAAGTTTAAATAGAGCAGTATCAATTATAGAAGGGTTGTATCCTCTGTCAATCGCAATGGATTTAATATATTGAATTTCACTATTAAATGACTGAGAATCAGAGCAAACATGTATGGCACGATTTATAAAGGCATAAAAGGCGGACATTTTTTGGCTTGGGGGATGACAAGACCGAGCATGGGGTGGCAAAGAAACAGAGAAGCATTGCGATAGACGGAAGTAGTGAAACCGTTTACAGTGCGAGTGACAAGGGTATCCGAAAATGGGAGAAAACTATTATTTTCAGTTTCATAAGTGAATTGAATATTGCTTTCAATAGAGTTCATAATGTTAAGGATATTATCAATATTGTGAAGGGAGGTGTCAATTAAGGTGAATGTGTCATCAACATAACGAATCCAGAAAGGGAAAGAAAATTTATTGAAAAGGGAGCATTCAAAATAATGCATATAGATATCAGCGAGGATGGGTGACAGGGGAGAGCCGGTGGCTAGACCGTCAGATTGTTTGTAAAAATTTCCTTGGAATGAAAATGTAGTTTGAGATAGACATATGCGAGTAAGGGATATAAATTCTTGGATTTCAAAATATGAATAATGAAATTCACGAAGTCTCTGTTCCAGACAAGAGAGGGAGCCACTTATCGGAACATTCGTGAATAGAGATTTCATGTCAAAGGAGACCATAGTAAATTTAGTTGGGGATAAATTCTGAATCATTTTAGCAAAGGTGGTGGAATTCTTTACAGTGTATAAATTTTCGGACAGGAGAGGAGAAAATATAGTTGTTAGATATTTCGCTAGGCGGTAAGAGGCCGTGCCAATATTTGAAACTATGGGACGAAAAGGTATATTGGGTTTATGAACTTTCGGAAGAGCAAAATCTTATTAAAAACGGTCCATATAAACTTTTATCTCGGGACCCTTCCGATAAAGAATTTTGACAAATTAAATCCATTGTTAAGTCTTGTCCTCTTCTATCTAAGTCTACACATACCTATATTTGCCCTTCAGTCGCTAACTGAGCAAGATTGTATGCTCTTACGAAAGTTCATAAACCCAATATACCTTTTCGTCCCATAGTTTCAAATATTGGCACGGCCTCTTACCGCCTACCGAAATATCTAACAACTATATTTTCTCCTCTCCTGTCCGAAAATTTATACACTGTAAAGAATTCCATCTCCTTTGCTAAAATGATTCAGAATTTATCCCCAACTAAATTTACTATGGTCTCTTTTGACGTCAAATCTCTATTCACGAAAGTCCCGATAAGTGGCGCCCTCTCTTGTCTTGAGCAGAGACTTCGTGAATTTCATTATTCATATTTTGAAATCCAAGAACTTATATCCCTTACTCGCATATGTCTATCTCAAACTACATTTTCATTCCAAGGAAATTTTTACAAACAATCTGACGGTCTAGCCATGGGCTCTCCCCTGTCACCCATGCCCGCAGATATCTATATGCATTATTTTGAATGCTCCCTTTTCAATAAATATTCTTTCCCTTTCTGGATTCGTTATGTTGATGACACATTCGTCTTAATTGACACCTCCCTTCACAATATTGATAATATCCTTAACATTATGAACTTTATTGATAGCAATATTCAATTCACTTATGAAACTAAAAATAATAGTTCTCTCCCATTTTTGGATACCCTTGTCACTCGCACTGTAAACGGTTTCACTACTTCCGTCTATCGCAAAAGCTTCGCTGTATCTTTGCCACCCCATGCTCGGCCTTGTCATCCCCCAAGCCAAAACATGTCCGCCTTTTATGCCTTTATAAATCGTGCCATACATGTTTGCTCTGATTCTCAGTCATTTAATAGTGAAATTCAATACATTAAATCCATTGCGATTGACAGAGGATACAACCCTTCTATAATTGATACTGCTCTATTTAAACTTCAGCATCCTCGTTCCTCAAACTCTCCTCAGTTTTCTACTCTTTCCAAAATTAGCATTGTGTTACCCTTCTTTTCTAAATCAAGCTTTCCCATTGCTAAAATTCTTAGACAATATAACTTCAATATAATTTTTGCCCCTACCAATAAACTCACCCTCTCCAAACTCAAAGATCCTATTGAATTATCCAATTCATGGGGCATCTACCGTATTAATTGCCAGTGTGGCCTTTCCTATATTGAACAAACCAAACGCTGCTTAAAATTTCGTATCAAAGAACATCAACAATATATTAAAAAACAAGAAATCAATAAATCCTCTATTGCAAAACATTGCTGGGAGATGAATCATACTTTTGACTTCAATTCGGTTAAAATAATCTCTAAACCTACTTCTATACACGAACTTAACTTCCTTGAAGCATTTCATATTTATAAAAATATAAAAAATATTGTTAATTGTGAATTCGCTATTCCCCCATTATCAGACTGTTGGAAATATTGCATAAAAACTTCTTTCTCTTAATTCCCTCCCCTTCACTACTTCGGTTCCATTTCCCATCTTTTATCCTATTGGCTGTTGCCTGCAATCCTCTGTTTTCCTACTGGTCAATAAACCTTTAACTGGAATCCCCATCTCTCCTATATATGTGAGCAAATTTCCGCCATCCTTAGCACTGAGGAAGGTATGCTATACGCTACCGAAACAAGTATAAATGTTTAACCACCGAAAATCATAATAATATTAGATTGTTATCGGATATGCGCCAGTATGTAAAATGTAATCTCGATCAGATATTTGAAAGTGGGTTAAAGTTCGAATACAAATTTTGAACTAGAAAAATATACATAAGATCGTTGAAGTAACATAAAAACTTTTAAAAATAACATAATTTTATTAAAAGAAATCATAAAAGAAACAGTCTCAAATCCTAACAAAATAAAACATGTTATTTCAGCCAATCTGAAACTTAATAAATGTTAACTTAATCGTAATACTTGTACAATTTTTTTCAAAGCGCAGATACACATGAAATGAGATCTTCGAATACTTTAAGCACTTGGAATGTGACCCCTCAAAGCCAAGACGAACTCATTTGTTTTCAGAGCAGAAAAGTGGCATAAGTCATGCATTTTTAAAGTTTCATAACTCGCACAATTTTAGTGTTATATGAATGGGACTCTTTTTGTCTTATTTGTCAGTGTAATAGAAAAACTTTGCTAAATATAACTTATAGGACCGGAGGACCGTATAAAAATTAAAATTTCGTAATTTTTTAAGAACTGTTTTTATCGACCCAAATAGCTTTTAAAATATTTCTTTACCTGATTTAAAGCATTTTTCTAATTGGAACTATATGTCTATGACTAACGGTTTAGGAATTAGCCATTGGATCCCGTTGAGACCGGACACCCTGTATAACATTATACAGAGTTCGATTTGCATCGGAACAATTTTGTTGTTCCAATCATTGTTAAAAAATAATTACCTCTATGATACATTTTTATTTCATATGCAGGGTTTCACAGGTGACTATTTTTCTATTCTATGCGCAACACTATTTAGAAAAACAGATTCTGTAGTATATTCCTCTTGCAAATGTTCGCGAGTAGTATGTCAATAATTTTTGTTTTGAGAAAGTGGTGTGAAGTAGAATTAAAAAAATAGCCGCCTGTGGCACATTTTATTGGCTACCGACCTGGATTACTTGTAAGCCTAGGGGAACGTCGAGAACCTGTCGGAGATACACAAAAACCCATAACAAGACGAAAAACGCCAAAGTTGTAGTTTTTTGTTTATAAAGATAGAATTGTGTAAAAATCCAGCAGACAACTAAGAAATAAAGGAAAATGTTTAAGCCTATTAATTGATTCATAAATCTTTGTCATTCATCCCACTCCCGCTATATAATATGCGTGATTTCGTAAGTATCCTGCCACTTTTCACCAAAAGTATCACTGGCTACAGTCGGAGCCGTCGCGAAACAACTTTCTTCTCTGCTTCAAGAATAAGACGAGTCACGCAAGAGATCTGAGTTAGCAAACGAACCAAGTCGATTAGTTGTATGTATGCATCAGAAACAGTGCTATAAATTTCCGTTTTGTAATATTTCGTTATGGCTGTTTGAATTATACATTCAATAATTAAACATCGAAGGTCACTAAACAGGTACTTTCTTTCTTTTTTTTTTTTTCTTTTTTTTTTTTTTTTTTTTTTTTTTTGCTTCTTTTTTCCCTTTGATTTAAAATATATTCGAAAACATTTGATTCGCGGTTTTTATCTATGATTTTAACTTGATATATACATTTATGACAAAGTTCCCTTTAAAAATTTCTTACATTAAAATGCCTTAATTTAAAATTATAAATGTCAAGATTGATATTACATAAACTCATAAATAAAAATGTTATAATTTTTAATTAATTAAAAGAAAAATTCTATTTATCAATAAAAAATTTAATTTTCATAATGTATGCATAACTTAAAATACGCATTCCGTTGGTAGGTGTTACAACTAAAATAGCATTTTTCACTAACAGTAAGCACATACTTACAATAATTTAAAAAATATATGGTATTTAATATTGCATAAAAAAATAATCTCACTTAAACAGACAAGTATTAAGGAAGTTGAAATATCTGGAAACTTATCAACGACTGTTGCATGTTTAATACATGTGATTTTATTTTATTAGAAGTGAGTTTTCTGTTGTCATTCTTGACTTTTGTATAGTTATTTATTTTATTATATTCGCAATTCCTGACGAACACATAACTTAAGGGGACAGTTCACCTGATAATTAACCCAAAATATCGATTTCTTATATATAAAGAAATATTAAATGGATGTCGATTTAATTATGAATATTGTGACACCTCATTTTTACCCATACGGCGATTATAACGCCAGATATTGTAAATTTCATTAATACACCCAGCGCAATTACCCAGAAACAACCAACTTTAAATTTTTTTTTTTTTTTTTTTTTTTTTTGGTCATGTTCCTATTTTCTTCATTTTCATGCTTTAAAAATGCTAAGGCCTTTTTTTCGTATTTCAGATATAGATTTAAACTTTTTTGTACATGTTCTTTATTATATATGTGAAAAACATGAGTATGGAATTATGTGAAAAATATGAGCATGGAATTGTCCTTCATGGTTTTATTTTATTTATTTTTTTAATAAAAGTATATGAAGATGCATTAGATTTCACTCTTTTACACTATGTATATCAGTGAAAAAATTATATTAAATGTAATATTTGATTTATCTAAACTCCATGCTCAGTCTTGTGTAATACACATTTGAAAATCTTTTTAAAAAAAATGGGCAAAATTATTAATATTTAAAAAAGTAGAATTTTAAAAAATTCAAAATGTTTTAAACTATTTTAAATTTTTAACTAAATATGCGGTTAAACATTTTTTTTAATGTACTTTTAGTTGAACATTGAAACGCAGTGACTTATTCCACCATTTGAATCATTTATTTAAATTTAATAAAAATGTTGAAAAGGTAAACTGCTTCCTTAAATATATAGCAACGTTGGCTTCCACACTTGCATTTACTTATGAAATCCAGACCTAAATTTTCAATAGTGAGTTGTACAATAAGATTTTGGGCTCTTGGAATTTTAGGAAAGTACTTTGTTAAATATACTATTGTAAAAGGGTTTTTAAAAACTAATTATAATTAGTTTTTAAAAATTTGAAAACCATTTACAATTAGAAATAATAACATTTCCTGGAGCCATTTTATTTTACCACTATCTGCCTACATCATGTACATATACACCTTATTCGGGCAATCTCATTCTAAAATTAAAATTTTAATTGATAAATAGAATTTTTGTTTTAATTGTTTAAAAAAATTAATATCTTTATTTTTGATTTTATGTAATATCAATCCTGAAATTTATACTTTTAAATTAAGACGTATTTATTTTTAAAGGGAAATTTAATTATTATCTGCGAAAATTGTGTTATTTTAATGCATGATATCTCCTGTCATAAATATATGTTCAAGTTAAACTCTCCGAAAAATGCCACGAATCCCAATTCTTTAACTATTTTTGTATTTTTATTTTTTCATGATAAAGTTGATAATTTTAATGTATTATTTTTTCTACCATAAATGTATATTTCAAGTTAAAATCTCCGATAAAAACGGCGAATCAAATATATTTGAATATATTTTTAATCAAAGGAGAAAAAAAAGCACCTGTTTAATGACCCTTCTCTGTTTAATTATTGAATGTATAAATCAAATAGATCTACAACAAGCCACAAATTGCTCAATAAAATATCCTAAAACGGAAATTTCTAGCACTTTTTTTGATACAAATATACAACTATCCGACCTATTTCGTTTGCTACTCAGATCTCTTGCACCGCCATTTTGCTGTACATTTTCGTCTTGAAGCAGGGCCGTAAGAGAAGGAAGTTGTTTCGCGACGGCCCCGCTACAGTGCCGTTTCTTTTTGGTACAACATTTTATTCACATTTGCTTTACATTTCTAGTAGTTCTAGAAATATCTAGAAAATAATTTAAATCGTCTCGGAGTTTTTATTGGTCGTTTTCATTTAAAATTCATTTGAAAACAGATAATTTTAGTCTTCGGCTTGGCATTTCTAATTCTATAATGGGTAGTGTAGTTTCGTTTTCGTTTATGACTGTTTCATTTGGGGGGAGATGCCTATCTTTGTCTTATTTCGAGTTATTTTTCTGTTGATATTCTTTTATGTCTGAAAACATATAAATGGTGGAAACTGGAACCCTTAAAACTTCTACAACTAACATAAGTAGATTATCAACAAATAAAAACAGATATATTTGCATGGAGGTATGGGTGGCGTGCCTATATGAGAGGAAGGGTACACATACTAAATGAAAATCTTAAAGAGAGATTATCTTGGTACGAGAGAGAAGAAAAATTAGGAACAACTGGCAGGTGTTAAAGAAATTTACCCCAAAGACTATTGTTTGGGATACTGTAAGAAACAATAAAATTTCTCTTTTATGCTTCAAACGCTGATTATATTATAAAATAGTCAAAAAATAAAATAAGAAATTATTTTTGTTATGTTATTCAAAATATATTAATATAATATTTATTTCAAAATTTCTCATTATTTACGACAATCATGCACACCATTATTTCATCATAAATAAATATGTATTCTTTAATATCTTTAGTTGTTTTAAAAATATTCAGTATAAGCTAGAATTCATTACATAATTTAGAGGTCTTTTTATATATCTATAAATAAATATGCTATTTTCCAAGAAAATTTCATTAAAATATCAAATTGTTAATTAATTAAACTAAATTAGAAAATAAAAACAGTGAATTGAAAAAAAAAAAGTATGCGACTTAGAATTTGAAAAATGAATGATTTTGAAAACTTTTCTGTATCTTTATTTGTAAAATATTAAAATGTTATTTTTTGTCAATTTTCTTGTTTCTTAACTTCACTTTTCTTAAGTTTCTTTTTCTATAATCTACTTCAAAAAAAAAAAGTAAAAGTAAGTAAACAGAACAGATGTTTTAAGTTTGGGTTAATTTAATTAGCAAATGTGAAAAACTCATGAAAGGAAGTTTTTCCTAGAATAAGCTGTGAAAATGAAAACTTGCTACTAAGAGAAAAAAGGTTAAAAAGAATGGAAGGTATTTTTATGAAAAGCATACGCTCTAAAAAATATTTTAACCTTTTTACACAAAGATTGATTTTTCTTAATTGATGCGAATTTCGTTTTGTGTTTTCTAAAAACAGTTAATGATTTAATTTTATATCACATGGTGTAAAATTAATAGAAAAAATTTTACTGTACTAGTATTCTCGTATTTATAAATAATCTTAACTTTTAAAAGATAAAAATTATTCTTGGTAAATAACGAATAAACATTTATTTCACAGACGATCACAAAGCTTTGCGAAAGTAAGAAAATTACCTACTACATTGTCTGAAACGAGTTGCATCACAAGTATAAAATTTGGTATCACGTATGCTATTATAGAATCATTAAAAATGAAACAATGCCTAGATTTTTAAGTGTTGCCGTCTAATGCTTTTAATATAAACAAAAACATTCCAGCTCTCCTTCCACTTAATATTTAAGTCGGACAGGACCTCTTCTAATCCTGGCTGACTTTCTAAATATCTGGGTTGAACAAGAAAAAGCGTTAAATTTTAGCGATTTAGCATCATTTGGAGAAACAACATTTGTAAGATTGGGAACAGTAGGTTTTGGAACAGAAGATATCTAATCGGAGTCAGCTGGATAAGGACTTGTGTATTATGATGCATCAAAGGAGAATCAGCATGTTGAAAATTTGTAATACTAGTACGTATCAGTTGAAAATTACTTTGTTTAACAACCTCATTTTCAATTCTGTAATTTTCTATATTTCTATCTTCAAAATTTGTGTCATTATCTGAAGGTACCTTTGATCCTATGTTAGTACTTTAATCAACATATCTCTTCCAGATATTTGAAACAATTTGAATTCTATAATGCAACTTGCTATAATACGACCAAATTTCCACTGTACTTCTTAAGGGTAGTTCCTTACTTTTGGTTAAATTTGATTTTTTTTTTTACTTTAGGATTGGAATTTCTCGCATTCTGCTTGTCCTGAACAAATTTTTTTAATAGTTGGAAGTATCAAATCTAGTTTCGTTCTTATAGAAGTTTTTTTTATAAATAGAGTTGGTGGAACGGAAGGCATCTTCTTGTATTATAAAATGAAGTTCTTTAATTTCATTTGTGAAGTACCATATTATGAAACTAATCCTTTCAATCCACATTTGAGAATCTGTATATATTGTTCAGCTCGACCATTGGTAGCTGGATGGTACAGATCATTTAAAGATGTATTTTACTGCATGATCACTTAAAAATATCTTAAAGTCTACACAAGTTGGAACCACTAACTGATACCAAAGATATGGGATAACGGTATCTGAAAACAGTGAAGGAAGACAAGTAATGGTATATTCTGCTGTAGTATTAGGTCAAATAAAAGCTTCTGGCCATTTTCTATAAGCGTTCAAAGCCTTTCATCCATATCGGATTCAAAATAACAATTATGAATTCTTTGCTATTGAACTGTATGCCATTCCCAGTGTTCTGTAACTTTGGAGGATAACTTTTCATATTTAAAGAAGTAGTGAAATTCTGCGCAAGATCTTTAATATCATTGTCAATTCCTGACCACCATACAAAACTGTGAGATAAAGATTTAATTTTTACTACTTCAAAATGTAAAAAATGTAAAGCATTCAAAATTTCTTTTCTATGAATTTTAGGAGTAATGAATTTATATCCTTTTAAAATGCAACTATTTTGAAGAACGAATTTTTCTTGTTTCACACCGAAAAGTAATTTCTTATGAATTTCAGAACCAAAAATTATATCATGAAAAATTTCACGTAATAATCGATCCGATTTTGGTAGTAAAGAAGTTTTGAAAGTTAACGATAAAGTTGTAAGTTGAAAATTTTAAACATTTCAGATTCATCCATCATCACTTGAGTAATAATCACCAAGTTAATTTGTTATGGTATACCTTCAGTGTGTAATAGAAGGCATAAAAGTGCATCGGTAGTTCTGTTTTCGGTGTTTTTTTTATAACGAATGTTGGTAGTGAAATGTTTGTAGATATATTGCATGTCTCTGCTATCTGGCATCTGAAAGCGCAGGAATACTCTCAATAGAGTCATTCCATATAAGAATCACCAAGAATCGGGGGTTTGTGATTAAATGGTAAAGCGAGTCATGTGATTTTTTTTTCTCATAGAGATGACCATTAGAAAGAAAGAAATCCAGAATATTAATGCCGTGGGACCTTTGGTTTTCCTTTAGTGGAGTGTCAAAGGTCAGAGCGCCGCTTCAAAAATTGAATTTTTGTGTTTTGCAGAGTACTTCTCATAATATGCATTGAAGTTATCCCACAAAACAAATTGCATGGTTGTATTATTTAAGGTTGGTCCTTTGCTATTCAAGAATAAAAATCATGGGATATGTGTGATGTGGTGAGCTACGAGGCTTCAAAAATTGATTTTTTTTTCGAAATTTCACTATAGTTTTGACACATGTAGCTCTTTGCATTGAAATCATCCCATAATTTTTAACTGCTGAATGCTTCCTTATGCTGAAATTAAAAACAGAAACTTAGGCCCTACCATGGGCAGACTTTAATGCATTCCTAAATTTTATGCCAAATTTCCAAAAAAACATATTTTTGCCTATTTTAAGTGAGGTATATTAGACATGCATTAAAGTCAGAATCTTCTACAATAATAATAGAAATCTAGAATAACTATTCACCTTTCAAAATCATCAAACAGAATCAGGGGCACTAAAGCAGTTTTCATTGGGTAATGGAAATTGCATTGTAATATAATTAGGAAATACCCTACCACGACCATAGCCTTCAATAATTGCCAAGAATAAAAACGCTTACAATTATTTCTGAATTGCATATATTTTTTATTCTAACATGAATTTCCACATGTATAACAATACATATTTTTAATATGTTCTTGTTACAGGCAGTGAAGATGATTTAATGAAGTGAAAAGAAGCATGTAAACTAGATGATGATATAAGCATAAATCAAACACTTTGTGCGAATTTTAATACAAAAGTTAAAATCTTTAACAACAATTTAACGCACAAATACGTACAAACACGACATATAAAATACCATACCATCGTTTCGAGGATTCCCGGATGCCCCGTATGGAGGGATCCTGCACAGTGACTCCTTTTTTTAGTTAGTTGTGGTTCACTATGTCATTTCCTTAGGATATATAAACTCTTGTTTTCACCTTTTCAATCATTCCATAAGCCAGTACTCTGGGCTATAACCGAGGGGTTCTTCGAGCCCATTTTAATTCTCGTTTTTTTTCCTCACTGGAAATCCCGGAATTCTCGAAACGATCGTATGGGATTTTTTGTGTCGTTTTTGCACGTATTTGTGCGCTGCTACAAGATCAAGTGGATTATTTCCAGTTTCTGAACTTATTAGGCCAAACGATTTGGCATGGTACTGGAAAAAAGTAAAAACAAATGTTCCTCCAGAAAATATTTCTGAAAAGATCTCATAGAAAATCGAAGTGGAACTACCCTAGAACTTGAGTATATGATTTGTGCAAAGCACAGATACGAATTTGGAACATTTTGGGCACCACCTCGCTATTGCCAGCATCCTGCGTAATACTCCTTCAATTGCGAACGAACCAAATTCTGAGCACAGTGCTTCATATTTCAAAAATGTATAAGGTCTCAAATCCGTGCCCTTTCTTACCCTTGATTTTATGATTAGAGTGTTCGCAATAGCGAGGTGGTGTCCAAAATGTTCTAAATTTGTATCTGTGACTTGCACAAATCATATCCTCAAGCTCTAGGGTAGTTCTACATCGATTTTCTATGAGATCTTTTTCAGAAATATTTTCTGGAGGTACATTTTTTTTTTCATTACCATATTACATCGTTAAGCCTGGTGAGTTCAGAAACTGGAAATAATCTACTTGATTTTGTAGCCGCATATGGCCCACAAGCACATTTTTTTGATAACCTGCATAAGGAATATTCATCCATGTTTAAAATTACTTTTAAAAACAATCTTACTTTCAAAAAGACAGTATACAGCAAGACTGAAGTAGCTTATAATCATCTGGTTTACATGCTTCTTTTCACTTCATTAAAACATCTTCACTGCATGTAACAAAAACATATTAAAAATATTTATTGTTATACATATGGAAATTCATATTAGAATAAAAAATATATGCATTTCAGAAATAATTGTAAGTATTTTTATTCTTGGCAATGATTGAAGGCTATGATCGTGGAAGCGTATTTCCCAATTATATTACAATGCGATTTCCATTACCCAATGAAAACTGCTTTAGTGCTCGTAATTCTGTTTGATGATTTTGAAAGGTGAATAGTTATTTTACATTCCTATTATTATTGTAGAGGCTTCCGACTTTAATGCATGTCTCGTATACCTCACTTAAAATAGGCAAAAATATGGTTTTTTTTGGAAATTTGGCATAAAATTTAGGAATGCATTGAAATCTGCCCATGGTGGGGCCTACTTTTCTGTGTTTCATTTCACCATAGGGAAGCATACAGCAGTTAAAAATGATGGGATGATTTCAATGCAAAAGGCTATATGTGTCAAAACTATAGTGAAATTTCGGAAAAAAAAAAACAATTTTTGCAGCCATCTAGCTCACTGCATTACACACATCCCATAATTTTTATTCTTGAATAGCAAAGGGCCAACCTTACATAATACAACCATGCAATTTGTTTTGTGGGACAACTTCAATTCATACTATGAAAATACTATGCAAAACATAAAATTTGAATTTTTCAAGCGGCGCTTTGACCCCCTTTTGACCCCCCACCAAATGAAAACTAATGGTCCCACGGCATTAATATTCTGGATTTATTTCTTTCTAATGGTCATCTCACTGAGAAAAAAAATCACATGAATCTGTTTACCATTTAATCACAGCCTGGGTGATTCTTATATAGAATGACTCTTAATTTGTGAAAAATAGACACAAGGAGTTTGCAATCTGTAAATAAAGGGAAATTATTTCAACATAAATATTGAAAAAATTCTTTACAAAAAAAAAAAAAAAAAAGAAAAGAAAAGAAAATGCTTATATATCAATTTCGCTATATATATGTTTATTTTTATTTTATTCTTATTTTATAATTTTTTGCATTTGTCAAAGTTTTTGACATAAATCCAATCGGTTTTTTCGTCTTATTAAATATCAAATGCGAAGAAACAGCCGAAATACACGGTGGCTTCAAAGAGCATACTTATATAAAGTGTCAAATCAAGTCACAACTATTAAAACCATAAAAACATTTAATGTACGCCCCTGAAAAAAAACGCATCACCCCTAGTAACTCAATCGCAACTCATCGTATATTACCGGTACTGTTTAATTACTAATAAGGTCTATTAATTAATGCTATACTTATTTTTTTCTTAAGCGATCGTCTTCATATAGAAATTTTACCAAACGTGAAATTTTCCAATATCAACACCTAATTTTGACATCATATTTGGATTATTTTAGTAAATTGCACATTTGGATACGAAACGCCGAATCATTTGGTTAAGCAGATTAGTAACTATGTAGGTATAAAATTTGGAGCTCTTAATGGTACATTTATTCAAAGTCATTTCAGAAAAAATTGCAACGTGGTTAGTTTTTTAACCATAGCTCAAAAACTACCTGACGAAACCAGTTGTAATTTTAAATTTCTATGTTTGAAGAATTTAAAAATTCCTTTTTTTTTAAATATTCATAGATTTTAATGTATATTCTTCGAAAATTAACCTCAAAATTATATATAATTTGAAATTAGTTTAAAAAAAAAAAAAAAAAAAAAAAAAAAAAAAAGATAAATGGTAACTTTTGATAATTTTTTTTTAGAAAAAACCTTTCTAGAAGTTTCAAATATTAGAATCTAAAATTACAGCTCAGTCCAACAAACAATTTGTAAGTTGTGCTACAGAAACTAATCGCATTGTAATCTGTTTTGCAAAAATTAAAAATGAATTTAACATTATAGTCCAGGCAATAGGGAATTTTATCTAGAAAAATTAATGATAGTTCTGAAAATCGGCTTACTTTATGTTTTTTGGGTCGCTGAATTCGAATTTGTAACTTCCCACCAAAATTTCCCCCGGCAACCCCCCTAAATTTTGGTAAAAAAAAAAAAAAACCAAAAAAGGTTTTTATTAAAAAATGAATTTTTTTATTATTTTAGGGGAAAAGTATCAAGAAATTCAGAAAGTAGACAAAATTTGCAACAAATTAGATGTATGACATTATGACTTAGGATGAAGGGGAAGGGAATATCTGCCTCGGAACATGCGCGCGGTGCTGCGTGGACTAAGTTGCGCTATTCCACTGAACCACTCACTAGTTTACATTCGCCCTTCCATCTCCCCTCCGAACTTTCCTTATAAGTTATCATACGAATTGAATATTTCCAACTGAGCGAAAAAATGCCCAGGCTGGGAATCGAACCCAGATCCTTGGCTTACAAGACCAATGCTTTTCCGTTTATGCTAACTGGCCAACATCCAGCCAGCATATATCGATCAGATAACCTTATTGGTAAGAACATCTGGTCTGTCATGTAGACAGCTCAACAGAATAAACCGCAGGTAAAGGAACTCCATATAAACGATGGATACGCAGATACGGAAAAGCATTGGTCTTGTAAGCCAAGGATCTAGGTTCGATTCCCAGCCTGGGCATTTTTTCGCTCAGTTGGAAATATTCAATTCGTATGATAACTTTACCAGTCAGTTTGATTGTGTTAAAAAAATAACTCCCTTTCCTTATAAGGTTTACTTTCAGGTTTTTGGGTCGCTGAATCCGAATTTTTAACTTACCACCAAAAATTCCCCCCCCCCGAAAACCCCCCAATATAGTTGTTATTAACTTAAATTTCTTATTGTTTTACGGGAAAAGCATTACGAAATGCAGAAACTAGACAAAATTTGCAACAAATAGAATATTTGACATTATGACGCAGGATAAATGGGGAGAGAGGGGGCTGCCTCGGAACATTTCCCGCGCGCTTTTCTCAAATACCAAATTTTTTCAAAAAATCAATTTTTGGGGGGGTTGACGGGTGAAATTTTGGTGGAAAGTTACAAATTCGGATTCAGCGATCCAAAAAGCATAAAGTGAGTCGAAATCCAGAACTAGTATTAATTTTTCCATTAATTTTTTCCCTATTGCCTGGACTTCATAACTTAGTGCACGTAGCGCCGAAGTGCATGTCCAGAGGCAGCCCCCCCCCCTCCCCGTTCATCCTACGTCATAATGTCATATATCCTATTTGTTGCAAATTTTGTCTAGTTTCTGAATTTCGTAATGCTTTTCCCCTTAAACAATAAGAAATTTAAGTTAAAAACAAGTATTTGGGGGTGGGGGTTCGGGGGGGGGGGGAGGAATTTTGGGGTGAAGTTAAAAATTCGGATTCAGCGACCCAAAAAACTTAAAGTAAACTTTATAGATACTTTTTCCCTAAAACAATAAAAAAATTGATTTTTTTTTTAATAAAAACCTTTTTCGGGGGGCATTTTACCGAAATTTGGGGAGGTTGCCGGGGGAAATTTTGGTGGGAAGTTAAAAATTCGGATTCAGTTACCCAAAAAACATATAATAAGCCTTTTTCCAGAACTACCATGAATTTTGCTAGGTAGAGTCCCTATACGGTCTCTATTGCCTGGACTATTATGAGCTTCAAGATTTCAACCTGCATAATGTCTAAATTATTTGACCAAATGGCCTCTCGTTTGATATCTGAAAGTACAGTGTAAGGAATAATACAAACATGATATCAAAATTAGATGTTAATACTGAAAAGTTTTAAGTAAATATTTAATTAATAGACGTTATCACTAATCGATTGGTATCAGTAAAATTTCTATACGGTGATTTTCGACTATGTTAATACATACTATACATATTTTTTACTTTAAAATTGCATTGGATGGTGACTTAAAGCTGAATTTATTAATTTTGCATAACTGTTTATACGTTTAATCTTTTTTACTATACATAAAGATTGTTCCTTTCCAACATAGCTGAAATATGTTTATGATTTCGAATTGTCTGCCAGTATTCTAACTCTCGTAAATATACTGGGATTGTCCGGAATTTTTTATGTGATATTGACGTTCACTATTGAACAATCGTTATTGAAAATTAAGTGTGTAGCATTTATAGTTCGTTTACAGGGACAGTCAAAAAGTATTCACTTGCATTATGGCAAATTGGAAAAAATCGTTCAAGCGCATTTTGAGGATATTAACCATTTCACACATAAAGAAATTGATATGAATTTATGAAGTAAGCTATGCTTTCTGTATAATATAGAGTGCAAAGCATCTAGAATTCATTTACTGGGTCACACAATATAATTCTTTACGTAATAGTAACGAGGAAAAATCGTTTGCAGTGTATTTTAAGGTTATTACAGAATGAAATTTATATGCATTACTGAGGTGTATTATAAGTTTCTTACTGAAAAGTATGGTGCGCGTTACATTCATTGTTTTTTATATGGAGACTCGAGCGATAATTGCTGGAAGTGCATTTTCTACTTTTAATTGTGTTTTTATGTTTAACTACTGTATAAATTCTGTATAAATTCTGTTGATCATATAAGGGTTACAGAGAAGAATTCGTAAGTATTATTGACTATGGGAGTGACTTGCTTAAGAGTATTATGCATTTTCCTGATGAAATATATTTTATATACAAATAGAACATATACAGTGCTACGCAAAGAAAAAGACACTTTTACCGTTTATGGTTGGTAATTGCTGGAAATGAGTTCTGAATTGTGTTATGCTTTATTTAACTCAAGTAAAATTTTTCCGAATGTATGGTATGTACAAAAGACTTTAGGTAATATACAGGGCTGTACAAGAGAATTCGAATACATTTTTATCTATTGGCGAAAATTGCTAAAAGTGAATTTTGTAACAGAACTTAATTTTAGAATTATGTGTAGTATATTTGAAAATCTATAGATCGTATACAGGAATATACAAAATAGTTAGATTGCATTCTTTGCTATAGAAGGTAATTGCTAAAACAGAAGTTTTAAATGTGTTATATGTTTTCTAAACTGTTTACTTATATATCTTTCTTAACCTCTTTAACGGTGAAATCAAGTTACAGTTTTCTAGATGTGTTGTAAAATGATTCATAATCTATGTTTGTCTCATGATTTTTCGTTATTGTTTAGATGACGTTCATTTCAAGTATCTGCATTTCTACATTTCTGTCTTGCATAAAAAAGTTGAACCTAATGTCATTAAAGTAGCATTAACTATCTATTTTAATTTTTTTTTTCTTTGTTATTAGAAAAAATATTACATCCACAATTTAATGCGTTGATTTGTTTTTCATATTTATCATACATATTATAAAGAAAGGCTCCTGCATGCCATTCAAAAGTTTTTCAAAAACTTTGACAATTCATTAACTGAAGAAAATTCTTTTTGAGAAAGAAGCTTTATATGTTGTGTAAAAGTTTGATCTGATTTTAAAAGAAAAACTAACTGAAAGGAACTTTCGATAGAAAATGGGGAAAACTCTTTTATGAAGTTGGTCTTTTTCCAAAAGTACACATTAAAAATTGAAAGAAATTGAAACGAATTCCTCGGATGATACTCTCTTCTGAGGCGTTCTTTATTTTTCTTCATTTTTTATTGCATACTTTCCTTTGATTTAACTTATTTGGAAAAACCTATTGCTTGATAAAATTTTTCTTACGTTTTTTGTTATTCCATCAAGATTTATTTTTGGTCTACATTTCTTACAATGGTTTCTTTAAGCTATAAATTATCCAAAAACTTTGCAATGAATGTTTTGTGAATGTACTTGGGTATAAATTTACAATATTGCATCCATTTCAGTTACAATTAAGTATAAAGATGAAATTTGATAATAAAGTATTTCATTTTTAAGAGCATTTAATGTATAGTTTTGAAGAGTAAAATAGAATATTTAATATTCTACAATTAATCAGAACATTTTTGTACCAAAAATATGATTTTCTAATCTTTAGAGGGTTGAAAGTATTTTAATATGACTTTAAACAAACTAAAATATACTATCTTTATAAAAAGAGGAAAATAATATTATCTTGCTCTCCTTCTTTCCCCCCCCCCCCTCTCTCTCTCTCCCACTCTCTCTCTCTATCTCTTCTCTCTCTCTCTACTCCTCTCTTTCTGTAAAAACTTCGATTCCTTTTTTAATTTCTTGCTGTAATTATACCTCATTTTCCAAATTTTAAGAAAACATTTTATGCAGTGTGATACGCAGGGGTAGAGAAATGCATCATTTTACTCTGACGAGTGAATTTCCTAACAGGGCGAGTGAATTTTTAGGTAGTTTTTTAAAACTGCAAACTATTAGAGATATGCCAAAAACTTTTTTTTTAGTAGTTAGCTATATTTTTCAACTTTCCTAATTATTGCGATGCAAACATGGTACTAAGTTCTATTTTATATTAAACTTTCATTTCTTGTTTATATTTTTTAAATTTATATGGAAGAAAAATAAGAAAATGCATTATAGTAATAGTAACCAACTATTTTTGAGTTGTGTTATTTTGTAATAAAAATTTTCAACTGTACATTGCATTTTACTGGCTGGTGAAATAAATCCTTGGCTGGTAAGATTTTCTAGAAATTCCCCGCCCCTGGTAATGCGAGTGTACGAAAATATACATAATAACATCACATAGAAAAATTTCATAAATGTAGCGCAAAATTAAAAATATTTCTTATTAGGTGACAATAAAAACTTTTATGTGTTAAATATGTAACATGTGGTTTCTGTTAAAATTTATGCCATAGCATTACTCAGAAAAATAAAAATGAGACTTCCAAATTAGTTTCCATAAAAGCATATAAAATAATCAACATCTCTATTTTTTTCCTATTAAACATAAGGAAGTCATATGCATGTTTTCACATATAAATTATTGTAAGTAAAATTATTTCCTAAGATGAAACATTTCAGACTGTATTTTCTAAACAACTCTAGAGTTATTTTCTATGTGTAATTTAAGTCAAGATAATAATTAAAGAGTTAAAATAATTCACCATTAAAAAAATAAACTAGAGATTTCTCAGAAAATGTGGCTAAAAAACATACAAATTTAATTTGTAAAACTGCATATATGACTCAAAAATAGGTTTAAGTACTTCATTTTATATTAAATTTTGTATAAGTTATTTTAGATTATTTAAATAATGTATAAATTAAGTACAGAATCCATTGAGCATTTTTTATCATATCTAGATATATTTGAATATTCTTTTATATGTATACCTTTTATATATAGAAACGAGATTACAGTTATTTTTATCTTTTTTTACTTTAAATAAGGGGCTGTCATAGAGTATTTGTATGTATAGGGTGTCCGCTCTCAACGGTGTCCAATGGCTAATTCCTAAACCGTTAGTCATAGACATATAGTTCCACTTGCAAAAATGTTTTAAATCAGGTAAAGAAATATTTTAAAAGCGATTTGGATCAATAAAAACATTTCTTAAAAAATTACGAAATTTAAATTTTTATACGGTTCCCTGGTCCTACAAGTTATATTTAGTAAAATTTTCCTGTTACACTGAAAAGTAATACAAAAAAAGTCCCGTTACTCTACGATTAAAATTGACCGAGTAATAGCTGTTTAAATTTGGAGCATATTTTTTCCTGCAAACTGGGTTTTTTCACAAATTTAGTCGAAATATAGTTTTGTCAGTTATATTTAAAAAAATGGTTGAGAATAAAATTAGCATTGCAATATAAATTTGAAATCTTTAATCATTCTGACATGTTAATGCAAAATATACAATTTATAATACCGTCAACCGGGGCTACTTCTGTCCTTGCGTACTTTGGTCTATCCCATAAAAAAAAATTATTCTTTGTATTGAACAAACAGTACAACATAATTTGGAGTTTTTGCCCTTGAAAAATATTTTATACCCTACTACTATACCCTACTACCCTACTACTATACCCTACTACCCTACTACTATACCCTACTACCCTACTACTATACCTTGAATAGTTTGTGAGTAATTTAATTTTTTTAGTGGCAACACTGGATGTATTTGTAAACAACTATTTTCGTGCGTAAATTTTAACTCTCCAAATTTTCTATAGCGAAACAATCTGAATAAGAGCTACAAATCAGATAAGTGTCAAAATATTATACTTAGTAACTTGTAACCCATGTGGGATAATAGTTTTTCCTTTAACTTTTTATTTTGACAGAAAATTTTTACGTTTTCATAAAGCTAACATGAAAACTAGTATTTCGGGACTACTTTGTGCCTGGCCTTTTTTGGTCCGAACATATCCCCAGTTACTTAGAAATGCTTTTTATACAACCAAATCTCTTAAAACATGTTTTAAGTAACATTTGTTTTCTAATGTTATTGTAGCAAAATGTTACATTAATTGTTTTTGTTCCAGTTGCTGAGAATAACATGAAGAAAACTGTTTCTCATTTCTTTAATATTAACAATTGGTTTATTGTGTTTAAAAGTTTAAAAAAAAACATTTGTTTATGGAGTTTACAGTGTCAATTTATTAGCAAATGCTATTGCAAGGGCGTTTCGATAAAAATGTATTCATTTACATATGAAATGTATTCGATTTATATAAAACTATGTGAATGGACCAAAGAAGCCTCCAGCAGGGGCTACTTTGTTCCAAAACTTTAAAAATAGCTAATAAATAAATAAAATAAAAAATTTCTTCTTTAAAACCATACAGTTTGCTTCATTGTTTCATGTTAATTGTTTACAACTCCATTTCGTCGTTGAAAAATCACACATAATACTTTTAATAATGGAAATGTGAGTGGAACTAGGAAAAAGTGGCCCAAAGTAGCCCCGGTTGACGGTACACATTTAACAAGAAAGAAAAAACAGAATTTTTGTTAAATAAAATTATGCTAAATTAACAGCCTTAATTCCTTACAAAATGATACGTATTTTAAAATATTATTAGATTGCACTAGCCTTCAAAAGTTGGCTTATGTCATGTTTTTTAGCTTTTGATAATTGATTCTTATGTATTTTGTACCACTGAATCCGAAATTGAGCTTCATTTTAAACCATCACATCAGGATTTTTCAGAAATTGCAAATTTCAAAGTTAAAAAGTTCAATGTTAAAATTGGACCTCCTCCCCCATCTCATCAGACCACTCAGGTGTTTAGCTGTAAGAATCCCAGGATAAGCAAAAATATTGAATAAATTACATAAAAATAGCAAATAAAGCCTTTGTGCAACAATATTAAAAAGCAGAAAAACCAACGTTTAAAATGCACAAATAATATATGAAAAGCAGCAAACAGCTGTTTCGAATCTACTAGCGAGATTCTTCTTCAGTGCAAAAGGAACAGCGTGCTAGAAAAAGCAAGGCTGAGCTGACTTGAGCTCAGCCTTGCTTTTTCTAGCACGCTGTTCCTTTTGCACTGAAGAAGAATCTCGCTAGTAGATTCGAAACAGCTGTTTGCTGCTTTTCATATATTATTTGTGCATTTTAAACGTTGGTTTTTCTGCTTTTTAATATTGAATAAATTATTGAATAAAATAAAATAAAATAAATTAAGTTTTACAGATGTTTTATAGTAAGAGATTTTCGGTATATTTTAACTTAAACATTTACGATTTGCAAAATAATTCTAACGTGATGGTTAAAAATAAAGGTCATTTTCATATTCAGTGCTAAAGAGTACGTAAAAATCAATTATCAAAAGTTGAAAAACACAGCCATCTCCTCTACTTTATAGTATCCGATTTTTGTTATTCTTTAACTTTGACAATTTATGATTTGCGAAATATCCTGATATGATGGTTAAAAATTAAGGTAATTTTTGGATTCAGTGCTGAAAAATGCATAAAAGTTAAAAACCCAACAATCGCAGTCTTGTATTATCTAATCTAAAACTTTTCTTAAACTTCTTGGCGGTAATCTATCCGAAATTTTTGTGTTATCCTGTAAAATAAGTATAAATGGTAACCATCGAAAATCATAATAATATTAGATTGTTATCGGATTTGCGCCAGTATATAAAATGTAATCTCGATCGGATATTTGAAAGTGAATTAATGTTCGAGTACAAATTTTGAACTGGTAAAGCATACATACGATCGTTGAAGTAATATAAAAACTTATGAAAATAACATAATTTTTGTTAAAAGAAATCATAAAAGAAACAGTCTCAAATCCTTAAATATTAAACATATGCTATTTTAGCCAATCTGAAACTTAATAAATGTTAACTTAATCGTAATACTTGTACGATTTTTTTTCAAACCGCAGATACACTTGAAATAAGATCTTCCAATACTTTAAGCACTTGGTATGTGACCCCTCAAGGCCAAGCCCAACTCGTTTGTTTTCAGAGCAGAAAAGTGGCATAAGTCATGCATTTTTAAAGTTTTATAACTCGCTCAATTTTAGTGTTATATGAATGGGATTTTTTTTGTCTTAATTGTCAGCGTAATAAGAAACTTTTACTAAATATAACTTAAAGACCGGGGGAGCGTATAAAAAATTTAAATTTCGTAATTTTTTAAGAAATGTTTTCATTGACCCAAATCGCTTTTTAAACATTTATTTACCTGATTTAAAACATTTTTGTAATTGGAACTATATGTCTATGACTAACGGTTTAGGAATTAAACACTGGACACCGTGGAGAGCGGACACACTGTATGTATATGTAACGTTTAAGTTTAGTGCAATAAATTTTATTCGCTAAACTAATTAATAGATACTAACTAATTAATAAATTTTATTCGCTTTAATATCAGAGTAAAACTTTATTTCTGAAAAAAATGTTGTAAAGTAAAATGCTTAGTTTAAATTACTTTTTTTATGATTAAAGTATTTTTCCCTGCAATATGATGATATTTTGTTATCGTGATTTGGAAAAACTGTTTAAAAGTTAGCTTAATTTTTTTTTGAAACAAAACAATATTTTATTTGCCATTATATATTATGAATTTAAAAGCAGTACAGAGATTTCAGATTAATAACTCATTTCTCTATACTGAAAACTGCCTTTATTATTATATACATTTTTATAGTGTAGTAAAATATTACTTTTTTGGAATAATCAACTGAAACATTTAAATGCATTTTATATGGGAGAGTAGCCGAATTTGGACTACTTCACTTATTTTCAGGTGTAACTCTCTTAATTTTTGGAATATCTGAAAAAGATCATTACACGGGGTCAATCTGTTCATGTACTAACTAAATAAATATTTAGATCAATTTCTTTTTGAAAATCTTAAATTTTATTTTAATTTGAAAAATTTGTCAAAAGTGGTCCAAATTCAGCAACTGGTCGCCTAAGTTGAACCCCCAGTCTCCTAAATTGGACCAAATAATATCAGGCTGTTTTAATGACTAGGGTATATAACTAATTTTACTAAAAGCAAAGTTTGTGATTAATGAAACAATCAAACAAAATAACAGCAATGAAATAGAATGAAATAAAATATCTGAAAATAAGAGTAATTGTTTTAAATCAAAATGTATTCAAAATATAAATCAAAGTTATCAGTAATTAAAAATAGATATTATGTCTAACTAACTATTAACTAATTGTCAGTTACTTGAATATCATGTAAGGAGTGATGCAAAGCTTATACATGAATTTCGTTTATTGCTTTTGTTTTCCAGTGCACACAACATGGAACCGTATATGACAATCTGAACACTGTATCATTTCTGCTATTTTATTTTTCATACAAATTAGGCAAAATCAATCATCACTGTCTAGATTTTTCTTTTTAGATTCTGAATTATCAGACTTTTTTTTTTCAACAGAAGTTTTCTTTACATCATGTTTGTAGTTCTTCTCTTCCATCATTTTCTTGCTAATTGCATTCCGCCTATTTTTTAAAACTCTATGTTCCAATTGCTTTTGTGCTGTGAAAACTTCCTTTTTGTCTTTTTTTTTTTCATTTCAAGGTTTAGTTTATACGGCGATGATGTTAACACAACTGTTTTTTGGGTCACTCTGTACTTTGATTTAACTGAATTTAGCAAGAGAAATAACATTTCTAATGATTTTTTTGCTTTTGGGGAGGATTTGTAGCTTCAGCCTTGTTGCAGGTCAACTTACTGTCACATTCACAACTTACTGTCTCCTTTTTGTTTCCTATACGTTTAACAGGTTTTGTTGTCACGGGTGTTTTTCTACCAGACAGTTTGTCCATGTCTTTTTCAACATTTTCATCAAAGTTCGAGATTTTATACGTTTTAATGACAAAAAAGCATAATTCCACCCTTCAGAACTGTAAAAAGTCTTTCATCACAACTATCTGCAGGAGGAAAATATTTGAATTCAACTCTGTACAGCAAATATGCCGTAGGAATAAAGAATTCAAAGAAAATAAATACAATTAAATACAAGATAAAAGACATTGCAAACAAAATTTATTGTATATACATGTAAAAATATTTTTATCTTTATATAGGCCTAAACTGTATGAAAAAATTAATCCAGATATACAAAAAAAAACTTGCATGGGGATAGTAATCCAGTATAAAATATAATAGTGTACAAAGCGTACCGTCCTCGAAATTCATTACTTACTTTTCAAATTTATGATCGCATATCTTATCCAATTTAAGTAACTTAAAGTGGCCCAATTACGGCAACTGCGCCATTTCTTAAAACAGTTAATTTCAAGACTAAGAACAAAAACGAAATCAAACAAATCCGCGTGAGAAATATGCGCAATAAACAGATGAATTCATATATGTATATGAAAACATAACAACTTGCCTTAGTTTTAAAATATTCACTTACGTTTAGTAGGAAAAAATTAGATCAAAACAGCTAACTTTAGGTTTTTTTAAATTGTCTGAAAACAGCACGTGGTAGGCAGTTGCTTCTTCTAATAATGAGTGACGTCATTCTGATGAGTAGGATTTCAGCGGTAGATGGAGTCTCTTCCTGTAATTAACGGCAGAATGGCAACAGTCCAATTAAAGCGGCGGTCCAAATATGGCTACTCTCCCCTATAGTTAAATTTGAAAAGTAATTGTATAAAACATATTGCATATAACTTCTGTCTATTCACAAACAGTCTAAACAACAGGTTTGGTGAAATGATACCCAAATTATAAGATAAAAACAAAAATCAGAAATGGATTTTCATCTTACGATAAATATCACAGTTACGTAATAGATATGAATTCGATATCTTTTTTCGGAGCCCTATTCCAACTGAGTCCAACAATTTTAAATCGGATCCCGGCCGTGGCCGATATACGTTGTGTCATCCGAGCACGAGCCCGACACCCTAAGAACGCAGTGAAAATGGTTAATAACATATTTAATCAGTTTCAAGACAATTTTGTCACTTAAAAATCTCTTCTTGACTACAATTAAACATTAATCATAAATACTTTCTCATGAAAACGTGCCGTAATTCTGATGTCCCTTAAAATCCGTTTAAAATAGAAAATTTATAATGCATACCCAACCGCTGGCAGAAATTTGAAAAAGTCATAAGTCTTATTATTTTAAAATATCATTGTACAACTATGGCATAAATACGTGAGTTACCAGTTCAGTTATTCTGAAAGGGATATCATACAGAAAGTGGAGATAAACAAAGGATATACTATGACTTTTTAATGTTACTAACAAATGACCGCGCAAAGGCTTCACGATCAGAAAGAGTATTTCTTCTTACATACACTGCATAAAAAAAAAACGGACTAAAAAACGGAAATACTACTGGCA